>CM056511.1:33676760-34881382 GCA_029783415.1 Anisodus acutangulus | reverse complement strand
TCCATTACCATTTCTTTTTGTATTTCTTTTTTTCTTCTTCTTCTCCTGCGCAGTTCTCTTTCCAATGTGGAGCTTTACGATATTGTTCAATTCGTTAGGAAATTAAGATGAATCCATGTCGTGCCTGACGTAATGGCCCACGCTACCAAGCCACAATATTTCATTAATCAATCAGCCACGAATTCATGAACCGGAGCAACCGCTATACCACCACGATGCCCACTGCTCACCCTCTCCATCCTTTCTCCGTTAATACACAAGTGAGCACCAAGTCAAATATATTCAAAAAGGGTTATACCTTTGCCTAGACAAAGATGAATTTAAGACAGCCTAGTAGGAGACAGAGAAGACGCCATGTCGTGTTGATGCTTTTCCGGCGCTACTCTCCATGTGTGAAGTTGTGCATTTCAGATCTTCTAACAAGTCCATTTCGTGGTTTGATTTTGAAATGGGTCCATTTCAGATCTTCTAACAAGAAAATCAATGTTAGACATTTGGGTTTGATATTGAAATGGGTTTACACCACCGGTGATGGCGGTGGAAATAGGAAGTAGGTGGTGGTTACCGGAAGGAGAAAATGATGTCCTTCTTGGGTTTTCCATTTCTCTCAGATTTTTGGGGGTGAAAGCGGCGTACTGGCGGTGGTTACGATCATGGCGGTGGCGGTGATGGAGTAGAGGTTAGTGGGCGGACACAAAGTGGCGGTGATAAGAAGAAGGGCAACAATAGTGTGACCCAACATACGTTTAAAATTTTATTTTCATCAATTGATATTATGATATCTATAACAAAATTTTAAAATTATTAAGATGTTTATTAAAATTTAATATATGCTTCTTTCATACTCATTGTGGCCCGCTAAAGCCTAGTCTTCCTCCTCCTCCTCCTTATTAGCCTCGCCATTAGACGGCTCGACTTTCTCCTCTTCATCATCATCAGGATCGCCCTGTGCGTGCTAATCCTCCTCATCTCCCGCCTCCACATCGTCCCCATGAGATCGATCGAATTGACATCCTCATTCTCGGGTAATTTTCTATCATCACCAAGTAATATCCTAGAGTATGTGGTATGAGGGATCTCAACAAATGCAGTAGAGAAGTCCAACTTAAAATGGTAGCCCGCAATAGTTGCCATTTTGTGGAGCTGGATCAACATTGTAGGCTGAGCCGATCTCTCATCGGAAGGTATGAGATTATGCTTTTTGGCCTACTTCAGACTCTTGACATTTGAAATGTCAATAATATCAGTGGGTGCTTCAAGCATCCTGTAGGATAGCCTTCGAATAATTAAATTAAATTATTAGAGGCTAAAAATTAGGTGTCAACAACACTGTACCTTCTTTCAGCTCAAAATTTCTTGCGATGTTAGGCTTAACGATAGCCTTCGAAGCATTCTCTAGGTTTGGCCTAGCAAAATTCAACACAAAACCTCGTTGTTGTGACATATCTCTCACTACAATTTCTTTGTTTTCAACCAACTTCGGAAGATTCTCTTCAGCCAGTTTGTTTGCTTTGTGAAAAGTTCTCTCGATTTCGGGATCAAAGTCAACCAACGATTTTCTCTGACTTCGAGTGTTTGACATAAACTGTTGTAATTCCTTGAGATGCACAAAATGAACCAAAGAGTAAAAACTTGAACAGAGCTAATAGAATTCAAATTCGAAAAACAGTAAATTTTTCAAAGTTCCCGGCAACGGCGCCAAAAACTTGTTGCTCCCAAACGCACACGCAAGTATACGCAGTCGACAAGTAATATAGGATCGTAAGTCCAGATATCGTACTCACAGGGACTTGTACTTTTCTACTGCTTAGCTAATTCAAATTCGGTTGTAACTATTCAAGAGAGTGAAAAGCAATGAGTTTGGTTGTACTAAACTACTAATTGAAAGAAAATAATCAAAGTGGAGTGTTTGTGGCTGAGACAATTGGGACTGAGACTTTAAGATTTATTAGATGCGAGAAAGTTCCAGGGTCATGGCTTTCGATAATTCAGTTAGTCATCTGATAATTCTACCTAGCTTATTGCATGGGTTACTAGTTGACTGGTTAATTATAACTTTATGATATTCTTTCAAACTACTCACAAACATGTAGATGCTACTCTTAACGTCTATATTTCTATGATCGCAAGAAGTAAAAGAACACATTTATATCTCTGTATCCAATTTAGTAGGGCTAAAGGGTATATTTTTATCCTCAATAGCAAAACGATAAATCTAACAAACTCTATTTATTCTTATTACGTACGTGAATTCGCTCTTTCAAGTTCAACTCACGCACCACAAATAGTGTTCAACTATTTCGTCAAATAATCAAACAATTAGGCTCAAGAATAAATAAGCAACCCAAAAGATGGAAATTCAATAGATAATAATTGTCATCAAACAACGATCATGTCTTTGCCATAACCCTAGAAATAAAGAGATTAGCTACTCATGATTCAAGAAGAAGAACTAGAATTCATAAAATAACCTAGGGTTTATGGATAGAAAATAAGAAAACGAAAATAAAAGCAATAGGACGGCTTACAAGTCTCCAAAAATATCGCAGCACACGTTTACAATGATTAATGATGTCTATTTATAGTGTAGGGAAAAAACTAGAATAAGTTGGCCAAATCCCAAGTGGATTGGAAAAAACTGGGTCGTCATGCGCGATGTGTGCGCATCGCATGCCTGTCGCCTAAAGGTCTTCGTGCGAGGCGTGTGTATCGCGCAAATAGCATAAACCGGAATTTCTTGAACAGAGGCCATGTCCACGCGCGATGGATGCGCGATGCGTGCTCAACGCATAAGGTCTTGCAGTTCTGCACTTTCCCTCCTAAGTGTTGGACTCGTCTCTTGTCAAGTTGCCCAAGTGCAAATGTCTCGAAATCATCCAAACTTGCTCGGTTTCCATTCATTTGTCATCGTCGTAGCTAAACACATAATAATACCAACATAAACCCGAATACAACAATTTCACTATAGAGAAAGCGATTAAAATACTAAGAATTAGAGGTAAAGTGACACAAAATAATGATATTTGTGCCAAATATCAGTTGTCTGTCTCGGCTCGTGCTCTTGGCACATGTGGTGTGGCACAAGTTTTTAGTAATAGTCGAGTTTAATTCTGTAATCGCTAAGTGATTAAATATTGTAACAACTGATTTCAATTCTATAACTACTAAGTTTTAAATTTCCCTGTAACAACTCCAGGAGTTGGCCTATATAAGCAACACCATTTGTGAACTTATCCTCCATTGGAAAATTTTCTTTCATCCTCTCAGGAAAATGTTCTTCTTGTTTTGCTTTGTGGGTAATTGTTTTTTCTTAAACTCCAAACTTTCAACTATGAGTGTATATATTTGGAAGTGTTGTGGAATCTTGATGAGAGACTGATTGAAATAATTTGCATTTTAATTTGGCTGAAATTGATTTTAAGAAAGTGGTGTGCCACGTCACAGTAGTTGATTCGATAAGTTGTTACTATTTCTGTTTCTATTCAAGCAACAATATTATAACATTTTTCCAACAAATAATTGTTATGTTGGCTGCTTAGTGTTTAGGCCAGTTGAGGTTATTACATCTCTTATTCAGAGAAGAAAATTGGAAAAAGCAAAAAAAAAAAAATAGTAATACCAGTAAATCACTTATATACTACTCTCACATACATGTGATTTATCCTCAATTCTACGTTATCATCCCCTTATTTCTAACTCACTAATATCTTTTGACTAAAAAGAGGAAATGAATTAACTATTACAATCAATGAAGTAAGTGTTGATCGGACTGTTCATTTGTTTATTAGATGGCACAAGTCGAATCATAATATTATAACTTTAAATTTTAAGGAACTCCAAGTAATTTATTTAGTATGATATTTTCTAATCCTTGTTTAACCATTTAAAAAGGTACAAGTAGAATTTTTTCCCACAATTAGTCATTCTTCTTTATAACAAAGATTAAGATCTTTAGCAACAAAAAAAAAAGATTAAGATCGACCTGTATAAAATAACTTCTCATTTGTCTTATTATGAATCATGATTTGCCTGTTTGACTTTATGATTCACATGTGGGTGCATATGACACTAATGTCAAAGTAATTCTTTTTGGTTTGATGCTCATAAACTAAGTAGTCATCCGTTTTCAAATCATAATTTCATAATTTGATTTCAAATCATCGTTTGTTTATATAATTTAAATATAATATCAACTTTAACTTCATGTCATGATTTAAAATTCCAAATCATCCAAAAATGTGTGATTGAAATTCCAAATCATGATTTCAAAATTTTTAAATTTGACCCATAAATTTATATTTTGTAAAAAAAGATTCATAAGTTAGTAAATATATATCAATTGATCGACTTTATATTGTATTTGATATAATTATCCAAGATGAAATTCTTTTTCCATACAAAAGATTGCGCTATCATTTGCAGGATTACATAGAGAGCGAAAGAGAGCCTCAAAACGCTAAAGAGTTGTTTAACTTTAGATACTCATCTCTGCGCAATGTGATTGAACGAACTTTTGGAGCTTGGAAAAGTAGATTCATAATACTTAAACAAGGCATGAACCATAATGATATTGAAACACATGTGACCATTGCAATAGCTTGTGCAGTGTTACAAAGTTTTTTGCAAGAATACCAAAGGAGTGATGAAATATTCACGGAATATGGACATGATGATACGGTTGCTAATGATATTAACCAACAACTGGCCCAAAGTAACAATGTAGCTTCGTCCTCTCAGTCATCTGATAGGAAAATGCATGCTCGACGTGTTGAGATTGTCCATATCATGTGGGAGAATTATATTAAAGAGTAGTTACACTACTATTCATATTCAAGTTTTCTTTTTATTGAACTAAAGTTCGATCAATTGATGTTGTATTTTTTAGAAAAGTCTTCTAGCCGCGTATTAATTTTGTTATGAACTATGACTTGCTCATTTGGTAAAAAATCATAAGAATTAGGAAAGTTTTGATATTTTTCACAAACTTGTGGGGTTTTTTATGTCAATGAGAAAAAATATAACTTAAGAAATCCAAATTGCATATCCAAACAAAACTTCAACTTTAAAATATCATAATTTCAAATCATGTCCAAACGGCTCCTAAAAAGTAATTTTTCGTTAACTATAAGTAGAAAGTTGGAATTGATTGGAAATATTGAATTTTAAATATTTTTTACGAAACTTTGATAAGATAGATATTTCACCATCATATTGAGTCAATCAGTAGACAACTTGAAAACGGGTAGATATAACGAAGGATAATGTTTTTTAAGTATTTGTTAAGTTATTGATGTTTGGTGGATAATGTTTTTTAAGTATTTGTTAAGTTATTGATGTTTGGTTATGTAACATTCCGTAACTTGACCTTAGGGTTTGTCGTAGTAAATTCATATGAATTTGATGAAATTAAGATCATTTATGAGGTTATAGAGAATTTATGAAAGTTTTATCGTATGCAAGTTTGACAACCTTTATATATATATATATATATATATATATATATATATATATATATAAAAGTTTATAAATGAGAATTTATTTATTATAAGAACATAAATTATTTTCTTATAAGAAAAGTTTTTTTTTTGTTTTGATATATATATATATATATATATATATATATATATATATATATATATATATATATATATATTCTTTTGAAACCTTTTAGTAAAAAATTGTTAAATATGATTTTATGTAGTTATAATTAATATTACTTCTCGGATATATTTTAAATTATGTACCTGATATAAAGAAGTTTATAAATGAGATTTTATTTATTATAAGAATAGAAATTATTTTCTTATAAGAAAGGTTATTTTGAGAAATAATAGTACAAAAAGGGTACTCTTGAGATTAAATTGAAAAAATAGAATTTGATAAGAAATATTTTCTACATATTTCAATATTTATTATATATTATATATGCATTAATTTTATAACATATTTATAATTTATTTATTATGTAATTGGAATTCTAGTAATTTGATAATAAAGAAAATATTTGTCTATATAATATAGAAGCATTATATTTTGGATAAGCACCTCGGATATAAAAGGTTATTGGCTACTTATAGGTGTCAAAATATAAGCAGTATAGGTGTCAAAATATAAGCATTCCCACCTAGCCATATATTGTCAAGTGGTAGGCTTAACATTAAATTCCCTTTGGATAATTTAGGAGAAAAAAGTTGATATATATCTCTTCCATTTTTGTCCATCCGTATATGAACACAATGAAGTACTTTTCCTCTTTTTTTTTGGTAGCTCAGTACACTAAGCTCTCGTTATGCACGAGACTCGAAGAAGACCCGGATTATAAAAATATTATACACAATCTTACCTCAGATTTCTACAAGAGGTTATTTCCCCTCTTTTTTTTTTTGTAACCAAATAATTTCTTACTATATGTAATGGCTACTTATATGTAGGATGTCACTTTATTTCCTCATATAGTTTTTAATTACTATACCAAATCCATATAAGATCAATTGAATCAAAGGATTCATTCATAGTGAAGTAAGATGACGCGAAGCTCCAAAAAGGGTAACTAAGGTTAGACATCTATCGAAAGGATTGACTTGTTGTAAGTCATACAATGGCATATTTGAGGTATGTTAAGGCTATTTTTTCCTTTTTTTTTTGGCATGAATCCAACGGAAACGAAACGTAAACGAACGTCCCTCCAAAATGACTCTATTCATGTTAAGTTAGAAGTGTTCTTATTATTGAATGTTATTGAATTTTGTTTGTCCCTTGTAGGGAGTACTTTCATGTCATAAAAGTTCTCTTTTATTGTACTGTGTTTTCTCTTGTTAATAATGAGACGTTGGTATGTTAGCTTCATAACAATAGTCGAAGGTATAACGACCTTACGTCACTCCGACGATCTCAGAATGTTCCTTATGATCCTCATGCATGTATATATATATATATATATATATAATTCCAAGCACGTTATATATGCGACAACTGATGTCACGACTCCTTTTAAGAAATCGTGGTGACACCTATACAATCCAACCGATAGGCGAAATATATATATATATATATATATATATATATATATATATATGTGTGTGTGTGTGTATAATTCCAAGCACGTTATATATGCGACAACTGATGTCACGACTCCTTTTAAGAAATCGTGGTGACACCTATACAATCCAACCGGTAGGCGAACCACTCCCAAATCATTCACATAATAAAACATAAGTAAAACGGAAGATAACAAAATACTACATAAGATGTCTTATAATATAAATGTGGAAGAGATAAAAGTCTGATACATCAATAACATCCCCCGAGTGATTTAGTATATAGATACAAGAGCACTATAATAACCGATACAAGTCTGAAAGTCAAGGGCAACAAGTGCTAAAACTGATTACATAAGCTGAAAATGTCTAACATGTCTCCTAAATTCAATAAAAGATAGACTAAAGGTAGAATAACCAATGGCATGCTGAAGGTAGTATCCTCATCCTAGAAGCAGAAGATCACCCAATCAGACACAACCGCGTTGTCTGGTAGAGGTAGAAGGAACTGAATCTACATAAAAAATAATGCAACAAGTTTAGCATGAGTACACAATATACCCCCGTAGACATCATAGGCTGACAATGATGGAAGATACGCAAAAAGAGATAAATACCAAGTTGACACCAAGTAATCCTATACTAATCAGTCCAATAATCCAAGTAAGGTCACATAATCCACAGAAGGATTCGCAAAGTTCACATATTTCTTTATTTGAATAAGAGTCCATGATCACTTACGTCATCCAGTTCCAAAAGAGTAAACAACAATCCAAGTACTAAGTAGCAAGTATAATTTTTTCATGTCCAGAATCTTATCAAGTCATCAACAATCACTTCTAATATAAGTTCATCCACAATTAATCAATGAAATGACATATATATGTATGATATGAATGCAATGCATATGCCTGGTACCTTTATCAATCCGGTATATAGTACGTCAAGGTTTTATTATGATCTGTACACCCATGTGGGACCCGCAAAGTCCATATACCCCTCTGGAATATCCCATCGGAGCTCAGCTCTGGCTGTAATAATATCATATTGCAGGCATGCAACTCTGTTTCCCGCGTATCAATATCATCTCAAATATTTTCATAATCTCATAAGTGTTCTTACCTTTTCGGCCTCCTCAGCCTACAATATAGTCATTCCACTCTCTCATATCAATATCATAGAACCATGAGTGTATGAATGCAAATGATATTATAAGACAAGATATCATGATATGATGAGACGCAACCAAGATTAGAGATGAATATCACATGCTTTCAAGAGTTCAATACACATATACAATCTAAGTACAAATCAGGATATCATATCGAAAGCATGTGTGATGATTAAACATATCAAACAACTATGATGACAAGTCCACATATGGCGACAAACCAGTCGGAACCAGCCTAAGGCTGATTCCCCAAATCATCCATTATCATAGTTCAAAATCGGTGCCCACTCAAACGTTCATCACAACCGTTTGAGAGGGACCCCCAAACAGCCCCAATACCCCCCTCAATATTTATAACTAATTACGCACTTCTATTGAAGTCTCGAAAAGCTAAATCGTAGCCTACCTCTGGGCCGAATAGGAGTGCTAACCAATCAAGCCTTAGTGACTGCCTAAGCCTTCTAATGTGCCTCATGATAGTTGAATTCTATCCACATACATACTATTCATTAATATAAAGCTTTACGCAACTTACATGTAACGACCCGATCGATCGTTTTGAGAACCAATATTTTTTTTAGTGTATCGTCTATTCCAGAAGCGCCATAGAAATTATTTTGACATGCTTGCAAAATTTGAAGTCAAACGGATGTCATTTGGTTCACGTTGGGAGAAGGTTTCACTATGAGAATTCTAGCATTCAATTATTTGGATATATTTTTTATTATGGGAAAACGTGCTCTGATTGATGATCTGCAGATCTTGTTAGATTTGAAATACTATTTATGGCATGTAGAAATTGACGGTTCTAATTTTAGAGTTCTTTTGGTTGGTTTTTGATAATTAAATCGATTTTAGAATTATATATGTCTAATTATGGTGAAAAGACTGTCAGAGAAGAAATAAGACCGAATTAGAAATTTGTTGTTTCGTTAGGTTCGGAATGTGATTTATGATATAGTGGAGTCGTTGGTTCAGTTCCCAAGACGTTCGGATGTGATTAAGGTAGTTGGGCGAGAAACTAGCTTTTGAGATGGTTTGGAGTTGATCAAAGTTAACATCGGGTCAAGATGGATCTATTTAGGTGTTTTGAGAGTTTGAGTAGCTTCGTATGATCATTTGTGACTTGTAGAAAGTTTTGGAACTGGATTTGGATTTGATTTGGTCAAGCTAGGGTGTTTGAGTTATTGGCTTAAGTCACTCCCCTTTGACGTTTTAATATACCATTATATTCATTTGATGTTGGAATTGAGTTTTGTTGTTGGAATCGATGCGTATCATAATTACAAAGCCATAGCAAAAAGAATTGTCGCATATCACATTCGTATGAGGAAGTTATGATCATTTTAGAGTAGACAACTATTGTTGTACCTAGTGTATCCGCTGGGGCGGGCTTCTGGGCAATAAAAAACCAGATTGTGTTCCTTTCTTATTTTGAGCATATTTTGAGTTCTAGAGCTCCGTTTGATGTGATTTTTGTGGTGTTTTTCTCGTATCAACAAAGGGATAAGTATCTAGCCTTCATTTTATTGTATTTCTATGATAATTTCCATTGGTTGTGGTTTTTATCCACGATTTGGGTTGGGGAAAATGAGGGTTTATAACATAAAAATGAAATACGTTTCTCCTCAATTTGGGATACAATTAGTGGATGGATTTTGACTATTTTTGGTATGTAGACACTATAAGTCATGGGTAAACTGATTTTGCAGTAAATTTTTTATTTTTCCTTTCGTGGTTCGAAATCCTATTTTAGGTGACTTTTGGGTTCAGATTTAAAGTATGTCAATATGGGTACCATTGAGTTCGCATGACTTCCTAGATTAATATTTTGACCATATCAAATCCGAATTTCGTACGAAATGACTATTTTGCCTTTCGAGGTGGGGAATGGGTTTTCGAACATACTTTTCAGCCCAAAATTCTCCTAAGACTTTTATGGCTATCCTTCAAATCTTGTTTTAATGTAAAATTCATAATTGCTAGACTTTACTTATTCTGAGACATCTCGGAAGAAGAATGCTTGACTTGGATAGTTTGTGGCACCTGTTCGGCCTTCTAGGTAGGTTACAACTTACCTTCTAATTAGACTTTGGTAAGAAAAGTGTACTGTCGGGGAAAGCATATACACCTTCGGATATGAAGTTGGAATGGATTACTAGGTTTTATTCTTTTGATTGATTTGTGGTTGTTGCCTCTTGTGATTTATTAGTTGTTTCCTAGTGTTGGATAGTGGATTGTACCTGGTTGCCATATCGTCCTTGTGAAATAGTTGTATCTCACTTATCTTGATATTATCATGGATAGAGGAAGAGACTTAACTTGATACTGATATTGTGATATGTGTCCATGTGTGACACGATTTAGAATTTATATAATACACTTGATATTGTCATTGCATTGCATTCATCCTCATTTCCATGATATATTGATATTATCTATGATTGGCATGATGGTGATAAGTAAGAAGGAAATAACAGTGATTCTTATGACATATTGATTACGTAGCCATCTCTGAGTTGTGTGAGGAATGGCTAGTGGTGTGGCCGGTGGTAGAGTCATCTCCAGGCTATGTGATACTGAGTGACTGGTACATGGACTTCGCGGGTCCCTCATAGGTCATGACTGCTGAGACGTAGAGATATTTCGCCAGGAGCATATTTGTACGGAGATTGCATGTGGCCGTTATATTGCATATGCATTCATTCTCATCATTTCATTTTACATCTATGGATCAGATTTGTTAATTGTACTTGTGTTTGTGATTATTTTGAGAAATCATGGATACTTGACAAACTTAAGTTTAGGTACTTCACCATAGTCTATGATTCAACTATTGATATTTCTGTACTTAAGTGGTTATTATTGGACTATGTTTTGTTGTACTTGATTGTGAGCATGTCTATTCTTTAGTCTCTTACTTTATATATGTTAGCTAACTAGTGTCGGCCTATGATACCTACCAATACATAGTATTTGTACTGATACTACTCTTGCTACACCCTTTTCGGGGTGTAGAGTTGTTGAAGATACATGAGCGAGGTTTGATTAGCCTTCAAGGAAATCGTGGAGTTTATCTAGACTTCTCTGTTTAGTTCTCATTCTAAACAGAAGTTGTATCCAGGTTGTGGTTGTAACTCTTATTCCAATTGTATACTTAGAAGCTCTTATACTATTCAGACCAAATTTCTTGGGTAGTTGTATTCCGCATTACCATATATATATGTTTTTAGACTTCTATTGCTCTTATTATTTATTTATGTTGTTGGATGAATCTGTAAGGGACGGGTTTGCCTACCAGGTGGGAAAAGGGTAGGTGCCTGCACGTTTTCATCTGTTCGATTCCAATTGGTAGCTGAAACTTCTTCACCTTTTTGGTCTTAATAGGGGCGATTTCATGATCATCATGTATTCAATGGTTGGTTTCTCAGAAGTGGGGGAAGTGTAATTATGGCTTAACAAGAAGGGTTGCTCGAGGTATGCTTGGAGTGGGAAAGTTTTAGCATTGTTAAGGTTTAGTATGATAGTTTTGTGGCACAAACATATAAATGGCAAGTCAATAATTCGGCAATGGAAGGGTATAGATGTCGATATATGAAGACAAGTGTAAACTTGGGAAAGATCAATTAATTTGAAAAAGAGGACAGTGACCATGATAAGACTGCAAAGAAAAGTTAGGAATACGGATTTGAAGGGCGACCTTTTGGTGATAAGGTGTGAGAAAGTAAGACTTCTTAAGGCCAGATGGTAGGAGTACCTATTTGTCGTATGGTTCGGAGGCGTAAGGAAGAGAATTTGGATGGATCAATGAACAATTGGTATTTGGCGTGTTTGTTGGGATAAGTTGCAAGGTGTACGCATGCAGATGTTGTATAGGCTATGAATTATTGAGTTGGCTTCGATTTGACAATATTGTGATAGCAGAGTAGAATTAGTTGTTGTGAGTTCTTTCAGGGAATAGTTTTCTGATCGAAATCAAGTGGCAGTGTTCCTTGTGATGAGTAAATCTTAGTGGGATAGACAGTCGTGTTTCTTCACCCAAAAAGTGTGTTCGTGGGTTCACTTGGTATTTTCTAGGTTAGTGATGATAGGGGATTATCAAAACCAAGAGATTGTTGATTTGTGTGTATTTCACAGTTGTTTAGTATTGGGTGAGTGTGAAAGTCGTATATGCATTGCACTGGACAAGTATGGAGGTATATTGAAGGATTACCGGGTGTTGCATCAAGGTTTTGGATGAGATTTGTGGGCATTGGTATGTAAAGGCTAATATTTCAGGAATTCTATAATTACTGGTATAATGACTTTAGAGTTGTCCGAAGGACAAGAAAAAAATTGCACGGTTAGTTGGATGTTTATGGTTCGTCAAGATAAGGTAAGGATTAGTTCTTCGTAGGTGAGCATCATTTAAGCATTATCGAATAACATGTTGGTCAATGGGGTTATTTACGGTAACAGATTGATGATGATGTGACTAATACTAGGGGTGAAAAGCTTCTCAGATATCGATGATCAGGTTAGTGAACTTATGAACCAATATCAAAGAAGGATTATTTCAGTTTGGAATTTTTGGCAAGGGTACTTCGACGAAACGATATGAGAATGTTAGCATGTTTGAGCAGTGATCGGTCATTAGTGGTGGTTATGATTTGAGTAAAAGACGTGAATTGAGAAATTAAGATAATTTGAAATGAGTGAGGTATCTCTCCGAGAGTGGAGAGAATTAGGATTCAAGCAATGGAAATTCTTGAGCTGGATGTAAATTATGGTGTAAGACCCTTAGGACTTGTAAATATTCAGTGTTTGTTGATAAATAAAAGTGAGTTTTTACTAGGGCTGGCCAGTGGGCCGGGACGGCCCGACCCGGACCCGACCCCGTCCCGAGCCCGCCCCGACCCCGCGTAAAAAAAAATGGTAGCGGGACTCGAATTCGGGACGGGACAATGTCTCGTCCCGCCAGACCCGACCCCGCCCCAGGCTAGCCCGCCCCGACCCCGCCCCGAGCCCGTCCCGACCCCGAGCCCAACCCCACCCGAGAGCTCCCCTTTGCAAATATAGCGGTTGCACCAACGACCATTTTAGATTTTAGCCGTTGGGCAAGGCCATTTTAGGCCTCCCCCCTCCCCCAACCCCCCTACCCCTTAATATTTATTTTAACCCATAAGTTATTATATTTACACTTTAACTCAATTTTCCAACTATAAATAACTCATTTTCTCTTCATCTTTCTCACAAATCTTCCTACAATCTCTCTAATCTCTCAATATATCTCTCTACAAGTCTACATTGTTTGCTAAATATTCAATTTTATTTATTCATTTGGGAATTGGGAGTGAAGTTGGCAACTAGCTTGAGGATCTTCCATCGAGCAAAGTTTCAATTTCCAACCTCTCGATTACACGTCGACGTTACGTCGGCGTTTGATACATTCGTTCCTTCATTAAATTATTATTGTCTGTTTATTTTATTTAGCGCACTTAATTTTATTATCTTTAATTATTTATTATCATAATTAAAATGGAAGGATTAAGAGGTATGTTTAAGGGTAAGGGTGCTTCTTCTAGTAGGGGCAACCAGGGCAAGGGTACTTCTTCTAGTCATCTTATTCCTACACATGATGATTTTGTTGATACTCAACATTTTCCTATAATACCATTAGATTTAGACGAGGAGCTATTTTCTGAAACTCAAGAAGACTTTAATTTAGACTATGATCTAGATGATACACCCACTAATGTTGATGACAACACACCCACTAGTGCACCTTCAACTGAAATACCTCCTAGTCCCCCTAGTATGAGACGAGGTCCAACAAAACGACCATTAAAATCAGATGCATGGACATTTTTTTATAGAGACGTAGAGAATCAAGTAGCTATATGTAAAATTTGTAAAAATGTTTTAAAATTTAAAACTGGAAAAGGTCACGGTGGGACGGGGGGTTTAATTAGACACGTAGTAAGTGCTCATCCAGCTAGGTATGCCCAATACCAGGCTTCAAAACCGGGTGCGCAAACGCCCGCTCCATCGGGACAAGGTTCACATACTGATACTGTCCCGGACCAAGTACAAGGTCAAATTAACCCTATGACGGGGGGAATTGTAGGCCCTAAATACAATAAACATAGAGATATGGAAGCAATATCAAAATTAGTTGTTGTGGAGGGTTTGTCTTTTTCATTTCCTTCATCTCCCGGTTTTATTCATTACATTAGAGATATATATAATCCTGCTTTTAACGGTTTTCCTAGATCAACTGTTAAGAGAGATGTATTTAAATTCGCGTATGAATATCAACAATATTTACGTTATTCATTATATCATTTTAATGGCAAAATATATATCACGTCTGATATAGGTCGTAGTACTAACGGCCATGATTATTTAACTGTAACTTGTCATTGGATAGATTATAAATGGTCTATGCAAAACCGTATCTTAGCGTATAGATATATAGATGATAGGCACACTGGTACTTTTATTGCAGATAATATTTATCAAGTGTGTCATTATTACGGAATAACCGATAAAATTATGACTATTACATTAGATAACGCTTCTTCTAACAATTACGCAATTACAATTTTAAAAAATAGTTTAACTCCATCTTTTCTAGATCATTTTCATATAAAATGCGCGTGCCATATATATAACTTAATTGTAAAGGATAGTCTATCACTTTTTGAAGACATTCTTAGTAAAATACAATTTGCTATAAACTTTATTTTTAAAATTAATAAAGTACAACGTAGAAAAGAATATAAAAAAAATTATCACGATTGTGGACTATCTTATAGAAAAATTCCAGAAGAAGTATCGACTAGGTGAAATTCTTTATACGAGCAACTACTTGTTGCTTATGACTATAGAAAATCTATAACTTTATTTTTTAACTTTCATAATCAAAATCCAGCTGATATGATTGTAAATAGTGATTGGGTAAAAATTTCCGAACTTATTGTATTTTTAGAGAAATTTTTTCAAGCAACAAAAGAATTTTCCGGTATATATTATCCTACTATTTCAACTATGTTGTTTTATATAACTCTAATATTTTTATTACGTAGTGAATATATGGAAAACCCAGCTTATATGGCAGCTATTAAAAAAATGTTTGTCAAAATAAAAAAATATTTTATTCCTATCCCACTATTTATATTATTGATTCTGTATTAAATTCGACTATTAAAATAGACGGTACTAAATCGCTAATTGAAACTATTTACGATTGTATAGAAGTACTACCACCTCCAAGTCCCAAAAATCTAAATCACCCACCACCTATTGAACAAACTAAAGAAGAAGTGTTGTCTAGCGTAGAACACCAATGCAAAAAAATATATAGATCTTATCAACAAGAAAATGCTAGTAACTTACCGGCTTCCATACCATTTTCTTCATCTTCAACACAACTTCACAAAAGACATGTTGTTTCTGTGGCTAGTATTGAAAGCCTCAGAAATAGAATGTGCGGACGTACCTCTACTACTAACCAAATTAGCGAGTTGGATATTTTTGTTTTGCAGGGTTTTGTACCGTACCAAGAAGTTATCAATGAAGATGGACATGAAGACTTCTTTGAAATCTTGGAGGGAATGAGAAGACTTTTCCGACACTTTCATTGATGGCCCGAGATGTTTTGAGCATTCAAGCGTCATCAACTGCGTCTGAAAGCGCTTTTTCTGCCGGCAGATATCAAATAGGAGACCACAGACACTCATTAGCCGGAGACAGCTTGGAAATTGAAGTATTATTCAGAGATTGGATACGAGCGGAGCGGAGAAGGTGCGGTCAACCGGAGATCAACGAAGAAGAAGACGAAAACTACAACGAAATCCTATCCGAAGGTGGTGGAAGCGACGTGGATCAATTTGACCAACAAATACCAATTCCAACAGAAGAACCACAGGAAATCATCAAGCAATTAGAACAGGGTTTTTTTAGAATGTAATTTTTTTAATTGCAATTTTATTATGTAATTTGCAACTTTTGGACAACACCACAAAGTTGCAATTTAGATTTTAGACAATTGTATTTGTATTACAAAAAAATCATATGTCTATTAAATAATATAAGAGGCACAAAAACAGCCTTGGGATGTTTTTATTACACTATCTTGTCTTGTTTATTGACTTTTTTTTATACATATGTTATTTAAAAAAAAAAAGGAATACCAGTCGAAACCCGCCCCGATCCCGACGCCGACCCGACCCCGCCCCGACCCGATGGGATCGGGATCGGGACGGGACTGGAGCAAGTCATGCCAGACCCAACCCCGCCAGACCCCGCCAGACCCGACCCCGACCCCTTCGCCCGTCCCGCCCCGACCCCGACCCCGCCAGACCCGAGCCCGGCCCACTGGCCACCTCTAGTTTTTACTGA
This sequence comes from Anisodus acutangulus, assembly GCA_029783415.1. Lineage (NCBI taxonomy): Eukaryota > Viridiplantae > Streptophyta > Magnoliopsida > Solanales > Solanaceae > Anisodus > Anisodus acutangulus. Next base: position 34,864,792 of record CM056511.1, on the reverse strand, counting down.
ATAACTAATTGTATTCACTTGTGTGTGTCTACTTTTAGTTGGTCCTTGTGTGGGCCTTAGTTCTTGTGTGAGCCAACCCCTTAGTGTAAGTTGAAGCTAGGACTGTGTGACCTAGTTAAACTCAAGCTAAGATTTCCCTTTGGTGTAAGTCTTGGTTAGGACTGTGTGACCTAATCAATACCCAAGCTCGAGGAACCCCCCTTAGTGGTAAGCGAACGTTGGAACTGTGTGGACCAACCTAGCCTATGCTTCGGGTCACTAAAAGGGCTTCCGATCACCCTTATTTGGCTACTTCACGGGCCTTGCACTTAGCAAACCCCGGTCTTGACCTTGTGGAATTGGTCACCTTATCCTTGGTGTCGACTCGGGCAGTAAAACCCCCGTGTCTCTATCCTTGGCATATCGACCGTACCTCACTTAAACCATATCAACCGAACCAACACTTAACCAAATCAACTATCATTCACTCGAGCTTGCATGTGGCAACTCGTGTTCAATCTTCAACCAACCTACTATATACCGACCACCCTTACCTCCCACAGTACTTTACAAACACCCCTCCCAAAAGTTGACAACTGAAACCACACGTACACAATCGTCCAAACCCGACAACCACAAACAGTCCACTTAAATAACCTTTACCGGAACCTCACTTTTTCAGATCGTTCCCGAGACATTGCCATCGTCAAACCACCAAACCCTGATCACCATAGCTAGCCTCAACGTACCCGAAATAACTCCATAAAATGCCTTGACCCATTTTCCTATACAACTACCCGAAATAGTCATCAACACCACGCTGCCCGACCGTAACACACCTACCGAGAACCTCACTGGTTCAGGTCTGTTCAGTGGCCTTGCCACTACCAAACCACCGAACCCCAACCTTTACTACAACCCTCAACCCACCTGTGACAACCCCACAAAACACCTAAGTCTGTTTCCAATCACAGCCTCCAGAAACAACCACCAAACACCACCCTATTCGGCCAAACCGAGAACCCGAGCACTCATACTTTGGCATCTAGTTTCGGGTCAACCCGAATATTATTAACACCCGACCCACTTACCAAACATCACCCCTCCTTACTTGCATCAGAGAAAGTCCTATAGTAAACATAAATCAGGAAAGAAAGACTCACAAAAACCAACGCCCCCAACACTGATTCTTTGTGAAAGTAGAAAAATCAAGTTTCATAAGTAGCTTTCAAATTCATTTCTCCTCTTCACTCTAACGCTTCCAACACTCAACCCTTGATCACACCAATCCTGGCACCCCGACCCCCATTCCCCGCCTCACCCCACACCCTACTATATAGAGTAGCATTTTTCTAAATTTTATATAAATACTTTTGAGAAGAAAAAATTACTTATTTACCAAACATCAAAAAAAAATTAAGAAGATCACTTATTTTTTTCAGGAAAACATTTTTTTCATACCAGATACACCATTAGTACTAATGAAAAGAAAAAAGAAATCCTACTAGTTAAAAATATTAAGTATATACATTGATAGTGCGAAGCTTTTTAAAATATTGCTTAATAAATTTAACTGTTTATAGTGAATTATTTATCATTTTTATTAAATTATCAATTACTAATATTTATCATGATATTTACCTTTAATTACTTAATAATAATATAACTATATAAATTGTTTTTTTACATGCAGAGTATATAATTCCAGAAATGCTTTGTCGGAGGCTAGAATTAGAAATATATAACACATGGGTCCTCATATTTTAATAAGCAATTAGCAGCATACTTTAATTAGTAACAAGCTAATCTCTTTTTTTCTTTAACAGAAAAAACAAATATCAGCATACTTTAATTAGTAACAAGCTAATCTCTTTTTTTCTTTAACAGACAAAACAAATACCCTTTACCTTAACTCTCCATTTCTTGTTCATTCTTCAATACATTTCCACGCAAGAACCCACCTAATATACATCTAAGAGAAAGATGAGATACAGAAAGGGTAAATGTGATGTAATAATTGGAGGATTTCTACTAGTGTTTGTGGTAATGGGGGTAAATGGGTCGATCCATGACTATAAAGATGAAGCTTTTATTCCTCGTTTTAATTCTTTTTTCTTCCATGGTGGTAGTGAAGGTCTTTATGCTTCTAAAGTTCATGATTCTTTACCCCTTTCCCTTTCAAATGACACCAATAATTACAATAAACCCCTTAATGGCAAATCGTTTATCAGGTACTAAAATTCAATACACCCTTTTGTTTTTTGTTTTTTGTTTTTTCAGTTTTACATTGCTGTATTTCTTGATTTGGTGTATTGTGTCTGAGCTATTTGAAGAAATTGTTTTTTTACTATTGTAAGTTATGGATGTAGGTGTGATTTGGTGAACCTATTTGTTGTCTCAAGATTTGAAATGAGTTAGGTAAATTTATTTATTCTGCAGAATTATGTCCAACCAGATAGTTTTAGTGTTCCAGCAAAAGAAGACAAGAAGAAGAGTGATGGTGGTGAGATTTGCCTACATACTATTTGAATAGCACATATGACAATCAAAAGAGAGAATGTAAAGAGTGGAATACAAAAGTTATGTTTTTTAAACCTTTGGGGCGTGTTCGGTACGAAGGAAAATGTTTTCGAGAAAAAATAAGTTGTTTCTTACTTATATTCTTGTGTTTAGTACGTAAGCAATATAATCCTAAAAGTATTTGTATATAATCTAGGAAAATATTGTGGTAGGTGGGATGGGGTTAGGGGTGTGGGTGGTTGGGATGAGGGCTATGGGGGTGGGGTGAAGATGAGGTATCTTGGAGGGTGGGAGGATGCAATCAATGTGGAATGTCACTTTTGGAACCTGTTTTTACTACTTCCACTAGGAAAGTCATTTTTCTCATTTTTAAGGAACTTGTTTTCCTAGAGAAAATGTTTTCCAAAAATTTTGACCAACCGAACACGCGAAAATTAGAAAACATTTTCCTCCGAACACACCCTTGGTAGGGTAAATATTCTCCATGGAAATTGTTTTCTTAATGAAATAATTTACCTTGGATATCTATGTATGGATCATTTTCAGTTTTGGTTGTATATAAAAAAGTTGGTAAAAAAGAGCAGCCCGATGCACTAAGCTCCCGCTATGCGCGGGGTCCGGGGTCCGGGGTCCGGGGAAGGGTCGGACCACAAGGGTCTATTGTACGCAGCCTTACCTCACATTTCTACAAGAGGCTGTTTCCACGGCTTGAACCCATGACCTCCTGGTCACATGGCAGCAACTTTACCATTTACTCCAAGGATCCCCTTCCTTGGATCAGAATCAGGATAGTGTTTTGATGAAACTTTTTTATGATTAAAGATTGACAAAAACTTCTAGGTGGAACAAGTCATTTGGAGTAGAAGTTTGGATATTTCTAAATAGAAAAAAAATTCAAGGTGCTCTCCAGAAATAAAATGTTTTGATGTTTGTCCTTCACATGACCAGTTCTTTTTGTATTTTAATAGATTGAACTAAATATAATTTTTCTTTAGCTACTGCATTTATTGGGTATTGACGGCTTGTGGGCAAAGGGCAGGGCTGCCCGGTGCACAAAGCATCCCGTGTGGATCCGCGGAAGTGCCGCACCCCAAGAGGTGTGATGTAGACAACATACTCTAATGCAAGCATAGTGGTTGCTTCCACGGCTCAAACCCGTGACCTATAGGTCACACGGAGACAACTTTACCATTGCTCCAAAGCATCCCGTTATTGACGGCTTGTGCTTCATCATAAATAGAATGTCCAAAATATGATGAATAATTTTAGTGACTCTTGGCTGCCTTCCGTAATGATTTCAGGTTTGAGCCAATCACCTTTAGAAGAACAAAGGAAGCTGCAAATAAGCAAAATGAGATGCAGCAGAGTACTGGAATTGTTGAAGCCATCATAGTGGAGGTCAAAGACAGGAATGAAATTGGTGGGTCTTTTCTGAATTCTGATGCGATATGCTGCACCCCTGCTCTTGCCAAGGATGGATCCTGCAAAGTAGGAGAGGTTATAATTCATCAAGACCGCGAGAACCCTGGGTGGCCAAAACGGATTCAGACTTCCTTTGAGGGAAACAATGAAGAAGCTAATATGGAACTCCAAACTGTTGAAATCAATAAGACTGGAATGTATTATCTCTATTTTATGTTCTGCAATCCAGAACTCAAGGGCACATTAATTAGTGGTAGAACTGTTTGGAGAAACCCAGAAGGCTATCTACCTGGGAAGATGGCACCACTAATGACATTTTATGGTTTGATGTCTCTAGCGTACCTCATTCTTGGTCTCTTGTGGTTTTTACGCTTTGTGCAACATTGGAAGGATATAATACAATTGCACTATCACATTACTGCCGTGATTGGTCTTGGAATGTGTGAAATGGCTCTTTGGTATTTTGAATATGCAAATTTTAATGCCACAGGAAGCAGGCCAATGGGAATTACCGTGTGGGCTGTTACCTTCAGTGCTATCAAGAAGACTGTCTCACGTTTACTTCTTCTAGTGGTTTCGATGGGTTATGGTGTTGTACGACCCACACTGGGAGGTATAACCTCAAAGGTACTTCTTCTGGGTGTGGTATACTTTCAAGCTTCTGAAGCATTGGAGCTGGTTGAACATTTGGGAAATATCAATGACTTCTCTGGAAAAGCGAGAATCTTTTTGGTGTTACCTGTTGCTTTACTAGATTCCTGCTTCATTGTATGGATATTTTCCTCATTATCCAAAACTTTAGAGAAGCTTCAGGTGATGACAACTTTCCTTATCTTTATTCTAGCAGTCATAGATTGATCAAAAAGTACTAATCACAAAAATAAGATGGTTGATCGGTTTTACCTTCATAAAATAAAAAAAGTAAATAAATAAAAGATGGTTGATCGTCTATGTACTGTCAAATTTCGTGCTTTCAGAATTTCCTCAAAGGAAAAGATAATTGCATTTTCATCATAAACATACTCTTTCCCTCTTATTTATTGTTTGGTTGAGGTAACTGATGCCTTTGAACAATGGTTGATAGACAGAGAGATTCACAACAATTGAACCAATAATAGACCATCAAACTCTTTAACTCTTCTTAACACCAAGGAGAAGATTTACATTTGTCAACTGTTTTAAGTTTTTGTATTTTCGTTGACCGGAAAGTGTTGAGCTTCTTCAATGTGGAAGGAGAGCAAACACATCCTTGCATGCAAACTGAAGGCTTCCTTCTTTTCCTATATGGACCTCAGATTCGTAGAAGCATGGCCAAGCTTGAACTGTACCGAAAGTTTACCAATTCTCTAGCTGTTTCAGTTCTGCTCTCTGTTGCTTGGATTGGCTATGAGGTATCTTTTATGGTTCTATTCCTTTTTCTTCCCCAATATAGTAAGTCCCAATGCACATGGCACTGTATGTGGAAGTTTCTCTAATGCAAGTCATATCTTGTGTTTTTGATGATTTCCTCCAAAAGTTTCTCTTGGCACTGCTTGAGTTTTCTGGATTGCTCTACGAAAGCTAATTTCTTTGCTTATTCAGCTGTACTTTAATGCAAGTGATCCATTGAGTGAGTTGTGGCGAAGAGCTTGGATTATCCCTGCTTTCTGGACCTTACTAGCATACTTGCTTTTATTGGTGATATGCATTCTCTGGGCACCTTCGAATAACCCAACCAGGTCAACACTCCTTGTCCCCTTCCTTTTTCTTGTCAATGTAATTTGTATAGCTTGCTTCTATTGTTCCTGTCTTAAAATTACTGTAAAGAATTGAGGATTAAAACCTACATCCAGTCATAGAATGAACTAAATGTGCATTAGTGATGGTTATTGAATACCATTTTGTAAATGGAAAGGATGGTACATATGCTTAGCTGTGATTGATGCTGCAAAGTGAGTCTTTGGGCTGCAGGAGAAAATGGTGCTGCAGTGTCCATTGTTAGACAGTGCTCAAGAGTGCCAAAAATTCTTGGCCTTCAATATGTGGAGTTGGGTGGAAATACAGGATCTGTTCGGAATCACTTTTTGGTGTTTCTATTTATCTATGGAATTAGTTTGTGCAGAATTTGTTTTTGTTTTTTACGAGTATATAACAATGTGAGTTGAAAGATGTTAGTGGTTCTTTTGATATTTCTATCCTAAGTTGACAAGTTATATCAAAATGAATGAAGCACTTTGCTTGTTTCCAATTAATTTAGACGTTGCTGAAAATAAAATGCTATCTTTAACTTTTAGGCAAAACTTATATCTTTATTATTTGAATTAGAAAGATACTTTCATATAGTTGAAAATAGATGCACGAACAGATGGTCATAGGAACTAATTAGCATAAAATTCTTCCAAGAAGGTTTATGGACGCACCATCCTTTGCACGAGTAAAACTCCTGAATCTCCTCCTTTCCAACAGTTCAATAAGTTCGAATGTAATGAGGATATTAATCTGCTTCTCTTGAGCAAGTTCTAATGAGGTGAAACATATATGACCCTGCCATAACCAGGGAAAAAAGATAATCCATTTTTTTTGCTTTTGGCTCTCTTTTTGTATGGTTATGGAAAAATGAACTTCTCGCACTTTGTTTATCACGGGGGATCACCAAATCAATACAAGCAATAAGGAATTTCATGGGCAAGTAATGATATCTGAAGCTCTTGACATCTTTCTTGTGTCTTTCCAACTGATCTAAGATTAGGTAAGCCTTATTTAAGGTTTGGGTTTTGATGAGTTCGGATAGGTTTGTAAAAGTTATTCTCTGGTGGTGACTGCTTTTCTACTTCGCGAGAGAAAAGGAGGGGTTGAAACTGAGAAAATCTGGCTATTCCATTTTCTTTTTGTATTATATCTTTCATTCTGTTGGTCAGGGAGAGTCTCTAATTTGGCATCTCTTCACAATTTTACAGATATGCGTATTCAGGAGAGACTCTTGATGATGAGGAGGAGGGTCTGTCCCTCACAGGCAGTGGAGTAATAGTGGGAGGAGATCTGTCTAAATTGGAAAGGAAGGAGAGGAAGGCGTCTATTGCTGCAGATCATGTGTTTGGGCTTGGAGAAGTAGTTATTGAAGAAGACAAAAGAGAGTGATGTTATTCATTCAGGGTTGTCCTTTCAACCTCTCGTTCATGCATGGACATAGAAGTTTGCCCAGATAATATTTATACCTCCTTGTTTTCTATTTTTCGTAGAACAGACTGAAATACGTGGTGGTTGGAACTTAGCAAGTTGGACTGGAAAATTGAAACTACATTGCATGGAAGATTGGCATCTTTCTGAAGCTTCTTTTGTTGATGAATAACCGGAGAAGTCCAGCAGGTGAGCTTGGCATTGAAGTCTATTTCTTAGGGGCAATCACAATTGTAGGCTGAGTTGAAGTGGATCAAGTTTCATGCTAATTTAGAGGATGCAAAAAGACCCTTGTGGTCGTCATATGTGATAACCAAATACTTCAAATTCAAATATGAACGCCTACTCATTTTGTGCTATAATACTTTTACACTATTAATTGTTTTCTTTTTCCTTCCCTTTTTAGACTTGATATACTCTTTACTACACTACATGGCCTCCGAATCTAATGAGCCTTCGGAAAATACTTTTGTGCACGTGGTGTTTATACCAAACAAATCAATGCAGGATGTAAACGTGACATACTATGATCGCGTATAGAAGTGTTGTCCTTCGTCCCACATTCCTCCTTCCTCCTAGCAACCGAGTCGATGTCAAAGAACCCGAGCAAGGGCCTTATTCATGTGCAGTTAGGGGAATTGCAGGACTAATTTCATTTTCAAAGCTATAAATCCTAGACTAGAAAGGAGATTTTCTTGGTGTTAAGGCACCTCTACTAGATGTAATTGCCCAGAAATTCAATGCACTAATTCCTGGACTTAGATGATATACTCTTAGGAATAGGTTAGCAAGTAATCCAGACTCATTCAACTAATCATTGATCCTTGGTCCTACCTAACACAAATGTCTCTGAAATAGTGGATTGACTGATCGGAAAGCTCAGACAGGAATAGGACATTTCATACAACGCTTTCTGATGTTCTAGCTGGTGCTCCTCTCAAATATAAAGACGTACACCACATAACCATGATTTTTAAGGTAAAATTGTTTAGTATTGTATGAACACCAGGTGGGAGTAAATTTTTTTTGTATCCCCTCCCCGGGAGCTCCCACCTTTGCTCCTTTGGTGACTCGAACTCGCAATTCGGGTCGAAAGTGGAGGGCGCTTACCATCTGAGCAACCCCCTCTTGTTAGGTGGGAGCATTGTATAACATAGTATATTCAGCGAAACTAGACGAGCTATGGTGATTTGAGAAACAATATTCAGATCAACCCACATATCCCGTCCCCTCCACCCTCATAAAAGTATTATAATTCAAAAAGGAAAAGCCTGCAAGAAAAGTATTGATAAACTTCATTAAGAAGAAACACTTCATGTTTGGCTTGAGTTGTTCAGCTCAGCACAACCTCCTGTTGATGATAGAACAAGAAATCTCTCTTTTGGCAACTGTGTACTTGTACGTGATCAAACTCCGTAAGTATTAAGGTCTGTGGGTTGAGCGGAACATAATAAGTTAATAACTACATGAATAGTAAGATGGATATTGCTAAGAATTTCTAAAAATAGGAAGAACAATGGTTTAAGATGATTTATACTGACTCCTTAAAGCTGAATTTTCTCCTATCAATTAAAGTAACGTGTGCAACGAAGTTTGCAAATATGTCTTGATGAGAGAATGAAATGTAAATATGTTCTGCAAGAGGGAATCAGAGTTTTAGCATTAGCCGAGAAGATCAAAGTGTATAATCTAGCAGGGGCAGAGCTAGAGAGAAAGCTACGGGTTCGAAGAACCCAATAAGTTGTGATTTTTAGAATTCAGGACTCGTAACTCAAAATCCTGGCTCCGTCTAAATATAGTGAATACTTTTTAACAAAATCTTGAATATGTGAGTTAAAATATCTTTAAGAAGTTAAGAGGGAAATAGAATGTTTATATTCTGCGTTATTCTTGTTTTGCAAATGGCTTTTTACATGTCACAAAATCATGGTTGTTATATCAAAGATAACTTTTTACCCAAATGGACCCTTAAGTTTTGGAATTGGTTTAACTTCATCCCTCAAATATTACAGTAACATGAGATATCGTCCAAGTATGCAATCTAGCGCCCTTTAGTCCTTCATCATCGTCGTCATCTCAGTCTTCTATACGGATTTTCTAATTTTCAATGGTGAAAGTAGCTCATTTTTCAATCTTGACAATGATAACGACTTTACTTTAAAGTTAAGGAATCCAGCCTATATTCCGTCTTTAATGGCAGAAAAAATGACCTTTTTCAATTTGACAACTTTTTTTTTTAAATCTATATCAAATGGTGCTGAAAAATATTTATTCACATTCTTTTCTTTTGTTTTTTCATTCGATGTCTGGTATCTACATTGGAGCCCGACTAATCCGAATTCGTATTGCGTAAGGCTCATTTAAAGGGAAGCACTCCTTAATAAAAAAAATTTCATACCCACAATTTGAACTCGAGACTTCTGCTTAAGGATAAGAGGACCATATCTATCCCATCATCCGGTATTCATATTCAATGTATTAAATTGATAAATGCATGATATCTATCTTTTTATATAAAATCTTACTTATTATTTAATCATGATTAGTTAGTATCTTGAGTTAATCGTAAGTTTGAAAAAAAACATATATTGGAAAAGTTTCTAGTTAACAGCAAACACCTTAAAAAGAATTGAATTGTAGCAAAATTTTAAAAATTTCTCGAAAGTAGTTTGGTGTTTGGTGGAAAAGAAATTCTTTGCCAAAAAAAATTTAAAAAGAAAATTTGCAAAAAAATTCTTTTTGGATATTTGGAAGCACACGCCAATTCCTTAAAGTTGGAAGTTGGATTATTTTCTACGAAATTCCCCTCTTAGAGGACAAAAACAAAAAAAGGAGAAAAAAATAATTATTTCCCATGAGAAAAGAACTTTGCCCGCGCATGACAAGAAGTGGGGGATTTTTTAGATTTTAATTTTAATTGTGACCAACAATCGGTTATGATGTAATGGTTAGTACTATTACATCCTTAATTAAGAAGTCTCTCACCATTGTTAGAGAGTGTTTTGCCCCTCAATGTAGGACTATCGATACGAATTCGGATTAGTCGGGCCCCGTTGCGGGTACCGAATACCAGATGTTAAATCAAAAAGAAATTTTCAATGTCAACTCTACCACTTATGTGTTGCCACGTCAATTGGATTAGAAATGTATTTAATGGACCCAACACCATTCACACCTCTTATAAATTTTCCCCATTCAACCATTTTTTGTGTTATATTTTGGTACCGCTTTTCCCATCCTTTTCCTTTCTAACTTCCAATCATTAAACAATTAGACAAAAGAAAGAGGAAAGTTCATTTTCGCAAGGTATGTCTGCTCTTTGCTTGATTTCTTGATTTCAGTTTACCGAGGACATAGCTTTAGATGTGAGAGTATGGAGAGCGTGGATTAAAATAGAAGATTAGTAGATAGTTAAGCATTGTCTCGCTTTTTGGTGCGAGCAGACTTGGTGATAGTCGGAGCACCCGTGTCTGTCATAGTAATAGTCTTATTCATGTACTCTCTTGCTTTTGATATCTATTAACATCTATTGTTTATTATGTTTTGGTTATTATACTATTTTGTTCTTATTATTGCTCATTTTTCTGAATGTTCTAAACTACTTTCTTTATTAGTTGTCATATTTTCTTCACTGTCGTATTTCCTTTTTCATAACTACTTTGATTTGTTGCACTTGAACCGAACGTCTTTTGAAACGGCCTATCTACCTCCACAAGATAGGGGTAAAGATCTACGTATACTCTACTATCTTCAGACCCCACTCGTGGAATTACACTTGATATGTTGTTTCGTTATTGTTGTTTGATCCTAAAGATTTCATCTTTTTTATCAAGACTCAGTATTTGAGAAAGTGGATGTTTTTAAAAAAATTTGCTAACTGAAACAACCATTTATTTTATTTTATTCAGGACAGAATAGAAGATGGGTCATCATCACCACGACCACCATGAAAGTCCATATGATGATCCCTTCTTGGCATGTTGTTGTTGCCCTTGTTTGTTAGTAGTCTCTGAGTTTTCTATGTTTTTGAGGTGCATCTTTGTGGCATGTTACCCTTTTCTGCAGTTTTTTGGATGGGATGAACACAAACACCACCACCATCATCATCACCACCACAACCATTTCTGTTAACTCCCAAATTGAAGAAATTAATTATTTTTGTGGTCTCCAAACTCTAGCAAGATGAAGTATTGATTTTATGTTCAGTTCAGAGGATTGATTGTTAGTATTTCAATTTGGTTGTTTGTGTATATGTTAATTTCTTTAATCTGTTCCAATTATAAACTGCATGCAAGAGATTTGATCAATTGCACATCGAATTGTGCAATTGGAAATTGCAGAAATCAGATTAGTTTGAAATGGAATAGAAGAAGGGTTGGTGGATGCTTTTCTAATTTTCTTATTCATGTAATGTGCATCATACACTTATTTATACAAGTATATCAAGTATGAACTAATCAACTAACTCCAACAAACTTCTAACAAACTAAAGTAGGAATGTGAGTGGGGATATTGTGTGTGATGCTATTGTATGCTACTTCTCTGCACCTCTCTTTATTCTGCACTTCAACACCCCCTTTCAAGCTAGGTACTGAGAACAGATTCTTTAGACCTAGCTTGGACAATAAATGAACATGATGATCTTGTGTCACACTCTTAGTCAGTAAGTCTGCAGGCTGTTCTGCAGTGTTTATGTATAAAGTAGATACCAAACCTTGTTGAACCTTCTCCCGGATGAAATGGAAATCAATATCAATATGTTTTGTTCGCTCATGGAACACTGGGTTAGCAGCAATATGAATAGCAGGTTTGTTGTCACTGTACACTGAAATGGGAGGCTGCAAACAAACATTCAACTCTGCAAATAAACCTGAAATCCACACCACTTCTGCCACTACTGAGGCTAAACTTCTGTATTCAGCTTCAGCATAACTTCTGGATATGGTGAGTTATTTCTTGGACTTCCATGAGATAAGGGAAGAGCCAAAAAAATATAATATAACATGTGACTGACCTCCTAGTATTCAAACATGATGCCCAATCAGCATCACAATATGTAGTCAGTATATTAGTGCCTCCTGCAGGCACAAAAATGCCTAATCCTGGTGCATGTTTAACATACTTAACTACCCTTTCAGCTGCCACCTGATGTGATGCCTTTGATGCTTGCATGAACTGGCTTAAGCTCTTAACTGCAAAGGCAATATCTGGCCTTGTGTTAGTTAGATACAGAAGCCTTCCAATTAACCTCTAATAACCAGTGGGATCTTCTATTAATGGATCATGTACCACCTTATCAATGCCTTCAGCAGTTGTTGCATCATTTACATGTTGATCAAACATAGCAGATGTCAACTTCACATTCAGTTCCATAGGTTATCCTGCATGTCTTGCCCCTGTAAGGCCCACATTTGCTATCAATTCAAGTGCATACTTCCTCTGGTGCATCACAATGCCACTTCTATTCCTGGAAAATTCAAAACCCAAAAAATATCTTAACTCCCCCAAATCATTAATCTTAAAATGTTGTTGAAGTGTTGCTTTAGTCTCAGCTATCAACTTTCCATCATTCCCAGTAATGAGTAAATCCTCCACATAGACTACGACTATCACAATCTTGTCCTGGTCCATCCTTGTAAGCAGGGAATAGTCCAAATGGCTCTTGAGTAAAACTAGAAGATAATAAAGCAGTAGTCAACTTAATGTTCCATTGTCTAGAAGCCTACTTGAGTCCATATAGAGACTTAAGAAGCATGCATGCCTTTCCCTACTCATGTGCAAAACCTTGAGGCAGACTCATATACATTTCATCATTGAGGTCTCCTTGCAAGAATGCATTGAACATATCCATCTTGTATATGACCCATCCCTTTGTAGCATCCACTGATCTGACAGTCACCACTTTTACTATTGGTGAAAATATATCCTGATAGTCGATACCTTCCTTTTGGTTGTATCCTTTTGCCACCAGCCTTGCTTTAAATCTCTCGACTTCATCTGATGTTTTATACTTAATCTTATACACCCACTTGCGACCTATTGCCTTCTTGTTACTTGGTAGATCAACTATCTCCCAAGTCTTGTTTTCCTCTAAAGCCTAAATTTCAGATTTCATGGCTTTTATCCACCTCTCATCCTTAGCTGCCTCACAGTATGACTTTGGTTTATGCTCTTCTGATATCCTAGCAATGAAGCCTTGATATGACACAAATAATCTAGCATAATTAACTACATCAAACAAAGGATATGGACATGTTTTCCCATTCCTTTTATTCACACCAGGCTGAATGAAATCTTTCATCCAATTAGGTGGTTTTCTATCTATGGTAGACCTCTTAGCTTTCAAGTCATTCAAGGGAACATGATTTTATTCAAACTGAATCTGGGTAGGGATTTCATTATCAGGTTGTGTATAATCAACAACATCAGACATTCCATCATCAGTGTTTGTGCCTAGTACTGCCCTAGATGGCACTTGATCATCAGTTAATAATCATATTCCTCCATGTTTTGCCACACCCTCAGTCATGTCCTGGTCTTGCCATGACATATCAGTATGTGTATCATGTATGGGAAAATAATCAGCATCTGAACCTGCAACATGTGTGTCCACATCACCCTATTAGATCTGTTTAAATGAAAAAATGTCTTCATAGAAGGTTACATCTTTGCTGACAAAGATAGTCCTGCTCTCTAGGTCAAGTAGTCTATATCCCTTTTGTCTTTGCATAACCAAGAAGCACTGATTTAATAGCTCTAATATCAAACTTATCCCTTTTGACTGGATTAGTAACATAACACGAACACCCTATCACTTTCATATGAGACAGTGAAGGTGCCATTTTAAACAACTTTTCATAAGGTGACACATCTCCTATTACCACATATGAAATTCTGTTAATTACATAGACTGCTGCTTCACCACAGTCTCCCCAAAATCTTGCTGGCAAATGGCATTGAAACTTGATGGCTCTAGCCACCTCCAAAATGTGTCTATGCCTCATTTCCACCACTCCATTTTATTGTGGCGTGTATGGACAAGAGCTCTGATGTATAATTCCATGTTGATTGAATAATTCAACACAAGAGTTGTTAATGAACTTTGTACCATTATTTGTTCTAACTAGAGATGGCGGTGGATCTTGGACCCGGTGGATCCAGATCCATTTTATAGGATATGAATCTTTAAAATTTGGACCCGACGGATCCAGATCTGATCCGGATCCGTTTCTGACGGATCGGATCTGGATCTATATCTTGTATTTGAGATTCGTACCCGGTCCAGATCCGACCCATGGATCCATTTTTTATTAAATATATCATTTACCTAGAATATAATTTTATAAGTATTTTCTCAAAAAAATTCATAATTTCTGTATTTTACATTCAAATTTGGACTTTATTTTTTAAATGGTCCATACGTTTAAGCCCATAATTCTCAAAAGGCCAATCATTTTTTGGTAGGTTGATTGAAAGACCCAATTATTTTTTAAATGATCCATACGTTTAAGCCAATTATTTTTTAAATAGTCCATTCGTAATTTTATGTCTAAATGCTAATGAGATAAGTCTCCTTCGTGGGGTGAGGCAGATAATAAGAGCAAAAATATGGAAAGAAAGGGATAAAGAAATACATAACATTCCAGCTATGGCTTTCTATGCCTTGGAATAAGGTCTACTTTATAAATGGTTAAACTACACTGATCATGTAAAAGATCTTTACGCTGTTAGTATATATATAGCTTAAATCCAGTTTAGATAATAAGAAGTCATACTAGGCTATCGTACAATGAATTAGTCATGGCTTCATGAAAGCATGGAGTTCTAAATTTCAAAAGATATTGTAAACATTTAACTTCATGAGTCATTAGGCTGATAGACTCTCATACATAGTAATATCTCTCTTTCTCCCTCTCTTTTTCTTCCAGAAGATGAGAAAAATCACTCTATCCTCGGCATTGCATTATTTGGCATCTCAGGCTTTCAACATCCGAGTGTTTCAGAGGCTTCAGCATGAATATTTGAGCTCCTTCTTCCATGCATCTGTCAATTGTACAGAAATCTTTGTTCAGTATCAGATGATATATACCAGAAAAAAGCATCATATATATGACGAAGCTACAAATGAAGTATAAAGAGTTGAGTTGTTATAGTTACTGATTAATTCGAGTTGGGATATTCTCGGATGACACTATCACAACTGGCACATCCTTCATGATCAACGATTCCTGAAGCAACATTGAATTCAAATTCTTGATGATTGACTAAATTAAAGATCTATAAAACAGTTATTTTTGTAGAATTAATGCAGAAAACTATAGTGCTTCTCATTGAAAACTACCTTGATTTTCTTGAGCAGTTCATAACCTGTCATTCCTGGCATGCAATAATCTGTTATTATCATATTAACCTTTGATCCCTGCACAACAAAGTATATTCGTTAATAGGAATACCATGACTTAGTAGAGCTGCATTCAGAAAAGGAATGCAAATGCAATATAATCATTATGAGTTTATAAACACGGAGTTACAATTTAATTAGTTATAACATGTTATTACTCTATTGTTCAGATTGCTGTATCAGGCTTGATGTGGAGAGGTACAACAACTTAACCTGATAATTTAAAATTTCATTATGAACGTAAAATCAATTTTTATTCAATAGACACTCACATTGTTATTTGTAGAGCTGTCCTGATGTGCTGCCAAACCCAAGTACTCCAAAGCCCTCAGACCATCTTCTGCAGTAGTTACTGAAGGAAACTTGCAAATCATGAAATTGATCCATCTTTCACTTATGCATTAATACATGTTTCACATTTATGTTTTTACCATAGGCACGCATAATGGCCATCTTTAAGTGCCATATGTAGAGCAAAACAATACACGGACTACAGTTTAAGAAAATATGAATTGCAGTGACAAATAAAAAACATTTTTCCACACAAGTGACACTGACAGAGCCATCTAGACTGAAGGGTGGTCAGTTGAATATTTTTAGTTGGAAAACTTTACTGTATATACAGAAAATTATATATGTGGGTATGACAAAAACTACTTTTTAACTATATATATTAGATTTTGAATACTTTGCGAAATTCCTGACTTTGTCACTAAATACAGATGAATCAATTGAAGGCATATGATGGTGTTATTTCCGACCAAAAACTGAGACAATATCTTGATGAACATAAATTATGTTATCGTGGCATGTGTATTTCCTATTTTCGGATAAGGAAAATAATGAGAAGACATGATTTGAGTAACGCACGTTATGAAGCACAAGGGCTACAAAGTCTACATCGAAGGATTCTGAAAGATTTAAAGCAAAAATAAAAGCAAAGCATTGTGATCACGTAGGCACAGCTGTTGTTAAATCCAAAAGGTTGACTTAAAGGACTTGTAGAAGTAAATATCAGCTTAGTTAATTTCAAATGGAGTACGTGAGGTTTTACACAAGCGGCATAGATAAATTTGTAATCCCTATTTAATATGTAAGTGAAATCGAGTCTGCGACGGATGGTTTTAAAGTTATATTTCTGGTACCAAATTAATATTTACTTAGATTAGTTTAAAATAGCATCATCGTGACGCGCACACGTATATATATATATATATATATCCTATTTAATACGTAAGTGAAATCGAGTCTGCGATTGATGGTTTTAAATTTATATTTCTGGTACCAAATTGATATTTGCTTAGATTAGTTTAAAATAGCATCGTCCTTGTAAAAAAGGCTAATTTTTACACTTTATATCACTTGTCCCAAGATTATTACAAAAATGAGCTCATATTTTCAGATCTACTGTATTTAGTATTATCAAAATGAACTTATATTTTCAGATCTTACTCTATTTAGTCCATTTTTTATATAATTTAAAAAAATTCAGGGATTTCCATTTTTTATGCTTAGAAGTTGATTGAAAATGATATTCGTGTTTATCGTCACAAATTTAAATATTGTTGGGTGAATTAAAGTGCAAAATTAAAAAGAACATTGTTGGGGTTTTTAAAAGTTTAAAATCTCACAAACCCAACCTAAACTAGGTATAGTTATATAAGAAATATTTGAAATTTGGATACAAATGTTAAAAATGCATCCTAAAGATCAATAAGGAAGTTTGAGTGTTTTGGTTTCCAAGCAGAACTTAAAGACTTAGGTAGCAAGGAGGGACCTATGTTCAAACCTGCTGCTCAACATTTCAATTTAGGTAATAATAATATTAAATGCAGTTGTCTTTTAGTTGCACCCACGACCCTTAAATTCTGGGTGTGCCAAATTGATGATTGGGATTCGTTGAGAATGTTATTTTGAAATTATGGTCAAAATTTAAAGCTATTTGATGATCCATTTTGTATAAAGTTTCATTGAAGTTTGTAGGAGACAAAACTCACTTTTTGTATAAGTTTGTGTAATATTATACTATAATTTTGTATGATAATGTAAAAGTATGTATAAACACCTCTTATACATTTTTATACAAAATTGGTATATGAATTACAGAAAGTGTATAATATTATATAATGTAGTTGTGCGGATGTAAACTAAATATATGACTGTGTTTAGTATAATTCGTTTGTGTTGGGTCGTATATTTTTGAAAATTCCCCACCAAAAAAAAAATCGCGAAATTGTGACAGTGACACTGACACCCCTTACCAAAAGGGTGTATCCGCTACTGATTGGGTCGGAACCCGGAAGGGACCGGATTTGGAAGGAAATTACATAAAATCTTCATCTCCCGTTCTTTTTTTATTGTTTTCTGGGAATGGTAATGTTCCACATTGCATTTGCACAATCATAGGTGGAGCTACGTAGAGATAAGGTTAAATTGAATTCCTTTCGTTGGAAAATATAATATACAAATACGGAATAATGAATAATGAATTTTTTTCTTGTTATATAAACGATTAAATCCGCCTTATCATAAGAGAAAATTCTCGTTTGGTGAAAAGGAGGTTGAAAATTTACTTTAGATCACAATTTCAAATTTCTAGTGTAACATCTAGTAGTATTTTCCTTTGAATCCGTGGCATAAATTTCTGGCCCAGTGCACAAGCTTGAAAAACATTCAATACTTATATGGATTTATAAACTCTAATCTACTTATATAATAAAGTTAGGCATAGACAAAGTGTCGTGGCACCTCTCTATGGTCACCATTCCTATTTATCTTTTTCTCATTTTTTTGCATTTTTTAATTCCTTCTTGAGCATAATCTACTAATTAAATGGATTAACAAAATCCTCACAAAAGCAAATTATCAAAGTAAATGTATCTCTTTGAAGAATCAACCCACTAATTGCATTAAAGGCCAGTTAACTCTCCGAATTCAGCCACGTAAAAGCAATAGTTAATGATGTTTACAATAAAGTCTAAAATCGTTTTCCCCAAAAAACTTAATACTCATATCTAATTATATATCACCGGTTCTCGCTTATTAATTTAGTGAGCACGTCTATTAATTTTGTTTACATCAAGCAAGTGGTTACGACAATTTTTGTACAACAATTTTGAGGTTTTCCTATGCTTTTTCCTATAAAGCTGCTTATCATGGGTGGCTATGTTCTTTGACACCATAAAAAAAATTGAGAATGCATAAAATACAACAGGCAATACATTTTTTGTCCTCTCCTCCTTAACTTTCAGCAATTGTTGTTAATATTTCGTATAGTTTGATTGAGTTGTATTTATTTTGTAAAGAAATGACACCTCGGCCTAACTCAACCTCAAAAGCTACCTTAGTGTGAAGATTGTCCAAGTCCATATAATGAGTCCATGTTCTCATTCCATATCCAATGTGGGACTCTTAACATTCCCCCGCACGCTCAGACCTTCTTAACTGGAGCGTTGATAATATAATTTAGGGGGTCCAACATCGGTGAACAAATAATTGAAATGAGTCTGACTCTAATATCATGTAAAGAAATGTCACTTGGGCCTAACTCAACCCCAAAAGCTATCTTGTATGGTGAGGATTGTCCAAGTCCATATAAGGAGTCCATGTTCCCATTCTATACATTTGTTTTTATTTATTTTCCTTTTCATTGCTTTTGCACATTTTTGGTGATTAGTTTTGATGAATTTTCACAAAAGTGTCGAGCAAACGACATAGTAGCTCTCATTTGGTCTTCTTATATTTATTTTTCCGTGTAATTTTTAAGACTTGAGAAATATTACTCAACTCTTTTACTTGAATAAATACTTTGGTGCATGATAGTATTAGTTTAGTGGTTTTCGATAGAATTTGTTTTATCTTTTGTATATGTCTCTTTTTTCTTTTTTCTTTTTGCTTTTTGCTTTTTGCTCTTTATTTAAGTCTAAAAACCTTTAAATACGATTACTCAAACTTTTTCCTGATAAGGTAACGAAAATGAGTTTTATAATTAGTGATACTATATATAATTTCATTAGAGAGACACAATACAAATATATATTTATATGTGTGTGAGTGTGTGGGAGAAGGGGGAGGGGGTGGGGGTCGGATAAAAACCTTTGTAAAAAAGCCTTACAATTGTTTTCCTACAAAAAGAAAATTTAGCTAGGTATACATTAAATTGTTTTAAAATTTTAGGTGTTCAGCTTTGTAAATTTCACTAAATTTCGTATTGACGACTGATTAAAAAAATATTCATGCGTTATATTTTTTTCTCTAAAATAAAAGTTAGTTTAAGGCGAGATATTTCAAGAAAACTATACGGGAGGGAAGCTAAAACAAATCTTTCTTTTTTAATCAATAAAAATTTCTGTCATCTCTACTAATTAGGGAGAACAGCACTTTTAGTCCCTGTGCTAATTCTATATTATGATTTTAGTCCTTGTGTTATCCAGCTTATCACTATTGACCTTCAATTTTATCATGGGAGTGATTTTGATCCTTCAAAAAAAATACCCTAAAAAATTTAACAGAAAGTTAACTCCACAGAGGGGCAATTCTGGTACTTTTTTTAATCTAATAAGTGTGTATGTAGGTATTTTGCAGAACAAAATATTACTGGCAATGGTGTAACATGAGTTGATTACAACGAAATTTGCAAGAACTATTTTAAGTTTTGCCATATGGCCGCTGCTAGAGGTCAAGGGGTTCTTCACCAACTACTTTAATACCAGAATTGCCCCTCAACATAATTAAGTTTCTATTAAATTTGCTAGGGTGTTAACTGAATGATCAAAATTACTCATATGATAAAATTGAAGGTCAATAGCGATAAGCTGCCTAAGGACTAAAATCATAATATAACATTAACACAAGAACTAAAAGTGCTATTCTCCCTATTAATTAAATTTATAAAAATAATAATTTGTGCATCGATGCGCGGTCAAGTTCACTAGTAGTATAAGAAACTGATATATACCATCCCATTATTCTGAATTAACTACAAAGTAGGAAAATTCAAGAAAGTGATAATTACCTTTGCAAGATGATTTCTTGAGTAATCTCTCAACAAGTTTACGATCAACAAGATTGTCATCCACAGCTAGCACATGAGGTTCATCACTTGCAAGAATTTCCTCCATTTCCCTTGAAATTGATGAATTTATAATATATCCTCAGAAATTATTACTTTCACATATAGGGAGAAAGAAGCTAGAAGAACAATATGGAGGGAGAAGAATCAAATATGAAAGTAGTTCAAAATAAAAGTAATGTGATTGGTGTATATATTTAAAGATGTGATTGAGGAAAGGGAAAGATCCTAAGAATTTTCTTGGCAAAATGATAAAAATAAAATCAAAGAAAAGGATTGTCACATATATTTTGTGATCTTCATATTTGGGTTGCCCTTGATTTTCACTAAAACAATATCTATATCAGTATCAATATACTTATTCCTCATATGCTCCTTCCAGCTCATTCCCTTTTTATATATATTTTAGGGAGAGGTGGCAAAGGACAATTATTTAGGGTTAGTATTTGTAAGTAATTGAAGGTAATAACTAATTAGTTTAATTAACTTAGTGTAAAAAACTAGTCTCCTGACACCTTGTTTGGATAGTTGTTACATATATATCATTTCATAATGTATCGTATTATATATTGTATTATGTTGTATTATATTGTGTTGGGTATTGATATTGGTGAATGGAAAATGATGGAAAGAAAAGTGGGAGTTGTCACACATCGGTAGTGGAAAGAAAAAGTGGGAGTTCTCTCTTGCTTTATAAAATAAGCATTTGTCCCACATCGGTAGTGGAAAGAAAAGTTCTTCTACTTATAAGTAGAAGTACTCCTTCTTGTCGCTAAAGGGTTAAGAAGAGGGTCTCCCCTCGCGCCGTCGTCGTCGCTCAGCTCGGCTTCGGCTCGGCTCGGCTCCGGCTTGATAATCTTTTTGGACCAAATTTTCTTTAATTTTTAATTATTATTTAATTAAATTAATTAACTTATCTAGTCCTACACATTAATGACCCGGATCCGCTTGTCTGACCCGCGACCCATTTTCTTTACCACATTTAAATTTCTCACCAGTTTTTAGTAGTTGTTCAGAAGGGTTGCAAACCTTCAGAAACAGTACTTCCATGACTATAAATTCGTTTGATTCCTCAGAATTTTACTTACTAATTTTCTGGAAAAACACAAACTTTTTCTTCTTCTGCACAAATAAATTTTGTGTAATATACTGCCATTGAGTGGTTCGCCGCTACCTGAACTTGGAGTACTACTATTCTGGTAAGATAATCGTTCTATCCTGGGAGGGGATATTCCATCAACCTCGAGTACTGTGAGGGGAATAATTTCCTTAAGGACACACTTTGAACTAAGTGAGCTCGATTATATTCTAAAAAAATTATTCTTATTTTTCAACATTGATTCTGTTTATTTTCAGATATTATTATTTACTGATTTTTTGGAATACAGATTAACAACAATCTTAAGGAAATTATATTTTTAGATTAATCTGTATTCTGTTTTGGAGATAAAACATGTGTGGTTTTCTACTCCGTATGAAATTTCATATTCTGACTTGAAGACATAAAAATTTCATTGGAATATTAAAGTTCATACTTATACAACGATTTGAAGAACATAAAAACTTCATCGTTGCTGTATTCTGGTTTGGAGATTAAAACTTGTGTAGTTTTCTACTCCATATGAATATTAGTATTCTGACTCGAAGATATAAAAACTTCGTTGGAATACTAAAGTTTCATAATTATACTGCGATTTGAAGAAATAAAATCTTCATCGTTTAAGTCTGTGAATGAATTACTATTCTGGTTTTATTAACTAAAACAGTTTGTCAATGTGACAGTGACAAACGAATAATGGCAATTGAGACTGGAACTACCTCTGCGAATACTGCACCAGCGGTTACTCCTACAACCCGTACCAATGTGCCACCTACCGAGAAACTCCGCGGTTCACCGGTTAACTTTAAAGGATGGCGAAAGAATGTTCTTTTGGCTTACCACCCTTGATATGCAAAAGTTCACCAAATGAGGACCTCCCCTGCGTTCGCCGACATGCCTGCCAACCAACAGTTCATGGTTACTGAGGCTTGGAAACAGGCTGATTTTTTGTGCAAAGGCTACATTTTGAGTGCCTTAGAGGATGACTTGTACAACGTCTACAAAGGCAGATGAGACTTCCAAAGAACTATGGAGTGCACTTGAAAAGAAGTACAAAGCGAAGATGGTTGCTTGAAGAAGTTTGTGGTTGCCAAATTCCTAGACTACAAAATGGTGGATGAAAAACCGTTGGAACCCAAGTTCAAGTGCTTCAACTTATCTTCCATGACCTTATTCTTTGAAGGTATGGTAGTAAATGAAGCGTTCAAGTGGTCGCAATGATTGAGAAGTTGCCGCCCTCATGGAAAGATTTCAAGAATTATCTTAAGCACAAAAGAAAGGAAATGAAGTTGGAAGATCTTGTGATTCGCCTCAAGATCGAGAAGATAACAAAACCGGGCCGAGAAGAGATACCGTAAGACTTCACCAATTGAAGGGGCAAACATCGTTGAAGATGCTGCTCTCAAAAGAACAAGAAAAGGAAGAGACCTTCGGAAAGGAGAAGGATTCCAACAAGAAAAATTCAAGGGCAACTGTTTTAATTGTGGGAAAGTCAGCCACAAAGCCCCAGATTGTCGCCTCCTAAAAGAACAAGGGAAAAGGACAAGCCAATATGGTGGAAAAGAATGATGATATGGATGATCTGTGTGCAATGCTATCGGAGTGCAATTTGGTTGGAAACCCAAAGGAGTGGTGGCTTGATTCTGGTGTCACTCGACATGTTTGCGCTACAAAAGAAGCATTTGCAACCTATGCTCCCGCTGGACCCGAAGAGGTACTGTTTATGGGAAATACTGCAACACTCAAGGTTGAAGGATATGGGAAGATACTTCTGAAGATGACTTCCGGCAAGGTCCTGACTCTCAACAATGTTATGCATGTTCCAACAATTCGGAAGAATTTAGTTTCAGCCGGACTACTCGTCAAAAACGAGTTTAAGTGCGTGTTGGTTAGTAAGAAAATTGTAATAAGTAAGAATGATTTGTTCATAGGAAAGGGCTACCTCACCGAGGGCCTTTTCAAACTCAATGTAATGGTTGTTGATGATAATGAAAATTCAAATTGCCTTACTTATTGGAGTCAAATGATTTATGGCATGTTCGTTTAGGACATGTCAACTACAAAACCTTGCGCAAATTGATTAATTTAGAAGTATTGCCTAAGTTCGAGTGTAATAAATCTAAATGTGAAATCTGTGTTGAATCTAAGTTTGTTAAACATCCATATAAGTCTATTGATAGGAATTCAAATCCTTTAGACTTAATTTACACAGATATATGTGATATGAAGTCAATACCATCTCGCGGTGGGAAAAGTATTTTATAACTTTTATTGACGATTGCACTCGATATTGTTATGTGTATTTGCTTAATAGCAAGGATGAAGCAATTGATGCATTTAAGCAATACAAGAACGAAGTGGAAAATCAATTGAATAAAAAGATAAAATGATTAGAAGTGATAGGGGTGGAGAGTATGAATCTCCTTTTGCAGAGATATGTTTAGAATATGGAATTATTCATCAAACTACTGCCCCTTACACACCACAATCAAATGGAATTGCGGAATGGAAAAACCGAACATTAAAGGAAATGATGAATGCCTTATTAATAAGTTCCGATTTACCGCAAAGCTTGTGGGGGAAGCTATCCTTACAGCTAACCGAATACTCAACAGGGTGCCCCACAGCAAAACACAATCTATTCCATATGAACTATGGAAAGTAAGAAAACCCAACTTGAAATATTTCAAAGTGTGGGGGTGTTTAGCAAATGTCCAAGTTCCTTTTCCCAAAAGGGTAAAAATCAGACCAAAAACTGTGGATTGTGTTTTTATTGGCTATGCTACAAACAACAAAGCTTGTCGGTTTTTGGTTCACAAATCGGACAATCCCGAAATTCATGTTAATACGGTAATTGAATCAGATAATGCTGAATTCTTTGAAAACATGTATCCGTATAAAACCGAATGTGAGTCGTCAAGTGAAAAACCTAAGCGACCGCGGGAAGAACCAAAGGAAATTACACCAAGTAAAAAGGATGCAAGGCGTAGCAAACGTCAAAGGACATCTACTTCCTTTGGACCAGATTTTGTGACATTCTTGCTTGAAAATGAGCCTCAAACATTTAAAGCAGCGATGTCTTCTTCTGATTCAGCATTTTGGAAAGAGGCAGTCAATAGTAAGATTGAATCAATTTTGAACAACCATACATGAGAATTGGTTGATCTTCCTCCTGGAAATAAACCTTTAGGATCAAAATGTATTTTTAAAAGGAAAATGAAAGCTGATGGCACTATTGACAAATATAAGGCAAGACTTGTGGTCAAAGGTTATAGACAAAAAGAAGGCTTTGATTACTTTGACACATACTCGCCGGTAACAAGAATAACATCTATTCGGGTGTTAGTGGTAATCAAGTGTCAGATATGGTCTTGAAATCCATCAAATGGATGTCAAGACAACTTTCTTAAATGGAGAATTGGAGGAAAAAATTTACATGGAACAACCTGAGGGCTTTGTGGTTCCTGGTAAAGAAAGGAAAGTGTGCAAACTTGTTAAGTCACTTTATGGACTTAAACAAGCACCCAAACAATGGCATGCGAAATTTGACCAAACAATGTTGGCAAATGGATTTAAGATTAATGAGTGTGACAAATGTGTCTACATTAAAAATACTCCAAATCATGAAGTCATTACTTGTTTATATGTTGATGACATGTTGATAATGAGTAGAGATATTACCGATGTAAATGCTACGAAGCGTATGCTGGCTAGCAAATTTGATATGAAGGACTTAGGAGTTGCTGATTTGATCTTAGGCATCAGAATTCATAAAACTCCACAAGGTCTAGCATTATCGCAGTCTCATTATATTGAAAAAGTACTTGACAAGTTTAAGTATTTAAATTTCAATGTTGCAAAGACTCCAATTGATATAAGTTTTGCACTTCAAAAGAATGAAGGTGAAAGTGACTCACAATTGGACTATGCACGAGTTTTGGGAAGTTTGATGTATATTATAAATTGTACACGACCAGATATAGCATGTGCTATAAGCAAGCTGAGTCAATTCACGAGTAATCCCAATCAAACTCATTGGATGGCAATGAAATGAGTCTTGGGGTATTTAAAACACACCCAAACCTATGCTTTGCATTATAATAAATATCCCGCAGTAATTGAGGGATATAGTGATGCAAACTGGATCACCGGATCATCTGAAGTTAAATCCACGAGTGGATATATTCTCACTGTTGGTGGAGGAGCAGTGTCTTGGAAATCATCAAAACAGACATGCATCGCCCGCTCTACAATGGAATCTGAATTTATAGCTTTAGATAAGGCTGGTGAAGAAGCTGAATGGCTCCAGAATTTCTTACAAGATATTCCATTCTGGCCCAAACCTTTGGCTCCTATATGTATACATTGTGACAGTCAACCAGCAATAGGTAGGGTAGGGTAGGGAGCGTAATATACAACGGAAAATCTCGTCACATACGATGAAGACACTATACCGTTAGACAACTCCTCTCTAGTGGCGTTATCACGATTGACTATGTAAAGTCAAGAGATAACGTGGCGGATCCGCTTACAAAAGGCTTATCTAGAGAAGGAGTTAGTAGATCATCAATGGGAATGGGGTTAAGGCCAAGGACAAGTCATCATGACGGTAACTCTACCTAGCAGACTGGAGATCCCAAGAGCTAGGTTCAAGGAGATCAAACAAAGTTGTGACTGACGGTTCAACATTGTCAAATAACTCAACCCATTCTCGGATGAAGACAATGTTCAGAAATAAGGATAAAACCTTATGGCTTGTTAATGAGTTAATAAAGCATTAAGGTTCTTTAATGATTATCTAAATCTGGCAGTGTATGACCAGATAATGTGGCTATAGGACCACATGTTTAGAAATCACCTATGTGAGTGTTAAGTGTAAGCCGCTTTAAAGGGGAACGACAGTGAAGGCCCATTCTCTACGCACTCATGAAACCAGGAAGTGTTCATGGCTGAAACGAACACAACTGTGAGAACCATAAACGGTTGAGGGTTGATTGTGTGACTTATGTTGTCTAGGTATACAACAAAGTTCGACGGTTCAAAGATATCAAATCTACCGATTGATCGAGTATATCCGATATAAGTTCACTACGGAAAGTTCAAAGGGAAACCTACTTATCCAGATGCAGTCAATTCTCGCTTGTATATCACATTTGTCCGCACATTCCTTTATCTTATAGCCATTCCCCATTCATGTGGGGGATTGTTGGGTATTGATATTGGTGAATGGGAAATGATGAAAAGAAAAGTGGGAGTTGTCCCACATCGATAGTGGAAAGAAAAGTGGGAGTTCCCTCTTGCTTTATAAAATAAGCATTTGTCCCACATCAGTAGTGGAAAGAAAAGTTCTTCTACTTATAAGTAGAAGTACTCCTTCTTGTCGCTAAAGGGTTAAGAAGAGGGTCTCCCCTCGCGCCGTCGTCGTCGCTCGGCTTCGGCTTCGGCTTCGGCTTCGGCTTCGGCTTCGGCTTCGGCTTCGGATTCGGATTCGGATTCGGATTCGGATTCGGATTCGGATTCGGTCAAATGATCTGATTGATTGATAATCTTTTTGGACCAAATTTTCTTTAATTTTTAATTATTATTTAATTAAATTAATTAACTTATCCAATCCTACCCGTTAGTGACCCGGATCCACTTATCTGACCCGCGACCCATTTTCTTTACCACGTTTAAATTTCCCACCAATTTTTAGTGGCTGTTCAGAAGGGTCGCAAACCTTCAGAAACAGTACTTCCATGGATATAAATTCGTTTGATTCCTCAGAATTTTACTTACTAATTTTCTGGAAAAACACAAACTTCTTCTTCTTCTGCACAAATAAATTATGTGTGATATACTGCCGTTGAGTGGTTCGCCGCTACCTGAATTTGGAGTACTACTATTCTGGTAAGATAATCGTTCTATCTTGGGAGGGGATATTCCATCAACCTCGAGTACTGTGAGGGAATAATTTCCTTAAGGACACACTTTGAACTAAGTGGGCTCGATTATATTCTGGAAAAATTATTCTTATTTTTCAACACTGATTCTGTTTATTTTCAGATATTATTATTTACTGATTTTTTGAAATACAGATTAACAACATATTGTACTGTATTGGTTTGATGAATACACCGTTTGAATAGATTGTATCATCGTTTTCCGTCATTACATAATGTCACACATCAGCAATTTGAAGAATAAACCTACAAGAAAAGTAGGGTACATGATAGAGCTATTATAAAAAGGTAGGGTATAGAATAAAATATGGTTATTAGATAATAAGCAAAGACGAAATGAGAATAAAAATAAGATAACAACACGATCACACCAAATAGGTCGTTACATAATTGGGACTTTTGGTCATTACTTAGCGATGGATTTAACGATACTATACAATAAAACTTAAGCAACAATCAAAACAAACATTATATTTAACTAACAATACAATACAATACAATACAATACAATACAATACAATACAATACAATACAATACAATATGTAACAATCATCCTAACAAGTTATAAAAGATAATTATAGTTAGTTACACATAATTAATAAGTGGAATTTTAGTAACTTGAAAAGTAAGACGATGGAAACTTGCTAAAACAGTTCGATTACTCCGATAATAAAAAATTTAGTAAAAATTATTTACATTATCAATGTATATAAGTTAAATCATACTAAATGACCAAACAACTTTATTTGTTAAGAAAAATCAAGTAGGTTTCAATATTTCAATTTTCAAAGGTAGAATATGGTGCAGAGTATCTGCTGCAAAAATAGAAAAGATTTGAAAATAAATGATGTCGTATCCAGCTAAATCCTCATAATGGGGACCAAATCTGGATGTTACATTGTTGAGATTTCATACAATTAATTTTCACCAAGAGAGATGTGTTGTCTCAAGTACTCTTATTGCTAAGCATGCAATCAATGGGTCTGACTTTCATTCCATTTCTTTACTTCATCATTCAATTAAGTTGCATTTATTGTGGCCGGCTAAAGCTTATGTATTTTGAATTCACTCACATGCACTGTATTGTCAATGTATTTTGACATATTATAATGGTAACCTAACTATATTTTACATTACTAATTTCAATCTTTATAAAGGTTACTTCAAGTGGGGTATTTTCTAATAATTTAGTAGTGAAAAAGTTTATTTATACAGACAATATATAAAAAGTTCATTTTTATACATAATTGTCAATTGAAATAACTACATGCACCAAGTAAAGGTTAAAATTAATTTTTCATTTTTTGGATGAAACCAAATCCGAATGCACGTACTCATAGGCTCAACCTGAATAGTTTTCACTAAATAATAATAAACGGTCTATGTTTATTAAATTCATTTTTGTGTGGGGATTTTTTTTGGGGGGGGGGGGGTGTGTACTAAGATACACCAACACCGAAAATAAAAGATCCCATATTCGAGTTTTTATTCTTTGTATTCTCCTTCATCCAATTGGATTACAAAAACAAGTTGCAATTGCGCTGATGTGATATGCCAACTCGTAATCTTTAAACGATAATGCATCTGATGAGTCTTGGCAACCAAATATTGGCAATTTGGGAGTATAATAGATATTCTTGTACATAAATTTGAGAAACTTCCAAATTCTTTCTACACTAGTATGTCCAAAACACCAAGTTTGTGCCAGCATATCAAATCATTTCAAGGATATGACTAGACATATATTCAGCTATGATTAATTGCATTTCACATAACTTTGAAAAACTCCACCATTAACGTCAATTCATCTTTTTTGTCATCCTACATCTTTTTGGCTAACTGGAAATTGTGAAATTAACCCTTCAAGCCTTCGCTATAGTGGAGCTGTTTGCTCTTTTGATACCACAAACAGCCCAATATTTAATTTTCTGACTGAAGGAAAATGAAAAGAACAGAGAACCCTATAATTTGCAGAGTTTTGAAGAAAATGTAACCATTTTAATTTTAAAGTACTCTTTTTGGCTATAGACGAAACACATACAACAAAATCGCTTTTTTCCAGAAAATCCCCTTCTGCTAAACTTCTTCACCTCAAAATAGTGCAGGTGCCCTCCAAAAGAAAAAGAAAAGAACGGTGACAAGTGCAATGGTGGTACAAGGAAGAGAAGCCACAATGAATATGGTATTCTGGTGACTAAGTGCAATCACTTGATGGTTGCTCGAGGAATTGAAGATGTGCATGGTCCAGCAGATGTCATGAATGGGATTCCTTTGAATGTGGCAATTCCTTTGTCATCAGTGAAAAGGTTCTGCAATACATGATCAAACTTCATGACCAACCCCAGAAGATGGAAATCTTTAGCAGATAAACTATTACTCCTATATAATTCAAAAAGTTAACATGCACCTATTTTTACTGTTCTGATCTCTAAGCTAACTAAAAACTCAAAGAGACCCTATCATTCTCGAGCTAAACAATTAAAAACTTACAAGAACAGCCCCCTCTCCAGTTAACTAATTAGTCTCATTTTCATAACCATGTTAATCTACAACATGAAGTTTTTCATGATGATGCGTACCCTTAAATGTACGGAGAGTTGATCAACCATGCCAGATAACAAACAGAACAAGAATAACTATTTGTGTCAAGTAGTTAGATAAGAATAGAGCTTTGAGTGCAGTAAGTTTACTCATCCACCGAACATCGACAAGATTTAGATATTCATAAAAATCAAGATACATACCACAGCAATTTTATCAAACTGCTTTTTTTTAGGATTCAAAACATCTTCTGGTTTCCCGTCATGCCTACATAGAAAAATGTTGAATCACGAATTAATGAATTGTTACCATAACATAATCTTCCTCTTATAATATTTTTGGTCGGTCCCGACTCGGGGATAACGTGCTAAATTAATAATTCGCTAAAATTATAAGATAATACAATTTTTATTACTCATATAGACCTCATGTAAAATATAAATTAATAATTCCTTATATACTACATAATACATGAGTGATTTATGAAGACTTTTTGAAAAATGACTCAATTGTCTTTTGTTTTTTTTTTAAATCAATGTCACATTGAATCTCATCTCTAATTTTTCTTATCAATGTAAGAACTTCTGGTGTTGTTTTCTCATAGCTCAACAAGAAATTATTCAAAGTGATTGCGGCTTTAATAGCCTCGTTTCGCGAGGGGGCTCTAATGCAAAACTTTCATCATCATATTCATCACTTTTATCAGTTCTCATAACACTCTCGATTATTTCTTCATCAGTCAATAACTGTGCAACTACATTTTCTTCTAGGTAGTTCAGGACATGTTCGACATCCATTGTTTGTGTTAGCATGATTTGATCTTGTGTTTATATAGGAAATATTTTTTAATATCCATAAAGTAATACATTGAACACACGAAGCATAATAAAGTGAGATTGAAGGGTGTTTCATTTGATACAATAATGAAGTGGAAGATTGAAGGGTGTTTGTAAATTGAGTATTTCATTATAAATTTGTCTATAATATGATAAAGTATTAATTAA
Organism: Anisodus acutangulus; assembly: GCA_029783415.1. Taxonomy (NCBI): domain Eukaryota; kingdom Viridiplantae; phylum Streptophyta; class Magnoliopsida; order Solanales; family Solanaceae; genus Anisodus; species Anisodus acutangulus. The sequence goes on along the minus strand of CM056511.1, from coordinate 34,833,656 downwards.
TCGATAAATTAATAATTATTAATTTATCGATTAATTAATCTCTTTTAATTAATAAATTTTGGTGGTCCCAAGAGCATTAATTTATAGAGTTTCTACTGTAGTACCAAAAAGAACAAAAGTCATAATGTCATATCCAGCCCAACGGCACACTTACACAGGAAACACATTGCTAATTACGATATCCGTAATTACTAGTTACTAGTATCAAAAAGAACATCAGAAAAAGAGAGTATTAGACATGAGGTCACTCGGTCTGAACCACTGACAACTGAGTATCTAATGGCGCTGGAATTTCAAATGTTTCCTTTTCACAAAATCACCTTCCAGTTGAAAGACCTTACTTCCTATAATTCTCTGCTTCTTAAGATGGTGGTCAATATAATCCAATATTTTCCATTCAACAGAAATTGGATAGAACTTAACAGGTAATGGCGAAAAGGCAGAGCCCAAGAATTAAAAGCTACAGGACACAGATGGTTTGTGAAGGAAAGGTTTTATCTATTTTATAAGGAAAATCTTTTTATTAATACATTCCACATAATATATGTTATGTGAATCAGTGACAAAAATCAAGCAGACAGAAACTGGAATTTGAAATTTATGCAACACCAACAGGTTAAGCTACAAAACGTACCCAGAAAATGAGACGCACTCCCCAACTTTGGCACCTTCTGGTGCTATCAGAGGCTCCACCACAGTATGATCCTCATTAGAAGCACATAATACCTATAAAGGAAATTAAGAAAAAACAGTTAACAGTAAAGAAATGAGAGATAGCACTGCGAATGGAGATAATACTATGAACGATTTGACTGGAGCTAGACAACTCTACACATTCAACCACCAATCGTTTTACATATCTAATACCTAAACTTTCCTACGCGCAAACAAGATTTTATCTGAAATTTAAACTGCTTAATTGGATGATGTTCTAACTACTTTGTGAGAAATTATGGAAGAAAATATATTATTGAATTGTTGTATCTACATTATTATATTGAGCCTTATTTATAGATATTACATCTCAATCCTTTTTCATGTAGCATACTATATACAAATCCTATTTCTACTCTTATTCTAACACTCCCCCTCAAGCTGGTGCATACAAGTTATATGTACCGAGCTTGTTACAAATGTATGTAATACGCGGACGACTGAGTGACTTGGTGAAAATATCTGCAAGCTGATCACTCGACTTTACAAATTTAGTAACAATATATCCGGAGAGTATTTTTTCCCTGAAAAAGTGACAGTCAATCTCAATGTGCTTAGTCCTCCCATGAAATACCTGATTTGATGCGATATGAAGGCCACTTTGTTATCACACACAAGTTCCATTTGACGGATTTCTCCAAATTTTAGTTCTCTGAGCAAATGCTTAATCCAAAATACCTCACAAGTTGCTACAACCATTGCTCGATACTCTGATTCAGCACTAGATCGAACAACGACACTATGTTTCTTACTCTTCCAGGACACCAAATTACATCCTATTAACACACAATATCCGGATGTAGAACGTCTATCCGAGGGCAATCCTGCATAAACGTCTGTATATCCAACGATCTGCTCATGGTCTCGGTCTTCATAAAGCAGTCATTTACCTAAAGTTGACTTAATATATCGCGTAATGCGGATAACTGCATCCCAATGATTATCACAGGGAGAATCCATAAACTGACTTGCAACACTCACAGGAAACGAAACGTCAGGTCTAGTTACTGTGAGATAATTCAGCTTACCAACCAACCACCTATATCTTCCAGGATCACTGAGTAGCTCTCCTATCCTGGCAATAGTTTAGCATTCAGATACATAGGAGTGTCAATGGGTTTACAACCCATCATTCATGTCTCCTGAAGAATGTCCAAGGCATACTTGCATTGCGAAATAACAATACCTAACGTGGACTGGGCAACCTCAATACCAAGAAAATACTCCAGTCTATCGAGATCCTTAGTCTGAAAATGCTGAAAGAGATGTTTTAAATTAGTGATATTATCTTGATCATTGTCAATTATAACGATATCGTCAACATAAACCACCAAATAAATACTCATATCTGGAGCCGAATGTCGATAAAACACAGAATGATATGCTTCATTGTGGGTCATACCAAACTCCTGAATTACTGTTGAATTTACCAAACCAGGCTCGTGGAGACTGTTTAAGACCCTAAAGTGACCGACACAATCGACACACCAGATGATTAGACTCCCCCTCAGCAATAAATCGGGTGGTTGCTCCATATAAACTTCCTCCTCAAGATCACCAAGGAGAAAAGCATTCTTAATGTCCAACTGATAAAGAGGTCAATGGCGGACAGCAGCCATGGATAGAAAAAGACGTACAAATGCTATTTTAGCCACGGGAGAGAAAGTATCATTGTAATCAAGCCCAAATATTTGTGTATACTCCTTAGCAACAAGGCGGGCCTTAAGCCGATCAACTTGGCCGTCCGGACCAATTTTGACTGCATAAACCCAACGACAATCAACAATAGATTTACCTTAAGGAAGAGGAACAAGCTCCCAAATACCACTCATGTGTAAAGCAGACATCTAGTCAATCATACATGTCGCCATCCAGGATGAGAAAGGGCTTCAACTGTAGACTTAAGAATGGGGACAAAGGACAATGATGATACAAAAGCATAATGGGATGATGATAGACGATGATAACTTAAAAAGGTATAATGTGGGTTAGTATTACGAGTGGACCTGTTACCTTTCCGAAGTGCAATCGGTTGACGCATGACATGAATCATCCGGACTTGATATGGGCTTTGATGCTGGACGCGGTCAACGATGATAAGTTAGAAATAGTGGCACTGTAACTGGAAATGTAGAAGTAACTATAGATTCCTCAAAGTTCGGTGTAGGTAAAACCTGAGGTATAGGTAAGACCTCAAAGATATCAGGATGATCAAAAGAGACCTAAAGTAAGGTTGAGACTAAAAAAAATGTGACATCGGCAGACATAAGATATCGCTGGAGATCATGTGAGAAGCAACGATACCCCTTTTGAACTCGAGAATAACCAAGAAAGACATTTAAAAGAGCGAAGGGCTAATTTATCAATCTCCAGAGCTAGATTATGCACAAAACATGTGCTCCCAAAAACACAAGGAGGAAGAGAGTAGAGAGATGATTGAGGATATAATATGGAATATGGAATATGATTCTGAATAGATTATGAGGGCATTCGATTAATTAGATGGCAAGATGTGAGGACTGCATCGCCCCAAAAGCGCAACGGAACATGGGATTCAATGAGAAGAGTGCGAACAGTCTCAATGAGATGCATATTCTTCCGTTCTGCTACCTCATTCTGCTGAGGGGTGTACAGACAAGATGTTTGATGAGTAATTTCTTAGTGAGTCATAAACTGCTCAAACTGAGATGATTTGTATTCTAAGGCATTATCACTGCGAAAAGTACGAATAGAAACACCAAATTGATTTTGTATTTCAGCACAAACACTCTTGAATATAGAGAATAACGCAAAACGATCTCTCATTAAGAATAGGCAAGTACATCTGGAAAAATCGTCAATGAAACAAACAAAATAACGAAATCCTAAAGGTGAACTGACTCTACTAGGGGCCCAAATAGCAGAATGAACTATTGAAAAAATAGACTCTAAATGACTCTCGGCACCATGTGAAAAGGTAGTGCGAGTGTGTTTCCCAAGTTGACACGACTCACAATCTAATTTGGACAGACTAGACAAACTAGGCACCATCTTTTATAGCTTGGACATACTCCGATGTCCCAGTCGTTTATGGATCAAGTCTGAAGGATCTGTAATGGAGTATGATGTGGAGGAATTAGGAGAGGTAAGATAGTAGAGATCTTGTGATTCATATCCTGCACCAATCACATATCCGTCCTGCGGTCCTGCATAATAAAAGAATCATGAAATATTATGGCACAATTTAGGGCACGTGTCAAACGACTGACAGATGCAGGATTAAAGGGACAACCATGGACATAAAAACGGAGTTTAGAGTGACAGAAGATAAGGGATTCGCTTGTCCAACCCCTTTTGATTTTGTTTGGATCCCATTGGCTAAAATAACCGGAGGAAGGAACTATGAATAAATAATATTTGACAAAAGTGATTCTTACCAGAAATATGATCAAAAGCGCCTGAGTCAACGGCCCACGATGGATGGATACAAGACTGTGAAACACAAATGACCAGCAACAGAAGTATTAGGCTGAGAATTCGTGGCTACTTGTGGAGACGTCTGCTTACTTGCTCGATACTGAAGGTACTCATTATATTCTCCTTCAGACAAAAGCCTCAGATTTCATGTAGTGTCAGTCATAGCAGCATGAGCATTGTTGGGTAGTTGACCATGCAGAACACGACATACGTCACGAGTATCCAAACTTATGACAATGGTTGCACTGAACATCATTGGGTATTGGACCATGTAGAGCACGACATACCTCGCGAATGTGTCAAAACTTATGACAATAACTACACTTAGTTCGAGATTTTCCAAAACGACCTCCTCGTCGATTATCCATAGACTGAGATGTTCGATTCTCTATGATCTAAGATGCGAGAACAAAGGAGTCAACGGTCGGTGATGTGTGTTTAGGAGGCGCAGTTCTTTAATTGTAGGAATCGTAAGACTAGCCAAAATCTGATCACGCACCGAATCAAGGTCAGTAGGAAATCCATTAAGTGTAAGAACTAGAAACAATATTTGTCTTTGCTCTTATTGTTTTTCAACGTTTGTAGTGATTGGCATAACTGTTCGAATTCCTCCATGACTTCTCATAACTGTCTCAAGTAAGTAGACATATATGATTCCTATTTCTTTAAGTTGGACATCCGAGATATACAACAACATACCCAGTGAAATCCCATGGGAAGGGTAGAGTGTACGCCGACCTTACCTCTACCTTGGTAGGTAGAGCGGTTGTTTCCGAGAGACCCTTGGCTCAAGACAAGCAAAGCAGGAAAAATAGTCGAACCCGGTCAAAAATTTAAAACAGTATGAAAATGTTGGTATCATACGCGAATAAGTCATGATAGCGCATCCTGAAAAAGAAAGCAGTAACTAACACATGTAAATAAGATAAACAAAGTACACTAAAGAACACAGCAGAAGAAATCAAACTACAGGGAATTATAAAGCAATATTGCGCCTATCCGTATGATATGCTAGGCGGGCCCTACCAGTTTGTAAGCGTAAGTAGGACTACACTCGATTACCTACTACCCTTCTACCCTAATCTGTGGCATTCACAACCCCTATCTAAAGTCATGTCCTCAGTAAGCCGTGCCTACTCCGTATCCCATCTAATCACTTCTCCCCAATAGTTCTTCGGCCTAACTCTACCCCACCTGAACGCATCTATAGACAACCTCTCACACCTCCGCACTGGGGCATTTGTATCTCCTCTACACATGCTCAAATCATTTCAACCTCGCTTCTCGCATCTTATCCTCCACCGAGGTCACTCCCACTCTGTCCCGGATATCATCATTTCTAATCATATCCCTCCTTGTATGCCACACATCCATCACAGCATCCTCATCTCTGCCACTCTCATCTTTTGGATGTGTGACGTCTTGACTGGCCAACACTCCGCCACATACAACATAGTTGGTCTAACCACTACCCTATAAAACTTGTCTTTTAATTTTGGTGGCACCTTTTTGTCACAAAAATCTAGATGCGAGCCTCCATTTCATCCACCCTGCCCCAATACTATGTGTGACATCGTTATCAATCTCTTCATTCCCTTGGATAATAGACCCGAGGTACTTAAGGATTCTTGTTTGGAATGACCTGAGTATCAAGTCTGACCTCCACGTCTATCTCAAGGTCACTACCATTGTTAAACTTGCACTCCAAGTATTCTGGATTGGTCCTACTCAGCCTGAACCCTTTAGACTCTAGAGTTTGTCTCCAAACCTCCAGCTTAGCGTTCACTCCGCTGCGAGTCTCATCAATCAAGACTATTTCGTCTGCGAATAACATACACCATGACACCTCCCCTTGAATTATTCGCGTCAGTCCATCCATCACAAAGGAAAATAAGAATGGACAAAGAGTTGATCCCCGGTGCAGCCCCATCATCACAGGAAAGTGATTCGAGTCTCCCCCACTGTCCGTACCCTAGTCTTGGCTCCATCATACATATCATTAATCACCCTAGACGACACAGGTACACCTCTAGCCTCCAAACATCTTCAAAGAACCTCCCTATGGACTTTATCGTATGCATTCTCGAGGTCGATGAAAATCATATGTAAGTCTCTCTTCCTCTCCATATACTGCTCCACCAACCTCCTAATAAGATGAATGGCTTCCGTAGTCGAACGCCCCGGCATGAATCCAAACTGGTTCTCGAAAACAGACATGCCTCTTCTCACCCTCATCTCCACGCCCCTTTCCCAAACTCTCATAGTGTGGCTCCGCAGCTTGATACCCCTATAGTTGTTACAACTCTGGATATCACCTTTGTTCTTGTACAAAGGAATCATTGCACTCCACCTCCATTCTTCGAGCATTCTCGCTATCTTAAAAATGACGTCAAACAACTCAGTCAGTCACTCCAAACCTACCCTGCCTGCGCTCTTCTCCAAAATTCAACTGGGATCTCATCAGGCCCGGTCGCTCATCCCATGCGCATCCTGCGGATAGCACCCTTAACCTCCCCAATCTTAATATTTCTACAATACCCAAAATTCTGGTACCTACCAGATTGCTCCAAATCTCCCAACACAATGTATCTATCATAAAATCGAGATGTCATTAGTGTATAAAGTGCGAGCCTTTACCCAAACTGAATAACATGTCTGGAAGCAACGAAACAAAGGCATCAAGTTGGGATCAATAGATCGCCACAAGAGACTACATAATTGAGCGTCAACCTTCTCTCACTATACTTTGGTCTTTTCTGTGGGCCTCTGCTTTTTCATTAATCACAATAGTCTTTTGCGTTAAGTGATCTTGAACACCTTGACCCTTGCACCACAACTCAACTGAGGAAGCCCAAGCTAAATAGTTTGAACTTCCCATTAATGGTTCGGAAGTAATCATAGGGCTTGAAGTTTCAATTCCCGTATTTTTGGGATTAAAAACATCAAATCCGAGATATGGTTTAAAAACTTTAAGAAAATTTGAGCAAAAGAAACGCACAAAACTTCGGCTTTAAGAGGGACTCCTAGGGTGATGAAACAGGGTTGAAGACGCCGAAACAGTACCCTGAAGGTGGAGCAGTCGCCAGGAAAACGCCGGAACAGTACCCGAAAGTTGGAGCAGTCGCCAAAAAACCCGCCGGAAAAAGTGAAAAGTGATCGAAACTTTAAGAAAATTGTATGGTTGTGCTCGGAAAAGGACGGCGACTAACAAAAAAAAGAATTGCCCGGAAAAGTCCGCACGCGCCGGCACGTGGGGTTGACTCGCTACAGGCGTAGGTCCTCCAAGAGGCGCGTGACAGCGCGTGGGGGTCTATTTTTCGGAGTTTTCTCGCCTGATCTACACTGTGGTGGTGTTGGATTTTGCACAACTCCCACAGAAACTTAGATGGACGTAGGCAGACTAAAGAGGTAGCGAGACTGACCGCAATTTCAGGAATATGTGACTTTCTTTCATTTTGGTTATGGATCTGTAGTGGTGTTGTATTTTGCACAACTCCCACAGAAACTAAGATGGACGTAGGCAGCCCTAGAAAGTCGCCGGAATTTGACTGAATTTTCTTTCCCGGATTTCTCACCAATGCTCTGATACCATGTGAGAAATTATGGGAGAAAATATATTATTGAATTGTTGTATCTACATTATTACATTGAGCCTTATTTATAAATATTACATCCCAATCCTTTTCTACGTAGGATACTATATACAAATCATATTCCTACTATTCTAACATACTTTAAGCACGTCTAGATATTGAATAAAGAAAAGTAACATAGAGACCTAAACTTTTAGACAGACAATTTGAATTCACCAGATCCACATAGCAAATAAAAAAACAAGACCATTATATTAGGAAGAGGATGTAGATAATTCAATATAATGCAAAAGGTTCAGCAGCATAAGCATGTGAAATTACTCAAAGCTTAGATGGGGATATAATACCATTCCCTCTGATGCGACATCACGTAGTTTTGATGGTTTCATGTTTGTAACAAGCACCACAAGACGATTCTGCATGCACAACAACCAGAACAAATTAATTAGAAGAAATAGAAGCTCCCAAATGATACAGCAAATACAATTTGGAGAAGCCAGAAATAGGCATATATGAATGCTAATGACAGAGCATACAGTCAACTGTTCCGGACTGCAAAACTTTGCCAGGCCACTGACTACTTGCCGGCATTTTGCTTCTCCAACATCTATCTCCTCAACCAGTAAGCTGTACACAGGGATAACGCAGGAAAAGGTTTTACAGCAAATTAGATGACCGTATAAAGTTGCTAGGGAGTGGACAAGTTTAGGAAAGAGACTACAAATAAAACGAATGAGAGAGTAGCTATAATACCTGTCAGCTGATGGATGTTTATATGCTTTTTTAATGTGGCCAATCTGTAATTTAAGCAAACTAATACTGATATCTTTATCTTTCTCATCTACTTTCTCAGGCAACTTCTTTTCTGCAGAAGTTTGATTATCTGCTGCAGCTTTCTTCTTCAGAGATTTAAAAGATAGGTGTTAGAACTTAGAAGCAGTTCAAAATTTGTGCATCAGAGAAACTAAAAACTGAAAGCACCAAGCAAGTGCCACTATAGCAAACAAGTCATACCAGAGTACCTAAGACTGCAACAAAGACACTAATAATAAGTAATGACAATATTTTCTACTGTCACTCACTGAGGAAAGCAACACAAAATTTTCTGCAATAATTGCAACAAACGGTCTAAAGAATAAGAGAAAAATGGCCAAATGAGCCCTCAACGTTTGACCGAAATCCCAACTACACACCTTACCTTTGTGGGGGGGGGGTCCTATTACCCCCTTGGGCATTTTAAAAGTGGAATATACTCGCCCTTAAAAAGCCACACCCACATATGTGTTGGCTGGTGAACTGCACGCGCCTGACACGTGTAAATTTCAATTAGAACTTTTTTTTTCTTATTCATTCTCTTTTTCTGATTTATTATTCCGTTTATTTTTCTTTCCTTTCTCTTCCACCAGTTTCCTTTCTATTATTCCCGCCGGAGCACCACCTATGGCCATCACAATACCATTTCAGTCCCAAGCCACCAAGAAAACAGGAAAAAAGAACAGCAAGGAAGCATGAAATATAATCACTCCTTCATCAATCCCAGAAGATGATCCAAATGAAGCCCAAAACCGTTTAATAAATTGTGAAGAAAACTGTCAAATTCATCAAAGCTACCCCAAAAAATCCACCCTCTAATCATCCATCTCAATCCAACCCTCTTTCCTATTCGTTGCTTTTTCCCCACTGAAAACCCTATTTTTTTCCTTTGTGGAAACCCGAATTCATAGTTCTAAAAACCCAATTCATGGTTCTTTCATTATTAAAATAACCCAATTGGTGTTGTTTTTCTATTGATTGATCTTTGGTGTTTTTGCAGAGGTTTTATTTCAAAGGGAATGATAGGAATAACAGTTCTTCAGAGTGCTAAAGATTAATAAAATAAAGGCTTCAGATCTTAACATAAGTGAAGACCCAGTTGTGTATCCCGTTTTCTTGGTTTTTGGTTTCTGATGATTTTGATCTTTTTTTAATATGATCCTGAATTTTCTTGTTCTGATCTTATTTGCTGTTATGAGAAAAAATGGAGTTCGCCGGTAGAAATTTTTCCTGCAACCTAAACCCCGTGACTTGTTGAAGAGAAGAAGAAAGAAGAGAAAGAAAATGAAAAAGAAAGAGAAAGAATTTAAAAAATCAGAAAATTAATATTAAATTAAAATACTTATAAAAATAAAGTTTTAATAATCTATTTTTGTCTCAATCTCTTTGAGAGAGTGAAATACACTCTTTGCCACCTCAGCATTTAGGGAACAATATATTCCACTTTTAAAATGCCCAGGTGGGGTAATAGGACCCCCGTAAAGGTAAGGTGTGTAGTTGGGATTTCGGTCAAACGTCGGAGGCTCATTTGGCGATTTTCTCAATGAGAAACAAAGTGAGATAACAAAAAAAAAATTAACTGTAGGAGGAATAAACCCAAGAACTTTATCAGAACATTAAAAATGACCAAAGGATAAACTGCTACAAATTACATACCACACCACTATTGTTCTTCTTTTTGGAGTCCACATCTGAACTACTAGCTTGTTTGGTCTCTGGCTCAGTCTTTTTGGCATCTGACTCCATTTCTGCCTTCTTCACACCTTTTGATGCCTGAATCAGCGTCAGGGAAAAAGGATATTTAACAGTTAGGCCTACAAACTGAGACAAGAAATGATTCAAACCAAGATAGTATAATAATTCAAGTGTTATTGATGATAGGAACTTTTTAATAATATTCCATTGAAGTTGAGCCGAGGGTCTACCGGGAACAGGTAAGAGTAAGGTCTGTTACACCCCACCCTCCCCAGATCCCACTTGTGGGATTACATTGGGTATGTTGTGTTCCATGGTAGTAGCTAAAAGCAACAAATGTAGTATCAATTATCTCCAATTCCACTTTCAGTAATGAAAAAACCGTTTATAGTGTTCCATTAGTGAACACTACACATTAGACTGGATGTCATTGCTGTTCTGGTAACTGAAAATGTAGCAATGCATGGAAAATGGAGTTGAAACAAGTCAAAAAGCAAATCAACTCTGCTGTGAAGGTAGTTCTTCAGAAAGTCCAGCTCACTACAGGGAAGGCATTACTCACAGGTGGCACAAATGGCACCTTCTCCAGCAAAACTTTTTGGAATGTTTCTCCAACATCACCTTTGGTCTGCACAAAAATAGATCAATTCAAACATGTATGCTGATTTCTTGCTCAAGATAAATCTAGGAGCAATCAAATTTATGTATAAAAAGGGCAGGGCAGCCCGGTGCACTAAGCTCCCGCTATGCGCGGGGTCCGGGGAAGGGCCTGACCACAAGGGTCTGTTGTACGCAGCCTTACCTTGCATTTCTGCAAGAGGTTGTTTCCACGGCTTGAACTCATGACCTCCTGGTCACATGGCAACAACTTTACTAGTTACTCCAAGGCTCCCCTTCAATCAAATTTATGTATAACACATAAAAAAGTGGTTTGTTGTTTAAGCACTAGGTGATTATTTTGCAGGGACAAGCACATTAGAATGGATTAGACTTGTAATGAGAAGCGATTTTTCGCACAATTCATAAGAAAAAGGCCAAATACAGAGATAGACACTTTAAGTTGCCACCAACGACTAGATAGACACTTTAACTTTCTAACCGACCATTTAATAGATAGAACAATAAAAAAATGACCACTTAGATACCTCTACTTGGCGAAGGTGTGTCTCTTGGAAACCCAAGTCCGACCTGGCACCACGCGTGTTATCTTCACATTTGAGCGCATAAGATGTCTTAACGCATTTCCAACTGAAAAGTATAGTGAAACGTTTTTTTAACCCTTATAATCTACCTCTATTTCAGCCCAATGAGGATGTTGCGGTAGATGTGTGGACATACTAGGAGAGATAGGATTAGAAATGAAGATATTAGAGACAAGGTGGGAGTGGCCTCGATTGAGGACAAGATGCGGGAAGCGAGACTGAGATGGTTTGGGCATGTGCAGAGGAGATGTGTGGATACCCCAGTGCGAAGGTGTGAGCGGCTGGCTATGGATGGCTTCAGGAGGAGCAGAAGGTAGACTGAAGAAGTATTGGGGGAGGTGCTTAGATGGGACATGGCTCAGTTGCAGCTTATCGAGTACATGACCGTAAATAGAAGGTTGTGGAGGACACGGATTAGAGTAGAGGGTTAGTAGGTAGTAGGTGTCTCGCTTATTCTTCCGTATTACTAGTAGTAGTATTTCTCATGTAGCTTCTTGTTCTTTGATTTCTATTGTTATTTATTGTCTCGTGTTCTCTGCTTGACATATTGTTTTGATGTAGCTATTGCTCCTACCTTACTATTAGTCGTAGTATTTCTCCTGTAGTTTTTTGTGCTTCGATTCCTGTTATTATTTACTGTCTCTTGTTCCACGCTCCTCTTTCCTATTTAACCTACTTTGTTATTGCTTTATTCTGAGCCGAGGGTCTACCGGAAACAGACTCTCTAACTCCCGATGTAGAGGTAAGGTCTGCGTACACTCGACCCTCCCCAGACCCCACTTGTGGATTTCACTGGGTATGTTGCTGTTGTATAATCTACCTCTATTTCAGCCCAAATGCTCCTCACAGTAAAGCCGCCACCACTTTTTTTATTTTTGGAAGTTTCAAAATTTTTGAGCCATACCAGACTCCAGAGTAAACTTAGTCAAGTTCACCAAGAAATCTATTGGAATATGCTTATATGAAAAATGTTTATATGTATAATATGCATATAGGACTAACTGTCATAATTTGAGAATACAAAACTACACAGTAACCCCATATCTTTTTTCACTCAAATTAATAAAAAAAATACATTCAACTACAACGCTCTAACAAGTATGCCAAATCTCGATAAGTTTTTTCAGTTATCCTTGTCAAAATAGTAATAGTGACCACCAAAACAAGGAAATTCATAACAGCAATCGCTTTCTTTTTTCCTTTTCAATATCTTATCTCTTCTCTCTCTATTACTCAATCCTCAAGTTGAAGAAAGTCACAGATAATCATTCCAAATCAGTTAAATGCTTCTATCTTAAGTAGAGCAACCTGCAGGCATCACCACATCTAGGCCATTGTGTAAGCCTTTCATTTTGACATTCTATATACCGCAGGATGAGATCCTAATTTCCATATATTACCACTATCATCTAAATCTCAATCCGAAAATCCAATACCCCGATACAAATTATAGCATACCTGGATATAGTCCATCCATCTAAGCAAGTGCGGCAATTTGTTTCTGTCAGAGTTTGAAAGACTGATCTGATGGCAGAAGAATTAGGATAGCATGTTAGAATAGAGAGAGAGCCAAAAAAGTTAATATCCAAAAACACAGTATATCTCCGTTAAGGAACTGTCAAAGATGAACAATTAAGAAACCACTTACAATATGCAGTTACAACAGAGACAATAAGAATCAAATCGACTAAATTCAGTAGAAGCTTTAAAATTTATGCCTAACATGACAATTAAATATAGGAAATAAAACTCATGGTTAATTAAATATAACTCTACAAAAGGTGTGATTGGTATGACAGAAGATTTTTTCCTTGAAAATATCATTTCCAAGAAAAGGGAGAAAATGACTTCAGACACATAGGCAGAAAAAGTTTCCTTCACAAGTATCTGAACTCTAATTCAATATTTTTTTTTTGTTTTGACAAAGTAATAAGAGGTTTTATAGATGAACTTGCAAAAAGCCAGTGAATAATTACAGAAGGTGCAATTCCTCACTTGTATTTAGCATTGCATCTACATCAAATGTACAAGAACTAGGTTGCACAGAAAAAGCTAGCGAGAAAATACATTTGTGTTTAAGATTTTAAGGCCAAGTATATTTCTTATTTTGCTTTCAAAAATCCTGCTATTTCTTTCAAGCCAAACTGTCCACCAAATGGCTTGAGGAATAGTATTCCAAGTCTTTTGGGATTTCTTGTTGAGGCACTCTCTATTCCAACTATGCAGCAGTCTATCATGGAGTTTGGCATAGTCCAACATATGCCAAGCATTGCAAAAAGCATACTCCAAAGCGGTCTTGCGACCTTACGGTGAATAAAGAGGTGGCATACTTCTTCTATATGCTCTTCACATAAAGGGCATCTTCTACATAACTGTAATCCTCTTTATTGGAGGTCAGTTTGTTGAACTCTTGATCACTTGATTCAATTACTATTTATATATTCTTGCCAACCTTTAATACTCAAAAAATATCACCAAATAACAATCTTCATTCCTATACTACTGCTTGTATAACTACCATATCTCCCCTACTTTCACACCTAAACAAACACCGGAAAATTAAAGAAAATGATTTCCTATTTAAAATATTTTCCTCCAAACCAAAAGCACCTAACAGCTTGTTTGGATTGTATTGTATTGTATTGCGTTGTTAGTTTAAATAAAATGTTTGTTTTGATTGTTACTTAAATTTTATGTATCGTATCGTTAAATCCATCGTTACAGAACGACGAAAAGTCCCATTTTATATAACGACCGATTTGGTGTGATTGCATCGTTACCTTCTTTGTTTTTCTTGCTTAATATCTAATAATCTTATTTTATCCACGCCACCCCACGGATACATTATGAACCGATACGTAACAACCATCCATCCACGCCACGCGCTGCCCCGCCCCGCCACACGACACAGATACATTATGAACCGATACGTAACAACCATCCATCAAAGTGTAAAGAGAAAGAAATGTATACCACGGATGAATGTACAGTGGCAAAGACAACGATATCAGCTTCCAAAATCTTGAACCCGTCGCCCGAAATAACAGACTTCTTACTCAAATCCTCATTCAACTCACTTAGAGCTTTAAAGCTTGCCCCAGAATCAACAGGAAAGTTACTCGCAAAGTCGACCCACTTCATTAACTGTGATGAAAAATTGATTTCAATGTCAAATTGAAACTAATATATCAAAACTAAATACAGAAAAAACTAGGTAAATGTTGAAATGTTACCTCATTATCTTTTGTGATAGAAGGTCCACTTGGGGTAGAATTGAAAATGTCTATACACAAGCTTTTAATGTCTTTATCCAAATTACTGGTATACGAATTCTGCATAGTTTAGCACCAAATATAATCCATCAACGAGCAAGAAATTGATTCATGATTGATGATACTCCTTCATTTCCAAAAAAGAATGTATGTTTTTATATTTAAAAATAATTTAACTTTAAAATTTCTCTTTTACCCTTGATGAGATGATTTACTTTCTTTCAAACAAACTCCGTAACTAGTCAAATGGTGTCACGTGAATTGGAACGAGGGAGTACAATTTATTACATGCATTCAAGTTAATCAAGCATACTAGAGAAAAATTTGAGGACTGAAAAACTTACTGGGTCTAATGACAGCATTGAGAGGTGTTTGCATAGAGCTGAAACAACGTTTTGCTTGCGATCTGTAGATGCCATGGTTTTGATTTTTGGTGTTTTTAGTTGTTCAACTTCACTTCAATTTGTTCAAATGAGGATTTTGTAGGGTTTTATTTTCCTGCTTATGGGCCGGAGCAAAATTGAAATGCTTTGCCCATGTTGAAAACGGGCCATATGTGTTCTGTGCGAATGACCCATTATGCGGTGAATTGTAAATATTTCGTAGTCAGCCTGTTTTCACACTGCCATTTAACTTGTATCTATGTTTTAATTATTATTAATATTCATATCCGCGCGATGTGAGATATATCAAAGGAAATTAATTACAAAAGCTATTATCTTATTTGTTTGATATAGCAAATTTCTGAAATATTAAATATAATTATTACTAATATACTAATTTTAGCGACATCAATGATAAATAAAAATTATATATTAAAAATTTTAAATTTACCCTTAATATCATATAACGATTGCAATTACTTTAGACGTTTTGAAATGAAAACAAAAAAAATGTTCTTATCATATCCCACTGACAAATTGTTAATTAGCTGACTCAAGTAATTAAACAGTATTTGCACGGACTAAAGTTTGCGGAATGATGATATATTTAAATTCAATCACTCTGATGATGACCAATACATCATTGTGTCAATTAGTAATACATGTGTCAATATGCATTTTCTTACCTCAGTACTTCTGGATCTCATAAGTTTATATGAAATAATCTCTTGACAAAGCTTAGTATAATAGTAATATGGCTGATGAAGGTAGCATTTACATTCATCAAATGTTCAAGTCATTTTTGCGGAGAGTTATGTTATACAATTTGCATTTTATCGGTTCTACATGTTATTTATCTGCCTTATTAAATACATAATACTCTGTAAAAATAGATATAAGATGGCAATTTCAGGGTTAGTTTCTTTACTTCAGTGTAGTCTAAAGATTTATTTTGAGTAAATCAAAAATTGTATGAGAAAATATTAGATTTGTTAAACATAGCAATATACCTGTGATATACACCCAATATACAGTAGTGTATATCACAGGCAAATGGAGCAAAGCAAGAGCTCCAAATTTCACTGGCACACGGAGCCAGCCCACCTGGCGATCCACTAAGCCCACTAGCGGACAGATTACATAATGTAATCTTGTATATATGGAACATATATTTGATGTATATTGTAATGTATTTGTTACCTAAATTAGGATGATACACCTACCATAATTGTATAGTTAGAATTATGGTAGAATAAGATTTTTAGAATAGAATAGAAATAGGATTCTCCTATTTTGTAACTTGTATATATACCTTCTCAATTAATAAAAATAATCAAGGGGATTATTTCTTTCATGGTATCAAGAGACTAGGTCTAACAAAAAAATTTCTCTCCCAAATTTTGTTCTACTCTCGGCCGACCCCCCCCCCTCGGGTTTCTCTTCCAAAAAAATTCGTCTTCCGCTCTCAAAAATCTCTCTTACTATTCCCAAAATTCCCCTCCTTCTTTGTTCTTTCAATATGTCTAAGAACAATTATCATCCTGCCCTCATGGTTTCCAACGTCAAGAACAGTATCCCTATTGTGCTTGAGATGGAAAACGTCCAATATGCCACGTGGGCGGAGTTGTTTAAAATTCACGTTGTCTCCCATCAAGTTATCCATCACATAATTCCTCCTGCTACACCTCTTCCCGCGGAGGATCCTCAGCTATGGATTACCCTTGATGCTACCGTTCTCCAGTAGATCTATTCCACTATTTCGGTTGACCTTTTACAAACGATTATTGAGCCGGATACCACGACAATGGCTACTTGGAATAGATTGCGTGACATATTCCAAGATAACCAACATTCACGTGTAGTCACACTTGAGCAATTTATGAGCAGACATTAGACCCGAGTCTAGTGTTATCTGAAAGTGTAATTATTAAGGACTATATACAATATTTAAAAGAAGAGACGAAATCTAAATAGTAATCTAAAAATAAATATTTGAGTAAATCTGCCAAATACTTCTTATAAAGAGAGATATTTAAAAGTTGACTTTTCTAATTCAAAAATGAATTTGTCCGAAATATATGATAAATTTCAATTTTTTTGCTAGCTAATCATAAAGATTACATCTGCGACTCTTCAAATACAGCTACAGACTTTATACATTTTGAAATCACGCACCTACAAAGTATTGAATCAATAAAGTACATAAAATTTATTTTCATCTCGAGAAAAAATATTAATCACATTTAAATAAAAAATTATATTTCAATTTAAATTAAATATTACATGACATAGTAAAAAGGTTATGCTAAACCATAATCCTTAATTTTACTTCCTTTATTAAGAAGTGGATAAACTATCGGGCAAGCATCCAATGTACAAAGAATTAAGACATTTACACGTATTAGACGGGTTTTAAAGTAACAAAAGCTTTCCTATGCACTAATCCTTTGGCGGGAGTTGTGACCGACCAACTTTAACGGCTTAAACACTAGTGTTACGTATGTTGGAGAATCCGGTTCTTCACACATGCATGATCTACTAAGTACGTAGATAACCGTAGGGCCAAGAATCGTCAAATTTCATTGAGAAATGAAAGAGATATTGGTCCACGAAGTAAGGTGTTTGAAGCATGGAAAGTGTGGTATTGTGTTCAATTCTCCCTCATCGGTAGAGGAAGAAAGAATTGTTGTGTATATAAGACTCGAAATTGGTTTGGGGTTTGGGACCCCAAGGGGTATCCCATGTGTTTAAAGGAGGGAGGACCTAGATGTGCTTCGGTTCAAGGAAAGACCACACGCGCGCCGCCGCCGCCCGCCCGTCCGGTTCCGAGTTCCGGGTTCACGGGCTGTGGGCTGTGGGCCTTCTGATATTATCTTTTTGGGCCAGAGAACTTTGCCAGAAGTACAGTTTGATCCCAGAAGTTCCAGATGTACAGTTCGGACCAGAATTCTTTTAGATGTACAGTTTGGTCCCTGAAGTTTCCGAGCGTCGAATTTGGACAACAAAAGCGAACGCTAGCACTCAATTCAGCCATTTATTTTGGCTGAATTACTCCTCCTATAATGGCCAAATCCGTTGGTCTTTCACCATTTATGTTGGTGACTTTACTACCTCCATAATGACCATTATTTGGCTATTATGGAGGCAGTTTTCATCCCCTCCATCACCTATATAAACACCCCCTTACACCATTGTTGAGCACTAAGAACATACATATATGATACAGGAAAATACAGAAAAATACACAAGCAAAAAAGTTGACTTTTCTAATTCAAAAATGAATTTGTCCGGAATATATGATAAATTTCAATTTTTTTGCTAGCTAATCATAAAGATTACATCTGCGACTCTTCAAATACAGCTACAGACTTTATACATTTTGAAATCACGCACCTGCAAAGTATTGAATCAATAAAGTACATAAAATTTATTTTCATCTCGAGAAAAAATATTAATCACATTTAAGTAAAAAATTATATTTCAATTTAAATTAAATATTACATGACATAGTAAAAAGGTTATGCTAAACCATAATCCTTAATTTTACTTCCTTTATTAAGAAGTGGATAAACTATCGGGCAAGCATCCAATGTACAAAGAATTAAGACATTTACACGTATTAGACGGGTTTTAAAGTAACAAAAGCTTTCCTATGCACTAATCCTTTGGCGGGAGTTGCGACCGACCAACTTTAACGGCTTAAACACTAGTGTTACGTATGTTGGAGAATCCGGTTCTTCACACATGCATGATCTACTAAGTACGTAGATAACCGTAGGGCCAAGAATCGTCAAATTTCATTGAGAAATGAAAGAGATATTGGTCCACGAAGTAAGGTGTTTGAAGCATGGAAAGTGTGGTATTGTGTTCAATTCTCCCTCATCGGTAGAGGAAGAAAGAATTGTTGTGTATATAAGACTCGAAATTGGTTTGGGGTTTGGGACCCCAAGGGGTATCCCATGTGTTTAAAGGAGGGAGGACCTAGATGTGCTTCGGTTCAAGGAAAGACCACTCGCGCGCCGCCGCCGCCCACCCGTCCGGTTCCGAGTTCCGGGTTCACGGGCTGTGGGCTGTGGGCCTTCTGATATTATCTTTTTGGGCCAGAGAACTTTGCCGTATGCAGTTTGATCCCGAAGTTCCGGATGTACGATTCGGACCTGAATTCTTTCAGATGTACAGTTTGGTCCTGAAGTTTCGAGCGTCGAATTTGGACGATAAAAGCGAACGCCAAGCACTCAATTCACCATTTATTTTGGCTGAATTACTCCTCCTATAATGGCCAAATCCGTTGGTCTTTCACCATTTATGTTGGTGACTTTACTACCTCCATAATGACCATTATTTGGCTATTATGGAGGCGCTTTCATCCTCCATCACCTATATAAACACCCTTACACCATTGTTGAGCACTAAGAACATACATATATGATACAGGAAAATACAGAAAAATACACAAGCAAAAAAGTTGACTTTTCTAATTCAAAAATGAATTTGTCCGAAATATATGATAAATTTCAATTTTTTTGCTAGCTAATCATAAAGATTACATCTGCGACTCTTCAAATACAAACTCTGGACTTTATACATTTTGAAATCACGCACTGCAAAGTATTGAATCAATAAAGTACATAAAATTTATTTTCATCTCGAGAAAAATATTAATCACATTTAAATAAAAAATTATATTTCAATTTAAATTAAATATTACATGACATAGTAAAAAGGTTATGCTAAACCATAATCCTTAATTTTACTTCCTTTATTAAGAAGTGGATAAACTATCGGGCAAGCATCCAATGTACAAAGAATTAAGACATTTACACGTATTAGACGGGTTTTAAAGTAACAAAAGCTTTCCTATGCACTAATCCTTTGGCGGGAGTTGCGACCGACCAACTTTAACGGCTTAAACACTAGTGTTACGTATGTTGGAGAATCCGGTTCTTCACACATGCATGATCTACTAAATGCGTAGATAACGGTAGGGCCAAGAATCGTCAAATTTCATTGAGAAATGAAAGAGATATTGGTCCACGAAGTAAGGTGTTTGAAGCATGGAAAGTGTGGTATTGTGTTCAATTCTCCCTCATCGGTAGAGGAAGAAAGAATTGTTGTGTATATAAGACTCGAAAATGGTTTGGGGTTTGGGACCCCAGAGGGTATCCTATGTGTTTAAAGGAGGAGGACCTAGATGTGCTTGGTTCAAGGAAAGACCACACGCCGCGCCGCCGCCCACCCGTCGATTCAGGAAGTTCCGGTTCACGGTCAGGTCATGGGCCTTCGATATTATCTTTGGGCCGAGAACTTTGCCGTAAGTACAGTTTGATCCCGAAGTTCCAGATGTACGATTCGGACCCGAATTCTTTCAGATGTACTTTGGTCCCCAAGTTTCGAGCGTCGAATTTGGACAATCAAAGCGTAAACGCCAAGCACTCAATTCAGCCATTTATTTTGGCCGAATTACTCCTCCTATAATGGCCAAATCCGTTGGTCTTTCACCATTTATGTTGGTGACTTTACTACCTCCATAATGGCCATTATTTGGCTATTATGGAGGCTGTTTTCAGCCCCTCCATCACCTATATAAACACCCCCTTACACCATTGTTGAGCACTAAGAACATACATATATGATACAGGAAAATACAGGAAAATACAGAAAAATACACAAGCAAAAAAGTTGACTTTTCTAATTCAAAAATGAATTTGTCCGAAATATATGATAAATTTCAATTTTTTTGCTAGCTAATCATAAAGATTACATCTGCGACTCTTCAAATACAGCTACAGACTTTATACATTTTGAAATCACGCACCTGCAAAGTATTGAATCAATAAAGTACATAAAATTTATTTTCATCTCGAGAAAAAATATTAATCACATTTAAGTAAAAAATTATATTTCAATTTAAATTAAATATTACATGACATAGTAAAAAGGTTATGCTAAACCATAATCCTTAATTTTACTTCCTTTATTAAGAAGTGGATAAACTATCGGGCAAGCATCCAATGTACAAAGAATTAAGACATTTACACGTATTAGACGGGTTTTAAAGTAACAAAAGCTTTCCTATGCACTAATCCTTTGGCGGGAGTTGTGACCGACCAACTTTAACGGCTTAAACACTAGTGTTACGTATGTTGGAGAATCCGGTTCTTCACACATGCATGATCTACTAAGTACGTAGATAACCGTAGGGCCAAGAATCGTCAAATTTCATTGAGAAATGAAAGAGATATTGGTCCACGAAGTAAGGTGTTTGAAGCATGGAAAGTGTGGTATTGTGTTCAATTCTCCCTCATCGGTAGAGGAAGAAAGAATTGTTGTGTATATAAGACTCGAAATTGGTTTGGGGTTTGGGACCCCAAGGGGTATCCCATGTGTTTAAAGGAGGGAGGACCTAGATGTGCTTCGGTTCAAGGAAAGACCACACGCGCGCCGCCGCCCGCCCGTCCGGTTCTGAGTTCCGGGCTGTGGGCTGTGGGCTGTGGGCCTTCTGATATTATCTTTTTGGGCCAGAGAACTTTGCCAGAAGTACAGTTTGATCCCAGAAGTTCCAGATGTACAGTTCGGACCCAGAATTCTTTCAGATGTACAGTTTGGTCCCTGAAGTTTCCAGAACGTCAGAATTTGGACAGTCAAAAGCAGAAACGCCAAGCACTCAATTCAGCCATTTATTTTGGCTGAATTACTCCTCCTATAATGGCCAAATCCGTTGGTCTTTCACCATTTATGTTGGTGACTTTACTACCTCCATAAGGCCATTATTTGGCTATTATGGAGGCAGTTTTCAGCCCCTCCATCACCTATATAAACACCCCCTTACGCCATTGTTGAGCACTAAAAACATACATATATGATACAGGAAAATACAGAAAAATACACAAGCAAAAAAGTTGACTTTTCTAATTCAAAAATGAATTTGTCCGAAATATATGATAAATTTCAATTTTTTTGCTAGCTAATCATAAAGATTACATCTGCGACTCTTCAAATACAGCTACAGACTTTATACATTTTGAAATCACGCACCTGCAAAGTATTGAATCAATAAAGTACATAAAATTTATTTTCATCTCGAGAAAAAATATTAATCACATTTAAATAAAAAATTATATTTCAATTTAAATTAAATATTACATGACATAGTAAAAAGGTTATGCTAAACCATAATCCTTAATTTTACTTCCTTTATTAAGAAGTGGATAAACTATCGGGCAAGCATCCAATCTACAAAGAATTAAGACATTTACACGTATTAGACGGGTTTTAAAGTAACAAAAGCTTTCCTATGCACTAATCATTTGGCGGGAGTTGCGACCGACCAACTTTAACGGCTTAAACACTAGTGTTACGTATGTTGGAGAATCCGGTTCTTCACACATGCATGATCTACTAAGTACGTAGATAACCGTAGGGCCAAGAATCGTCAAATTTCATTGAGAAATGAAAGAGATATTGGTCCACGAAGTAAGGTGTTTGAAGCATGGAAAGTGTGGTATTGTGTTCAATTCTCCCTCATCGGTAGAGGAAGAAAGAATTGTTGTGTATATAAGACTCGAAATTGGTTTGGGGTTTGGGACCCCAAGGGGTATCCCATGTGTTTAAAGGAGGGAGGACCTAGATGTGCTTCGGTTCAAGGAAAGACCACACGCGCGCCGCCGCCGCCCACCCGTCCGGTTCCGAGTTCCGGGTTCACGGGCTGTGGGCTGTGGGCCTTCTGATATTATCTTTTTGGGCCAGAGAACTTTGCCAGAAGTACAGTTTGATCCCAGAAGTTCCAGATGTACAGTTCGGACCCAGAATTCTTTCAGATGTACAGTTTGGTCCCTGAAGTTTCCAGAACGTCAGAATTTGGACAGTCAAAAGCAGAAACGCCAAGCACTCAATTCAGCCATTTATTTTGGCTGAATTACTCCTCCTATAATGGCCAAATCCGTTGGTCTTTCACCATTTATGTTGGTGACTTTACTACCTCCATAATGGCCATTATTTGGCTATTATGGAGGCAGTTTTTATCCCCTCCATCACCTATATAAACACCCCCTTACGCCATTGTTGAGCACTAAGAACATACATATATGATACACGAAAATACAGAAAAATACACAAGCAAAACAATTTCTTCCTACACCTTCCAAGGCATCATTTCGTTACTCAATATTCTTCACGGTAGCTCTTGAGTTTCCTTTGCTCAAGTGTTCCATTGATGTTTTATCTTGGGAGACAAATTGTCCAGGACGTATAAAGGATACATACGGGGCAATATTGTCTTAAGGACAGAGTGCCACACTCGACTCAGCAAAACCAGTTTCCATTTTTCCGTCTTCAACAAAATTGTAATTTCAGTTTTGTGGTTATATTGTAATTTTCAGATTACTAGTTGAATTATTGAATCTTTGTTTATTCTTTCGAATACTTGTAATAGTCATATACTTCCCGTACTGCTTTATAAAGTATCATAGTGCAAAAATACCTAACAAAAAATGCTATTGATATTTTATACAGAAAATAAATTCTCTTATGAAGAATCTTAATTGAGATTGCAAAAATACTAAAAATATATGTCAAAAGAAATCATATGCAAAAGCTTGTGAAGTGAAAATCGGAGCTCACCAAATGACATGGTGACCGAAGCTGGGCATATTTCTGTTTGACTTATATATATTAAGTTGTAGTCTTTTTTCTTTTATGAAAGAAATAATCCCTTAATTATTTTTATTAATGAAGAGGTACAATCTTCAAATATGGAGAATTTTATTCCTACTATACTATTAATATCCTAATTCTACTTGTACAAGAATTCTACAACTATGGTAAGTTTGTACAACAATTTGATTACAACTTCTCTGTTTTGTGATATACACTGTGTATATCATGGGTATTTCTGTCTCACCCCTGCAGTCATAGCGGGCAGTTGTCGTATGTTGAGACTGTCCCTAAAATCTTCAAACAGAACCAAGGGAAGACCCTTAGTAAAGATATCAGCAATTTGGTACCTGGAAGGGACATGCAAGATACGTACTTGTCCACGAGCTTCCTTTTCACGAACAAAGTGAATATCCATCTCGATATGCTTAGTGCGCTGATGTTGGACCGGATTCCCAGAAAGATAGGCTGCACTAACATTATCACACTAACATTATCACAGTAGATCAAGGTAGCTTTCTGAATAGGAAAATGTAGCTCTAGTAGAAGATTATGTAACCAACATGACTCAGACACCACATTGGCTACCCCTCGATATTCGGCCTCCGCACTGGATCGTGATAAAGTAGCCTGGCATTTTGCCAACCAAGAGACCAGGTTATCGCCAAGGAACATACAATAACCAGATGTCGAACGTCTGGTATCTGGACAGTCACCCCAATCAGCATCTGTATATGACACAAGAGTAGAGACGGAGGATGGATATAAATGCAATCCATAATCAAGTGTGCCCTGGATGTATCGTACAATGCGTTTGAGCACATGCATGTGCTCAATACGTGGATCATGCATAAATAAACACACTTGTTGTAATGCATAAGTAATATTTGGTCTCGTGAAAGTAAGATACTGAAGTGCCCCTACAAGACTACGATAGTGGGTGTGATCCTCATATGGTGTGCTAGAAATAGCACTCAACTTCGGTTTGGTATCCACCGGAGTAGAAGAGGACTTACAAGAGGACATGTCAGATCTCTCAATAATCTCAGCTGCATATTTCTTATGTGATAAAAATAGACCGCATGCATGTCGAGTGACAGCTATACCCAAAAAATAACTCAATGGTCCTAAGTCTTTCATGGCAAATTCTGAACTCAGAAGGGTCATGATAGACTTGCGCAGATTATCCAAAAAGGCAGTCAAAATAATATCATTTACATATAACAGAATGTATGCTATAGAAGTACCACAACGATAGATGAGCAGAGAGTGATCAGACCTGCTATGAGAAAACTCAATAGTAGACACAAAATCTGCAAACCTCTTATACCAAGCCCGTGGGGCATGCTTAAGCCCATACAAGGACTTTTTCAGTAAACAAACATGATGAGGATAATTGGGGTCCCTAAATCCCAAGGGCTGATTCATGTAGACTGTCTCCTTAAGATCACCGTGTAAGAAAGCATTTTTCACATCCAACTGATGAATGAGCCATGCTTTCGAGAGAGCTAGACTCAGCACAGTGTGAATGGTTGCCAGTTTGACCACCGGACTAAACATCTCTCCACAATCCACGCCAACCTGTTGTGTTTTATCATCACCTACAAGACGGGCCTTATGCCTCTTAAATGAACCGTCAGAATTTTCTTTATGAGTAAAAATTCACATAGATCGAATAATATTAACACCAGGTGGACGGGGCACTAACTCCCACGTCTTATTTTCAATAAGAGCATTATATTCGTCATCCATGGCCAATTTCCAATTCGGGTCATGTAGGGCAGATACTGGGTTACATGGTTGGGAGATTTAGTTACATTAGAAATAAGATTAAAATGTCGTTTTGGTTTAAAAATACCTCGTTGGCTACGAGTAACTGGTCTTTGACTCGATGTGGAATTGGACGGGATTTGAGTAATTAATGGATTGGCAGTGGACTATCCAGTAGGAAGTGGGCCTGCTGGCCCAATAACTGAGCGAAAAACAGAAGATGGATCAGTACGTGAAGTGGGCAGTGATCCTAGATCATTACCGATATGAGGACTGGACCGAGATCCGGGACTAAGGCTGAGACTAGTTGGGCCAGCAGACAGTGGGCCTCCTGGCCAAGTCGATGATGGAACGAGAATTTGTGGGCCAGCAGGTAGTGGGCCTGCTGGCCGAGTCGATGCTGGAACAGAAATTTGTGGGCTTGCTGGCGGATTTGGGTAACAGGATATCTCGGATAAATGGTGGAGAATATACGGTGAAATCCCATCATCCAAAAAATTATACGAATTAGACACAGAACTACACAATTTAGCAAACAGAAATTAGGTTTCATAAAAAATAACATGGCGACTAATTATGATTTTGTTAGAGGATAAATCAAAACATTTGTAACCACGATGATTAGATGGATAACCCAAAAACATACAAGCGGTAGAACGGGCTTGAAGTTTGTTAATTGTAGTAGACGGGAAAAGTGGATAGCATAAATACTCAAACACCCTAAGATGAGAATACGAATGATCTTTATTGTAAAGAATATTAAGTGGGGATTGATATGCTAAGTCTTTGCTAGGGAGGATGTTAAGTAGATATGTAGTAATTTGTAACACATGATGCCAAAAGGAAGGAGCTAATGAAGCATGAGCTAGCAAGGTTCGGAAAATATTATTAATAGTACGAATTTTTCTTTCAGCTTTCCCATTTTGTGATGACGTATGTGGACAAGAAAACAGAAAAGATATACCATTAGTGTCACAAAAATCCTGAAACGACCCATTATCATATTCCCTACCATTATCACATTGAATATTTTTAATTTCTCGTTCAAATTGGGTACGGATGAATGCTCTAAATTTTAAGAAAGTTGAAAAAACATGAGACCTTTTGGATAAAGGAAAGGTCCATAAAAAATTAGAATAATCATCCAAGAATAATACATAATGGCAATCAAACATGTTTCCCTAAAGGACAAGAAGGACAGAGTGGGGTACTACGCGTTCTCTTACAATCAATAAAATTATTTTTATGCATAGAAGAAATAATAGATGACCCAAACGTGCATGCCACAATGAAGGAGCAAGAGCAGCAAACGTTGAACGTGTGGCTTGACTCATGAAAATGCTGGTAGTAGTGATTGGATAAAACTCTCCCCTACTATTGCATCTCATTAGAGGTATCCCCGTCTTAAAATTCTTCACAGAAAATCCAGAAGGGTCAAAATTAACCGAAACCCAATTATCAGTGGTGAATTTTCGGATAGACACCAACTTTTTAATTAAGTGAGGGGCATGAAGAACATTTTTTAAGACTAGAGGAGGATGTGGGGGAGACAAATTCGTGTGACCATAACCCAAAATTGGAATTGAATGACCATTACCAACAGTTATACCACGATTGTTGCTCAAATTAAAATAAGACGAAAGAGTACATGGTGCGGATGTCATGTAAGAAGTGGCACCGGTGTCCATATACCAATTTGCGTCCGGGGGATTTAATTCAAGTGTATGCATTGCGGCCTCGATATCTGTGGGCGTCTATACTGTTACTAGGCCCGCAGCAGTGAAGGCATGCTGAGGCCTAGGTCCAAACATGCCAACATGCTGCCACGGCCCAGCAGATCGTGAGGCATTGTTCTGGATAAGGAAACTAGGCCTGGAAGCTGACTGGAATTGGGCCTAGTTTCCAGGATACGACGACGTCGGGTAATAAGGGTTGTTGGGCCAATAGCCACTAGCCTAGCCTCACGGCCAGGAGGCCCAAGGCTATAGCCAGTTGGCCTGCGGTCCATTGTTCTGAGCACCACTGCTACCGCCGCCACTGTTCCGTCCACCACCACCGCCACCGTTACCACCGCGATTGCCACTGCAGTTCTTGCCATTATTTTTACAATTTTGACTTTTTTTTCCTCCACCGTTGATACAGTTTTGGCCCGAATTTTTGGAGAATGGGTGAGGGTCGTCTGACATGGCCATCATCATGACAAAATTTGCTATGGTAACAGCCTTCTTAGAAGTACCGTCTTCTTCTAATGTGAGCATGGAACGTGCCTCGTAGAATGGTGGGAGAGGATTACTTTGACGAATAAGAGTCCCAACGCCATTGTAGGCCTCGGATAGGCCTGCAACCATCTGAAGAACAAGACGATCATTGGTAACAGGCGCACCAACATTTTTTAGTTGATTCGCCAATTCCTTCAGCTTTTTACAATAGGCTGAGACATTCGGGAAATCCTCCATGTTGACATGGGAAAATTCCTGCTCGAGAGTGACCCCACGGGAATTTTTGTTATCATGAAATATATCACGCACCCGATTCCAAGTTTCCATCGCCGTGGCGTCAGGTTCAATGATCGTATGCAAGAGGTCTGTAGAGATAGTGAAATAAATCCAATAGCATCAAGGGTTGTCCATTACACAAGGTCATCCTCGGGGGTAGGCACCTTCTCTGTGCCTGTTATTGAGGGGATGATGTGATGAAGGACTTGATGCGAGCGTGCGTGAGCTTTAAATAATTCCGCCCACGCCGCGTATTGGACATTTTCCATCTCAAGAACGATAGGGATATCGTTCTTGATGTTGGAGATTGTAAGGGTTGTATGAAACATGTTCTTTGAGGTAGACATAATGAAAGAACAAGTGAAGAAGTAGGGATTTTGGAGAAGAAAAAAATTATCGAAGATTGGAGGGAGTATGGCCGTCGGCCACCGGGCAGCTGAATTTTTTTTTTTGGAGAGGAAAAGTTTGCCCTAGACTTCTGATACCATGAAAAAAATAATCCATTGATTAATTTTATTAATGAAGATGTATATATACAATTTACAATCTCCAAATATGGAGAATCATATTCCTACTATACTACTAATATCCTAATTCTACTTGTACAATAATTTTACAACTATGGTAAGTTTGTACAACAATTTGATTACAACTGTATATCACGGATATTTCTGTCATTCTCCGATAGAAACAACCAAAATATTGAAACATGGTGGTGGTGAAACATACATGGTCCAACATGAACTTCTGCACCTTCTTCTATTTCTTCATCGTCAGTTTGTTCTTCCTCCTCATCTACTCCATGCTCGCCTTGACGTGGATGTAATCGTGCACGTGCTGATGGTCGTATTGTGTCCAAGATCATGTTTTAGAGTATCCTTGATCTCTTTTGCATTTTCCTTAAACCTTCTTTGGTACTGATTTCTTATGATGATGTTCAAATTCATTATGAACTTGATTTGTCCTTCCCATTCAATCACAAAAGAAAATATAAGAAAATCAGATCAAACAATAATGAAACAGGGCATATATACAATACTTCCTCTAATTTATTATAAAGAATTTCTCACCTGAGTTCAATCCGGCAACAAATGTTTGTGCTCATTGGGACACAATTGTTGTTTCTTCAACAATGATGGCGGGGGAATGATGAGTAATAGCAATGTAAGACAAAGTAGACGACCATAGATGCTGAAATTGGCAATTGCGCTCCTTTTTGTGGTGACTATAACCTTGGAATCCTTGGACATGTACTGCTGGCAGTTTACAGAGTGAGAAGGACGCATGTTGTTACTCGGCTGCACAAATTTAAGAACGTATTAATGATTAAAAAAAGTATTGCCAGCTTTATCTATAGAGTGAATCACATATATAAAAATACAATAAATATGCATATATATCTTAAATTTGTGAATTTGATGGGAATATGGTAAAAAGAAAACTATATCATGTCCATCCAGATCATCGGAATGACTTAAAGATCAGAATAAATTCAAAAATATATATTTGGAAATGAAACATCAACGTAAAAGGAGAAAAGGGAAACAACATGTACCTAAAAGAATCTTATTATTTTTGCGTAGCTCCACAGAGATGTATCAAAATTTAAGTTTAGTAATGATAAAGCATTAAGAGTTAAACTAATGATAAATCTCAAAACAATGAATAGAAGTATATACTTGTTCGACTTTTGACAAGTCTAAGTGCCTACTTGTGCACTTGCAAAGTTTGAGGTCAAAGTTGTCAGCTCACGCCAAGTTAAAAGATATGTTTATGTATTATTTCTCAAATTTATTGAAATTATACATAAATTAATATAACTATTATAAAAAATAGACTTTCATTTATTATTTTTTCAAAAAACAATATAACGTAGATTATGAATAAGTAAAAATAAATGAAAAGAGTAGTATTTAAAAGAAATCGGATCTGTCTTTGGTTTGTTTGCAATCTTGTGCAGATAAATTATGACATCCATGACTATTGGAAATATTGTAGATATCGAATCTGCTATTTGGTTCGTGTGCAAACTTATGCAGAAATATGACATCCTTGACTATATAACAAAGTTGCAATTTTGACAATTATATTTGTATTACAAAAAAAAATTATATGTCTATTAAATAATATAAGAGACACAGAAACAGTCTTGGGATATTTTTATTACACTATCTTGTTTAATTATTTAGTTTTTTATATATATGTTATTTTTTAAATTAAGTGCAAAAAAAAATTGCACCGGATCCCGATCCCGCCCGACCCGACCCGATCCCGCCAAACCCGTCCCGACCGTCCCGAGCTCGGCCCAATGGCCACCCTTAGTGGGGAGTTAATGTTCATATTAGGGATTTTTCAATTTTTTCCATTTGTTTAATATATAAACAAAATACAATGATAAATCTCATGGCTAAAATCTGCTTTAACGTTAATGTTTCACCTTTAATCCAAATACTATCATATTTTATTTTAATTTGTGATGTTGAACTTTTTTTGAAGTGTAAATAGAAAAGTTTTTTTATAAGTTTGCTATAAATCTAGGTTTTCTTTTATTAAAGTAGTATGTGCTATTTTAAATTCAAAAACTTTAACTGCTTAGGATATTGATTGGATAAATACAAATTTAATATAAAAAAGGAGACAAAAACATGTGTTTTAGTTGCTGTAAAGAAGGAGCCTAAAAAGGGTTTTTATTGCTTATATTTTTCTAAAAATAAAATTTGCAATAAAAAAGATCCAAAAAACGTGTTTTAGTTTTTTTTGAAATTTTTAGAAGTTTTAACATGTGTGTTTGTGAGTTAGTTGGGTAAATGAGGCAAGGACGTACACTTGGGTTAGTTTTTACTTAGTTTATTCTTCTTCTTTTTTGTTTGTGTTTTTATCAGTTTGTTTTCTTATCTTTGTTGTTTTTCTTTTTCTTTTTTAAAGATAAAATTAAAAATAAATGTTAAAAATAAAATAGGATAGTAATTCATATTCATTAAAAATGTGTTTATTTTCAAAACAATTTCAGATAATTTATGTTCTAATCTAACTTCTTTATCTTTTAATTTAAAGTAAATCAATATATAGATGTATATGTTATCTTTAAAATATATATATTTAATTACTTTTACATTCAAAAACAATAACTAATAATCAATTATTAACTAATTAAATATTTTTTATTCTAAAACTACCACTTGTCATAATCCTATGCTGCCACTTGTCACAATCCTAGGGCAAACTATCCTCTTTTTAATAATATATAGATTTTTTGCATATATACTTTCTTCCGACATAACTAGGCTTGACAAAATCAAACTTCAAAATAAAATATCTGAAATTACATATGAGTAAAGTTCATGCATTTCTATTTGAAGTTTAGTTATTTTTGCCAGACTTTGGTCATATATTCACGAACATCCAGACAAAAATGATTGCAGTCGGGAAACAATGATGGCTGAAATTCATGTAAAAATAGTTGAATTTCAGCCATATGTGTAGCAACCCCTTGGGACGATTCTTACGAGACAAAAGCTAATTTAATATTTACAGCGTTCAGAAAAGATTAATTTAAGAAAGATATTCATAATAATAATTTAGTAGTGGAAATAGGCCAATGCGAGAAAGGATTAGAAGTGCAATAATTTTTTATTTATAAATACACTTCATAAAACCCCTTACATGAAATACAATATAAAAGTATCAATTTAATGTGGTACTACCCTTCTTGAATAATTATCACGTTGAAGCAACTACCTACCGAAATTATATTTTTTATTCAATATCATTGCAGGGTTATATTGTACAGAAATTTTAAAATTGCATTTATAAAAAAAAGAAAAATTGTCTCCTCCTTTGTACATATTTACAAGACAAAATATAATTTTAGCATATTACAAGACTTGGGTTATTAGCACACCCAAAAACAGCAAAACAAGTCACCAAATTCAAGTTAAAAACTTATAATCTTGTGATCAAACAACCTCCAAAATTATATACATGAGTGTGTCATATAGATCTGTTGGATATGTAAAGCAGTATGGGAAGTAAATAAATATTACAAGTGTTCGAAAGGATAAATAAACAAGCCAGTATTCAGAACTGCCGCAAGCTTGTTGAGTCTTGAATCTTGATAACCTGAAATCAAGAAACACTAAATCTAGATTGTTACAACTGTGGCTGAGTCGAGAGATGGATCTCTGTCTTTAAGACACGATTGCCCCGTATATATGCTTTTATGTTAACGGGCAATAGTCTCCCAAGATAAAACAACAACTAATCAACACTACAAAGCAAATAGGTTGATTCTGACGAAGAAAACAAACACGAAATGACTTGTTGAAGAATGGAAAATGAAGGAAGAGTTTTCTGTTTTTGTCCACTGTTTCTACTCACATTTTGGACTGAATTTCTGTTGTTCTCTCTTCTGTTTGTCTCTGTGTAGTAGTCTCAACAATTGAGTCAAAAGGCTTCAATATATAGTATAAGAGGAGGGACTTCTCAATTGCCAAGTAATGGTCATTAGTGAGGAGTTAATCAATCAAGTAAATGGCTGATTTAATGTGCTACATAAAGGAGCTTTTAGGGAGGAGTTATGTGCAGATTAATGGAGTTTTAACACTCCAAAAATCAACCCAGACGGTAGGCAGAAATTTTCTGCCTTCCGTCGTTCCCAATTTTATCTTTTCAGAAACTCCAGGGACTAAACTATAAATATTAAGCAATTTGGGGGTCCAAAGAGATAATATCAGAAGAAGCCCAAGGCCCACGACCCACGACCCGTGACCAGACGGGACGGGCGCGCGGCGGCGGCGCGCGTGTGGACTTAGCCTTGAACCCAAGCACATCTAGGTCATCCCTCCTTCAAACACACGGGTTACCCCTTGGGGTCCCAAACCCTTAGCCAATTTTGAGACTTATAAAGAGAACAATTCTTTCTTTTTCTACCGATGTGGTAGATTTGTCCCACACCATATTCTCATGCCTCAAACACCTTACTTCGTGGACCAATATCTCTTTCATTTCTCAACGAAATTTGACGATCATTGGCCCTACGGTCATCTACTCACTTAGTAAATTATGCACGTGTGAAGAGACAAAGCCTCCAACATGCGGAACCCTAGTGTTTAAGTCATTAAATATGGGTGGACGTACCTCCCCACCAAAGGCAAATTTCCAACAAGATCATGTACAAGTCTCAAAACTATGTAAAACTTAGATGCATATGCAAATGTGATCTCCACAAAACCTCCCAAAAAATCTACTCCAAATGGTCGTCTTCAAATTTCTTCTCGCACATTACCTACGATAGAAAATAACTATCGCTAAGCATAAAGTTTAGCGGCGTATAAACTTTGGTCTTGGAGCCATTAGATTCTCCATTTCATTAGAAGTCAACGATAGCTCAAATAAGACATAAAGATAAATCAAATAGACAAATATATCAAAAGTATCATATATCAAGCCTTCAAGCATTTTTAAATGTCAATATAAATATTTAAAGCTCAAGTATCAAGAAAGCTTATAAAATCAATTCAAGAGAGTACCAAATATTCAATTTCGCCCAATATGTACGTCATGCCATCACACTAAGCATAATCAGATATCAAGATGGACCCAAGCCCAAATCAAGTAGGATCGAAACACAATAGTCAAGAGAATAATGAACCATATTTAAAATGGTTTTCTAGTTCATACTTAACACGGGCAAGTTCCATAATTTAAGACGAACCACAAATTCAAAGTCATGATGGCAAAAGATTTGAATCAAGAGGCATGCCGAGATGAGTGACAAAGTCACTGCTAAAAGAAGGACAAAGTCCCAACAAGGATGCAAAATGATCAAGCAATCCGTACAAGTGGGCGATTTAGCGAATATCTTGCAATATTGAGATAATACCAATACAATGATATAAAGTGAAGAGAAGGAAGCAAAAACTCAAGTTATTTCCAAATACCCAGTAAGTAAAGAGATTTCAAGATCAAGTTTATACACAAACCTTGGTGTTTTACAACACAACTAGTTCTACAATAATTGGAGGACGTTCGAATCGTCTACGTCATAGACCAACCAAATTTGTCCACTTCGTCAAACACTTTTCTTAGATTGTACAAGGATATATATATCTTAAATACATAATCAAATATCTATTTAATTTCATTGATTTTAGTATGTCAAACTAAACATGAAATCGGCGAAAATCACCCTAAATCGTCAAAACAGAAATTTTGGACAGTACCATTGTCTTGTGTTGTGGTTCAGTTTTGACTTTTAAAGAGGTACAACTAGACTGTCTCATGAAAGTTATAGATTATAGATATGTGTCTTGGGGTTCCAGAAAAGTTTAAATCACCATATGATCAGTTTTGTACAACAAGATATGCAAAAAATACTAACAGTAATATATGGAGAGTTTGTAAATCAGAAAATTTGGGCAACACCTGCCATGTACTTCATCACCATTTTTTGGATAATTACAAGTAAAACAAGATTTTGGAGATTTAACAGAAGTTATAGATCTATGAAAAGATTTTCATATCATCTTGGCTCACTTAAAACAAAATTTTATACAAGAAGATATGCTAAATATACTAACAGTTGCACAGTTTAAAATCGGGTTTGGTAAACTTACCTCAAAAGTGACATGTAACTTGTGGTTCAACAAAAGCAAGTCTTGTTGGTGATTTAGTGGGAGAATTTGATGAGAGGAGAAGAGTTTTGGAGTTCTCTTTTGCTGGAGAAAACGAAATTGGAGGATGTGTAAGATTTATGATCCAAAAGGTGATATATATCACATTGGATACCATAAAATGGGTTGCCCAAACTTTTTTTCTTGATAACTACAAAACAAAGGCTGTCCTAAATACAAAAATATCTATTTCATTTAATAATTTACTTAAGATAATAGTAGTAGGAGTAGTTTACATAATACACCATAACACTTCAAACAAGTTTCAAATATCGTCAAATTCACATTTAGAAAGTGCGAAGTAAAACTTATCCTCATTATAAATATGTGGTCAATTAAGAATGCAAATATTGACTCAGGTGAGGATGTGTCCTAACTCTTGCACCCTAATTATTTTCCACTTCAGATCCACTAGTACAAGGAAGATTAAGATCAGAAAAATGATCTCCAACCCCTTCATGTAAGTGAGGTGGGACATTAGAGTTATCTGCACCTTCACGAGCGACTTCCAAATGTCTATTAGAAAAAGAGGCCATGACCCTATTCCTACACAAGGGAAGATCACATTGCATTAGGTACATATACATGATGCATATGCACAATAGATGCAACGAAGCATGTTAAAAAGAAACAAGTACACTAACAAGTCACAACAAAAGTCCTAGAATCACAAACCAAAAGCTGTGATACCAAAATTTGTAGCAACCCATTGGGAGGATGCCACTTACGAGACAAAAGCTAATTTAATACTTACAACGTTAAGAAAAAAATAATTTTAAGAAGATATTCATAATAATAATTTAGTAACGGGAATAGGCCCATGCGAATAATCATCACGTTGAAGCAACTACCTACCGAAATTATATTTTTTATTCAATATCACTGCAGCGTTATATTGTACATGAATTTTAAACTTGCGTGTATTAAAAAAAACTAGTCTCCTCCTTTGTACATATTTACAAGACAAAATATAATTTTAGCATATTATAGGACTTGGGTTATTAGCACACCCTAAAACAGCAAAATAAGTCACCAAATTCAAGTTACAAACTTATAGTCTTGTGATCAAACAACCTCCAAAATTGCATACATAAGTGTGTCATATAGATCATGTACAAGTCCCAAAACTATGTGAAACTTAGATGCATATGCAAATGTGATCTCCACAAAAGCTCCAAAAAAGTCTACTCCAAATGGTAGTCTTCAAATCTCTTCTCGCACATTACTTACGATAAAAACAACTATCACTAAGCATAAAACTTAGTGGCGTATAAACTTTGGTCTTGGAGCCATTAGATTTTCAATTTCATTAGAAGTCATAGATAGCTCAAATAAGACATAAAGATAAATTGAGTAGACAAATATATCAAAAGTATCAAATATCAAACCTTCAAGTATTTCCAAATGTCAATATAAATATTTAAAGCTCAAGTGTCAAGAAAGCTTATAAAATCAATTCAAGAGAGTTTGCCAAATATCCAATTTCACCCAATATGTACGTCATGTCATCACACTAAGCATAATCAGACATCATGATGGACTGAAGTCCCAAATCAAGTAGGGTCGGAATCCAATAGTCAAGAGAAACAAGAACCATATTAAAAATGGCTTGCTAGTTCGTACTTAACACGGACAAGTTCCATAATTTAAGATGAACCACAAATCCAAAGTCAAGATGGCAAAGGATTTGAATCAAGAGGCATGCCGAGATGAGTGACAAAGTCACTGCCACAAGAATAAAAAAGTCTCAACAAAAATGTAAAATGATCAAGCAATCCGTACAAGTGGGCGATTTAGCGAATATCTTGCAATATTGATATAATACCAATACAACGGTATAAAGTGAAGAGAAGGAAGCAAAAGCTCAAGTTATTTCTAAATATCAAGCAAGTAAATAGATTTCAAGATCAAGTTTATACACAAACCTTGGTGTTTTACAATACAACTAGTTCTACAATAATTGGAGGACGTTCGAATCGTCTACGCCATAGACCAACCAAGTTTGTCCACTTCGTCAAACACTTTTCTTAGATTGTACAAGGATATATATACCTTAGATACATAATCAAATATCTATTTAAGTTCTGTAATTTCAGTATGTCAAACTAAACATGAAATTGGTGAAAATCACCCTAAATCGTCAAAATAGGAATTTTGGACAGTACTGTCTTGTGTTGTGGTTCAGTTTTGAAGAGGTAAAATACAAAACTAGTCGTTTTGGTCTCATAGAAGTTGTATATATATGTCTTGGGGTTCCATAATATTTTAAATCACCCCAAGATCAGTTTCATACAAAAGGATATGCTCAAAATACTAACAGTAGTATATGGAGGATTTGTAAATCAGAAAATCTGGACAACACTTGTCTTGTACTTCATCACCATTTTAAGATAATTACAAGCAAAATTAGGTTTTGAAGATTTAACAAAAGTTGTATAGATATGAAATAGCTTTCCAGATAATCTTGGATCACGTAAAATAGAATTTTATACAAGGAAATATGCTAAAAATACTAACAGCTGCATAGTTAAAAAACGGGTTTGGTTAACTTACCTCAAAAGTGAGATGTAACTTGTGGTTCAACAAAAGCAAGTCTTGTTGGTGATTTAGTGGGAGAATTTGATGAAAAGAGAAGAGTTTTGGGGTTCTCTTTGCTGGAGAAAACGAAATTGGAGGAGGTGTAAGACTTATGATCCAGAAGGTGATATATATCACCTTGAATACCATAAAATGGGCTGCCCAATTTTTTTTTTTGATAACTACAAAATAAAAGCTGCCCTATATACATAAACATCTATTCCATTTAATAATTTACTTAAGATAATAATAGTAGGAGTAGTTTACATAACTACACCATAACACTTCAAACAAGTTTTAAATATCGTCAAATTCACGTTTAGGAAGTGCGAAGTAAAATTTATCCTCATTATAAAGATGTGGTCAATTGAGAATGCAAATATTAGTTTAAAGATTTTGGAGTGTTATAATAACTTCCTTGTGTTTAAAGTCAGACTTTGTCAAGACTAACTTTAAATACCGTATGTCTGAAATTGTCTGAAGTGAGGTACACATACAAAAAAATTTAAAAGCAGGACAAGTCAAATAAAGGTGTCAAAATGAGGTATGATTGCACTTCGCTCGTCAAAATAGAATCTTTCGGTATCAGTATCTAATTTTGGCCTCATACTGCAGCCAAAATCTGAATTGAAATCTTGGTGAGGTGAAATTTGCCTTGACAGTTATGGTGATCGTTAGAAATTTGACCACAAACCTTACAGATCGCCAGAATCTTTTCAGCCGTGAGACGTGACTTAATAACAAGTTACAATGATTGTCAGAATTTCTGGCTAAACATGATGAATCGCCATGATCTTTTCAGATTTGTGGTTGCAAATCCTGACAAATTTCTAGAATTGAGCACAAAAGTCTAATGGGTCATCATAATATTATGTGTAAAACTTTTACCAACACGTTTTTACTTCAAATTTGTTCAAATCAACTCCAAATTTAATATGCATGCTTATAAAAATTAATCTCATTAATTTTCAATTGTTAGATTCAACCTAAACCTTCAAAACTTATTAAACTCATTTTGTCTTTTTCAACATATTTTTCTAGCTAAAAAGTTTCAAAATAGTGTTATTCGATTTTTCCAACCATATCAATCCAAAATGTTAAGGATATACAATA
Source organism: Anisodus acutangulus (assembly GCA_029783415.1). Lineage (NCBI taxonomy): Eukaryota > Viridiplantae > Streptophyta > Magnoliopsida > Solanales > Solanaceae > Anisodus > Anisodus acutangulus. Next base: position 34,795,250 of record CM056511.1, on the reverse strand, counting down.
TGAACTCAATGAAACAATAACTCACACAATTACTATCACAAATAAGCAATTAAAAGGAGGAGAAGATGAGAAAAAGGACGAAGAAAACAAAATTTCCTCACCAAAATCAAAATTTATTAAACTTTTATTAACAAGATCGGAAATTAAACGGGTGTCTTCCCTCATGACACCCACATAAATTCGTAAACATTTTGTATTTGAAATTCTAGAAAGTGCAGCATTGATCGGTGCAGCATTGACACTCACAAACTTCAGTTATTTATTCAAATGAAATTCGTTTAAATACTATTTTCAACTTCAACACTAACGCATCTGCTTTGAAAATATGAAAAAGAGGACTTTTTTGGGGTGAGGGTGGGGATGCGGGGAAGGGGAAGGGGGGTCGTATACCGAAATTCATCAAGGGACTCCAGGCTAGCCTACTAGAGAAGATTTGACAAATAGGTCACTTTAAAACTTAAATTGGGCAACATGCCATCTAATTTCTAGATTAGGGTTTCTAAAAGGGGGCTTAAAGTCACTTTCATAATTTTTAAATGTTTGAAGTTTTAAGCTTATAACACTTAAGTCTCTTTGACAAGTATTAAAATATATAAAAGTCTACATCTCTTCTCCTAAAATATGAATACGTCTCCTTCTCTCTTTTTTCTTCTTTTCTATCAAGATCTCAATCTCTCCACTCGATTTTTCTTCTCTTCAGAGCTTGGAAGCTCTCCAATCGTCGTCTTCAGGCATGTTAATTAATTTTGCATCAGTGGCGAAGCATTTTGAGCTTCATATTGCCTATATAAAAGTTCTTGTTTTTTTCGAATTTGATAAACCCTAATGTTCATAAAGTTCGGGTTTTTTTCAAATTTTTTAAACTTTAGCCTTTTTTTATTGAAATATATGTTATTTCTACTTATTTTGCTTATTTTGATCGTGCTTTTTTCTATTTTATTTTTGCAAATTCATCTTAGTCTATTACTAGACTTGAAACTTTAGCCTTTTTTTGTTGTCCGAAATATGTGTTATTTCTACTTATTTTGCTTGTTTCAGTAATGCTTCTTATGTTTCTTCAAATTTATCACTGTCAATTAATAAACTTATTGTCAATTATTATTATTTTTATATTGTGGTTGGTCAATACCACTGTATTGTTTGCATGTAGATCACATACAACGGATGAAAATGCACATTCTCTACGTGTAATCTTTGAAAGGCTCGGGAAATAGCTGATGATCTGACCACCATCTTCCTTCCCCCCCCAATAGACTATTGTTTTATGTAATTTTTTATAAAACTTTTATTTATGAAAAGAAAATAGATGAGTTTGATCAAGAAAAGAGACCGTGGAGGAGTTTTATCAAGAAAAAATACAATGGAGGAGTTTGAACTTTGGGTTAATTTTATATAGGGAAGGATGTATTATTACAGTTATAAACTTAACAATTTTTTATTTCATTACCGTTGTAAAAAAATATGTGGTTTGTCAGTCGAAATAATGCTAAGTGCGCTGGGTCAATTATAAGTCAAGCCGAAAATAAATCACCTTACTCTATAATAACTTACTGCTTAGGATAATTTTAGATCATTGATCGATGATAAGCTAGAGAAATAAATGCGATTGTTGGAATGTGAAGCGTGCTGAATTTGCACCAGTCTAAAGGGAAAATATATATTTTTTAAATGAAATTCAAACCCAAACACCAACTCAAAACGCAAAACCCCAATCCCAAACCCTAAATTGCACAAATCTAAGGGGTCATGGATAGGTATACCATAAATCGACCGTCGTCAATAGCTAACAGTTATCATTTAGGCTCGACTTCAAGCATGATCAATAATTATATATAGAGCAATGATAATATTTATCTAAAAAGATATAAATAAATAAAATAAAATAAATAAAAGGATAGGCCGCCATTTAAATATTATAATAATACTTTAATACATCATATGAGAGTCTGCGTCCATTGAACACATGATCAAAAGCGTTTTAGGCCAAGTAATGGTACTTAAAAGGTCAATATTTATCTAAAAAGACATTAATAAATGAAATAAAATAAAAAAAGTTTTATTTTTTTAATCATGTGTTTAATGGATGGGGGTTCTCATATTATTTATTAAAGTGTTATTATAATGTTTAAATAGTATCAAATCATTTTATTTATTTATAATATTTAGACAATTATTGATCTTTTAAGTATCATTACTTGTTCTAAAATCTAATTGATGGGGAGTTCATACGATGCATTAATTTTTTTTATAATATTTAAATAGTATCAAGTTTTTTTTAATTTTTATTTTATTTATTTATGATTTTTAGATAAATATTGACCTTTTAAGTATAATTACTTGTCCTAAAATTCTTTTGATCATGTGATCAATGGATGGGGACTCTCATATGATGTATTAAGGTGTTATTATAATGTTTAAATAGTATCAACTCTTTTTATTTATTTTATTTTATTTATTTATGATATTTTTAGACAAATATTGGCCTTTTAAGTACAATTACTTGACCTAAAACTCTTTTGATCATGTGCTCAGTGAATGGGGACTCTCGTATGATGTATTAAAGTATTATTAAAATCTTTAACTAGTAGCATGTCCTATTATTTATTTTATTTTATTTATTTATGACTTTTTAGACAAATATTGTCCTTGATCTATATTTAACCTGTGAAAAATTATTGACCTTGCATGAAGTCGAGCCTAAATGATAATTGTTAGCTATTGACGATGGTCGGTTTATGACATACCTATCCACGGTCTCTTAAATTTGTGTAATTTGGGATTTAGGGTTGGGGTTTGTCGTTTCATTTTATTATTTATTTTTGTTTGTTACACTCTGCATCATCACTATCAGGATCATCCTATCACATTGCTCATAAAAATTCAATTCCAATATTTTGAGGTCTCCTCTCATTCACCCATGTAATCACCACCTACTATAATAGATTCTGCAATCGACCCCATAATAAATTTATAATAGACTATGGCTATGGTCTATGACTGTAATCGACGCCATAATAAATTGTTCGAACTGATTTTCTGATGAAAAGTCAAAATTTTTGCCCAAAATAGCATCTGAAAAGTGGAGAAATCGGGAGCTTTTGAAGGAAAATACTTAATTTTTTATTTCTTTTGGCGTAATTAAAATGGAGAGAAATATTTAGTTTTTATTTATTTTTGAATAATTAAAATATTGGGGGTTGGGGGCCAAAATATATTTTTTAAAACTTGAGGCTAGGGTTGACAACTTGTGGGACTGCCGATGCTGACATCATAAGTGATGGTTGTTTTATCAATACTTTGAGACTTGTGGCCTTTTGACAAATATAAATCTTTAAAATGGCATTTTGGTCAAGAGCCTCATCCTACTATTAAAATAAGAGTCAAAATCATCTCTTTATTACAAGGTCTAAGGATAGCTGATGAAAAGAAGATACATAGATATGCATCGACTCAATAGAGCTATTTAACCTACAAAAAAATTCAATGATACTTACAAAATTTAATGAATGAATGCAGGTCGCTACTAGGAAAGCTAAGGGTTAGAGCAGTTAGGCACAATTATATTGAGCAGAATTGGGTAGTGGACATGCTGGCTAAGGAAGGAGCTATATGAAAGTATATTTATGTCCTAGAGACAATCTGTATTAGGATAAATGTATTTTATACACATTCATATTATTATTAATGGAGATTAATATTTTGGCATCTGCGATTATTGAATTATTATTTGATTGTTTGTAATTATTCATTAATGTGCATCCCTTGAGCTTACGTTGTTATTAATAGAGTGAGATATTCATGCGTAACTCTTAAAATAACCTCGACTAATGATCATCGAGAATGGGATATCGATGATATGTGATAAGTCGACATGTGGTTTGCATCACATCCTTAGAGGATGTAGTATGTCTCACCTGCTACGAGTAATGTCTACTTGTGATGGACAGATGGATACTTTGGAAGTATTGGTATACCCTGCTGATATATTGTTTGTTATACTTGTCTAACATATGATCAGCGTGTGGGAGATAGAAGTCCTTAGACTTGAGGTCAATACGCGCCTTATCTACAAAGTAATGTACTTTGATCTCGTCCTAAGCTCAAATGCCTTGTAGGTTGAGATACGACTTGTATTGGGTACATTACGATGTGGATTGAAGGTGGTAGTTGAGCCAAGATTAGGATTCATTCCTCGAATGTATGTTCGAGAGAACACTCAGATTCTCAGTGATATTAGGTTGACTAAGTCGTTGGCCAACGCAATAGACATATTTAGAATATGATCTAGTCATCGACTAATATAGATGAGATACAATGATTAAGCCATTTGGATAGACACTTGACAAATCCTAAGCTTGATCGGGTGTGTCCTGAATGAAAGGATATCTTACTACATAAAGGTTAAGTTTACTGTATTCGTGTAAACGTACTTCACATATTGAGTTCGTCTTCCAGCGCCGTCTAGGAGTTCCATGTAGACCTTAATTTAATTAATATCGATATGAGAAGGCATGTAGGGTCACACTATGTCGATTGTCCATTTCGATCTAAAGGATGTATTGAGAAAGTAATTAAAATATTCGATTTGGAATCGAGACATTTAAATGAATAATGATTACATTAATTAAGTAAAAATTGGATTTTGAATTTAATTAAGAATGCACGGAAATTAAATCGAGGCAGTACAACTGCACATCGAGCGCCGCGGCGTCTCTGCGTTGATTTTGGGCCAGGCCCAAGGTCAAACCCTAATCCGTTTTTTGACCTAATTTTCAACTATAAATAGAGGCATTCACTTTCATTATTCCACACAAAATTTTCAGATAACATTCTAAGCTTTAGAGACTTAGAATCAAATACTCTCTCGAACCTCTGCCAGATTTCCTAGGTTTCCGAAGGAGAAATACATTAAAGCTTAGAGCTTGCAATTGGAAGGGCAATCGCGTGTGCACCTAACAGTAGAAAAAGACTCCAGAATTTCCAACTTGTAAGTATATGTTTTATATTACAAGTTCCATTGTTGTATAACCATACCAGAATTATTGTTGGGGTAAGTAAGAATTAAATTTTTTAAACTTTAGCTGTGCCTTACTTATATGCTTTGTACCCAATAAAACCCTACAGTGGTATCAAAGCTCAGGCTATTTCAATGGTTATATAAAAATTAAATAAAATAATAATATGGGTTGAACATAAAATTGGATTACAACGAGGTTTCTTGAAATCCTATGTATCTTGAATAAATATTAACCTTTTGATATTACCCTAAATTATCTCCTACGCTAACTCGAGGAAGTCATTCTAATCTAACTCGAACTAAGCCAAAGTGCGTTGTCCTACTCATTGCACGGTGCACGGTTAAGAACGAGTAAGAACGGATGATGGTTGAATGGGCGTTATTAATAAAGCTTGGTGATGATTAAGGACCTGTGAATTGATCCCTAAATTGGATTTAGGGGTTGAATGATTTTTAAAAATCAACACAGAAACGTTTGTCAGGACGTCGGTGCCACGACCCTATGATAGGGCGCCGCGGCGCTGGCTAGGGTTTCAAGGTGGCGCCGCGGCGCTAATGCATTTGCAGAAGCAGAAATATTTCTACCTCTGCAGCGCCGCGACGCTAATGCAAATTTCCAGAAGCCGAAAGGCTACTGCCTCAATGGCGCCGCAACGCTGATCAATAGCGCCACGACCCCACCTGTCCAAAAAAAATAAAAAAAATTCAGAATTTAGAATGTTTAACCCAAGATTATTATTATACAATATATTATATGATAAGTATACTGTTTATGTGCTAAATGTCAAATTGTTTGTCATTTAAATTACTAGAATAGCGTCCGCTATAACTGAATGGCAGGCGGCGCCCAGTATTTGATTAAATCATCTTATATCATGCATATTGGGTTGACGGTTCCCAAACTATATGTGTTATTAGTTTTGCATGATGTTAAGATGTCATATTGGATGTGGCATTAAAGTGTTGATCTTGGTTAGAACCCTGAATTAAAATGTTCCCCAAAACTTTAAATACAAGTCTAAATTAAACGCGTCGTCCATTATAATTGTTAGAGTGCAAAATCCTCTTCGGCGATACGAGTATTTATGCCAAAGCATTTGCTCTAAGTCTATGAGGACCCAGACTCTTTCATAGATGTGTTTTAACGTAAAAGCAAATGATAAACTTTTGTGGGTATTTACACCAAAGTGTTTAGCCAAAAAAGGCCAAGTTTGCTTAGATACATAAACGCAGTCGTGTAATGGGGTTGACTTACTTAGACAAATCTTGGCGCCAAAGTGTCGGACTAATCTAAGGATGCAAGATTAAATGTAATAATTTGATCAACCAAGAGTTGCGAATAAAGTTTTGCAATTGGTTTAGAACCTACCAAGATATGTTATTGAAGTTATCAGCCAAAGCAAACGCGGAGATATAATATGCTCGGATCTTGGCCCATTATGACCTCAATTAATATAGGTTCATATTCTACCATGGGGTTGTAGAAGTATGTTAAAATAGTGGGAGCTAATTAAACAAAAGGCCTTGTTGATTAGCCTAAATGAATGTGTATAATAGGAAATAGATTTTGAATTTGATTTTCGGTCTATCTAATTCTTCAGATTATAAAAGATGTCGAGCTTGTCGTTGAAAATATTGATTGAGATGAATAAACTTACTGGACCGAACTACTTTGACTGGTTAAGGAATTTGCGAATAGTATTGAGACAGGAGAAAATTGAATACGTGTTGGACACAGTGTTCCCAACAGTCCATGCGACAAACTCTGAAGAATATGCCTCCTTTGACAAAGATGCTTACCACAAAACATCTAGATGATGCCACTTCGGCATAATGCGTAATGTTGTCTTCCATGTCTATGGAACTTCAGAGACAGCATGAGAACATGGGGCCCAATGAGATGCTCGAACACCTGAAGAGCCTCTATGACTCTCAATCCCAGACAATGAAATATGAGTTGCTAATAGAACTCTTCAAGTGTAAGCTCAATGAAGGGGGCCCGGTCTCGCAGCATGTGCTAAAGATGATAGGGCTGATAGAGAGGCTTTCTTCAATTGGACGAAGCTTGAAAAGAATGTCGCTACTACTCTCATCCTAAACTCTCTCCCTCGTTCCTTTGAGATCTTCATAGTGAACTTCAACATGAATGTAACGAAGGCGACTTTGCTGGAGCTGCACAACATGCTCAAGACCTTTGAGTCCTCCACTTCCAAAGGAAAAGTTGTGCTCATAGTGAGCTCTTCCAACCGAAAGGCAAGAATTGGCAGAAGAAGAAGGGCAAGGCAATCGCTGCGCTCGCAGCTATGAAGCCCAGGGGAGGTGTAAAGAAGAATATGAACGCGGCTAAGGAAGAATGCCTCAACTTCCATAGGAAGGGGCATTGGAAAAAGCACTGCACGACACCAGGAGGAGGAAAAGCACCAAGTGCTCCTGCCTTTGGTAGATAAGGTATGTACGTCATTGAAATAAATATGTCTATAAACAACTCTCATTCCTGGGTATTGGATACCGCTTGTGGCTCACACATTTGTACAAATGTGCAGGGGCTAACTGATAGTAGGAAGGTTGGACCAAGAGAGGTAGACCTACGCGTTGGAAATGGAGCACGAGTGGATGCTGAGCGCGTAAGGACTTAAAGATTAAATTTACCTTTCGACTATTGTTTAGTGTTGAATGATTATTTTCATGTTCCCTCGTTAACGAGGAATATTATTTATATCCCAGTGTTGGACATGGAGGGCTTTTCCTCGTATATTTTTAATGGCAGTCACGTACTGTCTTTTAATAATGTTATATATGGAACTGCTCCTCTTGTGGATGGATTATATACACTGAACTGTAGTCAAAAGATATTCAATGTACAAAATAAACAAGCCAAGACAAGTAATAGAAACTCCACCTACCTATGGCACTGCAGACTTGGTCATATCAACGAATCAAGGATAGCAAGATTGAGAAAGTTAGACTACCTCGAACCATTTGACTTGGAGTCTTATGGTAAGTGCGAATCTTGCTTGAGAGGAAATATGACCAATAAACCACTTTCTGGGAAAGGTGTGCGAGCCAAAGAGGTGTTTGAGTTGGTCCATACTGATGTATGTAGGCCATTCTCGACTCAAGCTAAAGGAGGCTTCCCATACTTCATCACTTTTGTTGACGACTTCACAAGGTATGGATATGTGTATCTTATGAGACATAAATCCGAGGCCTTTTAGAAGTTCAAGGAGTACAAGTCGGAAGTGGAGAAGCAACTTGCAACAAGTATCAAGACGCTTCGATCGGATCGAGGAGGTGAATACTTGAGCAAGGATTTTCTAGATTACTTAAAGCTACATGGAGTCCAATCTGAATGGACACCTCCAGGAACGCCACAGATGAATGGTGTTGCCGAAAGGAGAAACCGAACCTTATTGGATATGATTCGATCCATGATGAGCTCCTCAACTCTATCGACATACCTTGGGGATATGCTATACAAACCTCTATATATATTCTGAACAGGGTTCCCTCCAAGTCAGTATAAAAGACACCCTATCAGATATGGTGTGGCAAGAAGCCAATTCTTAAACATATGAGACCCTGGGGGTGCCCTGTATATGTCAAGAAGATGCTCACTGACAAGTTGGAATCTAAAAGTGAGAAATGTTACTTCGTGGGGTATCCAAAGGAAACTAAGGGATACTACTTCTATCTTCCTGGAGAACATAAGGTCATTGTATCCAGGAACACAACTTTCCTTGAAGAAGAATATGTCTACAAGGAACATAGCTGCACAGAGATAGAACTTGAAGAAATTCAAGAACCACAAGATAACACAGAAAATGAACCCTTGTCGAATGACCTAAATAAGGATTCAGTGGGAGTATATGGTAAAGATTGGGTACTTAGAGTATGCCCTTCAGCCAGTGGGAGTGCTGTGAGAGATAGTGCAGAGATGCAAGGCTCTCATACACAACCAATGGAAGATGATACAATGGTTGTACATCAATCCATACAGGAAATACATGAAAATGACATTCCTGAAAGCTCTCAAGGTGATGGATTGTCCAACACACAAAGACCTTCTCACAATCAGAATACTACGAACACTAAAACGCAGAATACTCAACTCCTAGGACCACTAGGACTCATCGTCCGCCTGAAAGACTTAATCTCCTTATTGAAACACACAATGAGATAGATATTCCTGATGACGATGATCCTACAACCTATAGCGAAGCTATGTTAGATATTGATTCGCAGAGATGGCAAGAAGTCATAAAATCCGAGATGGACTTGACGTACATAAATCAAGTTTGGAACTTAGTTGATTTGCCAACAGGGGTTAGACCCATAGGATGCAAATGGGTCTTCAAGAAGAATTGATGTATATGACAAGGTACATACTTATAAAGCAAGACTGGTGGCTAAAGGTTATAATCAACGGTCTGGGGTCGATTATGATGAAACCTTTTCACCTGCTGCTAAGATTAAGTCCATTCGGATTTTGCTTGCAATAGCTGCATATTATGACTATGACATTTAACAGATGGACGTCAAAACTGCATTCCTCAATGATAATCTAGTTGAGGAAGTGTATATGAAACAACCCAAGGGTTTTTCAATTGAGTCCAAACCAAATGCCGTATGCAAGCTACAAAAGTCCATTTATGGGCTTAAGCAAGCCTCGAGGAGTTGGAACATTTGCTTTGACAAGACTATCAAATCATTTGATTTTGTCATAAGCAAAGAGGATCCATGTGTTTATAGTAAACGCAAGGATGTGAGTATTGCCTTCATTATCATATATGTAGATGACATATTAATAATGGGAGACAATAAGACTCTCATGCAGTCAGTAAAAAAGTGGCTGTCCAGTACCATCATGATGAAGGATTTAGGCGAAGCCTGCTACATTCTGGGGATTAGGATCTATAGAGATAGACCTAACAGATTGTTGGGGCTGTCACAGTCAGTCTACATAGACAAAGTGCTTAGACGTTTTTCTATGGAAAATTCCAAGAAAGGCGGTCTACTTATGGGACAAGGCATCAAGTTATCTAAGAAGGATATTCCTTCTAATTCTATAGAACTTGAACGCATGAAAAGGATCCCATATGCTTTGGCTATAGGATCGATCATGTATGTCATGACCTGTACTAGGCCAGATGTGGCCTTTGCACTTAGTATGACTTGCAAGTTCCAGGAGAATCCTGGGGAAGAATACTGGAAAGCAGTCAAGAGTATTCTTAAATATCTTAGACGAACTAAAGAATATTTCTTAGTCTATGGTGGACAAGAGAAGCTGGTATGTACTGGGTACACTGATGCTAGCTTCCAGACAGACGTTGATGACTACAAATCTCAATCAGGTTACACATACATTTTTAATGGTGGAGCAGTAAGCTGGAAAAGTTCCAAACAAGCTACAACTACTGACTCGATAACAGAAGCTGAGTATATTGCTGGATCGGAAGCTGGTAAAGAAGCTGTCGCGATATCCGAGTTCCTGAAGGAACTAGGGGTTGTTCCAAGTGCCACTTGTCCAATAACGGTTTATTGCGACAACACTGGTGCGATTGCGCAAGCTAAGGAACCAAGATCAACCAATAGAAACAAGCATGTACCAAGGAAGTACCACATACTCAGGGAGATGGTGGAAACTGAAGAGATTAGATTAGACTATGTTCCCACAGACGATAATCTAGCTGACTCATTCACTAAACCATTAAGCTTAGTCAAGCATAATGGTTATTTTGAGAATATGGGCATTAGATATGTTGGAGATTGGCTCTAGGCCAAGTAGGAGATTGAAAGTATATTTATATCATATAGACAATCTGTATTAGGATAAATGTACTTTATACACATTCATATTATTATTAATGGAGATTAATATTTTGGCATCTGCAATTATTGAATTATTATTTGATTGTTTGTAATTATTCATTAATGTACATCCCTTGAGCTTACGTTGTCATTAATAGAGTGAGATATTTTATGATAGAGCGTAACTCTTAAAATAGCCTAGACTAATGATCATCGAGAATGAGATATCGATGATATGTGATAAGTCGACATGTGGTATGCATCACATCCTTAGAGGATGTAATATGTCTCACCTGATGCGAGTAATGGTTACTCGTGATGGACACATGGATACTTTGAAAGTATTGGTATACCCTACTGATATACTGTTTGTTATACTTGTCTAACATATGATCATCGTGTGGGAGATAGAAGTCCTTAGACTTGAGGTCAATACGCGCCTTATCTACAAAGTAATGTCTTTTGATCCCGTCCTAAGCTCAAATGCCTTGTAGGTTGAGATACGACTTGTATTGGGTACATTACGATGTGGATTGAAGGTGGTAGTTGAGCCAATATTAGGATTCATTCCTCGAATGTATGTTCGAGAGAACACTCGGATTTTCAGTGATATTAGGTTGACTAAGTCGTTGGCCAACACAACAGACATATTTAGAATATGGTCTAGTCATCGACTAATATAGATGAGATACAATGATTAAGACATTTGGATAGACACTTGACAAATCCTAAGCTTGATCGGGTGTGTCGTGAATGAAATGATATCTTACTACATAAAGGTTAAGTTTACTGGATTCGTGTAAACGTACGTCACATATTGAGTTCGTCTTCCGGCGTCGTCTAGGAGTTCCGTGTAGACCTAAATTTGATTAATATCGATATGAGAAGGCATGTAGGGTCACACTATGTCGAATGTCCGTTTCGATCTAAAGTATGTATTGAGAGAGTAATTAAAATGTTCGATTTGGAATCGAGATATTTAAATGAATAATAATTACATTAATTAAGTCAAAATTAGATTTTGAATTTAATTAAGAATGCACGGAAATTAAATCGAGGCAGTGCAACTGCAGATCGAGCGCCACAGTGCCCATACCCTAGGGCTGCGACGTAGTGCAGAAATTCATCAAGCGCCGCGATGCCCATACCCTAGGGCCGCGTCACCTCTACGTCGATTTTGGGCCAGGCCCAAGGTCAAACCCTAATCCGGGTTTTGACCTAATTTTCAACTATAAATAGAGGCATTCACTTTTATTATTCCACACAAATTTTTCAGAATAACATTCTAAGCCTTAGAGACTTAGAATCAAATACTCTCTTGAACCTTTGCCGGATTTCCTAGCTTTTCGAAGGAGAAATACATTGAAGCTTGGAGCTTGCAATTGGAAGGGCAATCACGTGTGCACCTAACAGTAGAAAAAGACTCCAGAATTTCCAAATTGTAAGTATATGTTTTATATTACAAGTTTCATTGTTGTATAACCATACCAGAATTATTGTTGGGGTAAATAAGAATCAAAACTTTTAAACTTCCGATGTGCCTTACTTATATGCTTTGTACCCAACAAAACCCTACACTAGAGAAGGGAGATATACAATAATTTCTTTTTGGATGAAGTTCCTCTTGTGTTTGTCCTAATTGCATTAGTTTGGGCAGAGAAATTAGAAACTATTTTTGCTAAGAAAATTCAGAAAAATGTATGTGATAGTGACATAGATACACTTTACTACATTCTCACCGCCAGGCTCAACGCGACACAAACACTAATTCTGTTGTTTTTACTATAATTAAATATATATAACATCGCCTACTAACCTTCCCACCCCACGCACAAAAATTAAATGTGGGAAATCAAATATTCATCAACAAGGTAAAAATTTAGATAGTCAAATAAGTAGACTACTAAGATTTCTCTCATTTTGTCTCAATTCATGTGATGCACTTACATCAATCATAAAAAAAAATTGAAATTTGTGATCTATAATAAACTATAGATATAGCTATAAACTATCTCATTAATGATAAATTAAAAATTTTATAATTCAATTATATTTAAATATATAAATATAAATGTATCATTTTCCTTAAACAAACCAAAATGAAAAATGTTTCACATAGATTATGACTCAGGACATAGTAATTGTGCAAATTCAATGCAACCCGTAAGCGTCGTTTCACTGTCTGGACTCAAAGTCTGTTGTTTGAACTCTTTTTTCTACACATGTTAACAATAAGATGAGAATAGAAGGAATGATAAATAGACGTGGGAAAAAAGTAGGGGTGTGAAAAAATTGATTTAATCGATAAATCGAATCAATAAAAACGCTATTGGTTTATCGATATCGAATTATTGGATTAACGATTTGTAAACAACAACAACAACATATCTAGTGAAATCCCACAACGTGGGATCTGGAGAGGGTAAAATGTACGCAGACCTTACCTCTACCTTGGCAGCGGCTATTTCCGAGAGAAACTAACTCAAGACAAAGCACAAGCACAAGCAAAGTAAGACAAACAAAGCGAATAAGTCATGAGATCTCATTCTTAAAAAAAATAATAACTAATGCAGGTAAACAATAAACGGTTAGTAAACACTTTTATAAAAAATTTATTGTGTTATCGATTCGATTTTCAATTTTAAGAATTTAGTTAATGGTTAAATTGATAACCCAATATACTTATTTTAAAATTATATTTGTATCTCTATTTATATGACAGTGGCTTGGTGCTAATGTTGTCTTTTGGATCTTTGAAGTTGTTGGCTTGGTGTTGTTGTTGCTTACTGCTTTCTTATGCCTTTTTATAGTTTTTGTCTTGCTGTAGCTATTTTCTTTCTAAAGAAGTTGGCTTGGGTGGGTTTTACTCATCAGTGTGAACAATAATCTTTTTGAAAGATTGCTTAATTGCTACATTATATTTTATAGTTTTTATCTTGTAATTTGTGTAGACTTTTATGCATTAAGGCATTGTATATATGAACAAATAAAATTATAAAAAACAAGAGAAAACAAAAAAAAGTTAAAGGAGTATTTTCTTATTGGTTAAACCAAAAATCGAACCGTTAAGGACCAAAAATTAATAAATTGATAACGAATATCTTATCAGTTTGGTTATTGGTTTAGGATATTTACAAACTGAAAATCGATAAACCGAATCGGTAATACACAAAATTGAATCGAACCGACCGATAAGCAATCATAGGAAGAAGAGCTCTGAAATACACTCATCCGTAGCCCAACCCTTTTGTGATCAGTGGCGAAGCCACAACCCAGTAAGAGTGTTCAAACAAACATTCTTCGTCGAAAAATTATATAGTGTAGACATATCAATTGTTACGTATTATAGATATATATTACATATTGAACACCTTAACATATATTTTATATATTACTGTTAAGAGTCACACATCGAAAATGGAATGGGAACATGAACTCCTTATATGAATTTGAACAATTTTCACCCTACAAGCTAGCTTTTGGGTTGAGTTAGGCCAAGATCCATTCTTTACATGGTATCAGAGCCAGACCCATTCTAATTCTTTGTTCACCGATGTTGGGCCCCCAAATTATATTATCCACACTCCAGTTAACGAGGTTTGAGCTTGCGGGGGAGTGTTAAGAGTCTCACATCGAAAATGGAATGGGAACATGGACTCCTTATATGGATTTGGACAATCCTCACCCTACAAACTAGCTTTTGGAGTTGAGTTAGGTCCAAGATCCATTCTTTACAACTACTTCTTCAAAACTCAAATACAATTTATAAAATTTCTGACTCCATCACCATGAAAAAGGGGCCACCCTCATGACTATATAAAGTTAATTGACCTTGGCTAGCCTCCTGCTTAGATTGTACATTTATTTATTGCTAAATTTACTTTACCAATAGTCTGTACTCTGTTGTATTCAAATTGCATAGATTATAGAAAAATAACCCTTTCCTGTTGGGTCTGACTATGTCAAAGTTGTTAGAGTTGTTGTTTACTTCAGCTAATAAAGCTCCTGTATACTAGGAGTTACGTAGTTAGAGTTTGTTTGAATTTGTTTTGAATTAGTCTGTAACAAACATCACGACTTGTACGTGATTGGTACCAGTATCTCATCATGTAAAGGCTATATAAAGCATGAAGTTGTTTAATAAACTTATCAAAGTATTTCCAGAACTTTGTGTGTGATTAAGAGCCTATCAAACTCTGGTATCAAAGCTTCGAAAGAGGCCTGATTGTGAGCGAGTTTCAAGTGAGTGAAACATGATAGATTGGGAGTGAAACACTGCGAGTGTAGGTGAGTGTGTGACGATGGCTGAGGCTAACAGCTTTGCACAAACGTTCATACCCAAGTTTGATGGGGATTATGATAATTGGAGTTTGATCATGGAAAATCTCCTTAGATCAAAGGAGTATTGGAGTGTCGTCTAGGAAGGTTATACTGAACCAGCTAGTGAAGAAGCATTGACACCAGCTCAGAGGAAGACTCTAGAAGAAGCGAGGCTGAAGGATTTGAAGGCCAAGAATTATTTCTTCAATTCCATTGACAAGACCATTTTGAAGACAATTACTCAGAAGGAGATGACTAAACAGTTGTGGGACTCAATGAAGGTTGAGTATCAAGGGAATGCACGGTTGCAGCGTGCTCAGTTTCAAACTCTTCGCAGAGATTTTGAGCTACTGGAGATGAGATCGGGATAGATGGTCAATGATTATTTCAGGAGAGTGATGGTGGTGGCCAATGACATGAGAAACTGTGGTGAAGACATGCTAGATGTCAAGATCGTTGAGAAGATTCTACGTACTCTTACCGAGAAGTTCAATTACATTGTGTGCTCGATTGAAGAGTCGAAGGACATTGATAGTCTTTTGGTTGATGCATTATAAAGCTCGTTGCTGGTCCATGAGCAGAAGTTTAGAAAGAGTGGTGGAGACGAGCAAGCACTGAAGGTTATTCATGATGAAAGAAAAAGCAGAGGTAGATGAGCGACGACTAGAGGCCGAGAAAGACGCAGATGGAGGCAATTTGACAAGGCCACCGTGGAATGTCATAAATGTCATCAACTAAGGCATTTTCAATACGAATGTCCTAATTGGGACAAGAAAGCCAACTATGCTGAGATTGATGAGGAAGAAGAGATGTTTTGATGGCTTTTGTGGAAACTAACAATGCAAAAAGAAAAGAGGTGTGGTTCTTAGATTCCGAATGCAGCAACCACATGTGTGGGAAAAGACAGTGCTTCTTGGATTTTGATGGTACATATAGACATACGGTGAAGCTGGGCAATAATACAAGAATGGAAGTGATGGGGAAAGGAAATATACTGAAAATCGAGGGCATAACTCAGGTGATTACAGATGTTTATTATGTACCGGATTTGAAAAATAATTTGCTTAGTATAGGCCAACTTCGAGAACGGGGATTAGCTATTCTTAAAAAGCATGGAGTATGCAAGCTTTATCATCCAAGAATGGGTTTGATTATGCAGACATGGATGACTGCGAATAGGATGTTTGTGTTATTGGCTAATGTGGTACCAGAAAGCTCTAGCTGCTTACAAACAATGACAGAAGATGAATCACAGTTGTGGCATCGGAGATATGGACATCTGAGCTATAAGGGGCTACGGACATTAAGATACAGAGAAATGGTAAAGGGCATTTCACCATTGAAAGCTACAACTAAGTCATGTACTGATTGCTTGGTAGGCAAGAAACACAGAGAGACGATTCCAAAAAGGAGTCAGTGGCGTGCTTCCAAGAAATTGCAGCTTGTACATGCTGATATATATGGCCCAATCACACCATTTTCTAACAATGATAGAAGGTACATTTTAACATTCATTGACGGTTATAGTAGAAAGGTGTGGATATATTTTCTGATTGAAAAGTCTCAGGCATTTACAACCTTCAAACATTATAAGAGTCTTGTCGAAAAAGAGTCTGGAGTACCTATATGTTCTTTATGCACTGACAGGGGTGGAGAATTCACCTCCAAAGAGTTCAATACTTTCTGTAAAGATAATGGTATAAGTAGGCAACTCACAACAGCTTACACCCCACAACAGAATGGGGTAGCCGAACGCAAGAACCGAACTATCATGAATATGGTTCGGTGTATGTTGTCTGACTTAGAGGTACCGAAGAGATCCTGGCCAGAAGCTGCGAGATGGACAACACATGTTCTCAATAGAAGCCCGACGTCGGTGGTGAAAGAGAAAACACCGAAGGAGATGTGGAGTGGAGTTAAACTTAAAGTGGATTACTTTAGGGTTTTTTGGATGCTTAGCCCATGTTCACATGCCAGACCAGAAAAGAAAGAAGTTGGATGATAAAAGCTTCTCTTGTGTGTTACTGGGAGTCAGTGACGAGTCGAAAACATATCGGTTGTTTGACCAAGCAACCAAGAAGATAGTGACAAGTCGAGATGTGAGTTTTGAAGAAGATAGGGCTGGAACTGGGGAAGAACATCTGAAGAAATGAGACAAGATGTATTGGTTTGGGAAGGTTGTGATGAAGATAAAGCTGAAGAGTCCGAGAATTAAGAAGAGACTGCAACTAAAACAAATGATGAAGACCAAAAAGCTACTGTACTGGCAGTCAATCAAGAGGCACCAAGTGAAGTACTTCCGGCAACAAATAGATCTCGGAGAGCTCCTCCATACATGCAAGATTATGTATCAGGAGAAGGTTTTTCAGAAGAAGATGATGAGTCAAACAATCTTGCAATGTTTGCTTCCTATGGAGATCCTTGTTCCTTTGAAGAAGCAGCAGTAGAAGAAAAATGGAGAAAGACTATGGACTGTGAGATGGAGTCCATTGAGAAGAATGAGACCTGGCAACTTACACCACTACCAGCATGAGCAAAGAAAATCGGTGTAAAGTGGGTTTTCAAGATCAAATTGAACGATAATGGTAAGGTAGACAAGTACAAGGCCTGGTTGATAGCTAAAGGTTATGCTCAATAGCATGTGATCAATTACAATGAGGTCTTTGCTCCAGTAGCAAGATGGGATACAATTCGGATGGTTCTAGCACTAGCAGTACAGAAAGGTTGGAGTGTGTATCAACTTGATGTCAAAAGTGCATTTCTTCACGGTGAGTTGGATGAGGATGTGTATGTGGAGCAACCATTGGGATATGTTCGTAAGGGTGAAGAGCAAAAGGTTTACAAGCTTCGGAAGGCACTTTATGGATTGAAGCAAGCATCGCGTGCTTGATACAGTAGAATTGAGGCTTATTTTCTCAAAGAAGGCTTTACACGGTGCAATTATGAGCATACTCTCTTTGTCAAGTCAGAAGAAGGAGGTAAGAGGTTGTTAATTATAAGTCTGTAGGTTGATGACTTGATCTTTACTGGTAATGATGCTTGCATGTTTGAGAAGTTTAAGAGCTCCATGAAATATGAGTTTGAGATGACGGATTTAGGGAAGATAAAATACTTCCTTGGTGTTGAGATTATGCAGAAACCAAAAGGCATCTATTTGAGTCAGAAGAGATATGCAGGTGAGTTATTGGAGAGGTTTCACTTACATAACAGAAATCCAGTCAAGAATCTGATTGTACCATAGTCTAGATTCTCAAAGGAAAGATGAGGAGCTAAGGTAGATGCAACCTTGTATAAATAATTAACTCGGAGTCTCATGTATATTACTGTTACAAGGCCAAATTTAATGTATGTGGCATGTTTGTTAAGTAGATATATGGCTAGTCCCACAGAGGTGCATATGCAAGCAGCAAAGAGAGTGTTGCATTACTTGAAGGGTACTGTGTCTTTGGGTTTGCTTTACAAGAGAGGTGATGCAGCAGAGATAGTTCCCTATACAAATAGTGATTATGTTGGGGACATTGATGATAGAAGGAGTACGAGTGGTTATGTGTTTCTGTTGAATGGTGGGGCAGTTTCTTGGGCTTCGAAGAAGCAGCCGGTGGTGACGATGTCAACCACTGAGGCTGAATTTGTTGCAGCAACATCTTGTGCCTATCAATGTGTCTGGATGCGAAGGATTCTGGAGCAGCTTGGTTGTTTACAGTCACAGCCTACAACTATTCTATGTGATAATTATTTTACAATTAAACTGTCCAAGAATCCGGTTCTACATGGTAGGAGTAAACATATTGATGTTATATTTCATTTCTTAAGGGATCTTACGAATGAGGAAGTTCTAAGGCTTGTTCATTGTGGCACAAATAAGCAAGTAGCTGATATAGTGACCAAGCCTCTGAAGCTTAATGTGTTCATGAAGCTGCGAGAAGAGCTTGGAGTGTGTGAGGTACCACTGAGCTTAAACTGAATACTACTACGTTCAGTTTAGGGGAGGCATTGTTGGGTCTGACTATGTCAAAGTTATTAGAGTTGTTGTTTACTTCAGCTAATAAAGCTCATGTATACTAGGAGTCACGTAGTTAGAGTTTGTTTGAATTTGTTTTGAATTAGTCTGTAACAAACATCATGACTTGTACATGATTGTTACCAGTATCTCATCATGTAAAGGCTATATAAAGCCAGAAGTTGTTTAATAAACTTATCAAAGTATTTCCAAAACTTTGTGTGTGTGATTAAGAGCCTATCATTGCCTTTGTTACTTTGCCCTATAATTTTGACGCCGTCTACATTCGCGCGGCTGTCGTTGCGACTTTTGACTTTTATCAGACACCGTTATGTTTGAGAGTGATAATTTAATTACATTATTATTATACTATCTTTATTTCGAAATACCTGTCACGTTTTTCATTTACACGCCTCTTGAGAAAAGAAGAGAAATAAATATTTATTCTATCAATGATGAAAATCTCTTAAATGTTACTGATTAATAGGAATACAAGAGTAAAATGATAAAAAATACTTAATTATCTTGGTTAAATAAAATGATAAGTATAGTATTTTGACTATTTTATACTCTTAACATATTTCATCATATTATCTCTCTTCAATAAATGTTTACTCCATCAAGAATGAGAACCTCTTAAATATTACTAATTAATAGGATTACAAGGGTAAAATGGATAAAAACTACTTAATTATCTTGATTAAGTAAAATGATAAATATTTTAAAATAAATATTTTTAATAAGAACAACAAATATTTTAGGATGGAGGGAGTATATAAGTCAGAAAGTAATGAATCACAAATGTAATTATTGCCTTACGTACCACAAGGAACAACGAGTTTAGGCACCAGGTTTACCATATTTGTGAATTTAAATTTCGAGTTTTTTTACTTTTAAGTAGAATGTATGCAATTAAGAACTACATAAAAGTACTACTTCCTCCGTTCTAAAATAAGTGTTATCTTAGTAAAATCACACTCATTAAAAAATTAATAAATATTATGTGAAGTTTACTAAACTATCCCTATATGTTAGTTTTTTTTTTTAAATTGAGTAATATTAAAGATGACTACTTCTTTAATGCTAGGGGCGTAGTTGAAAATACTTGTCAATTTTTGTATTGAATTCTTAAGGTGATACTTATTTGAGATAACTTTTTTGGTTAACGTGACACTTATTTCGGGACGGAGGGAGTACTCCCTTCGTCCCAAAATACTTGTCGTTTTATTTGATCAAGATAAAATTATGTAGCTTTTTCTTATTATACCCTTGTATTAATTATAACATTTAAAAGGGAGTACATCATTTATGGAATTGACATATACAGATAAGTAAATATTTATTAATGAGATAACATGATGAACATTTATAAGAGGGTAAAATAGTAAAAAAAACTATCTTTATAAATGTTTTCTTAAAGGGTGTGTAAATAAAAAATACGATAAATATTTTGAGATGGATGGAGTGCTATATTATGAGTAAAATATAATTTTCTATGGTCAAAAGTCTTTAAAAATATTAAAACAAATGATTATAAAAAAAATGTTATTTGACTCCACAAACTAATAGTAACATAATTTTCTCTTTTGAAGGAGGGAGTTGAATAAAAAGATAATGAAGGAAAATATCAATATAACATTACAAAATCACTTCCTCTGTATACAACTTGGTAGTAATAACATGATATAATATTTTTTTTATTACATAGGGAGGTAGGGGTAAGGAAAATGGGGTAGGAGATTACAAGATGAGGATTCGCATTCTCACTAACAAAGTAAAAATTCAGGTAGTCAATCAATTGAACTACTAGATTTCTACCATATATTACTAATTGAGTTATGGATCAAGCCATTATTAACAGGGTTATGTTTTAGGATAATTTTGTTTACCCAATAACAAGAAGGGATGGGTCAGATCACCAATTGAGTTATGCATCAAGCCATTATTATTATTCTTTTGTTTTTTTTGATATCCAGATTTCCGATTTACGTCAGACTATTCCTGGAGATAATAGTCCCGGTCCCTCAGCACTACTATCAGTAAATCGCGGAATGTGACTGAATGACCAGGGTTTGAGAACAGAGCAACTGATATCATCTACAAGGTTCTATCTCATAAGAGAGCAAATTGCTCCCACCAGGGTTCAAACTTACGCTGTAGGCCTCCAGCTGAATTTTTTGTTCCTCTCCTTTGCCATCCAGCTATGCCCGGGGACTCCATCAAGCCATTATTACGTGCACGACCAGTGTTCATTTCGTGTATCCTAATTTCTACTTTAAGAAGTGAAGTTCTAAATAGTACAAAGAATCTTTAGGGAATGCAATATACTACTCCTATTTTCGAATCAAATGACATGACTCTTAGTTACATACATAATTAAGTTTATATATTAATAATGAGACTAAAAGTGAGATAAGAAGTTCACTATTTAGATTGAATATATGTGGAAATGGCATGTCGAAGATTTTACCTACAAATTTTTACATAATTGAAATCATTACTTGTTGTCCTAATAATGTTGGTGTTAACATTTCAATTAATTAATCACTTATTTTTTCTCATACTCTAACTGAATAAATAGAAAGCAGCATTATAAAAATTGTTATTGATTATTCTAAATATAAGTCAATATTAACTGTACTTCATTTAAAACGTGACGTGTGCATAAAGAACATTTGGAAAGCGCATGACATCGTGACAAAGAATGAGAAAAAGCAGGCGGCATTTTTGTTTCTAAGTAATAATGATGGAAACAAGTTGTCTTCAAATTACTAATAAAGATTTTATGTCGCCTTGCATAATGCTTAAAATAGTAAAGATACTTTCACAAGTTTAATTTAAACGATACTCAACAAGAATTATAATAACACTTTTGATTTTAAGAAGATATTTCTTTAATTTATTAATAAATTGGACCAGCAAACATCTCGTAACTACATATCGTTTCAATAAATTAGTACAAATGTTTGAAAAATACTAGCTTATGAACTGTCTTTTGATTTTAAGAAGATATTTTTATATTAAAATTCATTTTTTTTTGGAATTGTATTGGTAATAAATATACTAAGATCACTACAAAAAACAGTTAAATTCGACCAATAAATTTCGACCTCACTTTCTGTAGAAAAAAATCGACCGCATAATGTCGAAATTTTCAGATTTTTTTTTATTTTTTTATAATTTCGACCACACGCGGTTGATTGATTAACGAAAAAAATAAATAAATGAAAAAATAATTATTTTATATAAAATTTAATTATATAAACATAAAATAATTAATTAAAAAATAAAAAAACTTAAAATTATGACAGCATGCATTGGAAAAAAGTAAGATTTAATTAGACCCGATCGGGTCACTCTTTCCCTCTTCTCCTTCAATTTCTCTCTCTGTCCTCTCTCTTTCGACCAACCCAAAAGACCCACCCCACTGCCGTTTCCGCTCACCAATGTCATGAAATTTTAAGTTGTAAATTTTGTCTCAAATTAAACTTGTTCTGAAGCATGTATTTCAATCTCATAATATTAGTTGCATTACCTTGTATATTTTGTAGGTTTGTTAACTTTATTTAGTGTTCAATATTTGTTTTAGGGTTTATATTATGTTAACTTTTTTAGGGTTTTGAATTGAAATTGAATGTTGTTGTGACGTCATCTTGATTGCATAATTCTCGCTTATAGTTGGTTGTTTATAGTTGGAATAACCTTTTTGTGTTGTGAATGAGCAAAAAACTGATCTGTTAAAGCACATGAAAAGGATTAAAGGAACCTTAACATAATTACGTGTCTGATGGTAATAGATATTGGGCTTATTCATGACATATCTATCCACTTTTTGTGTTAATAAAGTTGCTACTTTTAAAGATTGATTGGCATTGTTTTTTTTTCTTTAACAGACCAATGTTAACATTATTTGTTGTGCACTTACTGCAGCTAGTATGCTTCTTCAAGGTTTATTCCTTTCTGACTTCAATTGAATGCACTGTTGTATCTAATGTTTCAACATGGTCTTAGTGTTGCATATAATTAAATGATCTTTTATTTTCTTAGAAACATCAAAGTAGTCTAATTGAAATAGAGAACTGCTCATGGAAGTTCAGTAAAATATGTGAGAGATGGCCAAAATCACCTATCCATGTATGTAGGTTGTGATTGATCATATGCTATAAAGAATAAGAAATAAAAAATATACATCACTACAAAGCAAAGAGTTTGTTAGTCTAGTTTGAGACTTACATGTTGCTATTCATTGGACTGTATATTGACAAGCAAATAAAATTAGAAATCTCGTAATATATTTGAATTGAAATTGAATGTTGTTGTGACGTTATCTTGATTACATTTTGCTATGTTTTGTTGGATATGTTTATGATATTTAAGTGTTTGAATGTAGTTTTATTTCGAATTAGAAGTTATTTGAAGGTGAATTTGATTGTAGAATGTAGTGGATGTTTAAGTTTATGGTGTTTTAAGTTTTTGGTTATACTTTTAATTCGATTTTAAAGTACTTTAAGGTGGAATATATGCAGAAAATAGTAATGAAATCTCATTCTTTCCAATTCCAATTGGTAATATTATATTTGAGCCTTTGAGCACAACTTGTGGATTTGCCTTCTTTGTTTAAAGCGGAAAGCATCCTTTGGAGATCTTCCAAAGAAGACTCCCGATCCCTTTGACGTGCACAAAAGAATTTCTCTCGAATGACTTTTGTAAATTCCCATTCATAATTGTAGAATGTTGTAGTTTATGAAAGAAATAATCCCCTTGATTATTTTCATTAATTGAAAGGCTATATATACAAGTTACATATTTTCATAATAGGAGAATCCTATTCCTATTCTATTCCTAAAACCTTATTCTACCATAATTCTAACTATACAATTATGGTAAGTGTATATGCTAATTATGGTAAGTGTATATCCTAATCTAGGTAACAAATACACTACAATATACACTACAATATACTTTCCTTAATACACAAACTTTTCCCACTGCTTTGTTGCCCAAAGCCGTGATGGACCTGGACGATTTGGGCCACTACCCATCGCCATCGCCGCTGGGTCGCCACGCTTTATTGCCGCTGGGTTATCGCTTGTATACCTGTGATATATACTGTTGTATATTCAGTGTATATCACAGGTATATTACCTTTGTTTAACAATGCCCAAAGCCGTGATGGGCCTGGGACGATTATTTGGGCCATCGCCCAGGGTCGCCTAACGCTTTGTTCTTCTGGGCCTTTGCTTGTATACCGTGATATATCTCTCAGTATATTCAGTGTATATCACAGGTATATTACCTTTGTTTAACACACCCCCGCAGTCATAGCGGGGCGTCTTTGAACGCTGAGACTGTCCCTAAAATCTTCAAAGAGAACCGCTGGTAGACCCTTTGTAAAGATGTCTGCAATTTGATAACGAGACGGGACATGGCATACGCGAACGTGACCCTTTGCAACCTTTTCACGGACAAAGTGAATGTCCATTTCGATATGCTTGGTACGTTGGTGTTGAACTGGGTTACCTGAAAGGTAGATGGCACTAATGTTATCTCAATATACCAAGGTTGCCTTCTGAATGAGACAATGAAGCTCCAAAAGCAAATTACGTAGACAACATGATTCGGAGACCACATTCGCTACCCCTCGATATTCTGCCTCTAAACTTGAGCGTGATAGAGTTGCCTGACGCTTTGCCGACCAGGAGACCAAGTTGTTGCCAAGGAACATACAGTAGCCCGAAGTCGACCGTCTGGTGTCGGGACAACCACCCCAATCAGCATCCGTGTAAGAGACAAGTGTGGATGTAGATGAAGGATACAAGTGCAACTCATAGTCCAGTATCCCCTGAATATACCGAATGATGCGTTTGATTGCATTTATGTGCTCAACTTTGGGATCATGCATGAATAAACACACCTGCTGAACCGCATACGTAATATCCGGTCTGGTAAAGGTAAGATACTGGAGGGCCCCTGCAAGACTGCGATAGCGGGTCGGGTCCTCGTATGGTGCTCCTGCTGCGGCACTTAGCTTGGGGTTTGCATCAACTGGCGTGGAAGTGGACTTACAGGATGACATCCCAGCCCTCTCTATGATCTCAGCAGCATACTTTCGTTGAGACAAAAACAATCCACCTGAATGACGCTTGACGGCAATCCCCAAAAAATAACTCAAAGGCCCTAAGTCTTTCATAGCAAATTCAGAACTTTGTATGGTCATGATAGATTGGCGCAAGACATCGGAAGAGGCAGTCAAGATGATATCATCCACATACAACAGAATGTAGGCCAAGGACAAACCACGGTGGTAGATGAATAAGGAATTATCTGACCTGCTGTGAGTGAACCCAATAGTTGAAACAAAGTCAGCAAACCTGGTGTACCAGGCCCTTGGAGATTGCTTAAGCCCATATAAGGATTTCTTCAACAAACATACATGATGAGGACGGTTTGGATCCCTGAAACCAAACGGCTGATGCATATAGACTGTTTCCTTGAGATCACCATGTAGGAAAGTATTCTTAACATCCAACTGATGAATTGGCCAAGTCTTTGAAAGAGCCAAGCTAAGCACAGTGCGAATAGTAGCCGGTTTGACCACCGGACTAAACGTCTCACCACAATCAATCCTAACCTGCTGAGTCTTACCATCACCCACGAGTCACGCCTTATGTCGAGCAAATGACCCACATGAATTCTCCTTATGAGCAAAAATCCACATAGACCTGATAAAATTAATACCATATGGACGGGGCACCAACTCCCACGTCTTATTATCAATAAGAGCATTATATTCATCAGTCATAGTAATTTTCCAATTAGGGTCATTTAATGCGGACACGGGATTGCGGGGCAAGGGGGATTTAGAGACATCAGAATGTAAATTAAAATGTCTTTTAGGTGTAAAGATGCCCCGCTGACTACGAGTGACCGGTCTATGACTCGAGGAAGAATTGAGGGAATTTTCTGGGGTCGGTACGGACTGGCCAACAGGCAGTGGGCCTGCTAGCCTAAATTGGAAAATCAGAATCATCAATCGACCATTCAGGTGGTGAATCGCCCAATTGCTGGGACCGATCCAAGAATCGAGCCGCTGCCATCAAGCGATCGTGGGTCCAGTGAGCGATGGGCCATTGGAGGAATTTGGGTGCGGGAGATGTCCGAAATTTTTTGAATAATATACGGGGATATTCATTCATCCAAAAAATTATACAACCGAGGCTCGGGAGTCTGAACTTTCGCAAAAGGAAATTGAGTTTCATCAAAAAGGACGTGGCGATTAATTATGATTTTTTTTAGGATAAATCAAAGCATTTATAACCACGATGATTAGACGGATAACCCAAAAATACACACGGGGTAGACCGAGCCTGAAGTTTGTTAATTATGGTGGATGGGAATAACAGAAAACACAAGCACCCAAAAATCCGAAGATGAGAATAATGAGGGTTCTTATTATACAGTATTTGGAGGGGGGAAGAATATGTCAGACCTTTAGACGGAATTATGTTAAAAAGATATGTGGCCATTTGTAGAGCATGGTGCCAAAAATATGGAGGTACGAAGGCATGAATTAAGAGAGTTCAGACAATGTTATTTATGGAATGAATTTTGCGTTCGGCCTTCCCATTTTGTGAAGATGTATGAGGACACGAAAACCGAAAATTGATCCCATTTTTAGCATAGAATTCCCGAAACTCCCTATTGTCATACTCTTTTCCATTATCACATTGAATATTTTTTATTTCTCTCTCGAATTGAGTACGAATGAATGCTCTAAATTTGATGAAGACGAAAAACACTTGTGATTTATTCGCAATTGAAAACGTTCACAAAAATCTAGAATAATCATCTAAAAAGAGAACATAATATCGATGACCCAATGAACTAAGAACAGGAGACGTCTATAGGTCGCTATGAATACTATCAAATGGCATTGATGTATGAGAATTAGAGTCTACAAAAGGCAACTTAACAATTTTTCCTAATGAACAAGACTGACAAAGTGGAGTACGATTCGTACCCTTACAAGAAATAAAGCTATTTTTATCTAAAACTGATAAAATAGAAGATCCCGGATGACCCAGGCGAGCATGCCACACGGAAGGAGAGATGGCTGCAAAAACTGACGGCAAGGCTGGACTCGATGGACTGAAATCGGGCATGATAGGATACAGATCCCCCATACTATCACACCTCATGAGATGGCTCCCCGTCTTGAAATTCTTCACAGAGAAACCAAAAGGATCAAATTCCACGGAAACCGAATTGTCAGTTGTGAACTTTCGGACATACACTAAATTTTTAATCAATTTAGGAGCATGTAAAGTATTTTTCAAGAGAAGGGGTGGATTGGGAGGAGACAATTTTTTCTGACCATACCCTAGGATTGGAATAGAACTGCCATTACCAATGATTATCCCCCGAGGGGTGCTCAAATTGGAATAAGATGAGAGAGTACCTGATTCGGAAGTCATGTGAGTTGTGGCACCGGTGTCCATATACCAATTTGGGTCCGGTTGAGTTAGCCCCAGTATGTGCATCGCGACCTCGATATCGGTTTGAGTGGGGCCTGCTGCATGATGGGCTTGCGGAGGTCGGGGCCCAAGAACTCCTGTCCGTGATGGAGCTGGGCCGTAGCCGCCTGAGCCGCCGCCGTTGGGCCATCGCCCGCGGCCGCCATCGCCAGCCGGGCCGCCATCACGCGTTGGGTTTAAATCGCCGCCACCCACCGCCGTTGAAGCCGCCGCTCGAGTAGAAGCGGTCGCCGCCCACGCCCACCGCCCAGCCCATCGCCATGGGCCCCACCGCCGCCAGGTGGTGGTGGGCCATCGTTTCAGATGGGACCCACCGCCGCCATCGACCACCGGAATCGCTACGTAATCGCCGCGTTTGCCCCCGCAGTTTTTGTTATTATTCTTGCGATTATTCTTGCCGCCACCATAATTATGGTTTTGGCCCGAATTATTAACAAAACCCGAAGAACTAGGAGAGGACGCCACCATGACGACGGGGCTTGCTCCGGTAGCCGCCTTTTTAGCCAAACTGGCTTCTTCGAAAGTAAGCATGGAGCGGGCTTGATAGAAGTCGGGAAGAGGGTTGCTTTGGCGAAGGAGAGTTCCAACACCATTATATGCCTCCGAAAGACCGGCAACCAACTGTAGAATGAGACGATTATTAGTTATCGGTGCGCCAACATTACGGAGTTGATCTGCCAACTCCTTGAGTTTCTTGCAATATGCAGAAACGTTTGGAAATTCGTCCATTCGAACTAGAGAGAATTCCTGCTCGAGTGTGACGACACGTGAATGTTGGTTGTCTTGGAATATGTCACGCAATCTATTCCATGCAGCCATAGCCGTGGTATCCGGCTCAATAATCATCTGTAGAAGGTCCACCGAAATAGTGGCGTAGATCCACCGGAGAATGGTAGCATCAAGAGTAATCCATAACTCAGGATCCTTCGGAGGAAGGGGTCTAGCGGGAGGAATGATGTGATGAAGAACTTGATAAGAGATAGCGTGAATTTTAAACAACTCCGCCCACGTCGCATATTGGACGTTTTCCATCTCAAGGACAATAGAGATACAACTCTTGATATTGGAAACCATGAGGGCAGGGTGATAATTGTTCTTAGACATATTGAAAGAACAAAGAAGGAATGGAAATTTTAGAGAGGTGCTTTTGAGAGCGGAAGATGAATTTTGGAAGAGAAACCCGAGGGGGCGGTGTCTCGGCCAAAGAGAGGACAAAAGTTAAGAGAAAAACTTTTGTTTAGACCTAGTCTCTTGATACCATGAAAGAAATAATCCCCTTGATTATTTTCATTAATTGAAAGGCTATATATACAAGTTACATATTTCCATAATAGGAGAATCCTATTCCTATTCTATTCCTAAAACCTTATTCTACCATAATTCTAACTATACAATTATGGTAAGTGTATATCCTAATCTAGGTAACAAATACACTTCAATATACACAAAATATACTTTCCTTAATCTACAAACTTTTCCCACTGCTTTGCTGCCCAAAGCCGTGATGGACCTGGACGATTTGGGCCACTGCCCACTGCTTTGTTGCTGCTGGGCCACTGCTTGTATACCTGTGATATATACTGCTGTATATTCAGTGTATATCACAGGTATATTACCTTTGTTTAACAATGCCCAAAGCTGTGATGGGCCTGGACGATTTGGGCCACTGGCCAGTGGGCTGCCCACTGCTTTGTTGCTGCTGGGCCACTGCTTGTATACCTGTGATATATACTGATGTATATTCAGTGTATATCACATGTATATTACCTTTGTTTAACATTTTATATTTGTATTGCGTTATTGATGAATTGGATATGTTGAATTGAATTTGTTGCATTGTTGAATTGGATTGTTGATTTGACAGTTGGGCTGCTCTACAAGCAGCCAAATGCTGTCATAAGTTTTCCATAATTTCGATCACATGTGCTAAAAACTTATCCCAGAAAAACTAGAAATCGACCGCATGTGGTCGAAATTTAGCAATATTACTTCCAGACTTCGACCACATGCGATCGAAATTTTGGGCAACATTTAGAATTTCGACCACACGCGGTTGAAAATTTTAATATATAAAAAACTAATTCTATTTAATTTAGGTTGAAATAATTTTTTGACCAAATGAGGTCGAAAATTTATTTCGACCTGTTGGAAATTTGCCTTTGGTGGGGAGGTGTGTCCATCCATATTTAATGAATTAAACACTAGAGTTCCGCATGTTGGAGGCTTTGTCTCTTTACATGTGCATAATCTACTAAGTGAGTAGATGACCGTAGGGCCAAGAATCGTCAAATTTCGTTGAGAAATGAAAGAGATATTTGTCCACGAAGTAAGGTGTTTGAGGCATGGAAATATGGTGTGGGACAAATCTACCACATCGGTGGGAAAAGGAAGAATTGCTCTCTTTATAAGTCTCTAAATTGACTAAGGATTTGGGACCCCAAGGGGTATCCCATGTGTTTAAAGGAGGGAGGACCTAGATGTGCTTGAGTTCAAGTCTAAGCCCACACGCGCGCCGCCCCCCGCCTGTGGGCTTCTTATTATCTCTTTGGACCCCAAATTGTTTAATATTTACAGTTTGGTCCTTGGAGTTTCTGGAAAGATGCATTTGGCAACAACGGAAGGCAGAAAGTTTTTGCCTACCGTTTGGGCTGATTTTTGGAGCATTAACCAGCCATTACTTGGCTGTTAACTCCTCCATAAACAACCCTCCTTCAATGGCCATAAACAGCCTCACTAATGCCCATAAACCTGCCATTAACAACCCTCACTATTAGCTATTAACAACCTTATTTTGGCAGTTGAGGAGTCCCTCCTCCATGCTATATATTGATGATTTTTGGCTCAATTGTGAAACACGAAATATTCATAAATATATACACAGAGACAAACAGAAGAGTAAAACACAGTCCTGTTAAATAAGGCAATGCCTTATGGCTCTCGGATTTGGCCATATTTGTCTCTCGGATTTGCTGGCCAGATTTGGCTCTAATTCTTTTGGTAATTGTTAATATTAGACAAGGTAAGAATCTTGTATATTAGGAAAATATATTGTAATATATATGTTACCATAATTAGGAATATACACTACCATAATTGTAGAGTTACCATAATTGTAGAGTTAGAATTATGGTAGAAGAAGGCATTGTAACTTGTATATATATCTATTCAATCAATGAAAATAATCAAGGGGATTATTTCTTTCATGGTATCAAGAGACTAGGTCTAAACAAAAGTTTTTTTTCTCTCAAACTTTTGCCTCCCTTTGGCCGAGACCCCCCCCCCCCCCTCCTCGGGTTTTTCTCTTCCAAAATTTCGTCTTCCGCTCTAAAAAACCTCTCTTAAATTTCCCCTCCTTCTTTGTTCTTTCAATATGTCTAAGAACAATTTTCACCCTGCCCACACAGTTTCCAATATCAAGCTCAGTGTCCCTATTGTCCTTGAGATAGAAAACGTCCAATATGCAACGTGGGCGGAGTTGCTTAAAATTCACGCTATATCTTATCAAGTTTTTCATCACATCATTCCTCCCACTAGACCTCTTCCTGCGGAGGATCCTGAGTTATGGATTACACTTGATGCTACCGTTCTTCGGTGGATATACGCCACTATTTCGGTGGACCTTCTACAAACGATTATTGAGCCGGATACCACGGCTATGGCTGCATGGAATAGATTGCATGACATATTCCAAGACAACCAACATTCACGTGTCGTCACACTCGAGCAGGAATTCTCTCTCATTCGAATGGACGAATTTCCGAACGTTTCGGCATATTGCAAGAAACTAAAGGAGTTGGCGGATCAACTCCGTAATGTTGGCGCACCAGTAACAAATAATCGTCTAGTTCTACAGTTGGTTACCGGTCTTTCGGAGGCTTATAATGGTGTTGGAACTCTCCTTCGCCAAAGCAACCCTCTTCCCGACTTCTATCAAGCCCGCTCCATGCTTACTTTGGAAGAAGCCAGTTTGGCTAAAAAGGCGGCTACCGGAGCAAGCCCCGTCGTCATGGTGGCGTCCTCTCCTAGTTCTTCGGGTTTTGTTAATAATTCGGGCCAAAACCATAATAATGGTGGCGGCAAGAATAATCGCAAGAATAATAACAAAAATTGCGGGGGCAAACGCGGCAGTTCTGGTGGCGGTTCCGATAGTCAACAAGCAGGCGGTGGGTCCCAGCCAGGGTACAGTGGCCCACCACCGCCATGGGCCCAGCAGTGGGGCAAATGACAGTGGAACCTGTACCATCCAACAACAGTTTCCAGTGGCGATGGGGTCAAGCTACCGATCGAGGCCCAATACCCAGCGATAGCGGCCCATCGCCGCGATGGCCCAAAGGCGGTAGCAACAGCAGCTACGGCCCAGGTGCACCACGGACAGGAGTTCTTGGTAGGGGTGAGCGGGTCCGGGTACCCTAACTTTTTTAAACTATCCGGACCCTACCCAGTAAACGATCGGTTCCTAAATCTGTTACCTGGAACCTACCCATAGCAATCATTACCCGGAACCTAGCCGGACCCTGCGGTTCCGGGTAGGTTCCCGGGTACCCTGTAAAACTTTTGTCATAAATAGTATACTACTGAAGCAGATACAACAGAAATGAAGCAGATACAACAGAAATGAAGCAGATACATCAGAAATGCAGATACATCAGCACTGATATATCACATATGGAGGGCTAGAAATGAAGCAGATACAACAACACTAATATATCACACATAGACTGATTTGTGAGCAGATACAACAGAAAGTGTATGTAGGAAATGGATAGACAGCTTATACCCAAAATAGCAGGAGACTAGATATACAGATTACAGAGATATATCGCAACCCGACCTTTTAAATGACTACAACACAATCACAATTCACAATGACTAAATGAAGAAAACATTGCAAAATTACACTGCATAATCCAGTGACATTTAACAGAAATATCAGTCACTGATTTATTAATTCAGAGAAATTGTTAGTCTAGGTGCTGTGAGGCTTTAACATCTGCATAATCCAGTGCAAAATTACACTGCATAATCCAGTGCATTGTGAGGCTTTAACATCTGCATTGTGAGGCTTCAACACATCTGCATTCTTCTTCTTTGCATTGACATCTGCATTGTTGTTCTTTCTTCTTTGCATTGACATCTCATTCATTCTTCTTTGCATTGACATCCTATTCTTTGCATTAACATCTGCAATGAAGCAGATACAACAGCACTGATATATCACATATACACTAATTTGTGAGCAGATACAACAGAAAGTGTATGTAGGAAATGGATAGACAGCTTATACCCAAAATAGCATGAGACTAGATATACAGAGATATATCGCAACCCGACCTTTTAAATGACTACAACACAATCACAATTCACAATGACTAAATGAAGAAAACATTGCAAAATTACACTGCATAATACAGTGACATTTAACAGAAATATCGACCACCGATTTATTAATTGAGAGAAATTGTTAGTCTAGGTCTTTGTGAGGCTTTAACATCTGCATAATCCAAAGGTAAAATTACACTGCATAATCCAAAGGCATTGTGAGGCTTTAACATCTCTGATTGTGAGGCTTCAACACATCTGCATTGCTTCGCATTGACATCTGCATTCTTCTTCTTTGCCAGATCTGCATTCTTCTTCTTTGCATTGACATCTGCATTGTTGCTGCTGCTGCTGCATTGACATCTGCATTGCCGCTGCTGCTGCTAACATCCTGTTGCTGCATTAACATCTGCAATGAAGCAGATACAGCCGCACGTCCACTTGCATACTAATCCACCATTATGTCTTCCGTGACACAAGTAAGCTCTACAAAAATAAAATAAAACTATTGTGAGATTCCAAGACAAAAGATAATACACAAAAATAAAAATTCTAAATAACCCAAATCCATAAAACAAAAATAAAGAAAGACCTAGTGAGTAGTGACTTACCTTCCTCATATTTTTCTGCATCTTCCATATATTGCTCAACACTAATTGATTTTGAAGATGAGCGCAACCAATCTTGGCAACAAATCAAAGCTTCCACAAATTTAGGAGTTAGAGAGCTGCGAAATTGATCAAGCACTCGACCGGATGTGCTAAAAGCCGATTCCGAGGCTACCGTGGATACGAGGATGGCTAAGATGTCTCTAGCCATCAAACTGAGAACCTTGTAAGTCGACTTAGCAAGATTCCACCACATCAATAAATCAAATGTTTCATTTTTGGGCTCACGAGGACTACTAAGGTACCTTTCCAATTCGGATCTTAAATCCCCACTAAGTTCATCTTGGTCATCCTGGTACCAATATTTGACAAGTGAAGTCGATCAACAAAACCAAAATTTTCTCCACCAACACTGTCAATAGAGCCTTGAGACTCATCCAATACACTAGAATCAAGCATAGAAGAATGATTTTTGTCATAGAATGCAAAAAGACGTTCCAATACATTCATTACCTTACTAACGATCAATTCTATTTTAGCATCATCAACACCAATCCTTCTACAACTCCAATTCAGAAATCTCAACTTATATCGAGGATCTAATACTACGGCTATCAACACCATCATGTTTGTTTTCTCAATACTCCCATAATACTTGTCAAATTTGGCTCTCATTTTTGTAGCCATTGCCTTAAGATTTTCATTATTATTTTGGCTTTCACATTCCGTTAATGTTGAAAACATGCTAATAACTTCATGAAAATAATGGTTAATTGTCACATAGAGACTTCCTGACATCCTAATAGTAGCCTCATAGAAATTTCTCAGAAATAAAGACAACAAAGATGCATTTTTCCAATCCTCATCTTTCGGGACATCACAATCAAGCTCAGTCACAAAAGTCATATCATCATCTTCAAGTCTTACAAATGCTTGTTTGAACTTACTAGCACTTTCTAACATAAGATATGTAGAATTCCACCTCGTACTAATATCAAGACAAACAGAGCCCTTATAAGTTATGCCCTCTTCAGTTATACAACTTTGGAATTGTTGTGCTCTACTTGGGGAACTCCTAACATACTTAATCGCAAATGATTCGACTAATTGATTCACGAACCTCACTCAACCCATCTTTCACAATCAAATTCAATATATGAGCTGCCCATCTCATCTGAAAAAACTCACCCCTCAAAACAAGGGTATTTCTTAACTTGTCCTTCAAATAAGCAATTGCCACATCATTAGAGCTCGCATTATCAACTGTAATTATTGATATACGATCTCTAATTCCCCACTCAATTATACATTTTTCTACCATCTTACCAATATCCCTACCTTTATGGCTAGGCATAACAACAAAGTTTAGCAATCGCTTATGCAAATTCCAATTTTCATCAATAAAGTGAGCGGTAAGACATAAGTAACTCAAATTTTGAATGGAAGTCCAAATGTCAGTGGTGAGAGCAATCCTAGATTTAAGAGATGACAACTTATCTTTTAAGCATGAGTTTTCACAAACATAAAGTTTCATGCAATCCCTAGCAATTGTGAATCTTGAAATATGCTTAAATAAAGGTTGTAATGCCGACACAAAACCCCTAAAACCTTCACGTTCAACCGTTCTAAATGGTTGCTCATCAATAATAATCATCCTAGCCAACATGTGCCTACAAAATTCTTTATCATATTTTCAAGTGCTAAGCATATGCTCATTATCCCCATTTATACTACCTTTAAAATGACCACCAAACAATTTTTGCTTCTTGTCAATATTGTGAGGATACTTTTTGCAACTTCTCAAATGTTTCCACATGGATGAGGTACCATTGCTAACACTATAAGCTAAGCCTTCATTGCAATAGTTACAAATAGAAACAACATTACCAGTTTTCTCATCTATTGCTTTACCAAAATGCTCCCAAACCTCAGATTTTGTTGCCTTTTTTTTCGATGGTGCACAAGTTGTGGATGCCGTGCTAGCCTCAGTCATCTACCAAAAAAAATATCAAAATAAAACAAAACAAAACAAAACAGCAACTCCAATAAATTGAGCATAACAAGTTAACAACAAACAATAAAAGGGAAATATCAACCCAAATACTAGCTTTTCTAACAGAAATCAACCAAAAAAATCAACCCAATACAGAAATCAACCCAAGAAATGCAAAAATCTAATGTTCTTCACTATGCAACAACTTTAAGGGTTATTCATTACCTTTAACAAAACCGAGAGGAATTCGAGCACAATACAACAACCTTTGTCAAGCTTCTGGAGTGAGAGAGGAGACTGGCGATGGCGATGGTGATGGGCTGATGGCGATGGCGATGGCGATGGCGAGTGCGAAGTGCAAGTGAACTGTGAGTGTGAAGTGCGAAGTGAACCGTGAGTGTGAGCTGCGTGCGAAGTGAAGATTTTGGAAATTAGGGCGAACTTGTGAAGTAGTGAAACTGAAATGCCCATTAATTCGTGTATAATTCCTTTTAACAGGACTGGGCCAAATAACCGGACTGGGCCAAAAATTTAAACGCCCCAAAGCCCAAAACTAAATAATTTAAATGGGGGTAGGTTCATAGGGTCCGGGTATCGGTTCCGGGTCTGGGTACCCGATTTATATTTACTGGAACCGGAACCGGACCCGATATTGATCGGTTCCTAATTTTAATACCCGGAACCTACCCGTTATTATAATATATCTACCCGGAACCTACCCGATAGTATCGGTTCCGGTCGGGTATCTGGGTACCCTGTACCCGTGCTCACCCCTAGTTCTTGGGCCCCGACGACCGCAGGCCCATCATGCAGCAGGCCCCACTCAGACTGATATCGAGGCCGCGATGCACACACTGGGGTTATCTCAACCGGACCCAAATTGGTATATGGACACCGGTGCCACCACTCACATGACTTCCGAATCAGGTACTCTCTCATCTTATTCCAATTTGAGCACCCCTCGGGGGATAATTGTTGGTAATGGCAGTTCTATTCCAATTCTAGGGTATGGTCAGAAAACGTTGTCTCCCCCCAATCCAC
The DNA here is from genome assembly GCA_029783415.1 of Anisodus acutangulus. Lineage (NCBI taxonomy): Eukaryota > Viridiplantae > Streptophyta > Magnoliopsida > Solanales > Solanaceae > Anisodus > Anisodus acutangulus. The sequence continues at coordinate 34,758,610 of CM056511.1, read as the reverse complement.
CACTCCTCTTGAAAAATACGTTACATGCTCCTAAATTGATTAAAAATTTAGTGTCTGTCCGAAAATTCACAAATGACAATTCTGTTTCCGTTGAATTTGATCCTTTCGGTTTCTCTGTGAAGGATTTCAAAACGGGGAGTCATCTCATGCGGTGTGATAGTAGGGGGGATCTGTATCCTATCATGCCGGGTTTCAGTCCATCGAGTCCAGCCTTGCCGTCAGCTTTTGCAGCCATCTCTCCTTCCATGTGGCATGCTCGTCTGGGTCATCCGGGATCTTCTATTTTATCAGTAAAATAGCTTTATTTCTTGTAAGGGTACGAGTCGTACTCCACTTTGTCAGTCTTGTTCTTTAGGGAAAATTGTTGAGCTGCCATTTTTAGACTCCAATTCTCATACTTCAAAGCCATTTGAAATTATTCATAGCGACTTATGGACATCTCCTGTTCTTAGTTCAATGGGTCATCGATATTATGTTCTCTTTTTAGATGATTATTCTAGATTTTTGTGGACGTTTCCAATTGCGAATAAATCACAAGTGTTTTCCGTCTTCATCAAATTTAGAGCGTTCATTCATACTCAATTCGAAAGAGAAATAAAAAATATTCAATGTGATAATGGGAAAGAGTATGACAATAGGGAGTTTCGGGAGTTTTGTGCTAATAATGGGATAAATTTTCATTTTTCGTGTCCTCATACATCTTCACAAAATGGAAAAGCCGAACGCAAAATTCGTTCCATAAATAACATTGTCCGAACTCTCTTAATTCATGCCTCCGTACCTCCATATTTTTGGCATCATGCTCTACAAATGGCCACATATCTTCTTAACATAATTCCGTCTAAAGGTCTGACATATTCTTCCCCCCTCAAAATCCTATATAATAAGAACCCTTCTTATTCCCATCTTCGAATTTTTGGGTGCTTGTGTTATCCGTTATTCCCATCCACCACAATTAACAAACTTCAGGCTCGGTCTACCCCGTGTGTGTTTTTGGGTTATCCGTCGAATCATCGTGGTTATAAGTGTTTTGATTTATCCTCCAAGAAAATCATAATAAATCGCCATGTCATTTTTGATGAAACCCAATTTTCTTTTACGAAAGTTCATACTCCCGAGCCTAAGTCGTATAATATTTTGGATGACCAAATATCCCCGTATATTATTCAGAATTTTTCGGACCTCTCTCGCACCCTAAATCCTCCAATGAGCCCATCGCCATTGGACCCACAAGATCTGCCTCGCCCGATTCCAAAGAATCGAATGGGGCCTTCAGAATTGGGCGATCCACTCGAACTGGTCCAAATTGACGAGTCCAACAAGCTACGATTTGGGCCAGAGGCCATCGTCACGCGATCCGTCCCGAGCCCGTAAAATTCCCAAAATTCTCTCAATTCTTCCTCGAGTCATAGACCAGGTCACTCAAGTCGTGGGGTATTTTTACACCTAAAAGACATTTTAATTTACATTCGGATGTCTCTAAATCCCCCTTGCCCCGCAATCTTGTGTCGGCTTTAAATGGCCCTAATTGGAAAATTGCTATGACTGATGAATATAATGCTCTTATTGCTAATAAGATGTGGGAGTTGGTGCCCCGTCCATATGGTATTAATGTTATCAGGTCTATGTGGATTTTTGCTCATAAGGAGAATTCAGATGGGTCCTTTGCTCGACATAAGGCGCGACTTGTTGGTGATGGTAAGACTCAGCAGGTTGGAATTGATTGTGGTGAGACTTTTAGTCCGGTGGTCAAACCGGCTACCATTCGTACTGTGCTTAGCTTGGCTCTTTCAAAGACTTGGCCAATTCATCAGTTGGATGTCAAGAATTCTTTCCTACATGGTGACCTCAAGGAAACAATCTATATGCATCAGCCGTTGGGTTTCATGGATCCCAACCACCCTAATCATGTCTGTTTGTTGAAGAAATCATTGTATGGGCTTAAGCAGTCTCCAAGGGCCTGGTACACGAGGTTTGCTGAATTTGTTTCAACTATTGAGTTCACTCACGCAGTCGAGATAATTCCTGTTCATCTACCGCAGCGGTTCGTCCCTGGCATACATCCCGTTGTATGCGTGGATGATATCATCTTGATCGCCTCTTCAGATGCCTTACGCCGCCTATCATGACCATGCTCGATTCACGAGTTTGCTATGAAAGACTTAGGCGTTTGAGTTATTTTTGGGGATTCTTTGTCAAGCGTCATTCAGTGGGTTGTTTCGTCTCAACGGAAGTATGTCACGACATCATCGAGAGGGTCGATGTCATCCTGTAAGTCCACCTCCACGCCAGTTGATGCAAACCCAAAACTAAGTGCCACAGCAGGTGCACCATACGAGGACCCGACCCGCTATCGTAGTCTTGTAGGGGCCCTCCAGTATCTTACCTTTATCAGACCGGATATTACATATGCGGTTCAACAGGTGTGTTTATTCATGCATGATCCCATAGTTGAGCACATGAATGCAATCAAACGCATCATTCGGTATATTCAGGGGACACTAGACTATGGGTTGCACTTGTATCCGTCATCTACATCCACACTTGTTTCCTACACGGATGCTGATTGGGGTGGTTGTCCCGACACCAGATGGTCGACTTCTGGCTACTGTATGTTCCTTGGCAACAACTTGGTCTCCTGGTCAGCAAAACTTCAGGCAACCCTATCACGCTCAAGTGCCGAGGCAGAATATCGAGGGGTGGCGAATGTGGTCTCCGAATCATGTTGGCTACGTAATTTGCTTTTGGAGCTTCGTTGTCCTATTCAGAAGGCAACCTTGGTATATTGCGATAACATTAGTGCCATCTACCTTTCAGGTAACCCAGTTCAACACCAACGTACTAAGCATATCGAAATGGACATTCACTTTGTCCGCGAAAAGGTTGCAAAGGGTCAAGTTCGCGTATGTCATGTCCCGTCGCGTTATCAAATTGCAGACATCTTTACAAAGGGTCTACCGGCGATTCTCTTTGAAGATTTTAGGGACAGTCTCAGCGTTCGATGACCGTCCGCTATGACTGCGGGGGTGTGTTAAATAAGGTAATGCCTTATGGCTCTCGGATTTGGCCATATTTGGCTCTAATTCTTTTGGTAATTGTTAATATTAGACAAGGTAAGAATCTTGTATATTAGGAAAATATATGTGTAATATATTGTAATATATAGGTTACCATAATTAGGAATATACACTACCATAATTGTAGAGTTACCATAATTGTAGAGTTAGAATTATGGTAGAAGAAGGCATTGTAACTTGTATATATATCTATTCAATCAATGAAAATAATCAAGGGAATTATTTCTTTCAAGTCCAAAACGTGAGCAGTAACGTTGGGACGAAAAACAGAAACTCTTCCTTCCTTTTCCATATCTTCAGCAAATCGATTCGTATTTGTTTTCTTCGTCAGGGTCAACCTATTTGCTTTGTAGTGTTGATTAAAGTGTTATTTTATCTTGGGAGACTATTGTTCGTTTAACGTAAAAGCATATATACGGGGGAATCTTGTCTTAAGGACAGAGTGTCATCACTCGACTCAGCACACAGTTGTAACAATTCATATTTAGTGTTTCTTGATTTCAGGTGATCAAGATTCAAGACTCAACAAGCTTGCGGTAGTTCTGAACATTGGCATATTTATTTATCCTTTCGAACACTTATAATATTTATTTACTTCCCGTACTGCTTTACAAAATTCAACACGACCAAGATATAAATGATTGACGCCTATGATACAAAATTAGGTCGAAATTATGGCTTTTTCGTCCGCGTGCGGTCGAAATTCGAGGTAAAAAAAATCTACCCAAACACATGACAAACATAGGAGGAACAGACAATCAACCACGAATCAATCGATGACAGCCTAGCCAAAGACATTTGCTTCTCAATAACAACCAGATTTTAAGATACTGAGATTTTATTTAATCGCATTTAATAGCGATGATTTTCATTGTAACGACTGTAATCAGTTACAATTAACTTATTTTGTCCATCTCTCATGAATGTAGTTCATCTGATTATACAGTTTATTATACATATATTATCTAAAATTAAAATAATTCTTATTTATTGTTGTTCATCATTGCTCGCAATCCAGAGACTAGAAAATTCAATAAGAATCTCTATATCTCTTTGTTATTTTACATTATCATAGGATCAATAAGTTTGAATTAATTGTGTTGCTTATGATTTCATTCCTATAAAATTTAATTAATTAACCTAATAAACAAAATTTAGAATAAAAAACAACCTACTGAATTTAGTTTTATTTATAAAAACGTTTTCTCTAAACCCATAAAGTACATGGGCAAATGATGCTACAATTAGAGCCTGTTTGGCCTAGCGGTTTTGAGGCCAAAAGTATTTTTTTGAAGAAAAATATATTTTTTTATATATTTGAGGTGTTTGACTAATTAGTAAAATTATTTTTAAGTAGAAGCAGAAGCATTTATTCTGCGGTTGAGGAGAAACAGAAAATTTCTGCTTCTTGAAAAAAGTAGAAGCAGAAGCAAAACTATTTTTTCAAGACAAAATTATCTCTACCATAAATACATATTTACCAAGTATATCCCTCTTTAATTCATTAATTTCTAATTAATAATTCTTTATTTTATTTTACATTGTATAAAGTTATCTTTCACTTAGTAATTCGCCTTAATTTTTTCGTGACTGGTGAAATCTGTTTGGATGAAAGAAAAAAAATAGATACATTAAATTGTCAATATGATAATTATTATCATTTTCTTCTCAGGTGATTTCTCTAAAGCTTCAAATTATTTTCTTCTCATTATAGCTATAGCATAAATATTACAGTATTAAATCTACGTGATGTATGAAGGATTCTACTTATTTTTGTGTTGAGTTTTAATTTGTGGAATGATTTTGAATTTTATTTGGGTTGATATTTTTTAGTATATTTAAATTATTGTGATGATATTAAATTAATATTTACTATTTTCTTGATTTATCTACGTATTATATTGATTGAAAATTTTAATATGTACTTTTAAATTTTATTAAATAAAAATAAAAAATTAGTTAAAGTCTTTCATAATAAATATTTAAAATAATCTCTCTCTGTAAAAATAATATTGATTGTAAACGTTCTTTGATACTTATCTTTTTTCATAATTTGACACTCAAAAATATTTTTTTAAAAAAAATTAGTCAAATATAATCTGCTTATTAAAATTAGTCAAAAGTACTTTTTAAATAAATTAATAAAATACAATCTGCTTATTTTTTTTAAAAAAATACTTTTTAAAATAATCGGTTTTTTGCCGCTTGGCCAGGCTCTTAAATTGCCCGTTGTTTACCTTCAGGTGGACTTTGTTAATTAATTCCTTCTCTCCAAATTTAATGTTAAATTTGAAGACAGTCCATTAATTACTTCTATTCTGACAGTGACTTACGTGTATGTCACATCAGCTCCCCATAACCGACCATACAATGCCACGTGTCATCTTCAATAAATACTCCCAATTCGCTCATCTTTCTCTGTTCTCCCCCCCCCTCTCCTCCTTTTTCCCGTTAATTAATAGTAATACACTCTCTGTAAAATAGAGAGAGAGAGAAAACATCAATAAATACTCGCATTGTATGCTTTCTTGCATAACGTAATGCTTCATTCATCTACATTTTGTTAGTCTCCATTAAATTAACTCTTTACAGATTTTTAAGACTAGTCCATATCTAAGCTCAGTTCTTGAATTCTAGGGCTTTTAATCTAGTTAATACCTCATCTTATTTGATTTTTTTAAAAACAAAGTTGCTGTCTTGGACCAGTATAAATACTGGGTATCTTTTTAATTTTCCCCCCATTTTCTTACACATTTTTTTGTTAGTCTCCATTAAAATTCAGTCTTTACAGTTTTTTTTGGACTAGTACATGTTTCAGCTGTATTCTTGAATTCTAAAGCTTTTAATCTAGTTAACGCCCCAACTTTTTTGAACAAAGTTGTTGTCTTGACCAGTATAAATACTGTTTTTTTTAATTCTTTTCCTATTTTCTTACACATTTAGTCAAAGCTTGTATCTTTTTCTTGTTTTTGTATATACCCATATGGATTTTGGGGTTGATATTTGCTAATGGGATTATGAGTAACATATTGCTTTGTGATTATTGAGTTTGAGAATGGAAATGGGAAAGGTGTTTGGTGTAGTAATATTGTGTCTTTTATATCCTCTTTTTGTTAAAGCATTGAACTTATCTTTTAATGATGATATATTGGGGTTAATGGTATTTAAGGCTGATGTTCAAGATCCACAAGGAAAGCTTGTGTCTTGGAATGAAGAAGATGATAGTCCATGTTATTGGAATGGAATAAAATGTAACCCTAGATCTAATAGGGTATCTCAAATTGTTCTTGACGGGTTTGGTCTTTCAGGGAAGATTAGTAGAGGTCTTATGAGGTTACAGTTTCTTCGAAAGCTTTCGCTTGCGAAGAACAACTTTACGGGCAGTATAAGTGTTAGTATTGTTGGGCTTGCTAATTTGAGGGTACTAGACTTGAGTGAGAACAACTTGTTTGGACCGATTCCTGGTGATTTGTTTGAGCAATGTGTGACTTTGAGATCAATTTCATTGGCCAAGAACAATTTTTTAGGGCGAATACCGGAAAGTTTGAAGTCATGTGTGGCATTGGTGTCTTTAAACTTGTCGTCGAATCAGTTTTCGGATTTGTTACCTTCTGGAATTTGGTCTTTGAATGGGTTAAGGTCACTTGATGTGTCAGATAATTTGTTGGATGGTGAAATTCCAGTAGGCATTGAAGGTATGTATAATTTGAGAGCTATAAATTTGAGGAAAAATCATCTTAAAGGTGAAGTTCCTGATGGAATTGGAAGTTGTTTGCTTTTGAGGTCAATTGATTTGAGTGAAAATTTTCTCTTTGGAGAACTTCCAGAAACAATACAGATGCTTAGTTTGTGTAATGAGTTGGTTTTGAAACACAATGTATTTGTTGGTACTATACCAGAATGGATTGGTGAAATGAAAAGCCTTGAGATGCTTGATCTTTCGGGGAACAACTTCTCTGGTCAGTTCCCGACTTCAGTTGGGAAGCTACAATCACTGAAATTACTGAACATATCGCGAAATGCTATTTCCGGGAACTTGCCTAAGTCCATGAGCAGTTGTGTTAATCTTATGACGTTGGATGTTAGTCACAACTCTTTGACAGGTGATATTCCTCCTTGGTTATTCAAATTAGGTCTGCGACAAGTTTTGTTTTCCGGGAATAAATTAAGTGGGGGATTGAAGAATGCTTTTGCTTCTTCACTGGACAACTCTCCTCAAAAGCTTCTAGCTCTCGATATCTCTTGCAATGAGTTAGCTGATGAAATTCCATTGGCTATTGGTGATTTTAATAGCTTGAGGTCCTTGAATCTATCTAGAAATTCACTTGTAGGCACCATTCCTAAGACTGTTGGTCAACTGAAGTCACTAGCTGTTCTTGACTTAAGCGAGAATCAGTTAAATGGTAGTATTCCTGTGGAACTTGGAGGAGCCTATTCTCTCAGGGAACTGAAGCTGGAGAAGAACGCCTTGACAGGAGCAATTCCTACTTCTATTGGAAACTGTTCTACACTTTTGTCCCTGTAAGTTCTTGTTTCTTTTTATGCTTCATTTATATCTTCATTTGAGTCGTCTCTCTCTGATTGATATGTAGTTTGATAATAAAGGAACTAGCATTTGCATTCTTTTTCGTAGTTTTCTCTCAGAAAATGTTGTTTTGGCTTGTCAAAATTCCAGTGACAAGATCAAACACAAATCCGTACTAGAGATTCTTGATCATGTTACACTGAAATTTTGTTAGTTCTAAGCTTCTAGCGATCATGTAAAGTTTTCCGGCATTGATAATGAGTTCATCAAATAGCTTGATAATATCCTCTCTTTTTTTTTTTTCTAAATAAGGTGATTTCAGACAATATTTTACATAAATCATAAATATAGCAACATCACATTGCCTGGTTTTGATGTTTTTATGTGATGTATCCTTTAACTTTATTGTGAAGTAGTCTCTGAATGTCAAATTTTCGCAAAGCTTGGTTATAATCGTTTTGTTTCATCAACTTGGCAGGTCTCTGTCACATAATGGTTTAACTGGCCCTGTACCTGTAACCCTAGCTAAACTAACTAACCTACAAAATGTTGACCTTTCCTTTAACAAATTATCCGGAATCTTACCAAAGCAGCTGGTAAATCTTGGTCACCTCGAGTCGTTCAACATCTCACACAACCAGCTAAAGGGCGAACTGCCTTCTGGTGTTTTTTTCAACACTATTTCTCCTTATTCAGTGTCAGCCAATCCGTCTCTTTGTGGGGCTGCTGCTAATATGTCTTGTCCAACTATCCTTCCCAAGCCGATTGTTCTAAATCCCAACTCCACAGATTCTATTCCTGGTACTATCCCTCCGATTTTGGGCCACGATAAGAAAATCCTAAGCATCTCTGCCCTCATTGCCATTAGTGCAGCTGCTATCATTGTGGTTGGTGTTATTGCCATTACCGTGCTAAATCTTCGCGTACGGTCTGCAACATCTCGCTCTGCTCTCCCCCTTACATTTTCTGGTGGAGATGGTTTTAGCCCCTCACACAGTTCAGATGCAAATTCTGGTAAGCTTGTCATGTTTTCTGGCCAACTTGACTTTAGCACAGGGTCACATGCTCTGCTTAACAAGGATTGTGAGCTCGGACGTGGTGGTTTTGGATCCGTTTATCGCACTGTCCTTGCAGACGGGATGCCTGTGGCCATTAAGAAGCTTACTGTCTCCGGTCTTGTTAAGTCTCAGCGAGACTTCGAAAAGGAGGTTAAGAAATTGGGAAAAATCCATCACCCTAATGTTGTGGCTCTTCAAGGTTATTATTGGACACCATCACTACAGCTACTTATATATGAATTCATAGCTGGTGGAAATTTGTATGAGCATATCCATGAAGGTTCTAGTAAAAACTTGCTCTCATGGAATGAGCGGTTCAACGTTATTCTTGGGACAGCAAAAGGCTTGGCTAACTTGCATCAAATGAACATAATTCACTATAACTTCAAGTCCAGCAATATTTTGATTGATAGCTCTGGTGATCCTAAAGTTGCGGATTATGGGTTAGCAAGGTTGTTACCGATGTTAGATCTATATGTTTTGAGCAGCAAAATTCAAAGTGCACTCGGTTACATGGCACCTGAATTCGCATGCAAGACTGTGAAGATAACAGAGAAGTGCGATGTGTATGGGTTTGGAGTTCTTGTTCTGGAGATAGTCACTGGAAAGAAGCCAGTTGAGTACATGGAGGACGACGTTATGGTATTGTGTGACATGGTAAGGGGCGCATTGGAAGAAGGAAAGGTGGAAGAATGTGTTGACGGGAGGCTGCACGGAAAATTTCCAGCCGAGGAAGCGATTACTGTGATGAAGTTAGGTTTGATGTGCACATCACAAGTCCCTTCTAACAGGCCTGATATGGCAGAAGTTGTTAACATATTGGAGATGATCAGATGTCCTTCAGAAGGACAAGAGGAACTGGTATGATATCCCACTAGACTGATGGAAATTTTAACATATGTTTGCTTTGTCAATGCCTAATTTCGGCGAAGAAGAATCCGCTTGATCAATTCAGAGAGAAGTCAGAATCTGTTGTTTTGGAAAAATTATTATGGTCATTTAAGTTGTACTATTTTTTTGTGTAATTGCTTCTCTGTTATTCTGGTTTACCGGATTCCTTTTCACCGGGTTCCATTATGTGGGAATCTCACTTATCCTTTTTCTAGGCTCTTTTTTTTGTAACCTTTGATTCTAACACAAAGATAGGGGTAAAGTCTACGTACAACCCATCCTCCCATAGTTGAGTATGTTGTTGTTTGTTTGATTCTAACATTTAATTGCAGCAACCTCTTTTTTTTTTTGTTCAAATGAGAATTAAGATTTGTAAGATTGGGAAATTCCAAATGTTGATAGTGGATGTGCCATTAAGTACATTTGAGGGCAAAATGATCAAACATGCACTTGGAAAATGACTTCTCAAAGCAGCAAAAGTACTCTGCAGTGTAATATCCATAGGTTGTGTTTTCAATTATTGTTATGAAAAAAGAACATATAGAATTTGCAATCCATAATTGGTCAAAGATTTTTTGTTTTCTGAAGTACATACAAAATAATAAAATATTGGAAAGTCAAAAAGGGATTTGATAGCCTTGAGGGGGCCTTAAAGATTCTTATCTCCCACTACTTATAAAGCAAATAATCTCAGTGATGATTATAATAATATGGTAGCAGAAAATTTAGCCAAAAAAAGAAAAGTGAAAAGGAAAAGGTTGATCAAATTAATAAAATAGAGAAAATGGTGGGTATGGGATAACAGTGTATATGATGCTGTCGAAAGTGAAGCAGTGCTGTCTATTTTATTCAGATACCATTGTCCTGTCTTTAGGTTCTAATACTAACTTATGTTCTTTATATTTAAATTAGGCCGGGCCAGTGGGCCGGGCTCGGGTCTGACGGGCCGGGTCGGGGCGGGACTGGCGAAGGGGGCGGGGTCGGGTTTGGCAGGACTTGCTCCAGTCCCGTCCCGATCCCGATCCCGATCCCGTCGGAATTGGGCTGGGGCGGGGTCGGGATCGGGGCGGGTTCCGGCGGGTTTTCCTTTTTTTTTTAATAACATATGTATAAAAAAAACTCAATAAATAAGACAAGATAGTGTAATAAAAACATCTCAAGACTGTTTTTGTGCCTCTTATATTATTTAATAGACATATGATTTCTTTGTAATACAAATATAATTGTCTAAAATCTAAATTGCAACTTTGTGGTGTTGTCCAAAAGTTGCAAATTACATAATAAAATTGCAATTAAAAAAATTACATTTTCAAAAAAACCCGTTCTAATTGCTTGATAATTTCCTGTGGTTCTTCGGTTGGAATTGATATTTGTTGGTCAAATTGATCCATGTCGCTTCCACTACCTTCGGATAAGATTTCGTTGTAGTTTTCGTCTTCTTCTTCGTTGATCTCCGGTTGATCGCACCTTCTCCACTCCGCTCGTATCCAATCTCTGAATAATACTGCAATTTCTAAGCTGTCTCCGGCTAATGAGTGTCTGTGGTCTCCTATTTGATATCTGCCGGCAGAAAAAGCGCTTTCAGACGCAGTTGATGACGCTTAAATGTTCAAAACATCTCGGGCCATCATTGAAAGTGTCGGAAAGGTCTTCTCATTCCCCCTCCAGTATTTCAGCAAGTCTTCATGTCCATCTTCATTGATAACTTCTTGGTACGGTACAGAACCCTGCAAAACAAAAATATCCAACTCGCTAATTTGGTTAGTAGCGGTACGGCCGCACATTCTATTTCTGAGGCTTTCAATACTAGCCGCAGAAACAACATGTCTTTTGCGAGGTTGTGTTGAAGATGAAGAAGATGGTATGGAAGCCGGTAAGTTACTAGCATTTTCTTATTGATAAAAGCTATATATTTTTTTGCATTGGTCTTCTACGCTAGACAACACTCCTTCTTTAGTTTGTTCAATAGGTGGTGGGTGATTTAGATTTTTGGGACTTGGAGGTGGTAGTACTTCTATACAATCGTAAATAGTTTCAATTAGTGATTTAGTACCGTCTATTTTAATAGTCGGATTTAATACAACACCAATAATATAAATAGTGGGAATAGGAATAAAATATTTTTTTATTTTGATAAATATTTTTTTAATAGCTGCCATATAAGCTGGTTTTTCCATATATTCACTAAGTAATAAAAATATTAGAGTTATCTAAAACAACATAGTTAAAATAGTAGGATAATATATACCGAAAAATTCTTTTGTTGATTGAAAAAAATTCTCTAAAAATACAATAAGTTCAGAAATTTTTACCCAATCACTATCTACAACCATATCAGCTGGATTTTGATTATGAGAGTTAAAAAATAAAGTTATAGATTTTCTATACTCATAAGCAACAAGTAGTTGCTCGTATAAAGAATTCCACCTAGTGGATACTTCTTCTGAAATTTTTCTATAAGGTAGTCCACAATCGTGATAAATTTTTTTATATTCTTTTCTTCGTTGTACTCTATTACTTTTAAAAATAAAGTTTATAGCAAATTGTATTTTACTAAGAATGTCTTGAAAAAGTGATAGACCATCATTTACAATTAAGTTATATATATGGCACACGCATTTTATATGAAAATGATCTGGAAAAGATGGAGTTAAACTATTTTTTAAAATTGTAATAGCGTAATTGTTAGAAGAAGCGTTATCTAATGTAATAGTCATAATTTTATCGGTTATTCCATAATAATGGCACACTTGATAAATATTATCTGCAATAAAAGTACCAGTGTGCCTATCATCTATATATATATACGCTAAGATACGTTTTTGCATAGACCATTTATAATCTATCCAATGACAAGTTACAGTTAAATAATCATGGCCGTTATTACTACGACCTATATCAGACGTGATAGATATTTTGCCATTAAAATGATATAATGAATAACATAAATATTGTTGATATTCATGTGCGAATTTAAATACATCTCTCTTAACAGTTGATCTAGGAAAACCGTTAAAAGCAGGATTATATATATCTCTAATGTAATGAATAAAACCGGGAGATGAAGGAAATGAAAAAGGCAAACCCTCCACAGCAACTAATTTTGATATTGCTTCCCTATCTCTATGTTTATTGTATTTAGGGCCTACAATTCCCCCCGTCATAGGGTTAATTTGACCTTGTACTTGGTCCGGGACAATATCAGTATGTGAACCTTGTCTCGATAGAGCAGGCGTTTGCGCACCCTGTTTTGAAGCCTGGTATTTGGCATACCTAGCTGGATGAGCACTTACTACGTGTTTAATTAAACCCCCTCCCCCCGACCCACTGTGACCTTTTCTAGTTTTAAATTTTAAAATATTTTTATAAATTTTACATATAGCTACTTGATTCTCTACGTCCCTATCAAAAAATGTCCATGCATCTGATTTTAATGGTCGTTTTGCTGGACCTCGTCTCATACTAGGGGGAATATGAGGCATTTCAGTTGAAGGTGCACTAGTGGGTGTGTTGTCATCAACATTAGTGGGTGTATCATCTAGATCATCGTCTAAATTAAAGTCTTCTTGAGTTCCAGAAAATAGCTCCTCGTCTAAATCTAATGGTATTGTAGGAAAATGTTGGGTATCAACAAAATCATCCTGTATAGGAATAAGATGACTAGAAGAAATACCCTTACCCTGGTTGCCCCTACTAGAAGAAGAACCCTTACACTTAAACATACCTCTTAATCCTTTCATTTTAATTATGATAATAAATAATTAAAGACAATAAAATTAAGTGCGCTAAATAAAATAAACATACAATAATAATTTAATGAAGGAACGAATGTACCAAACGCCGACGTAACGTCGACGTGTAATCGAGAGGTTGAAAATTGAAACTTTGCTCGATGGAAGATCCTCAAGCTAGTTGCCAACTTCACTCCCAATTCCCAAATGAATAAATAAAATTGAATATTTAGTAAACAATGTAGACTTGTAGAGAGATATATTGAGAGATTGTAGGAAGATTTGTGAGAAAGATGAAGAGAAAATGAGTTATTTATAATTGAAAAATTGGGTTAAAGTGTAAATATAATAACTTATGGGTTAAAAATAAATATTAAGGGGTAGGGGGAGTTGGGGGAGGGGGGGGGGAGGTCAAAAATGACCGTTGCTCAACTGCCAAAATCTAAAATAGCCGTTGGTGCAACGGTTATATTTGCAAAGGGGGGGCTCTCAGGTGGGCTCGGGGCGGGGTCGGGTTTGGTGGGCATGGGGCGGGCTCGGGACGGGCGGGACGAGACATTGTCCCGTTCCGAGTTCGAGTCCCGCTACCGTTTTCTTTTTTTTTTTACTCGCGATCGGGGCGGGACTGGGGCGGGCTCGGGATAGGGTCGGGTCGGGTCGGGGTCGGGCCGTCCCGACCCACTGGCCAGCCTTAATTTAAATGCATATTTTGGTCCTTTATTTTTATCTATTTCTTCTACTAGCCGCTGGGTCGGGCCGTCCCGACCCACTGGCCAGCCTTAATTTAAATGCATATTTTGGTCCTTTGTTTTTATCTATTTCTTCTACTAGCCGCTGAAACTCACATTGTTTTCGTCCTTCTTCAGTGTCTTTATATTAGTTGGAATTTCTCTCAGAAGAAGATATTATCTTTCCTTTTATTGTCAAACAAAAAGCAGGATCAAATCATTAAGCACTCGCTTGCCTGTCTTTTATATAATTGTTTTTGGGATAATTACTGATATAGCTTACAAAATAGCCAGTAAATATATATGCTTTGTATATTTATACTTAAAAATACGTATATTGTACATATTAGTGTAGATGTTTTATATATAAGGGCTATTACTGATAATTAAGTTTGACCGAAGGGACCTAAATACGTGGTTGGTACCCTAATACTTTCTGCCAACACACATACGAGTAATTTTTTGCATCAAAATACTTATCTTTTATTTATTTTTTGATAACGGCAGTTTTGTCGGGACTAGTGGTGTACTTCTCAATTATTTCACCGGATACTTAGTACATTCTACTAGCACATATATCAAATAACTAGGTGCACCTAGGCTTATCTGTCTAGGAGTTAGTAGTTTTTTAAGGAGTGTGCCAATGACTAAGTGGACACTCTTTTTTATTCGGAGGGAGTATATATGTTAAATGTGCATTAACAAAAATCTTAGTTAGCAACAAAAGAAAGCCATTCATGTACCAGTCTGTAGAATGGTAGTAGTAGTTGTTTGTTGAGATAATCTCACTAAAATTCCAAAGCCATGTTTTTTCTCTAAAACTAATGAAGTTGTCTTAAAATTGCAACTCTGGCGTGCGTAAGTCTCATTGTTGGGCCCAAGAAAACCTAATTTGTTTGGCGTTTTCATCATCAACTAGCACATGCTCTTACAATTAAACTTCTGATTCCAATACTAGCTATATGGATTTCTTATCTTTAGTCTTAAATTACTGAAAAGAATCTTCAATTCTTTCTTAAGTCTTCTACTAATTAAGCTAGACAAATGGCTCCTCCTCCTAGAAACTACAAGCCCCAAGGTCCAACATCAGCAAAACAAAAGCAAAACACACAAATTTCTTGAAGAAAGCCAAAGCATTAATCGTATGCTAAGTCCAAAGTAAGACTCACTAGTAGGAATTAATTGGACCATGCTGAGGTATTAATGATGTATGTTGCCGATGAAGAGTTTGAACAACAATATCTCTGAATAGCATAGGAATTGCAAAAATAATCCCTTCATTGACTTTTAGTTGTCCATTATAGTACTAAAAATAAATTTTAATTTTTATTTGTGAACTTTAACTTATCAAGATAATAGATAAACTTTTTTTCTTGTTTTATCCTTAACATTAATTACTCATTTTCAAATCATTTTTCAAATCTATTGAGATCGCACGGAGTAATATTAGTATTATGTTAAAATATATATTTCATTTATTACTTAAAAGACAAGTAGAGTCAAAAGTTGACAAGTAAAAGTGAAAAGAATGAATAGTAATTATTTAATTTGTTCAACTCCACACCTTAGTATTACTCAAAAAATGTGTAGTCATTAATTACCCATTTAAGAGAGTAATTTAGTCAAATACCCTTTATGATTAATGTTATGAAATGATTTTTTAATGAATTGAAAGTGCAAGAGGGGGGGGGGGGGGTTGAAATTTTTCTTTTTCTTAGTCGACTGTCTTGGATCAGTAGTCGACTACTAAGTGCAGAAAGTCAATGCTGAAAATAAATAACACCAAATATTTTATACTGGTTCAGATTCAATATGAATCATAATACAGTCTCTTTGGGTTGCAAGAGTGTTCTCTGCAGTTCTTTTTGAAAGTATGTTTGGTACAATGAATGTTTGAATGAAGTTGATACGTCTACACTCAAACACTCATAATCTTTTGATACAATGCCTCATCAACTATACTATATCTCTTCTCACTTTTTTGTATATACTATAAATCACTCAGAATTATAATGTTTGTTAAAAGTAAAATAGAGAGCTTGAGAAGTTGAGACGAAGGTATGTCTTCCTTCGTCTTTAGAGCCGTCCTTTATAATTTATAGAATAGTCTTTAGGCTCTCGTAGAGATGGCAACCTAAGAGATTTTATCCTTGAACTGCCAGCTTTCTTCTCTTATGATATTTCGAATAGCGAGTTCGAATGTGGTTTCAGAGTTAGAACAATGCGGGGTAGAGGAAATGGTCAACTCATCAGGCTCATGACCTGAAGATTGCAGGTTCGAATCCTGTCTCCGCCTAATCAGTGGAATATTGGTAGACGGGATAGAAGGCTGGTTGCTGAGGGCAGCTGCGGCGTAGCTTCCTCTACTTGCTTTCTCTACGGCTAGGCCTTCTCTACTCTT
The DNA here is from genome assembly GCA_029783415.1 of Anisodus acutangulus. Taxonomy (NCBI): domain Eukaryota; kingdom Viridiplantae; phylum Streptophyta; class Magnoliopsida; order Solanales; family Solanaceae; genus Anisodus; species Anisodus acutangulus. The sequence goes on along the minus strand of CM056511.1, from coordinate 34,742,199 downwards.
GCCTTTAGTTGGTAGCCGGTTCAAGCTTCTACAAGGGAGTTTTGCTCCAAGGGCTATGGATCGGGCGGGCTACGCTCAATAAGAACCCGGAATAGCGGAAATAGTAAAAGAAATAAAGAATCCTATTTTCCAAGAATAAGGTTAGAGTTGTTCAGCAGACTGATCTTCCTTCTAGAGTTGTTCAACAGACTGATCTTCCTTCTAGAGTTGTTCAACAGACTGATCTTCCTTCTAGAGTTGTTCAGCAGACTGATCTTCCTTCTTTGTGTACATATGGCTGAATCTTCAATGACCTGGTGTCCTTAAATATCCCTTAAATGCTTGGTACTTATTTCCTTGTTGATGCATGCTTGATATCCTTGATTGATGCGCCAAGATCTTCTGTGGTACTTGATTTTATTTCTTCCGGGCTTTATTTATTTATCTCCATAAATAAGTCTCTACTTATTTATTTTGCTTAGACTTGCTTCTCTTGAGTTCACTGTTTTGGGTTTCACTTGTCAGTTAGGCTGACATCTTTCCTTGATGTAGTGTTGGGCCTGCCTTTTCCTTGTGAGCTATCCTGCACAAGAGAGTTTGTCATCATTAAAATTTCACACTAACAATCTCCCCTTTTTTATGATGACAATAAATGTAACATCTATATAGTCAACTTCCCTATTTGTGTGTCGACTTGTAGACTGCTGCTCCAATGAGTAGTTGACTCAAATGCTCCCCTAAATAGTTGACTAATTTGCTGCTCCCTCTGAGTAGTTGACTATGTGGATCCTTTTCTCACCCTTTAGCATCAATAAAAAAGAAACAAAAGGAAACAAGCAAGACAACATAGATACTTATAGGAATAATGCCTACAAAATAAGTTATGCTAACATGCATCAGGACTTATGTCCCATACATACGTAGTCACCAAAACACATAAAGCAAACTGTTCAACAAAATACTTTAACAGTCTTAAAAACATAGATCAAGCAAGTCAGTGTTCTTCCATGTCTTGCTGTTGCTGCTCCCCCTCCTACTGCTGCTACTGATACTGTTGTGCGAGAGGTCGAAGAAAGTAGGCCAAGGTGTTGACAATTGCATCCTTGATTTTTTCAAAATTATCAGAGAATTTCTCAGACAGATCAATCATACTTGTCTGCAGCTTAGTAGACAATTTGGCAGCTTTATTCATCATGGTTTCCAATTTATCCTTAGACGAGCAACATCATTTTCCGTCTCTTTGATGGAGTTGTCACGACCCGATCCGATGGGCCACGACTAACCGCCCTAATGACGTCATTATACTAACCTGTCACACATAATCCAACTAACCCTTAATGAGTCTGAAATCCGGCAGCATAACGTTGCAATAACAACATATGTCAGGGTAGGCAAGCCGACAAGGCTGCCTTTACCCAAGAATGTACCTGTCTCCTGAGGAGTCACAACTAGCCAATATAACATAACAAGCAAGCCGACAAGGCTGCCACCAGATAGTAACGTATATACATGGTAACACCCCCAGCACAGAATACAATAACATAACTGACCAAAACAGAGTCATAACCCTTACAAACGTACAACCCACCACTGTCTACAGACCTCTATAAGAAGAACAACGACATAGGACGGGACAGGGCCCCGTCGTGCCCCTAAATACAAACATAAGTCTAAAAGAGGTTCGGTACCAAAGTGACAAAGCCCTGGATCAAAGGAGCTTTCCAACCTGCTGAGTAGGAACCTAGGCCTGAGGTTCACCAAACTGAGAACATGTACCTGAGGGCATGAAACGTAGCCCCCCGAGGAAAGGGGGTCAGTACGAAATAATGTACTGAGTATGTAAAACATGAAGCTGTAAAAGAGATCACAAGTAGCCAACAGAAACATGAGATCAATATAAAAATCAGGATCCAAATTCAACTGTGTCATAAACCATAAAAGTCAGCTGTGCCTTATAAAAATGAGAGTCAAGTCAAGGAAACATGTATGCCTGTCCATATACATATAATACCTGTAACGTAATCCGACCCACTAATGCGGGACTCGGTGGAATCATATCATAACCCGGCCCATGCTGGGACTCGGTAAAGTCATATCTCATCTATGGATCCATCCTACGTAACCCGACCCTCTAGTGAGGGTCTCCGTGAACAATGCAAGGCTGTGCACGAATCATAACCCGGCCCGGGACTCGGTGAGGTGAAGTAATAACACTTAGCACGAGTAGATATCATGAGTAAACATATGTAAGTAAAAATTATCATTTGACTCTCAATCAAATCATTGTAATAAAGTCATAATAACTCTTTGCTGAAAAATCATAGGCACTTCTCATAACAATCCTCTTTAGGGATTAAACTGTATAAGAATCAAGCACGTCCACCGTACTTTCATTAAATCATGCCAAAAGAAAGAAGTAAGAGTTTCACATACCTCTTAGATGAACTAATCAACTCAATATTAGAGTATGCCTCGTTTTAGAACTTCAACCTTGTCGTCGAATTTATCTAAGTTCTGTGGGTCCTTGTAAGCTCTATGAATGATTATCTACATCATACGGATGAATTACATCACAATCGAATCAACATATTAAAAACAGATTCTTAGGGACATTCTAACGAACACCTCGAACGCGTAGAACCTATATTCCTTCTATATCGAAATCTATGTAAGTAGTGAAACATCCAACTCTCTTAATCTTCCTTCTTATACTACTACAATCTCCAAAACAGTACCACAATTTCACATGCAATCCCAGTGACTCCCAATTACAGCAGTCCTAACGATACCCAACCCAAATTCGCATTTTCGACAATCGTCTTTAGAACTAATAGCAAGAAATGACTTCAGAAAATTGTACAAACTATTAAGAACAAGGAAGGTTACCTCATTAAACACGTTGACGAGAATCGCTGGGAACCCTTTTGCTCGACACAGCCTCCGACAACAGAAACATACCCCAACATCGATTCGCGCCAGAATCCGATTGTATTCAAGGTTTCTTGTTTAGCTTCTGAGTTTCTAAGCTTGTTCTTGGCTTCGATTCTACTGGAATCAAAGCCCAGAACACCTTGAATTCTCCCTTGTTTTGGTTATATGGAAGCTCCCGGAAATCCCCATTTTCGACCGCAACTTCACAGAAAACCCACCAACTGAGGCTTACCTCCACCCGCTAGAAATGTGACCATTTAATCTCTCACAGATTCTTGATGAAGATGAAGATTGAAGAGATGGAAGTGAAGAAATGGAGAAAAAAAAATGGAGAAGGAGGGCTTATGGGCTGCTGATCTCGGTCGATCGATTTGGGGCTTAGCCACCCCCAAATCGATTATAACATCTCACTTACCAACTCCCACTATAAATTATCCCCTCCCTAATTAATTAATCCCACAATTAATTAATTATACACACAATTAAATTTCCGGTCTCCGATTATTTAAATCCCGACGATTACTAAAATCCTCATATGTCAATATCATAATTCCCGTAATAAAAATAACAGTCTATATTCTCTTCGGGGACACACAATTATTATTCAACTCCGTCGTCACTCTTACTAAATCCCAAAATTATTTCGGGATCACGCCCTTTTATATACTAATTCTCTTATTAATATACACAAGTACAACAAAAAATTTCCCGGGTCCGGGTCTACTCACCTACGTTATGAGTTCAACCGCTACCCGAAAATACAGGGCGTTACATCCTCCCCCCCTTAGAAACATTCGTCCTCGAATGTCGGTACGACATTTCTAACCTTTGACACCATACAAAAAGAATACACAAATTTGTCATTCCAATTCAAAAAAAAGAAGAAGATAAACACTCATGGATTAATTTAGACTATCTTTTAAACTGTGAGGAGATACATATCAATTTATAACTACTTCTAAAGAAATAGACTCAAGTTTCATATGCGAACCAAAATAAACACATGGTGGCTACATTCTTTAAATTCAAATAATAGGTAAAGGAGGTAGAAGGTCCTAATATCTAATTTTAGAGTTCTATACGCAACATAGTTATTTATAATAGCTCACACATCAATACAATTAGCCATGTAACTGTTTTTATACTATTGCAGTTGATTCTTTTATTGCATTATTTTTGGGCTAGAGTGCAGCAACACAACTGCTGATTTTTCACTCTGCCCCTGCCCAGAATTACAGCCCACAACTGCCTCAAAATAAAGGCATCAACATGTGTTTGTGCAGGGCACAATTTCACCAAAATACAGCAGTGATTACAGTAGCAAATAACAGCAAAACAACAGCCAAATAGCAGTCAACTGGTAGCCAAAACAACAGCTAAATAACAACAGAAAATGAGCTCAAATAACAGTCCAAACACCAGCCAGAACAACAGCTAATAACAGCAGGAAAATGAGCTCAAATAACAGTCCAAACACCAGCCAGAACAGTAGCTAATAACAGCAGGAAAGTGAGCTCAAATAACAGTCCAAACACCAGCCAAAACAACAGCTAATAACAACAGGAAAATGAGCTCAAATAACAGTCCAAACACCAGCCAGAACAGCAGCTAATAACAGTCCAAACACCAGCCAAAACAGCAGCTAATAACAGCAGGAAAATGAGCTCAAATAACAGTCCAAACACCAGCCAGAACAACAGCTAATAACAGCAGAAAATGAGCTCAAATAACAGTCCAAACACCAGCCAGAACAACAGCTAATAATAGCAGGAAAATGAGCTCAAATAACAGTGCAAACACCAGCCAGAACAGCAGCTAATAACAACAGGAAAATGAGCTCAAATAACAGTCCAAACACCAGCCAGAACAGCAGCTAATAACAGCAGAAAATGAGCTCAAATAACAATCCAAACATCAGCCAAATATGGTAAATAACTGCATCAGAAAATAACCATTATGCAACTAATGAAACACATCCATTAGTAACCAGAAACTGGAATTACAGACAGCAGTGAACCAGTCCCCCTTATCAGCAGTAGTCAGTCCCCTTTGTGGAACAACAACCACAACCTTAAAGTATAAGCAAACAGTCCTAACAACAACTATAAATGAGGCAGAATGCAACAATTTTTTTGCATTTACAGCACAGTAGATTGCAGCCTTTTTCTGCACCATAAGGCAGTCCCCCAAGGCTATATGTGCAGCAAAAATAACATCAACACATGACCACAATTTACCTCAAAAGCCCAACAGCCCTTCCCAATTTTTCAGCAGTCCAGGGCATCAGGACAACAGGTAGCAGCAACCAGTAAACAAGCAGCAACTATAACTCAGAATCCAGTATTTTAAGAGCCACATAAATCTTAACAAAGGATGTAGATAACTAGGAGAACACAATATGCTTAAAAATAGGATATTTGAGGCTGAAAAAGAGCAGCAATATCTGTGCCAACTGAGGCAATAAATATATGTCTAAAGTGCCTCAGGGACAGTAGTAGCAGCAGTAAAACAACAGCTAATCAGTAGCAACAAGACTAGTCTAAACATGCTAGACCTTTCCTAAACAAGCTGGTCTTTAGGCAACATAAAAACAAGTAACTAAATGCCATCCACCTTGGTTAAGCATGCAGAAATGGGGCCTGACCAGGCTGAGCCTCTATCTCAAGCATAAACAGTCTGCACATTAATTAGTACAGATTTATTTATCAACTTCAGGTCTAGATTGGTTGTGCCACTCACCTATGGACATGGTTATGTAAAGCCTAACATCAGAAAAAAAAAGATAAGCTACTTGGAATGCCAATACTAAGTCAAACAACCCTTTATACCATAGTTAATAGACATCAATTACTTGCCGGATTAATCTTGCTTCAAAATCTGCACCTAACCTATAATCACACCATATCCAGGGGCCAAAACAAATCCCTTAAGAGGCTGCATACCAACAGTCCACAGAAGCAAAATACAGGATCCAGGGGAACTTTCTGAATCATCTCTTCAAGACTAGCATGCTGAAATTATCCTAAGCCTATCATTTTAACTTGTTGGGAACATATGTCAACTAGCATAGTGGTCCTAAGCTTTTATTCCTAACTTACACATGCACTTAAACTAGGTGAATTGGTTTACACATTGGCAATGATCACATGGATACATGAATGGGTGCAGAAATACTCTTTTCTAGGTATTCATAACATAACTTCAAAGTTCAGACCATATAAAGTTCAAGTTACAAGAACATAGATACAACAAGTACATATCTAAGAAAACAAATTAGGAACTAAACTTCCCTTTGGACATATCACAACCTCTTGGGTTAGTGTTAAGCTCATAAAGTCCAGTAATAAACTAAAATAAGTCATTTGGTTTAAAAAAAATCCAGTTTATATCACAGTATGCATCCATAGAAGTAACAAGATATTAATAGCACAGACATGACATCATGTAGTCATAATTGAAGCTAAACATGTCATTGGAGACCACATGTAGGCTACATCATTTCAAATTATTGGATACCACATGGAAAAACCAAAAACAGTGAGCCGACATATTCTCTAAGCTTCTCAACCAGGGTTACTATTGTAATTATATGAAAAATGTAATAGAAGCCACACCGATCTTTTTACTATAACCAATAAGTTATAGGTTACTCCTAACTTTAGGTTAGATTCATATCAAGTCGGAATTGTCTCTAACCACTAATGACTCCAAGATCGATCCAAACAAGGTTATTATTGCTTAACTTATGCATGCAATAGTTTAAAAGTCATTTCATGATTCAACTAAAATTACACCAGACTATACAACAACCTTATCAATCAACATGCAAAATCCACATATTCTTTTTTGATTAATCAAAACATATAACCATTTATTTAGGCATGCTTAGTCATATCTTCTAACATATCCCCAAATCAGTAAAGCAGGCCCGAAATTTAGGTAATATTCGTAATTCACAATCATCACATATGCTACCCTTTATCAATTCCCATCCTAGATAACATCATATAACCTCAACCATATCAACCCACTTAACTCATTCTCTTCTAGTTTTACATTATCATATCAGACGATATAAGACAAGTTTTTTTTCCAACATGTGATTTAGATACCTATCAAAACTCAAATGATCTTATATTATCTACCAAATTTACATGAAAGGAGAAGGGGGTAGACTCACTGCAGTAGCGGTCATGGGAATAGGTGGACTTAACAGTTTGATTTAATCAACACATAGATACAAAACATGGGCATATACAATCAACCAAACTGGATGCAGAGTTATGCACATAAGGAAGGGACAAGGTTATTTTAAATAGTTATGTCCAGATGGGTATTAGACCACCTAAGACTATTGGGACATGCCAAGGATAGGTATGACCCTTTAACCAGCAAAACATACACCAAATAGGCTCCTAAGCTATCCTTCAGATCACGACAACACTTAAATAAGACACACATCCATTTCAAAGTCATTAGGTGATCCTATCATAACTATAACAACATTCTTATGCTAAATCTTAGTTCCCTTATTATAGGCAGATAAATAAATAAATAAAAACATTAAGCCCTTCAATCATTTAAACGGGTCATACAAGGTCAAATAACCCTTAAACTTAACAAGACAACCACTTAACACACAAATAATCGTCACACAATACTCTAACAGTGTTTTCATCAACCGAACATGCTAGACATTAATAGAGTAGTCACAAGTAGCACAATATTCACATATATTACATAATGCTTGACATAATATACTCAAGGTTTAATAGTTAACTAAATAAGTAGACCGTTTATTGCAGCAGCGAGTCATTCCTGGAAGTATGTAAATACTCAATTTTCCACCCCCCTTAAGCAACGATTGACAACATGTTTAGCATACGAGTCTATTCCCTATTTAAGAGATAAAACACAGGCTTGGGTTATTAGAACATTTTGCATTCTGCATTATGATATGCAAAGACAATTACGGGGGAAATTTTAATCAAACATAAAAGATATCTAGGCAAGTCTAATTAACTGTTTAGAGGTAGTCCCACTGAGCAAAATTGGCGAAGATAGGTCCTAACACAAGTGATTTATACTCAACCCACATACTGTACAAAGACATTAACAGACCACCCTAAGAAGTATGACCAAGACAGAATACATTTATACATAACATAGATAGCATAACTCATAAGAAAAGCTGGAACACATCAACTTAAACAGGGTAATATTACAACATGTAGAGGACCATCTACTCCTAAGCCCCATCCACAAGTAGGACAACCCGTTAACGACTATCAACTACCTGCTGAACTAATTTCAAGGACTTATCCAGACAACTTGCTCCAGAGACAACAAACCGTATATGTACAACAGTAGCGACTCCAGTTTTTGGCATATCTCATATTCCTTTTCATATAAACATAAGCATATCAAGGAGTCATCACAACTAATAGACTTCACATATACCATGTACTTTAACTCAGATCAAACATAAGATATTTTACTCAAGAAGGCCTTGTATATCTAAGGCCTCAACGATTATCTAATATTCTAAGAGTCAAAAATATTCCATGTCCCAAGCTTACATTATTTCTTCCCGTATATGAGTAAGATAGTTTCTCCTAACCTCAAATTCGTATTGCCCTTCTGGCGGCTGTCGCTTTCTTCGGAGGCATAACTATAATACATTAATACGTCAGAGAGGGAATAACCTAATAACATAGCTCTATCGCACTATCTTAGAGTAAGAAGAATAGAAACCAATCCTAAATGTTCGGCAGCCTCCTGCGTATAAGTATGGTGCACAACATACCCATACGCAAGACTCTACTAGACACGGTCTGTAGACATTCCGAGGACTAACTGCTCTGATACCACTTTTGTCACGACCCGACCCGACGGGTCGCGACTAACCGCCCGAATGACATCATTATACTAACATGTCACATATAATCCAACTAACCCTTAATGAGTCTGAAATCCGGCAGCATAACATTGCAATAACAACATATGTCAGGGTAGGCAAGCCGACAAGGCTGCCTTTACACAAGAATGTACCTGTCTCCTGAGGAGTCACAACTAGCCAATATAACATAACAAGCAAGCCGACAAGGCTGCCACCAGATAGTAACGTATATACATGGGAACACCCCCAACACAGAATACAATAACATGACTGACCAAAACAGAGTCATAACCCTTACATACGTACAACCCACCACTGTCTACAGACCTCTATAAGAAGAACAACGACATAGGAAGGGACAGGGCCCCGTCATACCCCTAAATACAAACATAAGTGTAAAAGAGGTTCGGTACCAAAGTGACAAAGCCCTGGATCAAAGGAGTTTTCCAACCTGCTGAGTAGGAACCTAGGCCTGAGGTTCACCAAACTGAGAACATGTACCTGCGGGCATGAAACTCAGCCCCCCCGAGGAAAGGGGGTCAGTACGAAATAATGTACTGAGTATGTAAAATATGAAGCTGTAAAAGAGATCACAAGTAGCCAACAGAGACATGAGATCAGTATAAAAATCAGGATCCAAATTCAACTGTGCCATAAACCATAAAAGTCAGTTGTGCCTTATAAAAATGAGAGTCAAGTCAAGAAAACATGTATGCCTGTCCATATACATATAATACCTGTAACGTAGCCCGGCCCACTAATGCGGGACTCGGTGGAATCATATCATAACCCGGCCCATGCTGGGACTCGGTAAAGTCATATCTCATCTATGGATCCATCCTATGTAACCCAGCCCTCTAGTGAGGGTCTCGGTGAATAATGCAAGGCTGTGCACGAATCATAACTTGGCCCGGGACTCGGTGAGGTGAAGTAATAACACTTAGCACGAGTAGATATCATGAGTAAACATATGTAAGTAAAAATTATCATTTGACTCTCAATCAAATCATTGTAATAAAGTCATAATAACTCTTTGCTGAAAAATCATAGGCACTTCTCATAACAATCCTCTTTAGGGATTAAACTGTATAAGAATCAAGAACGTCTGCCGTACTTTCATTAAATCATGCCAAAAGAAAGAAGTAAGAGTTTCACATACCTCTTAGACGAACTAATCAACTCAATATTAGAGTATGCCTCATTTTAGAACTTCAACCTTGTCGTCGAATTTATCTAAGTTCTGTGGGTCCTTGTAAGCTCTATGAATGATTATCTACATCATACGGATGAATTACATCACAATCGAATCAACATATTAAAAATAGATTCTTAGGGACATTCTAACGAACACCTCGAACGCGTAGAACCTATATTCCTTCTATATCGAAATCTATGTAAGTAGTGAAATATTCAACTCTCTTAATCTTCCTTCTTATACTACTACAATCTCCAAAACAGTACCACAATTTCACATGCAATCCCAGTGACTCCCAATTACAGCAGTCCTAACGATACCCAACCCAAATTCGCATTTTCGACAATCGTCTTTAGAACTAATAGCAAGAAATGACTTCAGAAAATTGTACAAACTATTAAGAACAAGGAAGGTTACCTCATTAAACACATTGACGAGAATCGCTGGGAACCCTTTTGCTCGATACAGCCTCCGACAACAGAAACAGACCCCAACATCGATTCGCGCCAGAATCCGATTGTATTCAAGGTTTCTTGTTTAGCTTCTGAGTTTCTAAGCTTGTTCTTGGCTTCGATTCTACTGGAATCAAAGCCCAGAACACCTTGAATTCTCCCTCGTTTTGGTTATATGGAAGCTCCCGGAAATCCCCATTTTCGACCGCAACTTCACAGAAAACCCACCAACTGAGGCTTACCTCCACCCGCTAGAAATGTGACCATCTAATCCCTCACAGATTCTTGATGAAGATGAAGATTGAAGAGATGGAAGTGAAGACATGGAGAAAAAAATGGAGAAGGAGGGCTTATGGGCTGCTGATCGCGGTCGATCGATTTGGGGCTTAGCCACCCCCAAATCGATTATAACATCTCACTTACCAACTCCCACTATAAATTGTCCCCTCCCTAATTAATTAATCCCACAATTAATTAATTATACACACAATTAAATTTCCGGTCTCCGATTATTTAAATCCCGACGATTACTAAAATCCTCATATGTCAATATCATAATTCCCGTAATAAAAATAACAGTCTATACTCTCTTCGGGGACACACAATTATTATTCAACTCCGTCGTCACTCTTACTAAATCCCAAAATTATTTCGGGATCACGCCCTTTTATATACTAATCCTCTTATTAATATACACAAGTACAACAAAAATTTTCCCGGGTCCGGGTCTACTCACCTACGTTATGAGTTCAACCGCTACCCGAAAATACGGGGAGTTACAAGAGTATTAGATTTTTTCAATGTGGAAGAGAGAGGATGCCATCAAGTCTTTGAGAGACTCAACCTTGGCATCAATGGCATTGAGTTTAGAAAGGACATCCACAGAAATTTCAGGCATGACATAGGATGGATCAGGGTGTTTTGACTTTGAAGGAGACCCAGGGTGGGGTTCTTCAGGGACGTCCTTGGCAATCCAAGTTTTCTCAAAGAGAACATAACCCATACTCTCAAAGGCCCTAGAATTGTAACATTACTTGACAAGAGTTCTAGGGTAGTAATCCAAGTTGACTCAATTAGCCTCAAGAATGTGTGTGATGAGCATGCCATAAGGAAGACTGGTGGGATTTGAAGTGCATTCTATCATGTATTTTATGACAATGGCAGATAGTTTGAGATTCTTTTTGGAAAGAATTCAATAGGAAACAAGAACATCTCTTTGGGTTTTATTTGAGAAAGGACCGATGCGAGAAACAATGGTAGTGGACATAATGTGGCAGAGAACATGTGCTTCAAAAGTGACATCAAAGGAGCCTAATTGAGCAATCCTGTGGAGGAATTTGATAGAATATTTTTGGCTTGGTAAAAAAGGACATTGAGAGACTCAGGCCAAAATGTCTTAGGCAGATCATAAAATTCAGAACAGGTGCAATCAAGAATGGAGTCAAGAACAACACAATCCAACATAATACGAGTGTCAAGAACAAGAGTTTCAAGTTCATTAGGCTTAGATGAACGAAGATTAGCATAGAACATACACATGTGAGTTTTATAAACGCAGGTAGCATTTTGAAAAAAACTTTTCTAGCCTTGATAAGAGAAAATATGCTTTATATTACAAAATTGCGACTGGATGAGGTCTAAATCAACTATGTGATCAATGACGATGTATTTGTCTTTGAGAGTGAGAAAAAAAATCCCTATTTGAAGTGTCCAAAATTTTTCGCTTGAGATCAATGAGACTTTCATGGTCTGGTTTAATTTTCTTGATGGAATCAAAGGATGCATCATGATCCATAGGCTTTTTCCCAAAATTCTTGATGGGAATGGAATCAGTAGCATCGGAGGAAGATGAATGGATAGAGTGGTTAAAATCTAAATGAACAGGGGAAGAGAGTTTTCCCTTGTTCTTGAAGCGGGAACTGCTTCTGGTGGAAGGGTAAGAGGATTTTTGGATTTTGTCCATAGTGATGAAAGCTTATTGGAGAAGGTGTGGGGTTGTGACAGAAAAAAATGGGGTGAATAGATAAAGAGAGAGAGAGAGAGGAAAAAGATTTTGGAGAAGAAAACTTCCGGCGTAGTGGTTCAAGGGATGTGACTAAACTGATAAAAAGTAATAATGATGCTAAATAGAGTAGCCAAGTGATGAGTTCAAATAATTTTATTTAATGTGTCGATAAATAACACAGTTAATTAAAAGGAAATAATTAAGTGAGGTAAATTAGCACATTCCAAGTAAGGACAAAAATCTTCACAGAGGGTTTGCAATAATTCTTAGAGATTTTCTAAGCATGCAAAAATCTTTCCTATAACAAGGATTTTGTGAAAATATCAACAAGTTGTTTCTTAGTGCACACAAATTGTAATTCAATAGCTCCCTTAAGAACATGATCTCTATTAAAATGATGTTTAGTATCTATATGCTTTGCCTTAGAGTGATGAACATGATTTTTACTCAAGCAAATGACACTAAGAAATATCACAATGGATTTTGACAGGTTTAAATAACAAGTCATAATCACTCAATTGATGAATCATCCATATGAGTTGAGCACAACATTGCCCAATGGCAATGTATTCTACTTCAGTGATAGATAATGACACACTTCCTTATTTTTTGCTATTTCAAGAGATTAGAGATTGTCCAAGTAGTTTACAGTACCATTCGTACTTTTACCATCATGTTTATCCCCGACAAAGTCAGCATCAGAAAAGCCTTCTAATTTGAAGGAGTTAGTCTTTGGATACCATAAACCATGAGAAATTGTTCCAATTAAGTATCTAATGATTCTTTTGACAACACTAAGGTGAGATTCCTTAGGAGCTGGCTGATACCTGAAACACTTGCAAACATTAAATATGATATCTGGTCGACTGTCAGTAAGATAGAATAATGATCCAATCATTCCTCTATATTTTATTTCATCTACTAGTTTACCTTCATCATCCTTGTGAATTGAACAAGTAGGACTTATAGGAGTTCCCATGAATTTTTCCTCAATCATGCCAAACTTTTGAATACGTTCCTTGGTGTGCTTACTTTGGCATATGAATATTCCCTTCTCATTTTGGTGAATTTGTAGTCCCAATAAGAATGTTAATTCTCCCATCATGCTCATCTCAAATTCACTTTGCATAAGATTAGAAATTCTTTACACAAAGAGGAGTTAGAACTACCAAAAATAATAGCATCAACACAGATTTGTACAATGAGATTTCCAGAGGAGGTTCTTTTAATAAAAAGAGTTGAGTCAATTTTGCCTCTAGAAAAGCCATGTTCAACTAAGAAAGCACTTATCCTCTCATACCAAGCTTTTGAGACTTGTTTAAGGTCATATAGAGCTTTAGATAGTTTGAATACATGATAAGGAAATTTGGAGCTTTCAAAATCAAGAGATTGTTTAACAAAGACTTCTTCATCAATAAAACCATTTTAAAAGACACTTTAACATCTATTTGAAAAACTTTGAAACTTTTAAAGGCAGCATAAGCAAGTAACATACGAATTGATTCTAATCGGGCAACTGAAGCGAAAGTTTCATAATAGTCGACTCCTTCTTGTTATGAGTATCCTTGAGCAACTAGTTGAGCTTTATTTCTTATCACTTATCCTGCTTCATTTAGCTTGTCTCTGAATACCCATTTGATCCCAACAACTGAAGCATTTTCAAGCTTAGGAACCAGACTCCATATTTTATTTTTCTCAAATTGATCTAGTTCCTCTTTCATAGCCTTGATCCAATGATCATCCTTCAAGGCTTCATCAACTTTCTTTGGATTTAGTTATGATATTAGAGCCAAGTTTGCATTATTTCTATTTGAGGCCCTCATCTTCATTCCTTCATTTATATCTCCTATAATGAACTTCTTTGGTTAGTCAGGTTCACTTTTCCACTCATTTGGAACTGGTGCTATTGTTAAGTTAGTCAACTTGGTAGCTTCAGTAGTCGATATTGTTTCATTGTTTGTATCAATAGTGAGAGTAATTGTTATGGTTGGCAGTTGACTGTCTTCATCATCTGCAATCTTACCTTTCTTGATCAAGCGATTAGTATTATCAAATATCACATGAATAGACTCTTCAACAATTAATGTGTGTTTATTAAACACTTTATAAGATCTACCTTCATCGTTTTGTGGATCGAACTTATCAAGATTGTCTTTTTCGTTATGATGAACAAAGCACTTACATCCGAATGGATGAAAGTAGCTTATATTAGGCTTATGTTTCATCCATAGTTCATATGATGTCTTCTTCAGCATTGGCCTGATTAAGCATCTGTTTAAAATATGACAGACTGTACTTACAGTCTCAGCCCAAAAGTGATGTGGTAGTTCATTTTCCACAATTATTGTTCTTGCCATATCTTGAAGAGTTCTATTATTCTATTCAATAACACCAATTTATTGAGAAGATCGCGGTGAGGAGAAATTATGAGTGTATCCATGTTCATTGCAGAACTCTTTAAAGGATTTATTTTCAAACTCTCCTCCATGATCACTTCTGATAGAGGTGATGTAGTATTCTTTTTCACGTTGTACTTTCTCACAGAAAAACTTAAAATTTTCAAAGTATCATATTTATGAGTAAGAAATATTACCCATGTAAAATGAGAGAAATCATCTATTATGACAAAGACATATTTTTTTTCTCCGATACTGGAAGTTCTAGTAGGACTAACAAGGTCCATATGAAGTAGCGGTAATGGTTTAGATATAGACACAATATCTTTAGAATTAAGATAGTTTCTTATTTTCTTACCTTTTTGGTATGCATCGCAGATATGAGCCTTGGAGTAGTTTAGTTTGGGTAATCCCAAAACTAGTTCATGCCTTGAAAGTTTTTCTATCAGTCACATGCTCGCATGCCCCATCTTCTTATGCCATAGTCATGGATTTTCCCCCATTAATGGTAAACAAATGTGTCCTACTGGACTTTTAACTGAGTCTAGTATATGCATATTTTTATTCCCGCTTCTAGGTAGCACAAGTTTATCAAATAGGTCTCCAACGACACAACCTTTTTTTTCTAAACCTTACTTCTAGATCAGAGTCATATAGTTGACTTATGCTTAGCAGGTTATATCTGAGACCCTTCACCAAATAAATATTAGTAATCACAAGAGTTATTGAAGGCGATTGTTTCTATACCAATTACTATTCCAGTTGAGTTGTCTCCAAAAATTATTAGTCCTCTATCAAAGTTTGCAATTGATTTGAATAGGCTTTTATCGCCAGTCATGTGACTTGAACACACACTGTCTAAATTTCATTTTCCTTTTGATTTCTCTTTGTGGTGTTTCTGCAAAATAAAATAGTTACTTTCTTTTAGGTACCCAAATTTTCTTGGGTCCTTGAGGATTAGTTCTATCATTTTTAGGTTTTCATATCCATCCTCGAGTCGTTGAATAGCGAAATCTGCAGTTATAAGATTTGTGCTCAATTTTACCACAATAAAAATAAGTATAAGAAAAGTGTTCTTCAGTGACATACTGATTAGTCGACGTGCTTGTATTAATATTTTTAATAGACTTCCTGTCAGTTGACTTGGTATACTTAGTCGACTGATCTATCTTAAGGTAAGCAATAGACTTATCAGTTGAGTTGCTAGTTGTTGATTTGTCACTTATGGGCTTTTTCTCAGTTGATTTATAGTTACAAGTCAACTAGTTAGACCTGACTGAACTATGACCGGTAGATTTGCGCAAGCTATTTAACTGTAAATCATGAACTTCTTCTTGAAGAAGATCTCTTTCAATTTCACATACTTCTATGCTAATTTTCCAGTCTTTATTTTTTCTTTGTAATTTCCTATATTCATCAAAAACTTTGTTAAGATCTTCAAGAGTTTGATCTAATAACTCTTGCATTTCATGACACTTAGAGCTAGGATAAGGTCTTACCTCACTAGTTTTACCGATAGCCATGAAACATACATTTTTAGCTTCTTTATTTTCACCTTCTGAGATTTCATCTTCACTCTTGTTGTTGAAGGCTCTTTACTTTTGTTCACCTCTCAAGGATTTTCTTTTTGATTCCGAACACTCAGATGCTATGTGGTCATACTTACCCTATTCAAAGCATTTTCCATCATTCCTAGGTTGATCATTTTGAAATTTTCCTTTTCTGAAGCTTGAGTTACCTCTTCTGTTGTTTCTAGATCTCCTCATGGCTTCTACCACATATTTAGATATCATAGCAACTTCATCTTTTCTAATATCCTCATTAATTTTCTCAACCAGAGATTTGA
Source organism: Anisodus acutangulus (assembly GCA_029783415.1). NCBI lineage: Eukaryota > Viridiplantae > Streptophyta > Magnoliopsida > Solanales > Solanaceae > Anisodus > Anisodus acutangulus. The sequence continues at coordinate 34,725,496 of CM056511.1, read as the reverse complement.
ATGCGACTACCTTCTTCTTTTCTTCCTTTTGGTACCTGTCGATATGATTTTTCTCAAAGGCCATGAAATTTCCTCTAAGTTTATCATATATGAATTTATCCAAATTTTCATCTTCTAGGAAAATAACTTTTGTTTGTCAGGACTGTGAGAGACTTCTCACCAATTTCCTCACTTGTTGGGAGTTGGTGTATACTACTCCTAGAGATTTTAGTTCACCAATAATTTTGCTGAATCTAGTAAACATTGATTCAATATTTTCTTCATCAGTCATTGCAAAGACTTCATAGTCATGTTGTAGTGTATCTATCTTGGCTTCTCTAACCTTAGAAGTTCATTCATAAGTAATTTCTAGTTTGTTTCACATTTCTTTGGCAGTCTCATAAGTTGAATTTTTTCTTATTCTTCACCACTTACTTCACAATAGAGTAAGCTAATTTCTCTGGCATTTGTTTGAATAATTTCATGTTGCTCCTTGGTAACATAAAGGATTCCAGATCCACTTTGGCCTTATCATTTTTAGGATCTTTTAGATCTTTTGTTTCAGTACCAGGGATATGTTTTGGTCCTTTCTTAATCACCAACCATGCTTGAAAATTAGTTGATTGAATAAAGATTCTGAATCTTTCTTTTCATTGACTATAATGTTATCCATTGAAGTAGGGTGGCCTAGTAGTAGAGTGTCCTACTTGCAAAATTGCTCAAGAAATCTAATATCCGGCCATTAGATCTTTTCTCACAAGCTGTTAAAACTACTAAGTGATACCTTGCTATGATACTAATTGAAAGTGCAAGAGGGGGGGGGGGGGGAGGGGGTGAATTGAAAATTTTCTTTTTCTTAGTAGACTACCTTGGATCAATAGTCGACTACTAACATAAACAGTGCAGAAAGTAAATGCTGAAAGTAAATAACACCAGATATTTTATACTGGTTCAGATTCAATGTGAATTCTAATCCAGTCTCTGTGGGTTGTAAGAGTGTTCTCTGCAGTTCTTTTTGAAAGTATGTTTGGTACGATGGATGTTTGAATGAAGTTCTTATGTCTACACTCAAAACTCGTAATCTTTGATACAATGCCTCATCAACTATACTATATCTCTTCTCACTTTTTTGTATACACTATAAATCACTCATAATTATAATGATTGTTAAAAGTAAAGTAGAGAGCTTGAGAAGTTGAGACGAATGTATGTCTTCCTTCGTCTTTGGAGCCGTACTTTATAGTTTATAGAATAGTCTTTAGGCTCTTGCAGAGATGGCAACCCAAGAGATTTGATCCTTGGAAAAAGGAATAAATAATCCTATTTATCAAGAATAAGTTTAGAGTTGTTCAGCGGACTGATCTTCCTTCCTTGTGTACATGTGGTTGAATCTTCAACGATCTGGTGTCCTTAAATATCCCTTAAATGCTTGGTACTTGTTTCCTTGTTGATGTATGCTTGATACCCTTGATTGATGCGCTAAGATCTTTTGTGGTACTTGATTTTATTTCTTCCGGGCTTGATTTATTTATCTCAATAAATAAGTTCCTACTTATTTATTTCGCTTAAACTTGCTTCTCTTGATTTCACTGTTTTGGGCTTCACTAGTCAGCTGGGCTGACGTCTTTCCTTGATGTAGTGTTGGACCTTGTGAGTTAGTTGGGCCTGCCTTTTCCTTGTGAGCTATCATGCACAAGAGAGTTTGTCATCATTAAAATTTCACACTAACAATATGCCAAAACCTTAAGCGATAGATAAATCACGGGAAGTATCACAAAGGCCACATGTAATGTGGCAAATAAGAGGTGATAAAGCTGCGTAGCGATTTGTTTTTAAAGATTAAGAAAATGAAAATGAGATATGAAGAATTATATTCTTGAGTTGATGGAAAGGAAGGAGGGGCAGAAGTTTTGATGCATTTTGTAAGTTTTTTTAATTCGGGCAGAAGGTTCATTTTATGCATTTTGCAAGTACTTTCTAATGCATTTTGGTTACATCAACAAAAGAAAAAGACAAACTTCTTGAAGAAAACCAAAGCACTAATATGCTAAGTCCTAAGTATGATCACAAGTAGGTATTGGACCATATATGCAGGCAGGATCCCTTAATATTAATGAAGTATATTATGTTAGTCCAATGAAAAGTTGAGTTTGAATTACAATATCATCTCTGAATTGCTTAGGAATTGAAACTAGAGCATCAAAAAGGCGATAAGCAATGTGGCAAAAAGTGGTAAAAAAGCTGCATGATGATTTGTTTGTTAGGATACAGAAAATCAAATAGATTTGAAGTATTCTTGAGATGATAGAAATTAAAGCTAGGAAGAAGAATGGGTCCATAAGAACATAAGAATATATATAATATATATATATATATATATAGTGCATGATGCACCCACAAATTTCACAAGGAACGACATGCCTTAAAATTCATTTAAGAGGGTATGGGTTTGCTTTATTGAGAGTTGAGTGTGGACATGCACAGCACTCTATTTTCATTTTGCTTCTGAAACCAAATATTGAGAAAAGTATGCATGCCTTTCTTCCAATAGATACCCTACACACAATGCAGAATTTATACAGAGGCTTAGACAAAAAAAATGGTGCCCTCAATTTTCACTTTTTTTTTCCCGACAAGTAGTCTAAGTAGATACTCCCGTCGCCCCATAATAAGTATCACTATTAGCAAAAAGATTTTATTCCAAAATAAGTGTCACATTAAAAAATTAAGACATAAATAGACTATTTTTTTTCAATTATACCCTTAGACAAAAACTGACAAGTTCTCTATTCAAGAAATATTTATCGACAAGTTCTCTATTTAAGACATAAATGATTACTACTCATGTATGCTCTAATTAAGAGGGAGAAGTAATTTATTTTTATTAAATAGGGGTAATTTGGTAAAATTCACATTGTATTATTGATTTCTTAATATGTGTATTTTTGACTAAAATGACACTTATTATGAGACGGATGAAATAGTAAATTACTGCTGGAAAAACAAATTGAGCAAAGGTGCCATTAGCTGCTGTCCAACCCAACTTGGGAAGAAATGCTCCCAAAATATTTCCTTCGACAAAGTAATAAAAAACTTAGCTAAATAATGTACTAGGAGTAGTTTGTTTAGACTTTTAGGAATACTAATCTATATGTTCATGCGATGCACGAAGTTGAAGATAGAACCATATATAAAAGAGATAACAAAAAAATTAATATTGTAAAATTATGAAGGACAATTATTAATTAGAGTACCAACGCCAATAGAACACTGCACATTTTTGTACGTAGCAACAATGAATAAAATCAAGATAAATTATAATTAACCCCCTTGATCTTAAAGAACTGAGAAACAATACCTCGTAATATGTTTCTGTAGAGTTTTTTAACACCATACTAAATACTATATCAAATATCATAATTATTATCGAAATCGAGGTGCCAAAATTTTGTTTTTGATATGATAATTTTGTATTTATCAAAGTGTAGATACCCCTTGTTTTGTAGTATTTACCTAGCTTTTCGTTGTCAAAAAGCTCATAAAAAAGATACAGAGGTAGAGTCGTAGAGATTATACAAACCAAGTTTTCTTAACCTCCGGAAAAACATTATGTAGCATTATTAAAGGCGTGGTTCACTCTGCTTGGTACTCTTTCAATTTTTTCTTTTAACTCAATACTTAGTTAAGAGTAAAGGATTGTATTATTTTGTTTATACTCCTTCAAGAAAAAATCGTTATTTCAGCACTATATAATGTTTTTTTCTTCAGAAAATTGCCATTACAAATTGTGCTCTTCGGCGAACAATGAGATTAATTGCTAGAATCTGAATATATAGCACTTTTTTAAAATAAAATTGAAGGAGTACTAATACACATAAATACCTTGATTTTGAAAATATTTATGTTTAGAATTAAATCAATAAAAGAAATTTAAAGAGGACCAAGGTAAATGAAACCGTTATCACATGTCATATGGATATTGTGACTGATTAGGTTTATATCTCTTTTGCGTTTACTTTTAATTAAACGGAATTTTTTTTATAGAAATTCAATTGTTAGTTGGTTTCAATCCTAAATATTAGGTAAATAGAGATTACGTTTGTATCCAATACACTAATTATCTTTTTGACAAATATTTTAAGTTATTAAAGGTATAAAAGTCGTTCAATATTTGAAGGATATTTTGATCAATCAGCATTTATATTCATGCTTTTATAATAATAAGTCTCTACGAATGTGCCCCGTGATAGAATTCATGAAAGTCTTTTATTCAAAACATGAATTCTTACAAAGCAATAACAAGATAATAAAATAATATTATTCTTGAGAGCTAAAAGTGCAAGTAAAAGAAAAGCAAGTAAAGCCCTTTATATAGGGTCTATTACATGAGATACAAATGTGTTTTTCCAATGTGGGATAAAAGCAAATGCTAATATCTCCTCTCAAACTCGCGATGGTGTAGACAGAAGCATCGAGAGTTTGCCAAGAAAGAACCGGTGACGCTTTAAGGTATGCGCCTTTGTGAAGAAATCTGCAAGTTGCATCGAAGATGAGACAAATGGCAAGGATAGAGTGTGTTGCTGAAGATGATATCGAATAATATGACAATCAATATCAATATGCTTGGTACGTTCATGAAAGACTGTGTTGTGCGCAATCTGAATAGAACTCTTATTATCACAATACATCGGTGTTGGTGAAGAAAGACAGACACCCATATCAACCAATAACTGACGTAACCATACAATCTCACACGCAGTAGAAGCCATAACACGATACTCTGCATCAGTTGAAGAGCGAGAAACCACATCTTGTTTCTTACTTTTCCATGAGATGAGTGAATCTCCTAAAAATACACAATAACCAGTAGTTGATTTCCTATCAGTTAGGTCACCAGCCCAATCTGCATCAGAAAATGCACGAAGCTCCAAGGATGAGGTCGATGAAAACAAGAGACTCTGATAAATCGTTCCTCGAAGATAGCGAAGAATACGCATAACTGCAGCCCAATGTACAGATGTAGGAGAGCAAACAAACTGACTGACAATGTGAACAATATATGCAATGTCAGGGCGAGTAATGGTGAGGTACACCAGACTCCTACAATGAGCGTTATAAAGTGGGATCGGGAAGAGGATCCCCACAAGAGGTGTATATCGAACATTAACCTCAAGAGGAGAGTCAACTATACGAGTATCTGTGAGACGGGCCCGCTCAAGAATATCTGCAGTGTACTTAGACTGAGAGAGAAGATATCCCTTCTCAGAATAAGCTACCTCAATACCTAAAAAGTAACGTAGATGACCTAAATCTTTCATCTCAAAACGGCGAGATAAAGTAGATTTTAGGTTTGCAATACCATCAATATCATCACATGTAATGATCATGTCATCAACATACAACAAAAGCAAAATACAACCTGCAGGGGATGATTTAACAAATAACGCTGAATCATGAAAGCTGGAAATAAACCCAAGAGATGATACTACAGTGGAGAACTTGTCGAACCAAGCTCTTGGAGCTTGTTTGAGACCATACAGAGCTTTCTTAAGCCTGCACACTTGTCCTGGACTATGTGAAACACCACGTGGAAGGACCATGTAGACTTCTTCTTGAAGATCCCCATTTAAAAAAGCATTTTTAACATCCATTTGTGAAATATGCCAATGACGAACAGAGGCCACTGCAATAAGAACCCGGACAGATGTCATCTTTGCAACAGGTGCAAAAGTCTCTTCATAATCCATACCATATTCTTGAGCAAAACCCTTTGCAACCAAACGAGCTTTATATCGCTCAATAGAACCATCAGACTTTGTCTTAATCTTGTACACCCATCGAGAACCAATAGTTTTCTTACCAGTCGGTAGAGAAACCAAATCCCAAGTACCAGTTTTGTTCAAAACAGTCAGTTCCTCATTCATAGCCTCTTGCCAAAGAGGATCACGAGCTGCCTCAGAGTAGGATGTAGGCTCACAGAGAGAATTAATAGAAACTAGAAAGGAAGCGAATGATGGAGCATAGCAAGAATAATCAAAATCGGATACCTGAGTAGATTGTAGAGTGCGTTTAGGATAGCGAGGTGAATCTGGATCTGCAACCACAAGAGGTTCTGAAATAGGCGTAGGAGGGGGCTGAGTATCAATATCATGGGACCTGCCAGAAGACTGAGAAGGAACAGATAATATAGATGTAGAATCAGATGGACAATCAGCATCAAAGGGATCAATATCAATAAGGTCATATTTTGTCATGCCATGTGAGGTAGGTGGGATAGAAAAGAAAGGAACATGATCAATAAAGGAAACATTACGAGACACATACAATTTTCCAGAAACTGGATCATGACAACGATAACCTTTCTGCCCAACCCCATATCCAAGAAAAACACAAATGACGACACGAGAAGATAACTTAGTACGCTCTGCATGTGGACGTAGAACAAAACATGTAGAACCAAAAACTCTCAAATGGGAATATAGTGGGGTGTGACCAAATAGTCTAACATACGGAGAAATCCCAGAATTATGAGAGGTAGGGATCCTATTAATAAGATAAACAGAAGTAAGGACAGATTCTCCCCAAAATTCACTAGGTACACTAGCAGACAAAAGCATGGATCTAACTGTCTCAACAATATGCCTATGTTTTCTCTCGGCTACCCCATTTTGTTGTGGTGTATCAGTACAAGAAGACTGATGTATTGTATCATCAGCTTTGAAAATACCAGAAAGATCCCCACTAGTATATTCACCTCCTAAATCAGCCCGAAAATATTTAATAATGGTAGAATGTTGAGTTTTCACATAGGCTTGAAACTCAGCATAGGTATGAACAAAATCAGAGCGTCTTTTCAACAAATAAACCCAATAATGACGCGTATAATCATCAATAAAAGAAACATAATATCTGGAGCCACCCTTAGTAGGGATAGGTGCTGGGCCCCAAACATCTGAATGAACTAGATCAAATGATGCAGAAGAAGTAGAAGTACTAAGATTAAAAGGCAAAGCAGAAATTTTCCAAGTTTACATCCACTACAATCAGAAATATCATCGGATTGTAAATCACCAAGAACACCAGTATTACACATAAAACGCAGGCGAGAACCTGATACATGACCAAGTCTAGAGTGCCACAAATAAAACTTCGAAGAGGAATGTATTAAATGAAAAGAAGACAGATTAACAGGCATAGTTGCTGCATGAGTAGGAAGATGCAGCTCATCCAAAACATATAGACCTCTCCCCTTTCTACGCCCTGTCCCAATCACTCTCTTGGATTTTAGATCCTGCACATAACAAGAATTAGGGAAGAGTCAATAAAACATCCAGAGTCACATATTTGACCAAAGAAGCAAGATTTATATGTAATTTTGGAATGCAATAAACATCGTGTAATGATATAGTGGATATATGAATGGTGCCAATGCCTGTCAATGGCATAGATGTGCCATCGCAGATCACATAAGTGGAAGGGAGTCGAAGACATAGATACAAAGACGGAAGAATCGGGAGACATATGATTTCCACTCGAGTCCAAGATCCAAGAAGGCGAAATGATACCGAACCAATAGATGGTGATGAGCCGGAATGGCAGAAAGAGCATAAGATCGAGAATTCGTTGAAAGCTGGAAGGCGAGAACTTCAAATTGGTCGGCTACATAATCGATCTTTGTGACTCACAGAGGCTCCTGCCGGGTGATCAAGAGAGGGCACAAAGGCAGCCTGAGTCGGTGGATACAAGTTCTGGAATTGACCCCCAGAATATGGCTTCTGTTGAGAACGCTTCTGTCCTTGTCCCGAATGTGGAGGCTTAGAACCTGACGTCTTCCGTAGCTCAGGACATTGATTCTTCCAGTGTCCCGATTTCTTACAATAATTACAATTACCTATGATAGATGTTCTATACTGGTGTGTATGGGCTACAAGGACCGGTGCAGACGAAGGAGCTGCTAGTACAAAAGTAGAAGCCTTATGTACCCCTTTTAGAGTCTTCAAACATGTTTCTTCAGCCATAAGTTCATTTACCACATCTTCAACAGATGGTAAGGGTTTGCGGTGCAACAAGCCTGAACGACAATTCTCAAATTCTGACCGAAGACCCATCAATAGCTGAACAAGACGATCTTCATCTCTACATTTAATATAAGCATCGCATGCTTGCAATTCAATAGATTCTGTCATAGCTAACTGATCCCACAAAGTGGTCATTGCACATAAATAATCTTGAATGCCCAAGTCATTTTGTACTAGTGCACGAATTTCATATTGTAACTGATATTTAACAGCAAAATTATTCTGCACAAACAATCTTGACAAATAATCCCAAATCTCTTTAGCAGTTTTGAACTTAGCCAATTGAACACCAATTCTTTGTTCAACAGAGTTATTAATCCAAGTAATAATCTTTGAATTATTGGTCTCCCAAGTCCTAAATAATTCATCAAAATTTTCATCTCCAAATTTAGGGCATTTGATTTTTCCAGACATATAATCCCAAAGCCCCTTTCCCTTCAGAAAATTTACCATGACATAGCTCCAATAGGAATAATTTTTTCCATCTAACCGAACACCAATAGTTTGCAAAGAATCATCACCTCCAGCCATTATGAATTTTAAACAGAAAAATCCCAAATAACAAGCAGCAGTCCCAAATAACAAGCAGCAATCCCAAATAACAAGCAAAAAAAAAAGAAGGGCAGATCTCACCAATCAGATGCGGAAGCCAAAAAGACGAAATCCAGACGTGGAAGCCAAGATCAGAACGAGCACGAGCAGCCAAAACGAGCACGAGCTTCCAAAACAAGCCAAAAAAAAATTTAACTGATACCAGGGGCGTGCTACATGCGAACCCCCAACTAACTCACCGCGAAGTTGGATCCGCGATCGAGCTAAAAATATTAATTTGTGCTCTTGGCTTTGATACCATAATAGAATTCATGAAAGTCTTTTATTCATAACATGAATTTTTACAAAGCAATAACAAGATAATAAAATAATACTATTCTTAAGAGCTAAAAGTTCAAGTAAAAGAAAAGCAAGTAAAACCATTTATATAGGGTCTATTACATGAGATACAAATGTGTTTTTTTAATGTGGGACAAAAACAAATGCTAATACCCCGCACGTTATTCCCTATCAATTGTCACAAAACAAAATGGTTGAGTAATATTACTTGTAATTAAATTTTAAAAATGATGTTAGACACTAATTTTAATAATGAGGTAAAGGATGTTATTAGAAAATTTAACATTTTCAATTCTATAATGACACTAACTTTTCAAGTTTTCAATATATAGTAAGTAATACTTAATCCTTTCAAATTATTAAAATAGAAATAATACACATCCGATAACCTATCAAACTATCACACAACTTGAAAGTCCTATATATTAACTTCAAAGTCCTATATATTAAACTATTACCTGAATACTATTACAGTTTTATCTTTATCATCATAATATATGCATTCAATGAGTTTTTAAAGTCATTTGGATTACAATGCACCAACATAATTTTAAATAAATTTCGGTGAGTTGATGGCAATTTAAAGAGGACCGCCTCTTGTAACCCTATTTATTTTGCAACTTCTTGAAATATTTGACACGTCCTTTCGTTAACAGTGGTATTCAAACGAAAATGGTTCTCTGACATCACCTTTTACCTTCTCTAAAATTTGTTGCATTATTGAAGAAACACAGATGAAATTTATACAAAATATTAAAGAAAAAAGACTTTCATGAGCATAGATATTATATTTCTTACCAATAGATTCGACCAATTACACATTTTTTTCTTCCTTTTTGTCCATGTCTTCGGCTGTCAACTTCTACATGAACAAAGAAAATTAACTTGAGATTATTTGACAAAAAAATTCAAGGTAAATAAAACCACTGCGTGATAGCAAAGACTGTTATTAGAAGCTAAAATTAAGGGAGTAGTATTTGTTTTAAACTCTATTTTCACCTGTGATATTTTTTATTTACCAAAATAGTCAATAGAAATATAGTAGAATTAAAAGGAATAAAAGTCATTAAATATTTAAATAATATTTTGGTCAACTAACATTTATATTCATGCTTAATGTAAGATTAATATAATACTTGAATTTGAAATGTTTGGATATTGTTTAAACATGCAAAGTTGATCAATTATATTTATGTGAAATATTCTACACAAATTTAAATACTATCAAATTAGCTAACGTAATTAGAGATAGTAAAAGAGTTTGAGTAATCAAAATAATTAGTGATTAAGAATCATTGCAGGATCTTTACCTGTGCGTTACCGAGATAGCGTGTGATGACCTTAATAGCTTGTCTATGAAAGTCCAACTTAAATTGTTCAGCATAGTTATTTAGTTTAGGATACTTTTTCCCAATTGTAGGAAAATATGTTTTTTAGTTTAACTCAAAGTCCTAACTTTTGGTAAAATCTTAAACATTACAATTGGTGGGATACAATTGTTGTAGGGAACGGGAAGTAAATAACTATTACAATAATAGAAAGGATAAACTAACTATTACAATAAACTGAAAATCAAGAACTTAACCGATTGTTTGTGTGATTCAATGAGTCGAGTGATGGCACTCTTTCTTTAAGACAAGATTGCCCCGTATATCTCCTTTTACGGTGTTGAGCAATAGTCTCCCAAGATACAACAACAACTTTAACAAGTGAGCAAAGGAAACTCAAGTGTTACTCTTGAAGAACTAGTATAGTGACTTTGCTAGAGAGGAAGATTATGAAATCAGAAAATCTGGAGAATTTTCTAAGTGTTGAGTGTAGTGTGTTTCAATTGAGTCAAAAGCCTCAATTTATAGGGTAAGTAGAAGACCCCTCAACTAACCAACTAATGACCTTCAATAGCCATGTAATTGCACTTAATTGAGGAGTTACATTCAGCCAAATAATGGTTGAATTCATGTGGCAAGTAATGGAGAATCAACGCTCCAAAACCAGCCCAAACGTCAGATTTTTCAACTTTCCGTCGCAGCAATCTGCCTCCGAAGCGCCGCGGCTCCAGTGATTGACCAGCCAATTTGCACCACGGTGCTCCGGCGCCGCGGCTCCGATGTTCACGGCTCCGCGGCGATTTCCGACTCGTTTCATTTTACACTTTGTATACTTCTTCCTTCATTTACCAACGTGGAATATTTTTCATTTGGCCAATAACCGTCCATAATTCTATGTTTCAAATGTATTACATACGTACCAATATCTCTTTCACTAATAAAATTTGCGATACTTGACACTACGTGTGCACGTGTGTGGAAACGACGTTTCCGACGTGCGGACCCAATTGTTCGAGTCATAAATTAATGGGATATACTTAATTCCACATTTAGTAAATTTCCAACAACAATTTTATTCAATATTAAATTGATTCCTGGAAGAAATATTTTATCTTTGAAGGGTAAAAAAGTCGTTCAATTTTGACAAATATTTTCAGTTATTAAGGGTATAAAAGCCGTTTAATATTTAAAGAATATTTTAGTCAACCAACATTTATATTCATGCTTTTATAATAACTAATCTCTATAAATGTGTATTTGCACGTTATTCCCAAACAAACATTATCTCATTATGTTACTGAAAACGTACAAATAATAAATAGCTTAAGCAAATGAATTTACCTTTTATTTGTAACTATTATTTTCCTCTTCTTAGTTTTTCTTTTTTGCTTTGATTAGAATGCAAACTACACCTGCAGAATAAAGAATAAGAAAAAAAGATAAACTACATGTGACTTACAAAATTATTATTAAGTAAATTAATGAAAAAGGAAAATTATATTTAAGTTATGTAAGTTACCGAAAAGGGATATAGAGTACCAAATAATGCTCCATTTGTGGATTTTGTTGCATCTTCCAGAATGAGGGAAGTATTAGAAAATTTTGAGGTCGAAAATAGTTGTTGCATTCCTCAACTATAGTATATTTGGTAAACGATATTTCCAACCTTTTGTTCACAAATAAATAGTTATAGTCAAGATCCTTCACGTGGCCATTTGTGATGTAGTAACTTTTGCTTTGTTCCAATAATCTTTACACTTTTTCACATGTTTATTGGAAAGTTGGAGTTTTGTTCCCTGAAAAAATTATTTAAAATTTGTTAACACTCAAAAATACTTTTAGTGTTTAGCCGAATCAAGTGGCAACTGAAGGTGGAAACCTCAAAATGAGCAGGCAACAGAATTTTAAGTCGATAACTGAACTGGCTCGCAGCCGAATCTATTAGTCCTAGCCCTCGGCTAGAAAAACTTCATCGGCTATTTCGATAAACTAGACGAGTCATAATTCTGAAGAACGACTGGGACCCACACATATTTGGACGCCTTGAAGAACAAGTCAAAGCCCCTTCTAGACCCCAAGAAACGGAAACAAACCATCAACAGCTAGAAGGGAGTGTCATCGGTCGTGCGAGAGAAAATCAAAGAGCAAAAATCGGCACCACCTCCTTATAGTTGGCTAGTGGATTTAGTGGCTAACATAGTAGGATCACGTTTTATTTCTTGTAGTACAAATATAGGATTATTTTGTACAGAAAACACAACACAATCAATCAAAAAACCGATTTTTTCATATATTCATTCTATCTTTATCGCCTTTATTGCACTCTAGCTGTATTTATGTTTCTTACCACTTAGTTTACTCAATCACCATCCTAACGTTTTCTAGAATAGTTGGGAAACCCATTGCCGGAAGTTAGAGTTCTGCTTCCGGTCCAAATTGCTTAGTTAAGGAATCAATTTGTCATCCGATAAAACGATAAACATTTCGGAGGGAAACAAATTTGGCACACCCAGTGGGACCATAGGTGATATCATAGCGAAGTTTGATTCTCCAGGTCAGGATCACGCTTGGCGTATGCGCCTAAGGTCTGATAAGAAAATGAACCCAGAATCCAGTCCACATCCTAAACAAAATCCTCCTAGAAGGAACAACGAGCCACCATCTTCTTCGGGTATGCCTATATCGGTTGATAACCCTCCATTTCCTCTATCAACCCAAGCTGTGGGTGAACTTAGTCAACCTGAAGGTCTAACAGTCATGACCGCGTCATTCATTAGACAACCGATTGACTTAGGCATCCATGACATCATGTACCAGGTTTCCAAACAGTTGGCTGACATTGTCAAGCCAATAGTGCATAATGAGGTTCAGTAGACGAGAGAACTGGAAGCCAATCGACTGCATCCAGGAGAAGGTTCGGCTAGTTCTGTCATTCCTATGATGGGTGGCGCTGTGCAGCATGCAACTGTGATTCTAAGTGTTTCTCCTCAACCGAATGTGTATCAGTCAGTACCTACTTAGTTACAACCAATAGCACACCTAGGAGCAAAAGCCCAGTCACTTGGTAACCAGTCTACTGTATGGTTGCCACCAAACGCTGGGGGGCAAACTGTGCCACTCGACCAAGAGAATATGCAGTATGGACAGATAAATATGGCTCGGAGACCAGTTCAGGCATTCAGACACCTTGGTTTACCGCCCGTTATGCAATACGCTCATGCAAATGTCCTTACGGTACAGGCGATCAATATTGGCCAACCGAATTGGCAGCTGATGACCCCTAGCTATGACCCTGCTAGGCTATCTGGTGACGCTGTCTACAGCGGGACACCATTCCAGCAGTCACAACCGGTACCCAATCCATACCATTCAGGAAGCGTAAACTTTCCAAGGACGGCTGATGTCCGGGGAGAGCAGACATGAACACTGTTCCACCTTATCCTCAAGTTCCGTCCGCTGTTCCAGGAGCTCAGGTTGTAGGCTTTGGTGGCTATGTCAAACAGTAGCAATGGGGATATACCCTACCTGTTGGTAATGGTCAACAAAATACCTACAACTTTCAAAATACTGTTCAACAAGGTGCAGAATGAAGGCCTCAAGTTCAGAACACCTACCAGCCGGTGCCAACTGAGAATCGGTAGGGGACTTCACAACTGATGAACCCTGAAACTATTGCGAATACTATGAGAAGGTACTTTGGCTTCCAACTTAAATCCTTAGACATGCCTACAGGAAGCCCTACCCCGATTGGGTAGATCGGGTAGCACCATTCCCAATAGGCTTCAAAACGCCTGATTTTGCCACTTTTTCGGGTGATGATGACAAATTTACCATTGAGCACATCGTCAGATTTACCGCCCAATGTGGCAAAGTTGGCCAGAACGAGTATCACAAGATGCAATTATTCCCCGTTTCTCTAACCGGTACAACATTTTCATGGTACTTATCCTTGACCCTCTACTCCGTACAGAGCTGGGCTGACATGGAGCATTGTTTCCATGATAGATTTTATTAGCCCTAACCTCAGGTCACTATAACCGACCTGCCGAATCTCAAGCAACATGTCGATGAGTCGGCTATCGATTATATCGAGAGATTTAGAAGGAAGGTTGGAAAATGCACTGTACACTTCCCTGAATTAGAATGCGCCTACATGATAATCAACAACATGTATCCTCAACTAAAGGAGAAATTAGTGGGACAATCTTGCTGTGACTTAAGCCAGTTAGCCGAGAACGCTAGCCAAATAGATCAGTATATCCAGGAGAAGGAGAAAAGAAGAGTTAACCGAAATCGAGGTTCCCATTTGGTATCCATTATTGAGGCGGATGAGTCTGACTCAAAGTCAGCCGATTACACAGCAGACGCAATAGTAGCCAAGATTGTCAAGGGTAAGGTTTACTCTTGTCCATCCCTAAAATATACGAAGGGCAATGAGATGAGTTCGACTGATGACATGGTCAGTTACTCGTTTGACATTACAAAGGCAAATCAGATCTTTGATCATCTGCTTAAAGATAAATAGATTCGGCTGCTTGATGACCATATGATTTCATCTGTCGAAGAACTCAAGGATAAGAAGTACTGTAAGTGGCACAATTCATATAGCCACGCTACTTCTAATTGTGTGGTCTTCAGGAAGGCAATTCAAAAGGGCACCAAGGAGGACAGGTTCAAGCTAGCCGATAAAAGCATAACTGAAATGTCTGTTGATACTGACTCTTTCCACGCAGTACCGATATCTATGGTATCCTTTGCCAAGACAGATCAATCAAATGACATCAAGGGAAAACAGTCGATGAAAACCATATGGGTCCCAAAGAAGCCCACCCGGACCTCGGTGTTTGATTGGCTAGGCAGCTTATGTGACATCTATGAGGACACGGACAAACAACCAGCTAGAAGCAGTTTTCGTGGCCGCCCTTATAAGCCAGAGCACATTGCTCGGGAATCTCACAAACAGTACTCGGTATTCAGGAAGGACCCAGCAGACCTCAGGAGCAGGTTTGAGGGGCAAGCATGACTGCCAGTCAATGAGAAGCCGAGCGTTCCCCAGATAGGTGAGGAACCACTACCCATGGCTAAACAGAGGGTGGCTGAGTTCATCATGAAGAAATGTGTTTCTTCCTTTCATATCACAATAAGGGATGAAGGTCAGTTAAGACCGCGGAGGATGATTAAGCCAACTTCCAATATAGAGGAAGGAAAATGGTTCGTCAATCAGGCTTCTGGAAAGAAAGAGGCATCGTCGGGTGTCATATCCAGGACGAAGAAAACAAGGATACAATGTGCCAAAGGCTTGCGCAAGATGAAGCTAACATTGCACATGATATCCAGCGCTAAGGCAACCGATAAACAGGAAATTCCTAAGGCTGTCGTAGCTGAGGCTATCGAGCTGGCATTCGGCTCAACCTCTTCAGAGACAGTGTTGTATGAAGAAGAAACTTTGGACCAACATGAATTGAATATACATCCTGATGAAAACCCGACAGAGAAACCTCGACGGGAGACTAATATTCTGAAGAAATCCCTAGCCGAGAAGGTTCTACAGGTCGCACAAAGGATCTAGGCATTAGAAACCCAGCAGGTTCATATATGCCTCTAGGAGATGTAATATATTAACTTCTCGCTAGCCGAATTGGATAAGGTAGGAGACTCTATCCTTGATTTGTTTAAACATGATCCAGTCGATGATATTTGGGCAGCCACTGAAATGATCAGCCTGATTCCGTGTGAGTTCTGGGCCGGCCGCTGTAAGCTGGACAGCCTAGAAGGTGATGTGTGTGTGGAAAACACGGAATGAGAGACATTATTCGATACCACGGCTAGAGACGCTTTGAGCATTGTATTTGGTTAACCTACAGAAGAGATTGTTAAACACCGTAAACCCCTCTATGTTAAGGTTTACATTAACGGCAAAGCTTTCAGCCGAGTGTTCGTCGACAATGGAGCCGTTTTGAATGTGATGTCGCTTCTTACTTTGAAAAGCCTCAACAAAACCAGAGAGGATCTCATCCCAACTAACATGAAAATGGCTAGCTTTATGGGAGAAGCCTCTGAAGCTTTGGGGATCTTAGTAGCAGAAATCACCGTAGGCCCTAAGACGGTGAGATCTGCCTTTTTGTGATAGACGGCAAACCGTCATACGCCATCCTGTTGGGCAGAGTCTGGATTCACACCAACCGTTGCCTTCCTTCGACCATGCATCAAAAGCTCTTTCTGGGAAGGATACAAGATAAAAATCATCTCAGCCGATGATAACCCATTTCAAGTAAGGGTTAAGAATTTGGAGGTTATCTTATATTCATCCTATGTGGCTCCCATAGCTATCGCAGAGCAATACGAAGAAGGATCTTGGGAATACTGCAATCTTACTTCACGCGGTTTTGAAATCAAATAATTAGTCGAACCACGACTTACATTGGAAGAGTTAAATGACTGAAGAAACCCAAATCATACGCGATCTATGGTATCGACTGACTGCTTTAAATTCTGAACAAGGATAGCCGAAGCATCACAGGTAGAGGGCCACAACAGAGAACCAACACTAACGACCGATGACATTGAGTTGCCGATGGAATTTGAATCGCCCATAAGAAGGGATATGCCTAGTTTTGAGTCTCAGGATCCCTTGGAAGATATCAACTTGGGTACTGAGGAAGTCCCTCGGCTAACACATATTAGTGGTTTACTGAAAGAGGAGGATAAACAGGGCATAACGGCTCTTCTACTGCAGCATAAGGACCGCTTTGCATGGGATTATCATGAAATGCCTGGGCTGGCAGGTACTTTAGTAGAGCACATATTGCCAATTAAGGAGGGTTTCACACCTCATAAACAACCACCCAGAAGATATCACCCTCAACTGATGGCTTAAATTAAAGTTGAGATTGAGCGATTGCTGAAGGTCGGGTTCATCAAAATGGCTAGGTATGTGGAATGGTTGGCAAACATTGTGGTAATCAAGAAGAAGAATGGAAAGGTTCGGGTATGTATTGATTGCAGGAACCTAAATCTAGCCACTTCCAAAGATGAATACGTCATGCCCATAGCTGATATGCTAGTCGATTCAACAGCCGCTAACAGTGTGCTGACATTCATGGATGGATACTTCGGCTATAATCAGATAGCAGTAGCCGATGAGGATATTCACAAGACTGCTTTTAGGTTTCCAGAAGCCTTGGGTATTTACAAGTGGGTAGTTATGTCATTCGGTCTGAAGAATGCTGGTGCTAGTTATCAGAGGGCAATGAACACCATCTTTCATGATTTGATTGGCAATACAATGGAGGTCTACATTGATGATGTAGTGGTGAAGTCTAAGAACTTCAAAAATCATTTAGCCGATCTGGAACAAGCACTAAAAAGAATGAGGATTCATAATCTTAAAATGAATCCAACCAAGTGCATGTTCGGAGTATCAGCTGGTAACTTCCTTAGCTTCTTGGTATATAAGAAAGGTATTGAGATAGATCAGAACAAAGCTAAGGCAGTAATAGAGTTAGCACCACCCAGAACAAATAAGGAGTTACAAAGCATGCTAGGGAAGATCAGCTTCCTAAGGCGGTTCATATCTAATTCAGCTGGAAAAATGAAGGCTTTCTCACATTTGCTTAGGCTTAAAGGGTCAGAAGAGCTAGTATGGGGCCCAAAACAGCAAGAAGCATTTGACCAAATTAAAAAGGCCCTAGCAACTCCTCCCGTGCTGGTACCTCCCATGCCAGGAAAACCGTTGAAATTGTACATCTCGGCTGCAGATTTTTCTATCGGCTGCGTGTTAGCACAGGATGCCGATGTTGGAACCTAAAGGGCAGTTTACTATCTTAGCCGAATGCTCACTGAAGCTGAAACTAGATATACTCCTATAGAGAAGCTTTGTTTGTCCTTATTCTATGCTTGAACAAAATTTGAACATTATTTAATGCCACATATGGTTCACATTTTGTGCAAGATTGACATCGTCCGGTACTTGTTGAATAGACCAATTTTGCAAGGATGACTAATGAAATGGGCAATAAAGCTCACTGCGTTTTCTCTCGAGTATAGGCCACTCAGGGTTGTTAAAGGCCAGGCGATAGCCGATTTCTTGGCGGACCACCCTTGTGTAGATGTGGAGGACCCATTGCATGTATGGACGTCATCTCTTGGATGCTAACTTTTGATGGGTTAAGAACCCAGAAGGGAGTCGGAGTCAAAATAACGATAACCGATCCTCGAGATGAAATGTGAAGGTTCTCTTATCGGTTATATTCTAACTTGACAAATAACCAAGATGAATACGATGCTCTCATCATAGGACTCAAACTCCTAGTTTCTATGAAAGCAAAGTGCATCAAGATTCATGGAAACTCTCAGTTGGTTATCAAGCAGATGGCCAGTGAATATAACTGTAAAGACCAAAATTTGTTGTCCCGTTACGAAATGGCTACCATGTTACTTAGTAGATTCACATCGTCTACGTTAAGTTATGTTCCTAGAGGCATGAATGTCGAGGCTAACGATTTAGCACAAGAAGCTTCTGGCTTCAGGAAGTCTCTACTCACTCTAGAGTATGATGAGCTGCCAGCCGAAGTGTTAGCCATGGACCAGATTGACTCATGGAAGCAGGTATTAATCGGCTACTTAAAAGATCCTTCCACATGCAAGGACCTTAAGGTTAAGAGAAGGTCCTTGAAGTATGTGCTCATTGATAATGATCTTTAAAAAATGAGCGTAAATGGGGTGCTACTCAGATACATTGATAAGACAGAGGCCTTAAGAGTCATGGGAGAAGTTCATGAAGGAATCTGTGGATCACACAGAGCCGGGCCAATAATGAAGTGGTTGATTTATCGCCATGGCTATTATTGGCCTACCATCACGACCGATTGCTTTCCGTACGCAAAAGGTTGTGAAGAATGTCAAATACATGGACCAATCCAATGTGTACCAGCCGAGGTGTTGCACCCGATCGTGAAGCCCTGGCCTTTCAGAGGATGGGCTATAGACCTCATCGGCAAGATTCACCCACAATCGGCTAAAGGACATAATTTTATTATTGTGGCTATCGATTACTTCACTAAATGGGTAGAGGCACATCCGATGAAGAGGGTTCACCAAACATATGTCATTCAGTTTATCCAACACCAAATCATAAATATATATGGTATTCCTGAGACGATTATAACCGATCAAGGGATGGTGTTCATTGGTTCTAAGGTGGCTGCCTTTGCTGAGAAGTTTGGGATCAACATGATCACATCTTCGCCTTATTATGCACAAGCGAATGGACAAGCCGATGCAGCTAACAAGCTTATTGTGGACATAATTAGTAAAAATATGCAGGATAGACCGGCAGCGTGGCATCTCACTTTGGATGAAGCTATTTGGGCAATCAGAAACTCTAAGTCTACTGCTATGGGGACAACACCTTATCGGCTAACATATTGCCAAGATACAGTGTTACCCCTAGAAATTATTGTTAAGTCATTACGGGTGGCCAAATAGAATTCTTTAAGCTTGGAAGAATATCCACAGGCCATGCTAATAGAGTTAGATGAGCTAGATGAAGATCGATTGATGGCCCATGTTAAGCCCAAGAGGTTCGCCGAAGGAGACTTGGTTTGGAAAACCGTATTGCCGCTTGGAATGAAAGATCGTAAATTCGGCAAATGGTCGCCAAATTAGGAAGGACCCATCGTAGTAAGCCAACAAATTGCTGGCAATGTGTATCGACTAATAGACATGCATGATGAAGATCTTGACAGAAACGTAAACGGCAAGTACTTAAAAAAGTATTACCTTTCGATTTGGGGTATGCATGAGTAAACAACAGTGACAGACCGACTGCCTAGCTATACAAAAAAACTAATTCCCTTCGATTTGAGGAACACATAAATGTGTGGTAGCCACAAGCCGGAGGCCTAGTCACAAAAAAAGGCCCTTTGATTTGGGGTCAATAAAACTAGGAAGCCAGGTTGGTTGGTGTTTTCACTAGTTGGGGGTTGCGCTACATTATTAATTACATAAATCTCAAGATTAGCCGAACCCACGGCTGCTTGATCACAAAAAACAAACCCTTCGATTTGGGGTTGATAAAACTAGAAAGGCAAGTTGGTTGACATGTTACCAGCTAGGGGTTGCGCCACATCATCAGTCATAGGGGTCTCAGGAATAGCCGAACATACCACTGCTTGGTCACCCTGGATGGCCGCAGTCTCTTTCTCATCCTCAGCCGCACCAACGGCTACTACCTCACATGTTCCTACTTCTTCAGAAAACCCCCTTTCCGTATCCAACAAAGGCTCAACCACCACCACTGATGGGATCTCGAAAAAAGCTTGAGTGTCGGCCGCTAAAATGTCCTCTGGATGCTGTTCGGTTGCTGGCAATACTTCTTTGGTAACAAAAACAGTAATGCCTTCGGACTGAAGATCCATAAGGATGTCGGCTGACAACTGAGTAACGGGATCAACCGGTAAAGGAGTAGTCATAACTGAAGAGTAAGCTCCCTCGGATGCTACTTCAAAAAAACTAGCAGGGAGTGTTGACGTTGCTTGAGCAAGTCTATTTTTCCACACAATCCATTCATTCTCTAGTTAGGTCAGCCGTTCACTGCCCAATTTCTGATCCAATTCCCAAACTACCTGTTGATTACCGAGTTCCCGGATTTTGTTATCCAAATGAATACCCTGCCGAAACAAAGAAGAGCGAAAAAAATCTTGGGCCTTAATAGTCGATTCCAAGGCGCCTATGGCCGGTGTAATAGCCTTTATCTCCGCCTGGATCCTCTCCAACTCAGCTCGTAATTTTGACAGCTGCTCCTGCAATTCATCCATTCGGCTGACATTCTGCTGCCTTTCTACATTCACCTCATTGAAAGAAGTCTGAATGTGTTTCTTCTTTTGTCGAAGAGACCCAAAATGTTGTAGAGCAACGACCGCTTCATCATGACTATTTTTGGCCATTTTGTGTAAAGCAATCATTTAGAGCCAATGACATGTCATTATAGGCAGTTGCCAAATCTAGAGAATTATTTATTTCTTTTTACAGTCTGAATAGAGAAGCCCTCAAAGCCTGAAACTCTTCTTTGCTGGTCAGAATCCCCTTGCAAAGGGATTCCTCGACTCGCTCCCGATGAATACCAGCAGGCGAAGATGGTGCAGGTGCAACATCAATTGATCCAAAATATTGCAGAAGCACATCTTCAGAGACAATCTCGACTGGTACTTTTGAGTCATCAGCCAGATTAGCTTCCGTTGGGGGATTATCTCCAACCATCTCCTGTACAGGAAGGGCAGGTTCAGAATAGAGGCAAGGGTTTGGAAATAGTGAAAGACCAAACATAAGAGAAATGATATACCTCTACGCCTGCATCAGCATCTTCGGCTGTCTCGACAGAAGAAATATTCACCTCAGGGACAACCGATAATGGATCATGCGGATGTACGGGAGCATGAGCCTAAGAGGACGATCCAATATGAAGAGGGGCATTGAACGCTGTCTGTGACCATCAACGTCTTATGAGTTGCGGCCCCTGAAGGGCAAACAGAAAACATGAATATTGAAAGATAGTCAATACGGGGGTATTTAAGCTAGACAAGGGATATGCCTCAAGTTCCTCTTCTTTCTCGGCTGAAACAGGAACTCTAGTTCTATGGGGGCCTTCCTCACTACGATCTCGGATGACAACCCCTCCGCTTCGTTTAGGTTACTTGGGAGCAGATTTTCTGGGTGACGGGGCTTCATTGTTGGAAGTGGTCTCCAAATCGACAAACGTTGTGGGGGGGAGTGAGTTTCTGAAAGACACATGAAAGATGTTAGATGAAAATTCACAAGAATAATATGACCGACACATATGTAGAGAATAATTTACCTTTTCTCTTCGTTTGCCGCAACCTGACCGAAGACCTTGAGCCAGCAGGTCTAGCCGATTTAAAGGGAAGAGTTTTCAAAGGGGCCTCTTTCACCCGCGATTTAGAAGTTTCTTGGGTCTTTTTCTTTTTTGACAAAACCAGCCGATCACAATAGTCATCTAAAGGGGAGTGGGAGAATTTCTCCTTCGCCGTGTTCCACCAATCGTCGAAAGCAACAGTAGTATTTGCTCTCGGGGGAAATGACTACCAGTCAAATAGGGCGAGCCTCTCAACATTGTGATCGGCTATCTTCCTCGCCTCTTTTGCATCAAGAATGCAGCGTTGGGTTGAACAAACAATATTGCGGTGGGGCCAGGGTACGTGCTGAGTGAGACCAAATTGCCTTGCCACAAAGTTCGATCGATAGGGATCCGTGGTCAACTTATTGTTCCTAGAGGTGGGCTTCAGGCCACCAAACAGATCTCTAGCCGTTATAATGCGCCTCATGTGAGGGCCTTAGTTCTCCGCTGAGAGAACATAAAGTCATCATCGGCTACTAGACGGACCTAATCAAGTGTTGCCCATCTCTCAAGGACCGGTTGCCAATCTTTATAATGGTCCTGAGATAGATTATGCAGGGTGGAGACTGTAGCAAAAATGTCCTGGGACACTAAGGGTGTTTTTCGTAGAGCATCAGCTAGCACCGACGGGTTTAATGGAAAACTATGGTCATAAAAACCATCAGGAATAAACCATGGGTGATCCACAGCTGAAGGAACCACAGGGGACCGACTAAGGTATCCAGATTTCTGGAGTCCCTTAACCTTGCTTGGGCATCGCCAAAAGCCATATAAAGATAAGTCAGAAAGAGAGATGCCCAGCTGACATCTTCCCCCGAAATGGCTAGCGCTGCATAAATTTCCAGTTCCTTCACGACTGCACAAGATCCTGTGCAGACAAAGTATCGGCTCAACCAAAAAAGCAGGAAAGCATGATGCTCAGCGTCATCAACTGGGAGAGACGGTACTCGGCTGTTGTTGGCCATAAAGTGGTCGTAGCCGGAAGAAGTCTTTGAAACCATGATGCCCAAATCGTCAACAGCTATATCGTCTAAGATAGGCGCTTCAGCTCCCAGTATCGGAAGGCCCAATATCGCCGTCACGTCAAGAAGTGTGGGGGTCATCATCCCCCAAAGTAAAACAAAGGCGTTAGCAGTGGTCGACCAATAACCAAGGAAAGTGTATACGAGACCAATGTTATAGGGGAGGTCAAACCCCGACAGTGCAATAGAGTCATAAAGACCTATGCGTCTCCATGCGACCTCTCTGACCGACTTCACTCGTTCCAACCAACCAAAATAGTTAGCAATCTTGGCCGGCCAGGTACGCAGGATAGCCGGACAACGGGTACCGGTGAACCAATCACAGGTGATAGAAAAGTCATAGTTTGCTGGGCTAAGATGCTGAGAAAGAAGGAGGTCGCCCTGTTCAGATGTACCATAAGGGGCAAGAACCAACTGTTCATCGATGAAGGCAAAGGTAGGGGTTAGGCCACCATCAGCCAAACCGACGATATCTGATCCCTGACATAGAGAAGAAGATGAAGAAATGGTTCTCTGATTAAGAAAATATGGTTTTTGGAGGCGCAAAGGAATTTGGGAACGGCTGATAGCTAAGTGAGAAACCCCTGGGAAGACGTCTCCTATTAAATATCCCCTTTCCTTTTGGAAGATGTGGCTGACACGCATTATGACTCATTTCTTTCAAACACGCGACTGAAATGCGTCGAAATTTATTTGTGGTAGCTGAGACGCCTCGGTTAAAAGGAAGTCAGAGAAATTCATCATTGTGCACATTTAAGGCAAAAGTGATTAAAAGACACCCACGACTTCCACACGAAATGACGGCTATTTTTAATACATCAACTCAACAACGAAACTCGAGTTAATGTACGGGGGTAATTATTAACACTCAAAAATACTTTTAGTGTTTAGCCGAATCCAGTGGCAGCCGAAGGTAGAAACCTCAAAATGAGCAGGCAACAGAATTTTAAGTCGATAACCGAACTGACTCGGAGTCGAATCTATTAGTCATAGCCGTCGGCTAGAAAAGCTTCATCGGCTATTTTGGTAAACTGGCCGAGTCATAACTCTGAAGAACGACTGGGACCCACATATATTTGGACGCCTTGAAAACCAAGTCAAAGCCCCTTCTAGACCCCAAGAAATGGAAACAAACCATCAACAACTAGAAGGGAGTGTCGTCGGTTGTGCGAGAGAAAATCAAGGAGCAAAAATCGGCACCACCTTCTTATAGTTGACTAGTGGATTTAGTGGGCGATTTAGTGGCTAACATAGGAGGATCACGCTTTATTTCTTGTAGTATAAATATAGGATCATTTTGTACAGAAAACACAACACAATCAATCAAAAAACTGATTTTTGCATATCTTGATTCTATCTTTATCACCTTTATTACACTCTAGCTTGTATTTATGTTTCTTACCACTTCGTTTACTCAATCACCATCCTAACGCTTTTTGGAGTAGTTGGGGAACCCATTGCCGGAAATTAGAGTTCCACTTCCGGCCCAAATCGCTTAGTTAAGGAATCAATCTGTCATCTGATTTCGTCAGCCGATAAAACGGCAAACATTTCGGAGGAAAACAAAATTAATTTGACGTTAATAAAGAAAATATGACTAACTAAGAAATATAATACAAATATATAACGAGTATTACCTCCCATCACCTCATGTGTTTATATATTCTATTATTGGCTCTTTCATTGACCAATATCTTTATTACCTGAACATGAGACTTTCTAAGATTATTTATAGGTACATATTCTTTCGCAAATCTAATTCAGTAGATATTTTCTGTTGACAATCTGTTTTCGAAAAAATAATGCAAAACAAATTCAAGCTCATTAATTTCACATTGTGACTTTAAGGAAATTACTCTCCTCAATATATCCGAAGTTATGGAATATATCCTCCCAGAATAAAATGAATTAACTCACCAATGTGGCGGTACAACAAACCCTGATGAACGACGAACTCAAACAGGCGGCAAATATCACACACATAAAATATTTAAAGTGCAGAAATGAAGAAAGAAGATTATCAGAATTTCGTAAGGAATATTTGACGGACTGGCCAAAATTATATAGCATTGGGTAGAGTTGGGAAAGATGCAACTCAAAAGTTGTAACTTTTCAGAAATAGAAATTTAAAATAATTCCGTGAAAATTAAAAAGAAAAATGGTCAGATATGAAATGTATTAATAATTAAATAATTAATAAACTTATTTGATCCAAAAATATTACAGATCATTTGATCGAAGCCGAATCCTAAGCGATGACGACGACGCGAGGGAGACCTTCTCAATTCTTTGAGCTAGAAGTTCTTCTCTATATAAGCACATTAGTTTTGCTTTCCCCTATTAATGTAAGAGAAAGTTGTTTTATAAAAGTAATGTTTCATTTTCCTCCATTTTTGAATTTGGTGTTTCCCTCCATTTTGAGTTCTTCCATTTCCCTTTCACCACTTCTAAACACAACATTTTTAGAACACCCGTAATAACTTTAAAAAGTTGCAAAACAATACTTACTCTAAATATAAATTGACTTTTATTATCTAATACGATTGATTTGCTTTATTAGAAGCAAATATCTAATATATCTAATGAGGAGAGGCAACTTGTTCTGGCAATAGCTATTGACAAATCGGCAGAGACCTCTAAACATAAATATAAAGTTGAAAATAAAAAGTATAGTAATAAAAAGAAATAATACCTTTCGAGAAGTTTACCGAATTTTGGTATATTCTTTCTAAAGTGGCAATACTAAAATTTACGATGGAGAATGTGTTTTTTTTTTATCAAAGTATTTGGGCCCCCTAACAAATTAAAATGTTCTGTTAGTTGATTGTTGTTTTTTGGTTCAGTTGTTAATTAGTTCAATAGAAATAAGATTAGTGATTAATTTTCAGCCAAAAACAGGATTAGTAATTAGTGATATAGTAATAGTTAGAACGGTATAAAAGTCGGATGGTATTTCAATAAAAATAGGATTGGTAATTAGTTTTCAACCAAAATAAAGTAGTAGTAATAGTTAGTAAGAAGGATTAATAATTAGTTTTAATAGTTAATAACGGTATAAAATTCGGCTGTTAGGTAATTCAATATAAATAGGATTAGTAATTAGTTATGTTAGTAATAATAGTAAGAGTAAAAAGGTTGTTAAATATTTGAAGGATATTTTGATCAACCAACACTTATATTCATGTTTTTAAAATAATATAAATTAATTTCTACGAACATGCGTTGCATATTAATACCCGAATGAATATTTAGGTAGTAATTTAAAATTTTGCATATTAACATTTAACCAGCAACCCAATCATAGAAAATTTTGGTCCTTCAAATTCATAAAGAGTAAGATCTTCATACTTATAAGATCCCTTCAACTATTGTAAATTCACCGGACAGTGACTTCGTGGTCTCAAAAATAGGCAGTCTAAAACATCTAAAAAATAGGTCGACAAAACATATTACCATCTAAATTTCTGTTGCTTTTGTAATATCATACCTAGCATAGAATCTTTAATGGATTAAAGCATATTATATGTTGTTTGTTGTGCTGAATTAGACATTGACTAACCCTCAACAATGAATCAAAAAACGGAAAAAATAGAGAAGAACCAGTTGAAAATATAAAATTAACATCGAATAAATCTTATAAGCATTCATACCAAGTGACAAATACAATAAAACTGTTGGAAATGAAGCAGTACGGGAATAGTAAATAACGATTACAAGTGTTTGAAAGGATAAACAATTTTAAGACAAGATTGTATTAGTGTTCGAAAGATGTCGGTCAACAGTTGTGTCACCAAATCTGGCTATGGTTATGGTTTTCTGGAAGAAGATAGTTCTGATTATGCTGTTGATGGTGTCACCGCTCCCTAGAGTGGTGGGAACAAGCGCCCACGAGAGGCTGAGGATGTCAACTGGACAAGAGGAAAAGGCTGAAGATAATGTTCTATCATGTAGTAAAATGCATATATCTGTCCCAGACAAAGGAT
The DNA here is from genome assembly GCA_029783415.1 of Anisodus acutangulus. Lineage (NCBI taxonomy): Eukaryota > Viridiplantae > Streptophyta > Magnoliopsida > Solanales > Solanaceae > Anisodus > Anisodus acutangulus. The sequence continues at coordinate 34,698,301 of CM056511.1, read as the reverse complement.
CCGAATTATGGTGAGGAAATGGACACTCAGCCCGACGAAGTGACTGAAATGGGCCAGAATCAGAAATTGGGATAAGTTATTTTTCTTCCTTGTCAAAAATGAGATTAAATGGTGTCTGAATAAAAGGACTTAATGTAAGGCTAGAAATATGAAAATGTTTTCCATAAAATTATATACCTTACGTTTACGTTTGAAAATCAGAAGTTTAATCTCACATTCCTTCCCGTTTAAAGATTGGATTTTTGTAAACAAAACATAAAAGATCCGTTCTTTTGGGTATAATTATTAGAAATGTGTAAAGTATGTTCGCACATACGAGGGAGAAAGATCCATTGACTGTGCGAAAACTTTTACCACTCTTAAGAAAGCGCCAGGAATTGTCTGGGCATCAATCTCAAGGGAAGAAGACTAAAATATAATGGCTTATCTTAAGACGTTTAACTTGTCACACTATTTGACAGAAGATCCTACATTTGATAGGATGATATTGGACACTCAGTCGTACAAAGCCTACGGGAGATTGGAGTGGGTCAGAATTCATTTGATAGGATGATATTGGACACTCAGTCGTACGGGTGATTGCAGTGGGCTAGAATTTCCAGGTCTTAAAAGATCTGAAGGCCAAAAGAAAGGCAGAAAAGTAATGGACGCCTAGTGAGGTGGGCTAGAATTTCCAGGTCTTAAAAAATCTGAAGGCCAAAAGAAAGGCAGAAAAGTAATGGACACCTAGTGAGGTGGGCTAGAGTTTCCAGGTCTTAAATGATCTGTAGGCCAAAAGAAAGGCAGAAAAGTAATGGACACCTAGTGAGGTGGGCCAGAGTTTCCAGGTCTTAAATGATCTGAAGGCCAAAAGAAAGGAAGAAAATAATTGGACACTCAGTTTACCAAAGCAACTGGAGTGGGCCAGGGTATCCAGATCACATATGATCCTGTTACGCCCTTACCACGGACAAAAGGTTGTTCACGTGAAGCAGCGCCACCTCTAAAGTAGAACGAGTTGGAGAGGTTGTCATTTAAAAGGACTTTAGGGAATGGGATCACTCCAAAAGGAGGTGATACGTGTCTCAAACTTGGTTACAGAGATGCTATTGGTCAAGCTGGTTTGAGACTAGTCCAACAGGTCTGTAATAACTAAGAATGGTACAGTATGTTTGTAGCTAAATGAATGATATATTTGTAATTCGTGATTCTATGCCATCATAGATTAAGACACGTTAAATAGAAAGTCATTCAAAAGCTAATGAAGTTGAGATTGTTGCCTTCTATCGACATAAACCCTTAAAATGAATGTGAGGTGGGCGAAGAGGCAAAATCACCTTTCCATTTCATCAAAGGAATAGCGAAAGAAGCACCGCTCCTCTAGAACTTAGTCACACCTACATGGTGATTTGAAGTTTGTACAAAATAGTGGGGAGGGGATGGGAGACAAGTACTTTGTGACCTTCATTGACAATGGTACAACGTATTGCAGCCTTTTTTTGTTGAAAAGCAAAGATGAAGCTGTTGAAGCGGATAAGCGCTACAAAGCAGAAGTTGAAAATCAACTAAGCCCACGGATTAAGGAATTCATAGTGATAAAGGAGGAGAATGTGAAACATCGTTTATCAAACGACTGCTCCTTACTCACCTCAGTCTAATGGTATTAGCCAAGCACAGAGCCGTATGCCCAAAATATGTGGGGCAAGGTAATTCTTACCGCTAATGCGATTCTCAGAAGAACTCCGCATAAGGATAATGATAAGGATAACCCTCCATGTGAAACATGGAAATGATCCCACCTACAAATGTTGTGATGTGGGGTGGCTTGGTAGAGGTTTAAATACCAAAATAGGTTAAGTTTTACCTAAGACTGTAGATTGCATATCCACTGGATCTGCAAATAACATTAGTGTTTATCGCCTCTTGGAGCAAAGAATGCTCGAGGTTAATAAGAACCTGTGAGTGTCTGATTGTCCGGAACTAGACGTTCCAGATCTACAGGACTCGAAAGTTGCTGACTATCCGGAACTTAATGTTCTAGATCTACAGAACTCAGGGATTCTAGATGTTGAACCGAGACGGAGCAAAGAGGGGACAAAGACTTATTCTGGGCATTCTAACTTGCATTGAGAATGAACCATGGACAATTAACAAAGAATTGTCATCTACAGAAGCACTACTTTGGAAAGAAGCTGCAGAGAGAGAAATAGATTCCACATAGTTGTGTAATTGTTGACCTTGGACATGTGCTCCACTGTGAATAGCTTAACATACAAGACCATTGCAGTCTTATGTGACATGGATGTTGAGACAGCCTTGCTAATCGGAGAGTTGAAAAGGGAGCGTCAGAGTTGGTTTGTTGGACTGTTGGGCTTCTTCCTGAACTTTCTTTTTGGGTCCCTGAAATGTTTACATTTTGGTCCTGGAAGTTTCAGGTGAAACAAAAATAATGAATCTGACAACTGAAACATTGACTCTGAAATTAGAAAGCCAACAGTTGGAAAACCAACAGTCTGAAAGTGGAAGTCATATTGAAACAAAAGTCTCGATATGAAAGATGACATCTTAGGAATTGGAATTTCTAAGACATCTAACGGACTGGTCTATTTCCAAACTCATTTGTGAGGTAGTTGACAATCTCGTTGAAGCCACTAATGGATATGAATCATAGAATTAATTGGAATCATGGTGCATCCATATACCAGGAGCGATATGCGTAGGTCACATGTAGTTCAATGTATTTTACAACTACAACCGACCTGGTATCGGCTTACAAAGTAGATCAGTTGAACTAAGATTCACTCGTGATTCTAAAAATGATCGATATAAAGCGTTAAATCAGATATGATGATATCTAAAATATTTTCTTATCTACGGATTATGGTATTCTGGATGTCCAGCGGTTCTGGGAGAACACAGTGATGCAAACTGGACATCAGACTTGAAGAACCTCAATGCCACAAGTAAATGTGTATGGTGGGTCTTGAAAAATCCTCTAAGCAAACTTGCATCAGCCGATACATGATGGAATAAGAGTTTATCGCTTTAAACAAAGCATGAAAGAAGTTGAGTAACTTCACGACTCCTCAGAGAATGTCCATTATTGGGAGAAACTCGTGCCTTCAGCAGTTATACACTGTGGCTAGCCGGTCGGCTTCAGGAAGGGTACAGATGACGGCGTCTGGACATATCTGTCATAGTCATAAAACCGTATCGCAATTGATCACCACGGGTGTCACTTTCTTAATTATTAATCAAATGATATATTAGACCCTTTAACTAAGGGACTACCCGAATATCAAGAATTTTGCATGTCTAGGGGAATGAGCTTAAACCCCAAATAATACGAACCTTTGCGATGGTAAACCAACCATACTAACTGGAGATTCCAAGAATTTAGTTCAATGGAAAAACTAAGCTGCAATAGGTTCAGTTGAGCGCTTCGGTAGAAGCAAGAGCACTTCGGATAATGATTTTTGCAAGGAAACATGAATCCAAAGCTATTCCCGCGATAGACATTAAGGTACTACCTGCATGGTAGGTAAATGTTAAGCTTCCAAACCTTTAATGATCCTCAAACGGTTGAGGTTAAGGTTGGAGAAACTTTTAATGATTTCTAACACTTGTGAAGTGGGGTATAGCAGGATACCTTGTAGGAGATCACCTATTTAAGTACGAGGACAGGCCGCCTCAAATGAATGCACTTAAGAATCACGTTCACCGCATAGTAAGTAAGTCCGGTGGTATTCAACTATGGAAGGTTCAAAGCGGAAGCTACCTTTCCTGATGCAATATCTTTTCGCTGAAAGATTGTTGAAAGTAGGCACCTTGTGTATGCACCAAAATCTCTTTCAAGAGGGGATTGTTGGAAATTTGCCTTTGGTGGGGGGGGGGGGGGGTTGCGTCCACCCATATTTAATGACTTAAACACTAGGGTTCTGCATGTTGGAGGCTTTGTCTCTTTACACGTGCATAATCTACTAAGTGAGTAGATGACCGTAGGGCCAAGGATCGTCAAATTTCGTTAAGAAATGAAAGAGATATTGGTTCACTAAGTAAGGTGTTTGAGGCATGGAAATATGGTGTGAGACAAATCTACCACATCGGTGGAAAAATGAAGAATTGTTCTTTTTATAAGCTTAAAAAATGGATAAGGGTTTGGGACCCCAAGGGGTAACCGATGTGTTTGAAGGAGGGAAGACCTAGGTGTACTTGGGTTCGAGGCTAGCCCCACACGCGTGTCGCCGCCGCTCTTCCCGTCCTGTCTCAGGTCTCGGGTCGTGGACTGCGGACTTCTGGACTACTTACTACCATCTAAAATGTTTTGCACTTACTACAAAACGTTTCTGGCCATGACTATACCTCTTAAAGGACCTCTTAACACCTATCCTCCTCCTAAACACTATATATTGAGACCTGAAACAGATTTGAGAGAGAGGATTTCAAAAACAGGAAAAAAAAGAGCAGCAAAAACAGTAGAAAGAAAAGAACAGAAACACTCTTCCTTTTCCTCTAAATTTTTCATTCTTCAGCAAATCGTTTTATGTTTGTTTTCTTCGTCAGAATCAACCTATTTGCTTTGTAGTATTGATTAGTTGTTGTTTTATCTTGGGAGACTATTGTCCGCTAACGTAAAAGCATATATACTTGACAATTTTGTCTTAAAGACAGAGAGCCATCTCTCGACTCAGCCACAGTTGTAACAATCCAGATTTAGTGTTTCTTGATTTCAGGTTATCAATATTCAAGACTCAACAAGCTTGCGACAATTATAATCTTGGCTGTTTGTTTATCCTTTCGAACACTTGTAATAATTATTTACTATTCTGTACTGCTTCATTTCCAACAAAAACAAAGTCGGAGAATCAGAGTCATCAGTTGTTGATAAAATATTATTAACATAAAATTAATTTAAAAGTATTCACAATCCAATACTAATAAAGAAAAATATATGATAACCCAATCTCAAGATGCAGCAGATAAAAATAGCTAGGCCACTTACCATACAAATAAATCTGAAAATATTTTCTCTTTCAGCCTCAGAAGAGCATTAACGATATTTTCCATTATTGGCTTGATATCGTTGCTAATTAAATATATTGTGTGATAAAAATATTTAGATTTTAGTACCTGAGATAGAATATAAAATTTTATATGAGAATATTAAAAAGTAATAGTGAGAACTTGCATAAAGTATGCGTTAAAATAACCCACAACAAATCATAATTTCCAACAAATGCATATAGCTTGTTGGAAGCAAAGGTCCATATATAAACGTAGGTGTTGGTGCTTTAAAACTTCAACAATAGTTAGGATACCATATCTCAATAAAAGAGCTAAAAGTTTTTTTAACTTTGATTTTAGAAGTTTATGCGAATTCATATTAGGAGATGTTTTAAAATTTACAATTTTATCCATTATAGAATTATTTTATTAAAACATTAAAGAATATAAAAGTCTGTTAAATATTATAAAAATAATCCATTATTATTTCCATCAAATCAAATATTGTATAATTAGGTTGTAATTATAATTAGCATATTCTTAGGATAGTTTATTTAAGTAGCCTAGATTGATTCTTGTATGGATGTATTTATGTTGTATTCTTGGAATGAAATAAACTATGGAAAACATTTCATTCATGGTATCAAGAGCCAAAAATTAATCCCCAAACCCTTAGTCTACTCGGCCAACCCCCCCCCCCACCTCCTAAGCCGAAATCCTATTTTTTGGCCTCCTTCTTCCTCAAACCCTAATTAGGATTCCGCCACCCCTTCCCCTGGCCGAAACATATTGTTTTCGGTTTCTTTCTTTGCCAAAATCATACTTTCTTTTCGTTTTTTCCTTCTTCTCTATGGAAACAATGGCCAACCAAAATAAATCACATCCTGCTCTTACCGTAAACAATGTCAAGAACTTTATTCCAATTATTCTTGAGATGGAAAAAGGGCAATCTTCTTCTTGGACAGAGTTATTCAAAATCCATTGCCGAGCATACCAAGTCATAGACCATATGATTTCTCCCAAACCCGATGCCACGGAGAAAAACACCGATGTGGCATTATAGCCTCGCTTGGATGCTATAGCCCTTCAATGGATTTATGGAACTATCTCAAATGATCTTTTGCACACTATTTTGGAACCGGATTCAATGGCGCAACAAGCATGGGAGCGTTTGCAAAATATTTTTCAAGATAACAAAATTTTGAGGGCGGTTTATATAGAAAACCAATTCACCAATATCAAATTGGATGATTTTTCAAACGTCTCCGCATATTGTCAAGAGTTGAAAATGTTTGTCGATCAACTATCCAATGTTGGTGCACTGGTAACAAATCAAAGGTTAGTTCTCTAATTGATTGCGGGATTGAATGAATAATACGATGATGTTTCTACGTTCATTCGACAAAGCAATCCATTACCATTGTTCTATGAGGCTCGTTCAAGATTAATTCTTGAAGAAACCCGGAAACAAAAACAAGCGACGACAACGGCAAATAATGTCGGCACCGCTCTTCTTTCCACCAACAATTATACCGATGATTTTAGCCCTCAAAATTCTGGTTCGGACAGTGGTGCAAACCGACACAATAATGAACCAAAACGGGGTCAAAATCGCAACAATAACAAAGGGAAAAATAATAGTGAAAGTGAGGTACAAGGCACGACTTGTAGCTAATTGCACTAATCAGTAGGAGGGTATAGATTGTGGTGAGACATTCAGTCCGGTTGTTAAACCGGCCACCATTTGCACAGTTCTGAGTATTTCTATGGGTAAGCATTTTCCTATTAATCAGCTTGATGTGAAAATACATTTCTAAATGGGGATTTGAAAGAAATGGTTTATATGAATCAACCGCCTGGTTTTGTCCATCCAGCAGCCCCTTAGTATGTATGTCGTCTCTGTAAGCCACTTTATGATTTGAAACAGGCCCCTAAAGCGTGGTATGATTGCTTTGCTCAATATATCATGCAGATTGGGTTTGTATGCAGCAAGTGTGATAATTCTTTATTTATTTTTTATAGAAGTAGTAGCATTGCTTATTTATTATTGTATGTTGATGATATTGTGCTTACTGCCTCCTCCGAGTTGTTGAAAATGAGATCATTGCACTGCTCAAAACAGAATTTTCTATGACTGATTTGGAGAAGTTGAGCTATTTTTTAGGGATTTCAGTGACTAGAGCTGCAGACACTATGTTTCTTTGTCAGCGTAAGTATGCAGAAGAGATTGTGTACATAGCAAAAATGGAAAATTGCAAGATCATGTCCACTCCAGTTGACTCTGAATCAAAGCTTAGTGCTTTAGATGGTGATCCAGTGTCAAATCCCACTCTATACATAAGTCTTGCAGGTGCACTACAGTACCTCACTTTCACCAGTCCTGATATTGCTTAATCTGTTCAGCAGGTATGCTTATTCATGCATGCCCCATGGAGACACATCTTTCTGCCCTCAAACGTATCATTCGATACGTTAAGGGCACACTTGATTATGGATTACATCTATACCCCTCAGCAACGACCAGGTTGTTGTCATACATGGATGCTGATTGGGCGGGATGTTCGGACATGCGACGATCCAACTCAGGCTATTGTGTGTTCTTAGGGGATAACCTCATTTCTTGTCTGCCAAGAGACAAGCCACATTATCCCGTTCGAGTGCAGAAACAGAGTACAAAGGTATTGCTAATATTGTTGCTGAGATCTGCTGGCTCCGAAACCTTCTTTTGGAGCTTTAGTGTCCATTACGTAAGACGTCTTTGATTTATTGTGATAACATATCCTCCATATATACGTCTCATAATCCGGTTCAACATCAGCGACCAATCATATTGAGATGGACATCCACTTTGTTCGTGAGAAGGTTGCTCTCGGTCATGTTAAGATATTGCATGTGCCTTCTTCATATCAGTATGCAGATTTATTCACAAAGGTCCTTCCTAGATAGCTCTTCCTCGATTTCAGATCCAGTCTTAGCGTCCGGCCTCCTCCCACTCCGACTGATGGAGTGTATTAGCATGTGTACATTTATATATATTTAGTCATATTTAGTCTTGTGTAATTATGGTAAATATAAAGTCAGCAGCGAGGTCAGCTCCATCTCCTCCTTCCTTTGGACCCCTATTGTATGAGGATTCCACATTGTACACCTATATATATTTTGTATTAATGAGAAAGACTCCCAAAGAGAAATTAATACAATTCTACAAAATTGATACTCGAATTAAATAAATTTTAGGAGGTTAAAAAATTTGACAAGACACAATTCGCCTCTCTTGTATCTAGATTCTGTGCTAAATTAACATAAAGGTGCTTGTCACCCTTTAAGCACAGAGTGATTTGAGTCAGCATTAAGGATGTCAATCATCACTATTGTGGCCAAGTGGTGAGAAGGGACAGTGAAACTTTTCTAAAACAATATCGTTGGATCTGAAATTTTGTGGCTATTATAGCAAATGATTATTATACATTTATAATAACATTTGTCATTTAAATAATAGTTGATTGTTATAGACAAAAAGATGTATAAAATTTATTTTTTATTTTTTAATTATAAAAAATAACAAAATTATTTAAATTTTAAATCTCAAAGATATGCATACTTCACTAACTAAACATTGAAGAGATATAATACAATTTCAATAAATTCATAATTGAATGTATAAAGTTTTGACCTCTAAGGCACATATTTTAAATCTACTTGAAAATTAATTTTTTTCAAGATTGATAAAAAAAATTATAATTGTAGTTTGTTTTGTAGATTCCAACCTCTTAGTGATGATATAACGCTTGAATTGATGAAGATTTGAGTCCAAACTTTCAGCAAAGAATTGTTGGAAATTTGCATTTGGCGGGGAGGTGCGTCCACCCATATTTAATGAATTAAACACTAGTATTTCGCATATTGGAGGCTTTGTCTCTTCACACATGCATAATCTACCACATCGGTGGTAAAATGAAGAATTGCTCTCTTTATAAGTCTCATAATTGGCTAAGGGTTTGGGACCCCAAGGGGTAACCCATGTGTCCGGGCTAGGGTCACGGGGTGTGGGACGTGGGACGTGGAACTTTATGATATTATCTCTTTGGACCCCCAAATTGCTTAATATTTACAGTTTGGTCCCTGGAGTTTCTGAAAATGTGAATTTGGCAACAACGGAAGGCAGAAAGTTTCTGCCTACCGTTTGGACTGATTTTTGGAGCATTAACCAGCCATTACTTGGATGTTAACTCCTCCATAAACAACCCTCCTTTATTGGACATAAACCTGCCATTAACAGCCCTCCTTCAATGGCCTTAAACAATCATTTTCTTGGCAGTTGAGAAGTCCCCCCTTATGCTATATATTGGAGCCTTTTGGGCTGAATTGTGTGTACAACATATGGACAAAAACAGTGACGAAAAACACACAAACAGAATATAGAAAATGAGACAACATTTATATACACAGAGACAAACAGAGACATCAAATTCACCCAAAACGTTGGGATCAAAATGTAAACTCTTCCTTCCTTTTTTATTCTTCAGCAAGGCGTTTCGTGTTTGTTTTCTTCGTCAGACTCAACCTATTTGCTTTGTAGTGTTGAGATTAAAATGTTGTTTTATCTTGGAGACTATTGTCCGTTAACGTAAAAGCATATATATGGGGCAATCTTGTCTTAAGGACAGAGTGCGATCACTCGACTCAGCACGCAGTTGTAACCATCCAGATTTAGTGTTTCTTGATTCCATGTTATCAAGATTCAAGACTCAACAAGCTTGCGGCAGTTCTGAACATTGGCCTATTTGTTTATTCTTTCGAACACTTGTAATATTTATTTACTTCCCGTACTGCTTTATCAATATCCAACAAGAATATGATTCACACTCCTTATTCACTTTTTTTCCTTTTTAAAAAGTATTTATAAATAAAAATAAAATACAATGTTTTTTTAGATTAAAAATATGTATTCATATGTAATATTCTGCCATAAATATATTATATTAAAGTATCAAATTAAATATTTGATTAAATTATATACATTTATTATTAGTAATTATAGATATTCTATTTTTATAAAGATGATTAATTACTATATTACCAAAAAACGAAGATAACTATTATAAGTGTCGCACCCGATTTTGACCTGCGGGCTTCGCGATGCGATGGGTCGATTCCCTTTGGATTGGATAAAAATGCTTGCTTTGAGGAGTCGCCACCTAATTATTCTAAGGTGAATTAGGACACCTAAATGCTGCAAAATAACTCCAATTTTATGGTCTGCGAAACTAATGAAATTCTAGGTAAGGGTTCTTTATTATCCTAAAGGGAAGGGGTAGGTATCCTTTAAGATCCGCTAACTTGCGGTTATCCGGTCAAACTCAGGTTAATTATTGTACTAAGAAAATGCATGTTTTTACAAGTATAAAAATAATGTTGCAAGTAGATAATAAAATGATGCATTTTGTACATGTAAAGTTGAGAGAAAATAAATAAATAAATATGCATCTGTATGAAAATTGATAAAAATATATGCAAGGTGATTTTTTATGGGCAACGGGCCTAAAAATAGATAAACTAGCGATTAACGATTTTAAAACTAACCGAGCCTAAAAATAAATAAACTAGCTATGGGTTTCAAGTTTTGACTACCCTATTAATTAATCTACCTATTCTAAATATTTTAATAATTTCAGGAGTACAATAATATTACAATACATAATGAAATAAAACTGAATTAAAGAAAGTAAAAACAACAACAAAATAAATAATCTCCGAGGGACATTTGCCTTTTCTGACTTTATCCATTGCAAGCTGTCAAGAACAAACAGTTAGAAACAATTGAATATACATAACTTCGGATCCGTATCCAAAACAGTAAATGTTTTGATTACGGAGGGCTCAGACTTAAATTTTGAAAAGATCATTCCAATCACGTCGTGGCAGCGAACATATGACTCGTTGGTCATTTTAGTTGTCTTGCCTATCGAACATGTTGGTCTCTCGGGTGAAAAAGATTTAAGTTTCATCCTTGCCCGGAAGCTTTATTTTCCGTCTTTACAACTGTGGAGGCCTAAAAAATCGACTGATATTTTTTCATCGGCCAGTGTAGTATAATATTCAAACCAGTAAACTGTAGTATTCAATTTCATTGGCCTAAATGTAGTATTTGTTCCAAACAGTAAAATGAACAAAAACAACAAGAGAAACCGAGAAGCATTTCCCGGAAAGACGAAGCCTCGAATTCGATTTCATTGGCCTAAATGCAGTATTTAATTCAAAACAGTAAAACAACAAGATATCCGTTGCACGGATGTTTAAATGCCAAAAACAGTAAACTGAGAACAAAGAAACGAAAAATGTGGCCTCGAATTTAATTTCATCGGCCTAAAATGCAGTATTTAATTCAAAACAGTAAAACAGCAAAAAAAGCGCGGCCTCGAATTCAATTTCATCGGCCTAAGTGCAGTATTAGTTAAGACAATAAAACAGTAAAACAGAAAGATATCCGTCGCACGAATGTTAAAGAAAACAGTAAACAGAGAAGCGAAACGAAAAAAAAGTGCGGCCTCAAATTTAATTTCATCGGCCAGTGTATCTGTTTCAAATGAGTAAATGCCAACAGTGTAGTAGCATCAGAAATGTAGTTTCTGAATATTCAAAAGTGCAACAACTGTTAGTTTTCGATGTACCAGCTCAAAGAGTGCAGCATAATTTCAACTCAAAGTGCAACAGATCAAATGCAACGATTTGTCCTTCAAAATATAGCATATGTTTGCCTTAAGAACATGGCATCCATTGGTGATCAAGTATAGCAACTCCTCAAATGCAAATAGTTCAAAGTAGGGTAGTACAAAATCAAGCATAGAGGTGTGGCAACTTGTTCTTTTTCAAGGGAGCTATAATACAATAGCAGCAAAGTGCTACAATAGCTTAGCTTAAGTGTATCAGTGGTTCACCAAATATAGCAGCTCAAGTGTAGTATCAATGTCCATAAAAATCAAAAGCAGCAGCTAAATCAAATGGCTTAGCAGTAGCTACTTGCCTAAAAATGTAGCAGTGATTTGGCTCAAAATGCAATGACAATTCTACTAAAAATGCAGCTACAATTTTACCTTAAATAGCAGTGAATTCACTGAGTGTACAACCACTGTTTTACCCATATAAAGTTAATCATATCAAGACTAAGGACACAAGATTCCATTCATGTCTCACAGCTAGGCATAGTAAACACTAAAACAAATAAGACAAGTGCATGATCAAATTGACAACCACATGGACACAAGATTGAGAAATTAATAGATGACATTCAGCAGAACAAACTTTGTCTAGGCTAAGTATGTATAATTACATTTATGCTCAAACATGAACCTAACACGGTATGTTTAAGTATTAACAATCAGCAAAATCAGCAGACATTATGAGACATTCAATTAACCAATATTTTAAATCCTTCTCAACATATACTAATTAACAAAATATCATCGTATGATACCAACATGAATCAAACATCACAAGCAAAATAATTCAAAACGTTGTTGTTAACTAAACAAAACCAACATTCTTATCATGCTTAGATAATAAACATATCAACTACATCATTACTAAACCAGTGATAAAACGCATAAAACACAGAGAGTAAGAAAAATGAGAAGAGTTGAGTTTTACCGACTTCCGGATTATGAACTCCGACCCAAACCGAGAATGGACTCAACATCAAAACCATAATTTGAAGGGCTCAGATTTGTTAGAACAGAGCAAGAGGGAATGCAACACACGCCACGGCTGCGGACACCGGATTGCAAATTGATATCGTACCGGGTCGCCCCGCCAAGATACGGGTCGGATATCCTCAGTGCATTTGAAGGGAATTTTGTGCAATTTCTCCGGGTAGTACAGTAGAGGTAAATTATCATCATAGCCCGGCTTCGAATTTGACCCGACCTGGATACAGACCCCACCCGAATAGACTGACCCAGAAATGAAAATAAACCCTGGAGTGATCGGAAAATGGGAAGAACACAAAAGGGAATTTCGGATGAAAATTAGGAACTAACAAAGAGGGGCATTTCAGATTCGGACCCGACCCGACCCGAATTGTGACCCGACCCGGATTGTGACCGAGAAAGCAGTATCACGAAAACCGACCGGAAATAAAACCACCAAAACAGACCGGAAACCACCAACAAAAGTATCAAAACCACCAACAAAATTAAACCGGAAACCAACAACAAAATGACCGGAAACAACCAACAAAATAAACGGAAACCACCAACAATGGCACCGAAACCACCCCACAAAACAACTCCTGAACCACCCCTTTTTTTTTATGGACTTAGGACCTCAAAAGTTCCACCAAAACCGACGGTGGTGTGGGAGCAGTGTATGGGTGTGCGTGTGGCGACCGGCGAGGTGTGAGGTCGGGGCATGGGGGTTGCGGCATAGGGGGCAGGGGTGTAGGGTGTGCGGCGACCGGCGAGGGTGAAAGAGAGAAAGGGGCCTTTTATTTTGGGGTGTGTGGCTGATGATAAAAGGGGTTTGGGGTGGTTTTTTTTTGTTTTTGTAGTGTTGTATTTTTAGGGTTAGGGGATAAAGGGGGGGAAATAAAAAAAGGGATTTTTGGATGGGGTCCGAAAATGGGTTGTTTTTTTTATTGTAATGGGTTGAGTAGAAATTGTTTTGGGGGAAATGAAATGGGTTAAGGGTTTAAAAATATAAAAAGGGGTTTTATCATATAAAAGAAAGCTTTGCAAAATTTATAAATTGTAAAGATGACAATATGATAAAAATATAATATTTGTGAAATGCTTGATGCTTAAAAAAAATAAAAATGCAATGTCGTTTTGCGAAAATAAAATAACATATAATATTATGATAAAAGTATGAGTATGATAAAAAAAAATGCAAATGACAATAAAAATGCAAATAATAATGATATATATACATATATATGCATATATTTTAAAATTGTTTTTAAGTGTCAAAAATATTAAAAATTGCAAATAAAATCATAAAAGATGGGACAAAATTGGGTGTCAACAATAAGGAATTTAATTTTACAAAGAACGTATTGTTATAAAAAATTGTTATTACTGTTACATGTAAAATGTTGTTATCGAGAAATAAAATATAATATAAAAAATTAATTTAAAAAATTAATTATTATAGAAATATTGTTATATAAAGATGCGTTATAGAGGGATCTCACTGTAATATACTTCCTCCAAATCATTTGTCTTGCTATATTGTTCCTTTAGCCGCTATAAATTCTTGGCAGCAATATTGTTAGCAGTACTCAATCTAGGATAAAGATTATGGCAATCAATCAAATTTCAGAGGAACGAGAGTACAGGGTGGCAGAAAGTCCAAAAAAAATTCATCCGAGTAAAAAATTACTATTGCACAAAAATCACTACTAACTTTTGTCACTAAACAATTATCTTAATAGAGGTTCTTTGCACAAACTTTATTATTCTAATTTTTGTCGCTTAAAAATTATTCAAATTAAACACCGATTAACTCATAAATAAAATATACCAGAATTTATATATTTTGCAGAGAAAATTTGATGCGGCATGCAAATCAAATGCCACTTAACACCCCAAATATATTAACTCATTTTATGCTCATTCTAAAGATCCAACCCTTTGATTAAAGAAATAATTGTTAAAAGTTAAATTCAGAACATTCTTGGAAAAAAATTATTATTCACTCCTCTTAGCACATTAATTCCTCTTCCTCAATTTGTGTGATAGATTTTGCCATTTTGACATGAAGAGGAAAACTTTTTGAAATATGTGGTCTAAAACAATTTCTATGGCTATAAATCGTCACTTTAAAAGTAAAATTAAAAGTTGAAAGTTAATTATTATTAAATATAAAAATATTATTCCTTTTAGGATGGATTAAAAAGAAAAAAATATCACATAAATTGAAACATAAGGAATATTGTTATGAAATTAATAGTGTGGATGTCCACTACTCAAATTTAATTCTCCACTATTCCTCACAATTATGTGTTGTAATGACTATTCATCCCACTATAATAAATAGTGAATGAAATAATGACTATGTATCACACTATAGTAAATAGTAGGGGTGGCCAGTGGGCCGGGCTCTGTCCGGGGGTCGGCCTGGGTCGAGGCGGGACGGGCGAAGGGTGGGGTCGTCTGCAAGGGACTTGCTCGATCCGTCCGATCCCGATCCCGTCGGTATCGGGGCTGGGCGGGCTCGGGGCGGGGTCCGGCGGGTTTTCCTTTTTTTTTTTTTAAATAACATATGTATAAAAGAAACTCAATAAACAAGACAAGA
This sequence comes from Anisodus acutangulus, assembly GCA_029783415.1. NCBI lineage: Eukaryota > Viridiplantae > Streptophyta > Magnoliopsida > Solanales > Solanaceae > Anisodus > Anisodus acutangulus. Next base: position 34,683,028 of record CM056511.1, on the reverse strand, counting down.
TAGTGTAATAAAAACATCTCAATGCTGTTTTTGTGTCTCTTATATTATTTAATAGACATATGATTTTTTTGTAATACAAATACAATTGTCTAAAATCTAAATTGCAATTTTGTGGTGTTGTCCAAAAGTTGCAAATTACATAATAAAATTGCAATTTAAAAAATTACATTCTCAAAAAAACTTGTTCTAATTGCTTGATGATTTCCTGTGGTTCTTCGGTTGGAATTGGTATTTGTAGGTCAAATTGATCCACGTCGCTTCCACTACCTTCGGTTAAGATTTCGTTGTAGTTTTCATCTTTTTCTTCGTTGATCTCCGGTTGACCGCACCTTCTCCGCTCCGCTCGTATCCAATCTCTGAATAATACTGCAATTTCCAAGATGTCTCCCGCTAATGAGTGTCTGTGGTCTCCTATTTGATATCTGCCGGCAGAAAAAGCGCTTTCAGACGCAGTTGATGACGCTTGAATGTTCAAAACATCTCGAGCCATCAATGAAAGTGTCGGAAAGGTCTTCTCATTCCCTCCAAAGATTTCAGCAAGTCTTCATGTCCATCTTCATTGATAACTTCTTGATACGGTACAGAACCCTACAAAATAAAAATATCCAACTCGCTAATTTGGTTAGTAGTAGAGGTACGGCCGCACATTTTATTTCTGAGGCTTTCAATACTAGTCGCAGAAACAGCATGTCTTTTGTGAGGTTGTGTTGAAGATGAAGAAGATGGTATGGAAGCCGGCAAGTTACTAGCATTTTCTTGTTGATAAAATATATATATTTTTTTGCATTGGTGTTCTACGCTAGACAACACTTCTTCTTTAGTTTGTTCAATAGGTGGTGGGTGATTTAGATTTTTGGGACTTGGAGGTGGTAGTACTTCTATACAATCGTAAATAGTTTCAATTAGTGATTTAGTACCGTCTATTTTAATAGTAGGATTTAATACAGAACCAATAATATAAATAGAGGGAATAGGAATAAAATATTTTTTTATTTTGACAAACATTTTTTTAATGCCTTATAAGTTGGGTTTTCCATATATTCACTAAGTAATAAAAATATTAGAGTTATATAAAACAACATAGTTGAAATAGTAGGATAATATATACCGGAAAATTCTTTTGTTGCTTGAAAAAATTTCTCTAAAAATACAATAAGTTCGGAAATTTTTACCCAATCACTATCTAAAATCATATCAACTGGATTTTTATTATGAGAGTTAAAAAATAAAGTTATAGGTATTCTATAGTCATAAGCAACAAGTAGTTGCTCGTATAAAGAATTCCACCTAGTGGATATTTCTTGTGGAATTTTTCTATAAGGTAGTCCACAATCGTGACAAGTTTTTTTATATTCTTTTCTACGTTGTACTTTATTACTTTTAAAAATAAAGTTTATAGCAAATTGTATTTTACTAAGAATGTCTTCAAAAAGTGATAGATCATCCTTTACAATTAAGTTATATATATGGCACGCGCATTTTATATGAAAATGATCTGGAAAAGATGGAGTTAAACTATTTTTTAAAATTGTAATTGCGTAATTGTTAGAAGAAGCGTTATCTAATGTAATAGTCATAATTTTATCGGTTATTCCGTAATAATGGCACACTTGATAAATATTATCTGCAATAAAAGTACCAGTGTGCCTATCATCTATATATCTATACGCTAAAATACGTTTTTGCATAGACCATTTATAATCTATCCAATGACAAGTTACAGTTAAATAATCATGGTCGTTAGTACTACGATCTATACCAGACGTGATAGATACTTTGCCATTAAAATGATATAATGAAAAACGTAAATATTGTTGATATTCATGCGCGAATTTAAATACATCTCTCTACAGTTGATCTAGGAAAACCGTTAAAAGCAGGATTATATATATCTCTAATGTAATGAATAAAACCGGGAGATGAAGGAAATATAAAAGGCAAACCCTCCACAGCAACTAATTTTGATATTGTTTCCCTATCTCTATGTTTATTGTATTTAGAGCCTACAATTCCCCCCGTCATAGGGTTAATTTGACCAGATTTGGTCCGGACAAGACGTGATGTGAACCTTGTCCCGATGGAGCGGGCGTTTGCGCACCTGGTTTTGAAGCCTGGTATTGGACATGCCTAGCTGAATGAGCACTTACTACGTGTCTAATTAAACCCCCCGTCCCACCGTGACCTTTTCCAGTTTTAAATTTTAAAATATTTTTACAAATTTTACATATAGCTACTTGATTCTCTACGTCCCTATCAAAAAATGTCCATGCATCTGATTTTAATGGTCGTTTTGCTGGACCTCGTCTCATACTAGGGGGAATAGGAGGTATTTCAGTTGAAGGTGCACTAGTGGGTGTGTTGTCATCAGCATTAGTGGGTGTATCATCTAGATCATCATCTAAATTAAAGTCTTCTTGAATTCCAGAAAATAGCTCCTGGTCTAAATCTAATGGTATTGTAGGAAAATGTTGAGTATCAACAGAATCATCCTGTGTAGGAATAAGATGACTAGAAGAAGTACTCTTGCCCTGGTTGCCCCTACTAGAAGAAGCACCCTCACCCTTACCCTTAAACATACATTTTAATCCTTTCATTTTAATTATGATAATAAATAATTAAACACAATAAAATTAAGTGCGCTAAATAAAATAAACAGACAATAATAATTTAATGAAGGAACGAATGTACCAAACGCCGACGTGTAATCGAGAGGTTGAAAATTGAAACTTTAATCGATGGAAGATCCTCAAGCTATTTGCCAACTTCACTCCTAATTCCCAAATGAATAAATAAAATTGAATATTTAGCAAACAATGTAGACTTGTAGAGAGATATATTGAGAGATTAGAAAGATTGTAAGAAGATTTGTGAGAAAGACGAAGAGAAAATGAGTTATTTATAGTTGGAAAATTGAGTTAAAGTGTAAATATAATAACTTATGGGTTAAAAATAAATATTAAGGGGTAGGGGGGAGGCCTAAAATGGCAGTTGGCCAACGACCAAAATCTAAAGGTGCAACGGCCATATTTGCAAAGGGGGGACAAAGGGCGGGGTCGGGGTCGGGCTCTGGACGGGGTCGGGGCGGGGTTGGGGGCGGGCGGTCCTGGGGCGGGCTCGGGTCTGGCGGGACGAGACATTGTCCCGTCCCGAGTTCGAGTCCCGCCACCGTTTTTTTTTTGAGCGGAGTCGGGGCGGGGTCGGGCCGTCCCGGCCCACTGGCCACCCTTAGTAAATAGTGGATAATCATAATTGTAGAGGTTTATTCTTCCATTATGTATTCTTTACTTTTGCAAGATACCTCATTCAATATGCCTATAAAAGACCTAGCATATGAAAATTGAAATACACACTTGAAAGAAAGTCATTTTTATATTGTTTCATCCTATATTATTTCTCTTGTTCTTATATTATTATTTTGAGCTTAGTTTTTACCATACGTTACCAACACGAATTTACTTAAATTATGGTGTCTCTTTTGAATGATCATGGTCCAGCCCCGCCCCATTTTCTGGTATGAGTTCCTTCACTTATTTGAATCATACATGTATTGACAAATATTCTTTGAGCTCCATGTTAATTAGATTTTCAAAGTCCCAGTGTCAGTATATATATAGTGACCTCTCATGTTTTATAATTTGCATATTAATTCTTGATTGCAATCGTCATATATATATATATATATATATATATAGTATGTTTCAGAGGATTAAAATATTAGAGGTTCTTTTCATTGGAAAATACATTTATGATATAGTATGTTTCAGAGGATTAAAATATTAGAGGTTCTTTTCATTGGAAAATACATTTATGATTTCTGTTCTTGCAAAACCAGAAGAGTTTGATTGTTTATGAATTATTATATCAAGTTTTAACACTAACCTTTGCAGTCATGGAACATGATTCAAATAGATGCTCATATTTCTAATTGTAATTGAAAGAAATAATCCCCTTGATTATTTTCATTGATTGAATAGATATATATACAAGTTACATATTTCCATAATAGGAAAATCCTTTTCCTATTCTACTTCTAAATCCTTATTCTACCATAATTCTAACTATACAATTATGGTAATAGTATAACACTAATTAAGGTATCCTTTTCTTTACAATATACTACCATATACATTCCTAATATACCAAGAACTCCTTTGCCCGTGATGGGCTGAATTCTGCCCGTGATGGGCTGTGATGATGGACTGTTTAACATGGACTGTTTAACACACCCCCGCAGTCATAGCGGGCGGTCTTCGAACGCTGAGACTGTCCCTAAAATCTTCAAAGAGAACCGCTGGTAGACCCTTTGTAAAGATGTCTGCAATTTGATAACGAGACGGGACATGGCATACGCGAACTTGACCCTTTGCAACCTTTTCACGGACAAAGTGAATGTCCATTTCGATATGCTTGGTCCGTTGGTGTTGAACTGGGTTGCCTGAAAGGTAGATGGCACTAATGTTATCGCAATATACCAAGGTTGCCTTCTGAATGGGACAATGAAGTTCCAAAAGCAAATTACGTAGCCAACATGATTCGGAGACCACATTTGCTACCCCTCGATATTCTGCCTCGGCACTTGAGCGTGATAGCGTTGCCTGACGCTTTGCCGACCAGGAGACCAAGTTGTTGCCAAGGAACATACAGTAGCCAGAAGTCGACCGTCTGGTGTCGGGACAACCACCCCAATCAGCATCTGTGTAAGAGACAAGTGTGGATGTAGATGAAGGATACAAGTGCAAACCATAATCCAGTGTCCCCTGAATATACCGTATGATGCGTTTGATTGCATTCATGTGCTCAACTCTGGGGTCATGCATGAATAAACACACCGCTGTATCGCATATGTAATATCTGGTCCGTAAAGGTAAGATCTTGGAGGGCCCTCGCAAGATCGCGATAGCGGTCGGGTCCTCGAATGGTGCACCCTTTGTGGCACTTAGCTTTGGGTTTGCATCAATCTGGCGTGGAAGTGGACTTACAGATGACATCCCACCCTTTCGATGATCTCGGCTGACATACTTCCGTTGAGACAGAAACAACCCATCCGAATGACGTTGGACAAGCAATCTCCAAAAATAACTCAAAGGCCCTAAATCTTTCATAGCGAACTCGTAATCGAGCATGGTCATGATAGATCAAGCGCAAGGCATCGGAAGAGGCGGTCAAGATGATATCATCCACATACAATGTAATGTAGGCCAACGAAGAACCACGGCGGTAGATGAACAAGGAATTATCGACCGGCCGTGAGTGAACCCAATAGTGGAAACAAAGTCGGCAAACCTCGTGTACCAGGCCCTGAGACCGCTTAAGCCCATATAAGGACTTCTTCAACAAATATACATGATGAGGACGGTTTGGATCCCTGAAACCCAAAGGTGATGCATATAGATCAAGTTTCCTTGAGATCTCCGTGTAGGAAAGCATTCTTGACATCCAACCGATGAATTGGCCACGTTTTTGACAGAGCCAAGCTAAGCACGCAGTCGCGAATGGTAGCGGTTTGACCACTGGACTAAACGTCTCACCACAATCAATTCCAACTCTTGAGTCTTACCATCACCAACAAGTCGCGCCTTATGTCGAGCAAATGACCCATCCGAATTCTCCTTATGAGCAAAAATCCACATAGACCTGATAATATTAATACCATATGGACGGGCACCAACTCCCACGTCTTATTATCAATAAGAGCATTATATTCATCAGTCATAGCAATTTTCCAATTAGGGTCATTTAATGCGGACACAGGATTGCGGGGCAAAGGGGATCTAGAGACATCAGAATGTAAATTAAAATGTCTTTTAGGTGTAAAAATACCCCGCTGACTACGAGTGACCGGTCTATGACTCGAGGAAGAAGTGATGGAATTTTGGAAATTTTCTGGGCTCGGGACGGGTGGCGGCGGCGGTGGGCTCTTGGCCCAAAACGGTAAACAGTGGACTCGGATTCAGGCGGTTCGAGGTGGGGTGGCGAGCCGATTCTTTGGAATCTATTCGATGGTGGAAACGGGCGACGGTACTGTGGGACCAGCGGGCAGTGGGCCCGCTGGAGGATTTTGGGCACGGGAGGTGTTCGAAAAATTCCGAATAATATACGGGGATATTTGGTCATCCAAAAAATTATACGACTTAGGCTCGGGAGTATGAACTTTCGTAAAAGGGAATTGGTTTTCATCAAAAATGACATGACGATTTATAATGATTTTCTTGGAGGATAAATCAAAACACTTATAACCACGATGATTCGACGGATAACCCAAAAATACACACGGAGTAGACCGAGCCTGAAGTTTGTTAATTGTGGTGGATGGGAATAACGGATAACACAAGCACCCAAAAATTTGAAGATGAGAATAAGACGGGTTTTTATTATATAAGATTTTGAGAGGGGAAGAATATGTCAGACCTTTAGATGGAATTATGTTAAGAAGGTAAGTGGCCATTTGTAGAGCATGATGCCAAAAATACGGAGGTATGGAGGCATGGATTAGGAGAGTTCGGACAATGTTATTTATGGAACGAATTTTGCGTTCGGCTTTCCCATTTTGTGAAGATGTATGAGGACATGAAAACCGAAAATTTATCCCATGAGTAGCACAAAATTCTCGAAACTCCATATTGTCATACTCCTTCCCATTATCACATTGAATATTTTTTATTTCTCTTTCGAATTGAGTACGAATGAACGCTCTAAATTTTATGAAGACGGAAAACACTTGTGATTTATTCGCAATTGGAAACGTCCACAAAAATCTAGAATAATCATCTAAGAAGAGAACATAATAACGATGACCCATTGAACTCAGAACAGGAGAGATCCATAAGTCGATATGAATAATGTCAAATGGCATAGAAGTATGAGAATTGGAGTCTACAAATGGCAACTTAACAATTTTTCCTAATGAACAAGACTGACAAATTGGAGTACGACTCGTACCCTTACAAGAAATAAAGCTATTTTTATCTAAAACTGATAAAATAGAAGATCCCGGATGACCCAAACGAGCATGCCACATGGAAGGAGAGATGGTCGCAAAGGCGATGGCAAGGCCGACTCGATGGATCAAACCGGCATGATAGGATATAGATCCCCTACTATCACACCTCATGAGATGACTCCGCCTTGAAATCCTTCACAGAGAAACCGAAAGGATCAAATTCAACAGAAACAATTGTCATTTGTGAATTTACGGACGCATACTAAATTTTTAATCAATTTAGGAGCATGTAAAGTATTTTTCAAGAGGAGTGGTGGATTGGGGGAGACAACGTTCGACCATACCCTAGAATTGGAATAGAATCGCCATTACCAATGATTATCCCAGGGGTGCTCAAATTGGAATAAGATGAGAGAGTACCTGAGTCGGAAGTCATGTGAGTAGTGGCCCGTGTCCATGTACCAATTTTGGTCCGCTGAGTTAATCCCAGCGTGTGCATCGCGCCTCGATATCGGTCCGAGTAGGGCTCGCCGCATGATGGGCTTGCGGAGGTCGGGCCCCAAGACCTCCTGGTCGTCCTGGCCCTGGCCCGTAACTGCTACCACTGCCGTTGTTGGGCCACTGGCCAGTGGGCCGCCACTGCTGGCCATTGGGCCTGGATTGTTGGCCACCATCGCCGCCGGAATTTCCTCGCCGCCGCCGGTATGGGCTGGCCGCCCACGGTCCATCGCCATCGCTTCCATCGCCATGGGCCCCCCTGCTGGGCCCATGAGGGTGGTGGGCCACTGTTCATTGGATGGGCCCCACCGAGGTTTTGCTGACTACCGGAACCTCCACCATTACCACCGCGTTTGCCCCCGCGGTTTTTGTTATTATTCTTACGATTATTCTTGCCGCCACCATTATTATGGTTTTGGCCCGATTATTAACAAAAGCGACGGATTAGGAGAGGACGCCATCATGACAATCGACTTGCTCGGTAGTCGCCTTTTTAGCCAACCCGCTTCTTCTAACGTAAGCATGGAGCGGGCTTGATGGAAGTCGGAAGAGGGTTGCTTTGGCGAAGGAGAGTGCCAACACCATTATAGGCCTCCAAAGACCGCAACCAATCGTAGAACTAGACGATTATTTGTTACCGTGCGCCAACGTTCACGGTTGATCCGCCAATTCCTTTAGTTTCTTGCAATATGCGACGTTGAAATACGTCCATTCGAACGAGAGAGAATTCCTGCTCGAGTGTGACGATACGAGAATGTTGGTTGTCTTGGAATATGTCACGCAATCTATTCCATGCAGCCATAGCCGTGGTATCGGGCTCCATAATCGTCTGTAGAAGGTCCACTGAAATAGTGGCGTATATCCACCGAAGAACGGTAGCATCAAGTGTAATCCATACCTCATTATCCTCCGCAGGAAGTGGTCTAGCGGGAGGAATTATGTGATGAAGAACTTGGTAAGAGATAGCGTGAATTTTAAATAACTCCGCCCACAATGCATATTGAACGTTTTCCATCTCAAGGACAATTGGGACACTGAGCTTGATATTGGAAACCGTGAGGGCAGGGTGAAAATTGTTCTTAGACATATTTGAAAGAACAATGAAGGAGGATAAATTTAAGAGAGGTTTTTGAGAGCGGAAGACGAGATATTTGGAGAGAAAAACCCGAGGGAGGGGGGGGGTTCTCGGCCAAAGAGGAGGCAAAAGTTTGAGAGAAGAAAACTTTTGTTTAGACCTAGTCTCTTGATACCATGAAAGAAATAATCCCCTTGATTATTTTCATTGATTGAATAGATATATATACAAGTTACATATTTCCATAATAGGAAAATCCTTTTCCTATTCTACTTCTAAATCCTTATTCTACCATAATTCTAACTATACAATTATGGTAATAGTATAACACTAATTAAGGTATCCTTTTCTTTACAATATACTACCATATACATTCCTAATATACCAAGAACTCCTTTGCCCGTGATGGGCTGAATTCTGCCCGTGATGGGCTGTGATGATGGACTGTTTAACATGGACTGTTTAACAGTAATAATTTGTAATTTAATGGTCTATATTAGGAGCATTCTTTTCATGTTTCTGCCAACTTTGATGAAAAAGTATTCATGAATTTTTGGCTTTTGACATGAAAATTTATTAGTATACATTTTGTTTACAATTGGGCACTAACCTAATATTGGCAGGAATTTCTAAGAGAAATTTCCATAGTTGCTGGATGTTTTTTTCTTAGTATATGGCCTAAGAATTTGTTTGTAGATCTCATAGATTATTTGCAGAGTTATATATATGTGTAACAGCAAAAGTGGTCACATTTTACAAGTTTATTATGATTAAATGCGTTCATGCCTATGACCATAAAAAACTGTAATATTTTTAAAGGCTCAAGGATGAGTACTATTGCACTTTGGCTTATTATGTCATTGATTGAGGATAAAACGGTGGATTCAAGTCTCATCACACCAAAATATAAGACATCGGGCTAGAAGTCTTGATGCACCCTGATGATAAAATGTTAGGTTCGAGTCTCATCGATTTATGGCTTAACATGCCTTTATATGGGTAAGACGTCGGGTTTGAGTCAATATGCACTATATTGAGTACACAATGATAATTAAAGTAAAATAATATGTTTTGATGAAAAATCATGAAGCCGTCCCACTTAATATGCTCCATTCCGTGAGGGAAATGTGGTACCAATGCATAATAAGCCTGAATGAAGACAAATGGTTAAACGAATAAACGTGGGCATGGCAAAGAAAAAATAATGTTAATCATTATTGTGGTAATATAAGAGGACGAACATTATGGGTTCTCAAAATGGTCCTTCTAAAAGTGAAGGTAGTTTTTGTCATCAATTTGGTATGAAAGGTATTGGGCACGCGGTTATCGTGCGACCTAATTGAAGAGAATGTGACTTGTAATAAGCATCGTGAATCTCGACCATTCGTGTAGGCGAATGTGTCATGAGGTGATAAAAATTCTAGATAAAGATGTGCTCATCTATGGTTCAATAGATACCACAACTCATCTCTACGGGAGGTTTGAGAGAAATAATGAAATTTATTTTTGAATAAACGGTCATTTGTCATGTACGTTTAATACGTCACAAATATTGTGGTATATCTTATCATGAATTATCAAAGGGTAATAAATGTAAGAAATAAGTCTTGCTTATAAAAATTTTGTCCATGACCATAAGGACAATAATTTCTCTTCAAAAGGAAATGTTCACCATATGGATGGTGTTATTAAATATTTGATAATATAAAACTAATTGAGAGCTCTGGAAGAGCTAGAGTGATTACTACCCGAAGGAAGAAAATTGTTTATAATATTGGGGTTGTAGTAAGTCTTAAAATAAACTTATTAAGTTTCAACGGAATTGGTCAAAATTGAATTATATTAAAATTATAAATAATTGAAAGGTTCAATATCTTCATATTACTACAACCATAGCGGGTAAACGAAATGTATGTGCGATGTTGCCCAATTTTTCCTTCAAATTTGTACCACATAAATACAAGCATATGAAATCACATGCTACGGAGGTTGGCATGACCGGTTGGCCATCCCAGTTCAAATGTGATGCAAAATATATATTGAGAATTCACGTTGTTATTTATTGAAGAAATATAAGATTCTTCAAGAATTTTCTTATGTTATTTGTTCTCATGATAAAGTAATTATTGTACCAGCTATGGTTGGGATTGTATTCCCTGATTCTTGGAACGTAAAAAAGGTGATATATATATATGATCCAGTCACCAATCATATGGACCAATTTACTATTATATGGTTTTAATAGATGCATTTATGATATGGTCACATACGCTTTGATATCAATTGGCAATTTAGTTTTTGCAAGATTGTTTGCTCAAATTGTTAAATTAAGAGCATGGTTCTAAACTATGAAATTATATTGATAATACTGGTTTATATCCAAGTTGATTTAGCAGAAATTTTATGCCTCCAATTATAGCTAAATCATTGGTTACGAGAACAAAACTCCCAAAAGAAATTTGGTATGAGATGTGTCATTTAACATGTAGCAGCATTTGTAAGCATCAAGCCAGCAAGATTTTCCTATCACAATTGGTTTAGGGTCAGGAATCAAATAATTCTCATCTAAAAATTTGAATGTGCGGTATATGATTTAAATTATTCCATCACAACGTATAAAGATGGTCCCCATATAAGATTGGGAGGTAAATGTTAGATTTCTAACATTAGAGGGAGATATGATAAGCAGCTGGAAAGTAAGTTATATGTAATGAATTATTACTGGTATGATCCTCGTTCAAAAGATAATTCAAGTCAATTTCCAGACGCATTTGCTGACCTAAAAGTGAATATCCAGCAGAAAATGCTCTAATTAGAATTAAAGTCCTTCAAGGACAAAGTCTATAGTGATAGACCAATCAATTCAAAACATAAAATTTCTTGAAGAAGTCGAAAACCAAATAATCAGGATGGTCATTATAATGAGGTAAGTGCTTTAAAAGAGCACCACGACGTAATACTCCATAAAATCTTGAGAAAGGTTAAGGTACCTGAAAATAATAAAAATGACGAGATCTCAATAAGTTATGTCTCCTCGAGAAAAAATATGGAACCGAAATGATATAATTGTCGATAATGTTTTTGCATATAATGTTGCTGATGAAATAATGCAACAAAATGAGAATCTTGAATCAAAATCTGTCTAGGAATGTAACAGATATATGATTGGCCAAAATGAATAGATGCAATTCAAACTAAATTATCTTCGCTTGAAAAATGCGAAGTTTTCAGACCTATAGTCCGAACATCTAAAGGTATAAAGTCAGTGGGGGTACAAATGGGATTTTGTTCAAAAAAAATTTAGAAAAAGGAAGTCGTAAGATATAAAGCACGACTAGTGGCACACGAGTTTTTGCAAATACCTGACATTGATTATAAGGAGACATATTCTCCTGTGGTGGATGCAATCACCTTCAGATATCTTATAAATCTGATAGTCCATGAAAAAATTGATATGCATCTGATGGATGTTGTCACGGCCTATTTATATGGCTCACTGGACAACAATATTTTTATGAAAATTTCTGAAGGATTCAAAATGCCTGAAGCATATAAAGATTCCCGGAAAACTTTTTCAATAAAGCTTCAAAAATATTTATATGGATTAAATCAATCAGGATACATGTGGTATAATCGCCTAAGCGAATACCTACTGAAAAAGGTATAAAAATGACTCAATTTATCCTTGTGTCTTTATGAAAAGGTCTGAATATGAATTTGTCATAATAGTTGTATATGTTGATGACTTGAATATTATTGGAACTCCCGAAGAGCTTCCAAAGGCAGTAGAATGTTTGAAAAAAGAAATTTGAAATGAAAGATCTTGGAAAGATAAAATTCTGTCTTGGTCTACAAATTGAGCATTTTACTAATGAAATATTTGTCCATCAATTAACATATACTGAAAATATCTTAAAGAGATTTTAGATGGATAAAGCACATCCATTGAGTACCCCAATGATTGTGAGATCACTCGATATTAATAAAGATCGATTTCGATATTCTGAAAATGATGAAGAGTTTGTTGGTGCTTAAATACCATATTTTAGTGCAATTGGGGCATTAATGTATCTTACGAGTAATTCTCGATCAGATATAGCTTTCTCTGTCAACTTATTAGCAAGATTTAGTTCTTCGCCAACAAGAAGACATTGAAATGATGCATTATATTTGCCTGACCCGCATAAAGGTCGATCTCAAATAAATTATTTATTTACATATGGAGGTATAGCTATATCATGACACTCAATCAAAAAAATTATGGTTGCTACTTCTTCAAATCATGCAGAGATAATAACTATTCGTGAAGCAAGTCGGGAATGTGTTTGGTTGAGGTCAATAACTCAACACATCCAGAAAACATGTGGTCTTTTTTTGAAAAAGAATATTCCAACAACATTGTACGAAGATAATGATGCATGCATAGCTTAATTAAGAGGACGATACATTAAAAGAGACAGGACTAAACACATTTCTCCAAAATTCTTTTTTCACTCATGATCTTCAAAATAAAGGTGAAAAGATGTTCAACAAGTCCGTTCAAGTGAAGTGTTCACTAAGGGATTATCAACCTCAACATTTGAGAAGATGATATACAAGATTGGAATGCGTCGTCTCTGAGACATTAAGTAAAATTTTTATCATGGGAAGTAATACACGATGTACTCTTTTTTCCTTAATCAAGATTTTGTCCCATTGGGTTTTCCTTGATAAGGTTTTTAACGAGGCAACAAGCAATGCGTATAACAAGATATGTGTACTCTTTTTCCTTCACTAGGTTTTTTTCACTGGGTTTTTCCGAGTAAGGTTTTAACAAGACACGTCATCTATGGACATCCAAAGGGGAGTGTTATGACATTAATAGTGTGGATGTCCGCTACTCAAGTTTAATTCTCTACTATTCCTCACCATTATGTGTAGTAATGATTATGTATCCCACTATAGTAAATAGTGGATGATCATCATTGTAGAGGTCCGTTCTTCCACTATGTATTCCCTATTCTTGTAAGATACCTCATTGAATATGCCTATAAAATGTCTAACATATGAGAAGTGAAATACACACTTGAAAGAAAGAAGAAAGTCATCTTTATATTGTTTCATCCTATATTATTTCTCTTATTCTTATATTCTTATATTATTATTTTGAGCTTAGTTTTTACAACAAATATGTCTTTATTACTAATATGATTGGATAAATTTTATGAATGATCACTTAATTATCACCTTTTTTTTTACCAAAGTCATTTAACTATGTTTTCTAGCACAAAAATCACATAACTATCGCTTTTTTTCACTAAAGTCACTTAGCTATGTTCTCAAACACAAAAGTCACATAACTATCATATTTTTTTCACCAAAGTCACTTAACTGTATTTTCTAACACAAAAGTAACAAAAATCACACCTACAGAAAAATTCCACTTTCAATGGGTAATATTTTTATATTTTTTTATCTGATGCAGACTCATACGAATATTAAAATATTAAAGAAACAAAACCAATCCTTCACCAAATATACGATCCTTCTCTCTAGGGGCTCTCAAGTAAAAAATATGTGAATCTTATTGGTCCTTTTTTCAATATATATTGAAAAGTGTTACATGTTGTTGGATAGTAGGAAATTGAATTATACGACGTAATAATTATTACTATTTGCATCGAAAGTAATAATCTTGTGATAATTTTTTTTTCAAATTTTCATCTTTTTGATATTTTAATATTTGCAAGAGTTTTGGACCGGGTCGATTCTTTTTAATGAGTTTGTATCTATTAGATTAAAAATATAAAAATATTATCCATCAGAAGTTGAATTTTTAGCCGATGTGATTTTTGTGTTAGAAAACATAGTTAATTGACTTTGGTAGAAAAAAAAGTGATAGTTATGTGATTTTTGTGTTAGAAAATATGGTTAAGTGACTTTGGTGGTAGGGATCTAGTAGCTCAGTTGGTTGGCTACCTGAACTTTCACCTTGTTGGTGAGGGTTCGAATCCCACATTGTAATCTCCTCCATTTTCCCTTCCCCTAACCCCTATGTAATAATATTTTTTTTTAAAAAAGTGACTTTGGTGAAAAAAAGTGATAGTTAACTTACCATTTATGAACTTTACCCTAATACGATTCCAGTGTGGTTGGGTTTTATTTCACGACTCAACTATGTTAGAAAAAAGATGTATATTCCAAACATTCTGTTATGGGTGCTAACTGCGATACTAGAAAAAATTCTTAATGTTTCTACGTGATTCCGCAAATTATTGTCCTTGTAAGTCAATAAAGCAAGAATCAAATCGTCACTATATTTATTTCTTTTTCTACTTTTTCTTTAAATGCAGGATAATCCCAAAGGGGCAATGAGTTATTTTCTACCGGTTGGGCTCTCTCCTCACCATCCCCATACAGATGATTCACAGGGTTCATAAGTCATAACTACTCCTCTTACTATAAGACGGTTACCTAGTCAACTTTGGATTCGCATGTGCTCAAACTTTTTTGGTTCACCTAACATTTTCCATTTGTCCGACTGTTGATGAGTAGCTTTTGGATATCAAATGGACTTATTAAATATATTCTAACCTTTCTATACAAATGTAAAAGTTGACCTTTGATGTATCGTTAAGTTGTCCCGAGTCAGTTTTTTTTTCTTTCTCATTACTAAATTGCACACCAATTTTGACCCGTTAAATTTAAAGTTTAAAGAAGAGGAAAAGGAAAAGAAGGAATGGTGGGAAGGAGATTCCATTCCTTTAGCATACATAATTTCTCACATAACATGATTATTTCGTTGGGTCCTGTTAGTAAAAGTTTTGGGCCTAATACACCATAAGGGGTACTTGCTAAATAAGACAACCCATTAGTTAAACTAACCTTATACCCTAATACGATCTATATAAACACCATATGGGTGTTGGAAGACGAACAATCTAAATAGTTAGAGAACGGCTAGGGTTAGTAAAATTCTCTGCATAACACAATAGGATATTTAGGTTGTGGAACTAGAGATTCTATCTGTACGTGAGAATTTTCGACGATCAGTAATTCGAGTCGTGGTTGCTACAAACGATCCGCTTCCGCAAGGAGAAAATTCGTAAGTCTCTGAACTAACAATTATTACAATGGTATCAGAGCCAACATGCTCGTTTTCTGGTCGTGTGAATTATTTATATGCAATATGTGATGTTAGGGGTTTTAAGTGTTAAACCTGATTTTTAATTGCTAATTTCATGTTTGAATCTGTATGTTTTGTGCATGAAACCTTAAGGCCTTTAAATATCTCGTCGAGATCTTTCCGAAGATAGGTGGATCATAAAATTTGGCATTGTAGTTTATGATTAATTGAACTTTTAAATTCTAGGGTTTCATTAATACAAATTTAATCCTAGAAAATTCAATTATTCATGTTCCATGCTTATTTTGTGTAAAATATGTTGTGTAATATGTTACAACATGTTTATGGAGCAAAATTAATTCATCAATTGTGTTTTTCATCGGAAAAATAATCGGGTTTTCAATTTAAAATTGATTTAAGGTTTGTTTAAAACTAAAAACAATAACTTTGATAATATGGATCAGTTTTAAACATTTTATCGTGAAATTGATTACCCCAATATATCCTAAAACACCCTTAGGACCGTAACAAGTGTTTCGATTGAAGTTTGTTTTGCCGTAAATCATTCTTTTTGGTCGTTACCCTAACGAACCCGAATTAAGAAAAATCTCATTGTTTTCACGAATTTTGGCATGTATTTGATGATATTTTGAGTAATTGGTGCTTGAAATCAATCCTAAAATACGTTTGAGACAAATCTTAGTGTTTTGATTGAATCTAGATAGCCTAACAATGGCGGAAATGGATCCGGGTCGCTGAAATATCCATTTTCAGCCCCGCGGCTGAATTGGGGAAGAAGGCTGAACAGTGGTGTTTTGCGAAGCCCACTCTCGGCCCCAACTTGCATCGACAAGTGTGGGCCACCCCCAACTTCGATTTCGATTAGTTTTTTTTTTTGCTCCAAATTTAATATCTAATTTTTTCATATTTTTAAAATATTCTCTATCCAAGGAAAAATATTTTTCAGTAATTAATACCGTTATGAAATTGTTAATTTTGTATCAATTAATTTATGTGGTATTTTTCGAAAATAAAAATATGAAAAATCTATATATGATTCATTGAACATGTATATGTTACTCCCTCTCCCTAAAGGTTCATGAAAAATAAAAATCTTATTTTCTAAATGAAATTAGGTATAAATATTAATTTTCTCCTTGATTTGTTCTTGAAAAAGTATGAAGATTAAATTTTTAGATTTAATTAAACTATTCTATTGATATAGAAGTATATCTAGAATAAGATATGATTTTTCTATTTAATGTATATATTTATGAGTATATACCACTTGTTTAATCAAGAAATAAAAATATTTAGTGACTTAGCTTGAGTTGATATGACTATTTTACATTTAAAATCTATCCTTAGATGATGATTGGGAACGTAGTGAACTTTCGACTCTAGGATTTATGTTTATGTTTAATAGCCCTGTCAATTTGCTAAAGTTATATTTATGTGTATGCAAAAATATTAAACATGCGTGTTTTTATGCTAATTGTAAAACACTAAAACTTTTGTGTCCATAAATATCATGTCTACTTCTTTAAAGAATATTGTTGTAGAGCTTATCAAAAGTGAAAAGATCAACGGTGATAATTATAAAAATATTAAACTGTAATATGTGATGGAAGAACTTTTTTTTAAAGATAATGTCATGGATAAAGCCTATTATGCTTGAAAAAATTTCCTAGCTCGCATTATGTTGCTGAGCTGTGAAGATTTCATGGGGAATTTTACTCATAAAATTACCAGAATTCTGTAGGTTGCTCTCACATATAAGTGTGGTAACACTACGGTAACCATACTTAAGGTCATAAGTTGACTATTGAGCACCAAGTTCAAGTGATTATATGTTTCCTTACTCAAATTTAAGAGCACATGAAGAAATCCCTAACTCATAATAAATGTAATAGTACATTTTATGATGTGAGACAACGTCTAAAGATAGAAGAATAGCAGCATGAGGTTGCCAGACAAAGTACAAAAGTGCACAAAATAATTTCTAGATCAAGAAATGATTTTAAATGTAAACTCAGAGAAAACTAAAAAGTTAAGGCTCATCCAAATAAGAATCCTAAAATGATAATCAACAAGATGATAGAAAGTGAAAAAAATGTGACTAAAGTGAAATGCTTCAATTGTGATCCAAAGGGTGACCATGCTATTGATTATTGCACTAAGCATAATAAAACACTTCATAATGAGTCTAAAAAGGTACTTCGTGTTCCTTACGCTAATAATAGACGTGTTGCTAGTTGTGTTTTTTTCTAAGATTAATCTTTCATTGTAATTGACTTAGGAGTCGTGTACAACATTGTGAGGGAAATGAAGTCTTTCTGGAGTTTTAATGGATCCCACATATATATTATGGATATATGTAGAAAATGACATTAAGGTTGTTAAAAGGACTGTATCATGTGAATTAGTTTTACGTGAAAATCGAGACTTCATCCTACAAAATACTTTAATTGCTACTTAAACTTTCAAAGAAATTGCTTTGTGTTGATTTATTATATTTATGTTTCAATTGAAATTTTCACGACATTAAGGTATAGGAACAACTTATTCTAGTTATGTTTTTATCAAAAATAATTTTATTTATAATAGATTTTGCATTTTGGTTCCTTAATCCAATTGTTAGCTTTCCCAATTGCCTTATCACACAATCACAAGGATGATATGAAATTTGGCGTGCTAGACTTGATCATATGGGCCTATGACATGTGGATAAGTCCACTTGTAAATATTATCTAGTTCGAAAAAAGCTAATAGAAAATCATTTAAGAACACCATCAAGATTTATTTTTCATTGCATAGATTTATCCTGAATGAATGTGAAAATGTGGCAAAGAATTTCTAATTTCACCATATTAATTGATAAAATTACTCATTTTGGTAATGTCTATTTGATTTCACATAATCTAAGGAAATAAGTTGCTTTAAGTAGTATGTGAAAAAGATTGAAAAGCAATTGGACAAATCAATAAAAGTATTGAGAACCAGTTGATCGAGGCCATGAATACGTCTTGGCCTCATTAAGCGAGTTTTTGATGATGAAAGTAGAATCGTTAATAAGTTGACTATTTCAATATTTCACAATAAAAGGTGTTGTGGAAAACATAAATAGAATGATCCTTGAAACGATTAGATCAATAATGGCTCAATAAGTTATATGTTTTCTATTGGAGATGTTATGCACTAATCAGTTGTCTACGTTCTTAATCGTGTGCCAGCGAAATCAGTTACATCTACACCATATGAGTTATGGAGTAATAAAATCTCAAGTATTTTGTGAGACCTATGTGATGAATAACTTATGTATATAATTTTCTCATGGCATATTTGGACCAAAAGGAAGCAAAAGTGTCTATATGAGATGTTGTAGATTACGTATTTATGGAGCTACATCGCATTTGGAGCATAGCTGAATTCGACTAAAGAAATTTCACAGTTTTAAAGAATGAATAACTCAGAAGGACGAGATAAGTTAAGACTTGTCTCCTTATGAACCTAAGGATCAAAATCAACTAGGATCACTTCATTCGAGTGGGAGATTTTTAAGTGATGAAGGATTAATTTCTCATCTAGATCAACCTTCATCATCAAATGTGAATGAAAGTGTTCCTTCCCTGAGTGGGAGCGACAATAATTTTCTTATTCCAAATGGGAGTGAGATAAATCTTATTTCAAGTGGAAGCGATATGAATAGTTCTGGTCCAAACAGGAGCAAATTTGATCCAAATGGGATCAATATGAGATTATATGAATCTCAGTCACGATATAGTGCTCCTACGAGATGAAAATGACCTAAAAATAGCGCTGTTATGCCCTTCAAATATGAAAATGAATAAATGCAATGAAATAATAAATGGAGTCTAGGAGAATCAATCAAGTTTAGGAACTAGTTGATCTCCCAAAAGAACACAAAACTATTGAAACCAAATGAGTTCCAAAAGATAAACACAAGGCTTGTAGCATAGTTGAGATATATGACTCGACTTGTTGCTAATGTAACAGGAATGATTGACTATGATGAGTCTTTTTCACCCGTTATGTGGATTCACCTCTATGACCTTAATTCTGACTATTGTTGCTATCTTGGATCTAAAACTGCATCAAACAGATGTAAAGACTTCCTTATCTCAATGGAGAACTAAGCGAATAATTAATTTGGAATAACTTAAGAATTTCATCCAAAAGGCCACAGACATATGATTTGTAAACTTTTGTAGTCTTGTTATGGCCACAAACAATCTTCAAGGCAATGGTATATACATTTTCTTAGGGTGGTCAATTTTATTGACTTCACAATGATTCACAAGGGATCATTACATTTATACTAAAAGATCTGAGAGCAACATTATACGTATGTCATTATATGTTGATGATAAATTAATAGCTGAAAAATAGTTTGAAAAATATACACAAGGTAAGGGCCTTGTTATCGTCTCACTTGGAGATGAAAGATATGGTAAACATGCATATATTCTCGAAATAAAAAATTTGAGAAAATGTTTAAAGAAATTATTCTTTAAATGATTAAACTTGCTAAATTGTGACCATATCAAAACTCCAATGAACAAAAACAATGCCTTGTATGCTAGACTGTGTTCTAAAACTCCAAAATAAGATGAACAAACAATTAAAGTTCATTATGCTATGTACGGTTGGTAATCTTATGCAAGATACATTTGCTAAACTTGATATTTGTTTCGCAATTGACTTGTAGCCAAATATAAAAGCCAACTTAAATCCAACACATTCAAAATACAGTTAAAACGAATCATGAGGTACCATATGGGAACTACTGATTATGCGATTTTCCATAAGGACATGACATGGAACTATGGGTATACATTGATGCTAATTGTAGGGGAGATATGGACAAGTTGAGGTCTACCTCTAAATGTGTTTTATGTTCAATAAAGATGACATATTGTAGACAATGAAAAAAAATCACATGTAGCTCTATCCATGATGAGAGTTGAGCTTGTGACTCTCTCCTCAGTAGCGCAATAGGTTGTTTGGTTAAAAAGGTTGTTGGATCATGTGTTGATGTTGCAATTAGTGTTGAACTAATAACCATCTTTGTGATCATCAAGCTGTTATTTTTAGCACTAAAATTCTAAATATCATCATAAATCCAAACATACTGACATTAAATTTAATTTTGTGATGACATGATTGCATGCAAAGAACTGAACGTAAAGTATATCTGCACAAACAGTTGCAGATCCATTGACTCAGTCAGATCCTAGAGATGCATGTTTTTGTTCATGCAAGATCTCAAGGACTGTGTGGACTTTAATATAGTCATTAATTTTTAATTTATTTTTCCAACGTTCATGTTTCTTAAAAATCAAAATAAGTTTCATTTACACACATTTATTATGTGAATGTTTGTTGTACATTCATATTATAAAATGCTTCTGGTGCATTCTTTGATATAATTGAAAAGTAAGTCGGGTAGACAGAGGTCAGCCTTATCACACAGGTGACCGCCTCGATCAATATTAGTTTTGATGGGAGATGAGACGATATTTTAAGCAAATTATCATATGGGATAATTTGAGAGCACGTGACTTAAAAATCTTTAGCGTCGCACGAGTAATGACAAAGGGTCATTATAGTATTGTGTTAGTGGAAATAAGATTCACTTAATCTACCTTGAGAGTCCAGATGTGAGTTCATGTTTATTGAGTGGATCAAGGAACTCAGTTCAGATGTATATGGTGTTTGAATATCATCTATACAACATTATCTTATGAGATAAAGACATACGCTCCATGGGAAAGGAGAAAATGTTGTAGCACGTGTTTCATACCATGTGTGCAAATCTCGACCAACATGATTAACATAAGTTTTATCTCAACTTATTATTGTGTGAGACCCAAAAATGAGTATCCTCGGGACTCCTATCAGTGGCTAGAAGCTTGATTTGATGTTCGCTATCTTATCATGCTATCAAATGACCATGAGAGATTCAATTTGGCGGAGCATGACTAGAAAAGCGAATTGAATTCAAGTTGAGAGACTCGTGAGAAGAGGAAGATCATTAACAAAATCTCATTTAATTTGTGTTTGTTGTTACCGGTTATGACTTATGAGTCATAATTGTGAACACAAGAAATTATTATACATGAGATCTAGAGAGATGTATCAATATGATTCAAATGATCTAGGGCACTGAGCATACTTTTTATGATCTACTTGAAGATTCTCATGACGACGACGAGATGCTATATATTCCTAACAGATGTATAGCAAAGTTCTCTTATAGTATGTTGATCGCACGACCTATTTATCCAGTATGAATGATTCCAGAGAAAGAAAAGAAAAATATATTTTTCTTTAGCTCGATGGAGCTTGAGCACTCCCTTATGTGTGAGTGAGAGATGTTGGTAAAATTTTTGGGCCTAATACACTCATAAGGGGTGATAGCTAAATAAGATGGACCATTAGTTAAACTAATCCTATGTCCTAATACGATCTATATAAACACCATATGGGTGTTGGAAGACGCACACTCTAAATCGTTAGAGAACGGCACAATAGGATATTTAGGCTGTGGAACTAGAAATTATATTCGTACGTGAGGATTTTCGACGATCAATAATTTGAATCGTGGTTGCTACAGACGATCCGCTTCCGCAAGTAGAGAAAATTCGTAAATCTCCGAACTAGCAATTATTACATATCCTTTTCGCTATTTGTCAATATGTGATTGTGCCTGTGCGCCTGTGCCCATCAAATCAACAGAGGATATAAACTTGGAGTTTGGCGTAACCCAAGCAAAAAGAAAAGAAAAATATTCCTATATTGCGTTATTTTCTCCTTTGTTTTCCGATAAATGATAAGGTTCTAGGATTCATTTCATTTGATCTCAATGAAATGATAGTCCTTTTTATCTTTTTAAAGCAACATCATGAGATTGCCAATCAACACCTGGCACAACATCATGGTATTGCCAATCAGCACCTGGCACGACATCATGGGAATCAGCACTGCAATATGCTCTTTAAGGTGGCCAAAATTACCAAGAAAATGAAATGAAACTCATCCCGTCGATAAATTATAAAGATCATATTATTGATAAGTAATATTGATCTAAGAAATATCATTTAAAGAAATTAAAAATTATTAATGTTGGATCACGTAATATTTATCTTGACAAGAATTGATTTACATAATAAAATATGTATCACAAACATTAAGTATTATAGTTCAGTTGGTAGAGCAACTCGTTTATACGCGTCAATATTTTTCAAAGAAGTTCATCATACAATCAAGAAAATTAATTTTATTGAGAAATCAATATCTTACTCTATAACTTTGAGAGAATCATAATCGGACAAATGATTTGATCCAATTTAGACGTTTATTTAGGAGGTGCTAAACTGACTCCATCATTAATTTGAGATCATGGAATTAAAAGGTTCTCTTGAAAGCCAGTTCAAAGACCGAAAGAAATTACAGGTTCTACAGCAATGAATTACTATGTCAATGAATAAATACATCAAACAAAATTAACATTCACAAAAAGGGAGGAAAAAATCTCAATCCTTTATGACACATTTCCTACCTTCTATATTTCCTTCCAAAAAAAAAACCACAATCAAATTCAGTGGAGACAAAAATTGCTAGCTAATTACTTCCCATCTACCTAAATATCGGTGGGCAGAGTTACATGTACCCGTGTTGATGAAAGGTAACAAGTATCCTGTGAGTTGATGAAGTGCGGATAATTTGTCCCCATCAACACCGTTAATAAAATAAAAACAAAAAAAGGCACTGTAATTTAACCTACTTCCCCTGCAGATGAAGTTCTAGGTTGTTGTCTCAATCCAGCTTCAACATCCCCTGCATCAGAGGTCAACACAGGTTGTTCAACCAATGATTGCCTACAAGCTGGGCAAGAAGAGTGTGAAGCCAACCAAATATCTATACACCTCACATGAAACCCATGGTGACATCTAGGCAAGACTCTCAGTTTCTCACCATCCATAAAATCACCTAGACAAATCGGACAATCCGTGGCCAAAATATGAATTCCTGATCCATAAACAGCCACCGGAATCCGACTCAACGTGCTCTTTTTCAGCCCGGTAGCAGCTAGACGTTCAACCCTCGCGTCTACTGACTCGAAAGAAAATCTCCTGCAACATCTTAAGGCACACCTAAAAATTGAATTTAGACCAAGTGCACATATTAATGCACATAGCAAAGCTGCTAGGATAATTATCATGTTAGTGTCGAAACTCACTTCTTTGGAGTAACCATGAAATGAATTGCTTTCATTGCTAGCTTGTAGAACTGGATGTGTATCAGGAAGTAGCCGGTGAGTATGATAATAAGATTCCATAATCCAAGAAATCTAATTTGTTGTCTTCAAACCACTATGATCAATGCCAATTCAAGCGAAAATCGGAGAAGGAGAGCAACAAAATCATCTTTGTTATATCATGAATTTTGTGTTGCTTATAGGCTTTTCCTCATTTTGTGATGGGGAATGAAATAGAAAACAAGTGGTGGGTGTTTTTGCGTTTATCTTTGGGTTACCGTAGAAGGAAGGAAAGAGACAAACAGTGACTAAAACTAAGCTGATTGTCTTTTTGGAAAAACAAAATGAGACGTTACTTCCTAAAAATGGAGACAAACAGTATTGTATAATTAGACCTTTTCTAGTACAGCAGCAATCTAAACAAAAGTTCAAGAGACAAATTTTGGTTCTTCTATTGAACTGTTTATTTTGCTTTGAAAGTGAAAAGGTGAGTTATAAAAGTATAAGGAGCAGAGATGAGTTAGATTTTTTTTGGGACTTGGGGTAGTATCTGGCGAAGGACACAGCTACCTACAGATAAGAAGATACCACATGAAAGTGAGTTATATCAACATAATGTTAGTATCCTGTCTTTTCAATGGTTTTATATCAAAGGAACAATATTCAAAGATTTTAATTTGATAGGTTACTCTGATTTCAACTTTAAGATTAAATTTTCTCCATGTTTGGTAGTAGGTATTAGCTAAAATCGGTATTTAATTAGGATAACTTATCCTATATAGAAGGTGGATAAGTTATTCAGGTTATAGTTCTAATTTTATTTTGGATTATAATTTTGGTATCTCCCGGTTTCAAACCAAACGATCTCTAAGGTTTTAGCATTGCATTCATTATATTTTTAAAATTACAGATATAGATATCATATTTGTTGAAGTTTATGTGAGTTTTCACACACATAAAATTTAGATGAATTCGATACCTAAAAGCTACATCAGCCACTGTTTGATGTCCTTACTAATGAGAAATTGAGATATTAGTACCATCACCAAGGGGTATGGTTGGATGGTTGGGATTTTATTTTCTGAGATTTCGAGTTTAAATTTTGAAAATGAAGAATATTTTGATTGGAAGAAGACTAGGTTGGGGGAGTTGGGTAAAGGGGTATGCTAAGAATGTGAATTATAATCACAATGAATTGTTGGAAATTTGCCTTGATGGTGGTTGCGTCCACTCATCTTTAATGACTTAAACACTAGGGTTCCGCATGTTGGAGACTTTGGTTCTTCACACGTGCATAATCTACTAAGTGAGTAGATGACCGTAGGGCCAAGGATCGTCAAATTTCGTGAAGAAATGAAAGAGATATTAGTCCACAAAGTAAGGTGTTTGAGGCATGAAAATATATGGTGTGGAACAAATCTCTCATATCGGTGGGGAAAGGAAGAATTGCTCATTTTATAAGCCTCAAAAGTTGACAAGGGTTTGGGACCCCAAGGGTTTGGGACCCCAAGGGTAACCCATGTGTTTGAAGGAGGGATGACCTAGGTATGCTTAGGTTCAAGGCTAGGCCCACACGCGCGCCACCATCACCACAACCCGCCCGTTTTGGGTCGGGCTGGGCTGGGCTGGGCTGGAGTTTCAGGAAAGAAAATATTGAGAAGAGCCGCGACGCCAACGTTCCAGCTCACAGTGGAAGTCTGTCGACTTGTAAAATCTCTGTACGGGCTGAAATAAGCCCCGAAGCAATGACACAAATAATTTCATAGTACTCTACTATCAAAGGGTTTCTTAATTAATGAGTGTGACAAATGTGTTTACATGAAAGGTAATTCCGACCGTTCGTTATGATATGCCTCTATGTAGACGACATGATGATCATATGGAGTAGTCCTAGCTTGATCCTAGAGACTAAGAATATGTTGAAACAATGCTTTGACATGAAGGATATGGGTATCGCAGATGTCATCTTAGGGATAAAGATCTCTAAGACGTCTCACAGACTGGTCTTATCTAGTCTCACTACATCGAGGATGTGTTGAGAAAGTTTGAGATGTTTGACAGTTCGCCTATAAAGTCACCACTGGATATAAATCAAAAGCTTGATAAAAATCGAGGTGCACCCGTATGCCAGGAGCAATATGCACAGGTGATTGGGAGTTTGATGTACATACCAAACTGCACCCGACCTGATATCGCTTATGCAGTCAACAAGTTGTCTAAGTTTACCCGTAATCCAAGTAATGATTATTGGAAAGCGTTGAATCGGGTGCTACGATACTTGAATTACACGCTAACTTACGGGTTGCATTATTCGAGATATCCAGTTGTACTAGAGGGGTACCGTGATGCAAACTGGATATCTGATATAGAGAACACCAAGTCCACTAGTGGGTATATATTTACAATTGGTGGTGGGGTTGTGTTGGAAATCCTCTAAGCAAACTTGCATCGCCCGATTCATGATGGAATCAGAGTTTATCGCTTTAGACAAAGCATGAGAAGAAGCTGAGTGACTTCACAACTTCTTAGAGGATATCCCTTATTGGGACAAACCCGTACCTTCAGTGATGATTCACTACGACAGCCAGTCGGCTTTAGGAAGGGAACAGAGTTCTATGTATAATGACAAATCTCGTCATATTCGACGGAGACATAAGACCGTTAGGCAGTTGATCACCACGGGTATAATATCCATTGATTACATTAAATCAAAGGATAACATAGCAGACCCACTGACAAAGGGCATACCTAGAGATCAGATATTCTGCTTGTCTAGAGGAATGTGCTTAAAACCCAAGCTTTAAGGACCAATACGGTGGTAACCCAACCTTACTGACTGGAGATCTCAGGAATTTAGTTCAATGGAAAAACTAAGTTGTAAAGGTTCAGTTAAGCGCTTCGGTGGAAGCAAGAGCACTTCGGGTTATGATCTCTGGAAGGAACATAAACCCAAAGTCGCTCCCGCGATAGACGTTAAGTGCTATCTGCAGTGTGGGTAAAGGTTAAGTTTCCAAAACCTTTAATGATCCTCAACGGTTAAGGTTAGGTTTGGGGAAACTTTTAATGATTTCTAACACTTGTAAAGTGGGGTATAGCATGATACCTTGTAGGAGACCACCTATTTAAGTGCGAGAAGAGGCCGCCTAAAATGAACGCACTTAAGAATCCAAGAAGTGTCCACGGCCACAACGGACAAAATATTATGAAGAACAGAGTAAGGGCGGTTGCTGTGTTGGTACCATTGACTTGGCTTACACTAAACACTGACGGTTCAAGACATCACATTCACCGCACGGTAAGTAAGTCCGAAGGTATTCAACTACGGAAGGTTCAAAGCTGAAGCTACCTATCCAAATGCAACATCTGTCCGCTGAAAGATTGCTGGAAATAGGCACCTTGTGAGTGCGCCAAAATCTCTTTCAAGAGGGGATTGTTGGAAATTTGCCTTGATGGGGGTTGCGTCCACCCATCTTTAATGACTTAAACACTAGGGTTCCGCATGTTGGAGACTTTGGTTCTTCACACGTGCATAAACTACTAAGTAAGTAGATGACCGTAAGGCCAATGATCGTCAAATTTCTTTAAGAAATGAAAGAGATATTGGTCCACAAAGTAAGGTGTTTGAGGTATGAAAAAATATGGTGTGGAACAAATCTCCCACATCGGTGGAAAAAGGAAGAATTGTTCATTTTATAAGCCTCAAAAGTGGACAAGGGTTTGAGACCCCAAGGGGTAACCCATGTGTTTGAAGGAGGGAGGACCTAGGTGTGCTTAGGTTCAAGGTTAGGCCCACACGCGTGCCACCACCACTACCACCCGTCCGGTCCGGGTTGTGTAGGGTCGAGTCGGGTCGGGATGGGTCGGGCTAGGCTGGGCTGGAGTTTCTGGAAAGATAAAATTGGGAAGAGCCGCGGCGCCAACGTTCCAGCTCACGGCGGAAGGCAGAAAGTTTCTGCCTTTTGGGTTGGTTTTGGAGCATTGAATCTCCATTACTTGACACATGAATTTAGCCATTTACTTGGCTGAATGTAACTCCTCACTAAGTAACTTTACATGGCAATTAAAAGTCATTAGTTGGCTAGTTGAGAAGCCATCTTTCTTACACTATAAATTGAGGCATTTGGCTCAATTGTTCAACACTTGAAAATATTTTTCTGAAAACTTCTTCCCCTTTGGCATCCTTTCAATACTCAAAGTTGTTCAGGAGTAACACTTGAGTTTCCTTTGCTCATTTGTTAAGTTGTTGTTTTATGTTGGGAGACTATTGCCCTTAACGTAGAAGGATATATATACGGGACAATCTTGTCTTAAAGACAGAGTGTCATCGCTCGACTCAGTCAAGACAAAGAGTTCTTGTTTCCAGTTTTGCTAACTAAAGATTATAAGTTTTTTGTTTTAATCTTAGTAGTCTCTAGTAGTTTATCATTTCTAAGCGATTGTAATATTTACTTACTTCTCGTTTCCTGCAATTATTGTAACTCACCTGAGTTTCACACCAAAAATGTTCAAAAAACATTTTGAACCTAATCCCTAAAAAGAAAAAAGGAACGCCGAATTCCCAACATTCCTCAAAATTGAGAGGCAAATAAGTCAGTGTTCAACTTCTCTGACTATATTCAGAGCTCAAAATAAAGTTAGGTCAATCCCTTGCCTAAGAAAAGTTACCATTTTTGTCTTACGTCTTTCTATTTTTGTCCATTTTCCCTAACAAAAAGGGTAGAAAATTAGAAGACCAACTTTTCGTCCCATTTTAAATTTGTTAAACAAGGAAGCAGCCCAGTAGGCTTTCTACTAAACAGGAAGCAAATTTCAAATTTCAAGAGGCTTTCTACATAACAGGGAAGCAGCCCTCCTTAGGGTTTTAGTGTATATTAGGAGTATATATTAATGTAATATTGTAGTATAATGATTACCATAATTAGAGTTATACACCTACCATAATTGTATAGTTAGAGTTATGGTAGAATAAGGTTTTAGGAATAGATTAGGAAAAGGATTCTCCTATTTTGTAACTTGTATATATATCTATTCAATCAATGAAAATAATCAAGGGGATTATTTCTTTCATGGTATCAAGAGACTAGGTCTAAACAAAAGTTCTCTTCTCTCAAACTTTTGCCTCTTCTTCTTATTTGGCCGAGAACCCCCCCCCCCCTCCCTCGGGTGTTTTTCTCTCCAAATATCTCGTCTTCCGCTCTCAAAAACCTCTCTTAAATTTATCCTCCTTCTTTGTTCTTTCAAATATGTCTAAGAACAATTTTCACCCTGCCCTCACGGTTTCCAATATCAAGCTCAGTGTCCCTATTGTCCTTGAGATGGAAAACGTTCAATATGCAACGTGGGCGGAGTTGTTTAAAATTCACGCTATCTCTTATCAAGTTCTTCACCACATAATTCCTCCCGCTAGACCCCTTCCTGCGGAGGATCCTGAGGTATGGATTACACTTGATGCTACCGTTCTTCGGTGGATATACGCCACTATTTCAAAGGACGCTTCTACAGACGATTATGGAGCCCGATACCACGGCTATGGCTGCATGGAATAGATTGCGTGACATATTCCAAGACAACCAACATTCCGTATAGTCACACTCGGCGAGGAATTCTCTCTCGTTCGAATGGACGTATTTCCGAACGTTTCTGCATATTGCAAGATACTAAAGGAATTGGCGGATCAACTCCGTAATGTTCGAGCACCAGTGACAAATAATCGTCTAGTTTTACAGTTGGTTGCAAGACTTTGGAGGCCTATAATGGTGTTGGAACTCTCCTTCGCCAAAGCAACCCTCTTCCCGACTTTCATCAAGCCCGCTCCATGCCGACGTTGGAAGAAGCCGGTTTGGCTAAAAGCGACTAGAGCAAGCCCGATTGTCATGGTGGCATCCTCTCCTAGTTCTTCGGGTTTTATTAATAGTCGGGCCAAAACCATCATAATGGTGGCGGCAAGAATAATCGCAAAAATAACAAAAACGCGAGGGCAAACGAGGTGGTTATGGTGGCGATTCGGCGAGCAACAAACAGCGATGGGACCCATTCGGTACGCCACCACCACCGCGGCCCAAAGAAGGGGCGATGGCGATGGCACCCGCACCTCCAAAGGGTTACGCCAATGACAAACAATGAGCTACCCAAAGAGCCCAATACCCAAGATTGGCGCCCATCGCCAGCGCCCAAAGAACGGCCCCCACAATGCAGAATGTTTCGGCCCAAAGACGGCCAGAGTCCTGGGCCCCGTCCTCCGCAAGCCCATCATGCGGCGAGCCCCACTCAGACCGATATCGAGGCCGCGATGCACACATTGGGATTAACTCAACGGACCCAAATTGGTACATGGACACCGGCCACTACTCACATGACTTCGAATCGGTACTCTCTCATCTTATTACAATTTGAGCACCCCTCGGGAATAATTGTTGGTAATGGCAGTTCAATTCCAATTCTAGGATATGGTCAGAAAACGTTGTCTCCTCCCAATCCACCACTTCTCTTGAAAAATACTTTACATGCTCCTAAATTGATTAAAAATTTAGTGTCTGTCCGAAAATTCACAAATGACAATTCTGTTTCTGTTGAATTTGATCCTTTCGGTTTCTCTGTGAAGGATTTCAAGACGGGGATTCATCTCATGAGGTGTGATAGTAGGGGGGATCTATATCCTATCATGCCCGGTGTCAGTCCATCGAGTCCAGCCTTGCCATCAACTTTTGCAGCCATCTCTCCTGCCATGTGGCATGCTCGTTTGGGTCATCCGGGATCTTCTATTTTATCAGTTTTAGATAAAAATAGATTTATTTCTTGTAAGGGTACGAGTCGTACTCCAATTTGTCAGTCTTGTTCATTAGGAAAAATTGTTAAGTTGCCATTTGTAGACTCCAATTCACATACTTCTATGCCATTTGACATTATTCATAGCGACTTATGGACATCTCCTGTTCTTAGTTCAATGGGTCATCGATATTATGTTCTCTTCTTAGATGATTATTCTAGATTTTTGTGGACGTTTCCAATTGCGAATAAATCACAAGTGTTTTTCGTCTTCATAAAATTTAGAGCGTTCATACGTACTCAATTCGAAAGAGAAATAAAAAATATTCAATGTGATAATGGGAAGGAGTATGACAATAAGGAGTTTAGAGAATTTTGTGCTAATCATGGGATAAATTTTCGGTTTTCCTGTCCTCATACATCTTCACAAACTGGCAAAGCCGAACGCAAACTTCGTCCCATACATAACATTGTCCGAACTCTCCTAATCCATGCCTCCATACCTCCGTATTTTTGGCATCATGCTCTACAAATAGCCACTTACCTTCTTAACATAATTCCGTCTAAAGGTCTGACATATTCTTCCCCTCTCAAAATCTTATATAATAAAAACCCGTCTTATTCTCATCTTCGGATCTTTGGGTGCTTGTGTTATCCGTTATTCCCATCCACCACAATTAACAAACTTCAGGCTCGGTCTACTCCGTGTGTGTTTTTGGGTTATCCGTCGAATCATCGTGGTTATAAGTGTTTTGATTTATCCTCCAAGAAAATCATAATCAATCGCCATGTCATTTTTGATGAAACTCAATTCCCATTTAAAAAAGTTCATACTCCCGAACCTAAGTCGTATAATTTTTTGGATGACCAAATATCCCCGTATATTATTCGGAATTTTTCGGACATCTCCCGTACCCAAAATCCTCCAGCGGGCCCACTGCCCAACAAGATCTGCCACACCCAGCTCTTCCACCATCGAACAGTTCCAAAGAATCGGGCGGTCGGCCCAGCCTGGCTGGAACTGGTCCAGAAGCCGAGTCCAGCCATTTCCGATTTGGGCCAGCAGGCCCACTGCTTGCTGGCCAGTCCGTCCCGGGCCCAGAAAATTCCCAAAATTCCACTAATTCTTCTTCGAGTCATAGACCGGTCACTCGTAGTCAGCGGGGTATTTTTACGCCTAAAAGACATTTTAATTTACATTCTGATGTCTCTAAATCCCCCTTGCCCCGCAATCCTGTGTCCGCATTAAATGACCCTAATTGGAAAATTGCTATGACTGATGAATATAATGCTCTTATTGATAATAAGACGTGGGAGTTGGTGCCCCGTCCATATGGTATTAATATTATCAGGTCTATGTGGATTTTTGCTCACAAGGAGAATTCAGATGGGTCCTTTGCTCGGCATAAGGCGCGACTTGTTGGTGATGGTAAGACTCAGCAGGTTGGTATTGATTGTGGTGAGACATTTAGTCCGGTGGTCAAACCGGCTACCATTCGCACGGTACTTAGCTTGGCCCTTTCAAAGACTTGGCAAATTCATCGCTAGATGTCAAGAATGCTTTTCTACATGGAGATCTCAAGGAAACAGTCTATATGCATCACCGTTGGGGTTCGAGGATCCCACCGCCCTCATCATGTCCATTTATTGAAAAAGTCCTTATATGGGCTTAAGCGGTCTCCACGTGCCTGGTATACACGATTTGCTGATTTTGTTTCGACTATTGGGTTCACACACAGTCCGACAATTCTTTGTTCATCTACCGCAGCGGGTTCGTCATTGGCCTACATTCATTATATGTGGATGATATCATCTTGATCGCCTCCTCCGATGCGTTGCGTCAGTCTATCATGGCCATGCTCGATTCAATTTGCTATGAAGGACTTAGGGCCGTTGAGTTATTTTTGGGGATTGCCGCCAAACGTCATTCAGGTGGCTTATTTACGTCTCAACGGAAGTATCTTTGAGATCATAGAAAGAGTGGGATGTCATCATGTAAGTCCACTTCCACGCCCGATAGATGCAAACCCAAAGCTAAGTGCCACAAAGGTGCACCATACGAGGACCCGACCCGCTATCGCAGCCTTGCAGGGCCCTCCAAAGATCTTACCTTCACCGCACCAGATATTACGTGATGCGATCTGGCGGTGTGTTTATTCATGCATGATCCCAGAGTTGAGCACATGAATGCAATCAAACGCGTTATCCGGTATATTCAGGGACACTAGACTATGGGTTGCACTTGTATCCATCCTCTACATCCACCCTTGTCTCTTTACACGGATCTTTGATTGGGGTGGGTGTCCGACACCGCACGGCCGACTGCCATCAGATGTTCCTTGGCAACAACTTGGTCTCCTGGTCAGCCAAACGTCAGGCAACTTTATCACGCTCAAGTGCCGAGGCAGAATATCGAGGGGTGGCGAATGTGGTCTCCGAATCATGTTGGCTCGTAATTTGCTTTTGGAGCTTCATTGTCCCATTCGTAAGGCAACCTTGGTATATCTGCGATAACATTAGTGCCATCTACCGCCAGGTAATCCAGCCAAAGACCAACGCACTAAGCATATCGAAATGGACATTCATTTTGTCCGTGAAAGGGTTGCAAAGGGTCAAGTTCGTGTATGTCATGTCCCGCCTCGTTATCAAATTGCGCACATCTTTACAAAGCGGTCTACCTGGTTCTGTTTGAAGATTTTAGGGACAGTCTTAGCATTCGGAAACCGCCCGCTTGGACTGGGGGGGTGTGTTAAACAAGGAAGCAACCGAGTAGGGTTTCGGCCAGACAGGAAGCAAATTTCACCAAGAGGCTTTCGGCCATAACAGGGAAGCAGCCCTCCTTAGGGTTTTAGTGTATATTAGGAGTATATATTAATGTAATATTGTAGTATAATGATTACCATAATTAGAGTTATACACCTACCATAATTGTATAGTTAGAGTTATGGTAGAATAAGGTTTTAGGAATAGATTAGGAAAAGGATTCTCCTATTTTGTAACTTGTATATATATCTATTCAATCAATGAAAATAATCAAAGGGATTATTTCTTTCAAAATTAGTGATGGTCAATTTCCCTTTTAAACTATGGACTTGAAGTTCAATGGTCTATAACAAATTTGGTATTTTCATCATAAAAGAAACTGGTCTAGTCATAATTTCAAATCTACATGATGAACTATGGCATGCCGTAACAGCAGAAAGAACTAATGCGCAGGTAACTCACAGTAAATAATGTTTTTCTCCCATTCATTTGCATCGAACAAATAAATATAAAAAGGTAAAAAAAATGAATCTTATATATAAACTTTATTATATATGTATTCTAAATTAATTTATGATTTTTGTAATTAAATTATTTAATTTAATGTAAACACCAGATGAATAAATATTTTAGGAGAATTAACTACGAATTCACGTGCTAGACCTAGACAAGTGGCCATATTCCCTAATAGTACCCTCTTTCCATTTATATTTCCAGCAGTATCATGCCATATCTCGCTCTCAAGTCTCACCTACTTTGTGTACATCGCATTTAAATCTTCATAATTCATGATTCACAAAGTTTAATATATCCTCTCTTTTCTTTTCTTTTCTTTTCTTTTCTTTTAAAATACTTTTTTTGGTTTGTTTTTAGTGTTGTCATCATAGAAGTAACGACTATAGCCACCAACAGGGGATGAAACCATAATTATAGTACTACTTGATTGGCCTCGAGTTAGTCAAACGAAACCATGATTTCGAATTAGTGTACTTAAATAATTTTTCTTAACAATTCCTTTCATTATTCATAATATATATAGTTGTACAAAAGTTGATTTCTAATATGGTACGAATCCTAATTTACCTTACAAATGTTGATTTCTAATACAATTAGAATCCTAAATTACCTTAAATATACATCTATCAAAATTACAAAATATACGGAGAATATTCGCTAATACTCCCCCTCAGACGGAGCGGGAGGAGGTCGAATGCTAAGACTGGATCGGAAGTCGGTGAAGAGCTGTCGCGGTAGTCCCTTTGTGAAGATGTCGGCATACTGATAGGAAGAAGGCACGTGTAATATTTTGACCTGACCACGGGCAACCTTCTCTCGCACAAAGTGGATATCCATCTCAATATACTTAGTCCGCTGATGTTGGACCGGATTATAAGACATATAAATGACAGATATGTTGTCACAATAGACTATAGACGCCTTGCGGAGTGGACACTGGAGTTCCAAAAGAAGATTTCGGAACTAACAGATCTCAGCACCTACGTTAGCAACACCGCGATATTCTGCTTCAGCACTCGAACGGGAAAGTGTGGCCTGCCGCTTGGCGGACCATGAGATAAGATTATCCCCAAGAAATACACAGTACCCTGAGGTGGAGCGACGTGTGTCGGGGAATCCTGCCCAATCTGCATTCGTGTAGGCAAGTAGCTTGGTTGGGGCAGAGGGGTATAGATGTAATCCATAGTCTAGTGTGCCCTTAACGTATCTGATACTACGTTTGAGGGCGGAAAAATGGGACTCTCGGGGGTCGTGCATGAACAGACACACCTGCGGAACGGCATATGCAATATCAGGTCTAGTGAATGTAAGATACTGAAGAGCACCTGCTAGACTCCGATATAGAGTGGGATCAGAAATTGGCGCACCGTCATTGACACTAAGCTTGGATTTTGAGTCCACCAGAGTTGGCATAATTTTACAATTTGTCATCTTGGCCCTGTACACTATATCTTCTGCATACTTACGCTGACACGGGAACATAGTGGCTGCAGATATGGTCACCGATATACCCAAAAAACAACTTAGCTTGCCCAAGTCAGTTATAGCAAATTCAGTTTTGAGTAGAGCAATGATTTCATTCTTCAACCCCTCAGATGAGGCAGTAAGAACAATGTCATCGACATATAATAGCAAATATGCAGTGCTGCTACCTCGGTGAAAGGTGAAGAGAGTTGTCACACCTGCTACATATAAAACCAATCTGCAGAAGATACCTGGCAAAATGATCATACCAAGCGCGAGGTGCCTGTTTCAATCTATACAGTGATTTCCTGAGACGACATACAAACTGTGAAACTACAGGATGAACAAAGCCAGAGGGCTGATGCATGTATACAGTTTCTTTCAAATCCCCATGAAGAAATGCATTCTTGACATCTAGTTGATGAATTAGCCAATGTAAGCCCATAGCAATACTGAGAATAGTCCGAATAGTGGCCGGTTTAACAACCGGACTGAATGTCTCACCACAATCAATACCCTCTTGCTGATTAGTGACATTTGTAACTAGTCTTGCCTTATACCTCTCTAAGTCACCGTTGTCTCTGAACTTGTGACGAAATAGCCACATACACCGGATAACATTCACACCAGCTGGTCTAGGTACCAAATCCCAAGTGTTTTGCTTGATTAAAGCGTTAAATTTCTCGCACATGGTCGCATTCCAATTAGGGTCCAGTTTAGCTAGTTTTGGATTCTTTGGAATGTGTGATAAGGTTTGTGTGGAGAGATTAAAGTGAACCTTGGGTTTGAAGATCCCGTGTTGTGCACGAGTCTCCATGCGGTGAGAGGGCAGCAGTGGGAGGTCGAAGCGGGAGACAAAGACGCCCACCGTTCTCGGGTAGTTCTTTGGGCCGGAAAAGCTGCAGTGGTGCGGATCGTGGTGAAGCGGCGCTTCTTTGGAGGTGTAGGAGACTCGGCCGTTGTTGGGTGGAGGCGATATGGGTGGAAGCAGAGACTCGACCGATGCGGGACTGTTGGGGTGGTCTTTGGGCGATGGCGGGCGAGGCTGTCCCGGAATAGTGGGTCATTGTTGGTATAGATTTTAGATGACCGGGGACAGACTTGGTTCATCTAGAAAGAACTAGTCGGTGGTCTGAAATTTTTGAAGATTTGAAAAAGAAAAGGTTGTTTTGTCAAAGGTGACGTGACGGGAGATGATGATTTTGTGAGTAGCAATATCATAGCACAAGTAGCCCCGATGATTAGGAGACAGACCAAGGAAGACACATGGCAGAGTATGAGGGGCAAGTTTGTGAGGTGTAGTGGAGGCTATATTGGGGTAGCATAAGCATCCAAAAATACGTAGGTGATCATAGGATGGTAGCCTACGGTATAGGATTTCGGTAGGGGTCTTGTTTTGGAGTGTGCTAGTTGGTAAAATATTAAGAAGGGATTCTACCATTTTGACAGCATAGACCCAAAAAGGCGGTGGTAGACAGGCATGAAACAGAAGTGTGCGGACCATGTTATTGATGGTACGTATAATTCGTTCAGCCTTTTCATTTTGGGAAGAAGTATATGGACAAGAAAAACGGAAAACCATGCCTTGTTTAGAATAGAAATTGTGAAATGCTGAGTTATTAAATTCACGTCCATTGTCACATTGGAATGATTTGATAGATTTTTCAAATTGTGTTTTAATGAATTTTTGAAACTCGAGAAATTTTGCAAAAACTTCAGATTTGAATTTCAGTGGGTAAATCCAGACAAAATGTGAAAAATCATCCAAGAACACAAGATATAATTTATGACCCAAAGAGCTAACAATCGGAGATGTCCATAAATCAGCATGAACAATATTAAAGGGAGAAAAAGTAACACTGTTTGATGACATAAATGGAAGACGAGTATGTTTGCCTAGTGGGCAAGAAAAACAATGTTGGGAAATTTTTCCATTATTACATTGAATACGCTTAGAAGTCCTAAGAAAAGTAAAAATTGGGTCTCCGGGGTGTCCGAGTCTGTTGTGCCAATTTGAGGGAGAGATAGCCGCAAGGGATGGAGGTGCTTGCGGTCTGATAGCGAAAGATTGAGTGAATGGGTAGAGATCTCCCACACTATTGCAGCGTGTAAGAATTTTTCCTGTATTGAGTTCCTTCACAGAAAAACCAAAAGGGTCAAATTCGACAGACACAGAATTATTGCTAGTGAATTTTCTAACGAAGATTAAGTTTTTGATGATGTTAGGTGTGTATAGGACGTGGTTTAGGGAGAAGGGCGGGTGTGGATGTTTGGTGTGTGTGTTACCGTAGCCTTCAATTGGAATGCGATGACCATTGCCGATAGTAATAAATTGAGGACACTTTAACCGACGTAGTTGAGATAGGTTACCTGACGACCGGGTGAGATGAGATGTGGCTCCGGTGTCCTTGTACCAATTTTTGTCGGGCTGTTGATGGTTCACGGTGGTGTAGGTCTGTCCCAAATCAGTCGGGGCCAGTCATTGGGCTTCTTTGGACCAAAACCAGGTGGGCTCGCTGCTGTCTTTGAGATCGCCTGGTGGCTGTGACATCGCCCAAGAGGTCGGGTCGACCACGCAGTCGGCCGAACCGCCCTTGTAGTCGGGTACGGGCATGCAAGCAAGGCCCAATTCTGCTGGTTGGGCCACTGCTGCTGCTGGTTGGACCACTGTTGCTGCTGGTTCCAGAATTGATGTTGTCCAGTGTTTGGGCCTGTTTGCGGTCCAGTCTACTGGTTGTGTTGGCCCTTTCCGCGGCCCTTGCCTTTGTTGTTGTGACTTATGCCGCCACGACCTCCGCCATTGGACTGCTGCTGTTGGTGGCCTTGCAGTGGTGGCTGGTTGTTGTTGGTCACAGGTGTTGCCATCCCGTCAATGGCTAACTCCTTTTGATTATGTTCCTCTTATTTAGCACGTCTAGTTTCTTCCAACAATAGTTGTGAACGTGCCTTGTTGAAACTTGGGAGAGGGTTGGCTTGTTGAATCATTGTTGCGAGTGTGTTATATTCACCTTTCGATAAACCCGCAACAAGTTGAAGCACCATTTTGGTTTCTGAAACAGAAGTCACGACGTTGGATAGTTGATCGGTTATGAGTTTCAGTTGCTTACAATATTCGGACATGTTGTTAAAAATTTCGATGCGGGTATTATTGAATTGCTCTTCCAAATATTTCCAGCCATGAGTTCCCCTATGACATAAGCGCTCTTGGGTGGGGTGGGTCATTCCATTAAATCTTTGAGAAGGGGATACTTTATTTAGATTGTTGGGATATTTGAAGAAACGCAGGTTTGAAACCCTATACCTATACAAGGGGCTGGTCTCGATCTCACTTGGTGGTACCCCTCTCGATGATTGTTGACTCAACATTGATTTCGTGCTTGAGTTGGAGGGCTCTCCTTCCATCCATCGAGTCAAGTAATTCGCTATCGGAAATTTCTCCGCCGCCTATCTCATGTCATGCTTCTTCTTTCTCCGAATCGGTTCCTAGTGTCAGTCAATCAAGATTCGCCATCAAGGGAGGGAAAAGCCTTGACTTTAGGCCGGTCTCATCATTCTCGCAATTCCCCCGTCTATCGATTGATCACGCGAGTACGCATCCAGTTAGCGCATAGCAAATGAAAAAAACGTTCATCCTGGATTCTCTTCCTCAAGAAAAATATAGGGGTAGTCTTGAGTGTAAAAGTATCATTTCTGGTCGAACCCGCCCAACCCAACTAAGAAGAACCTAACCTGACATACACATCTTTTTCCTTTTGGGATACACAGCCCGAATATTTTTATTGTCCTGAAAGATTTCTTCTAGCCGGACCCAAAGTTCACGTGCCGTAGCACCTGTTTTCATGATAGTGCACAACATGTCTTTGGAGATGGTGTCGTAGATCTATTGTTTGACGATGGCGTCAAGACGACGCCAAATTGATTCTGTAACATCGGTGGGACGAGGAATAAATTTGTCAATATGATCAAGCACGTTGTATGCACATGCATGAATGTAGAATAGTTCCATCCACATAGAATATTGACAGTCTTCTTGATCAAGAATTATAGGGATAAAATTCTTGATGTTGTAAACGACGAATGCCGGATGAAAGAAGATACTGAACGTTGAGAGGGATTGTCAAGTGTGTCTGTGGATGAACCGGAATTTGTGGGGGAAGACATGGTTGCCGCCAGCCGAGGGAAGGGAATTTTCTAGTTTGGCCGAGAAAGGGAGGAAGAAACCAGGAAAAAAAATTCTGTGTTTGGCCGAGAATGAGGAAGAGAAGGGGGAAGAGTAGGGTTTAGGTTTTAGGCTCTTGATACCATGTAAGATAAAATAATTTCCCTTAGGGATTCCTTTCATTATTCACAATATATATAGTTGTACAAAGTTTGATTCCTAATATGGTACGAATCCTAACTGACCTTACAAAGGTTGATTCCTAATACAATTAGAATCCTAAGTTACCTTAAATATACATCTATCATAATTACAAAATATACAGAGAATATTCGCTAATACTTATATTAATTAGCTTAGCATGTAATATTTGAGCACTTGGGAGAAACTTTTACCGTGCAACGTATACATTAACAAGTCATTATGGATTTTTTATTAGACGACTACTCCGCGAGTATCCAAACCGAGAAGTGTTCAAGAACATTGCTTTGCCGCTAGTATTTCATTAATATCATTCAATTTAGGCGTGGAAAGTGGGCCGAGCTCTGGTCCGTCGGGTCGGGAGGGCTGAATCGGGTCGGGTCGGGACGGGCGGGATTCGCCGCCGTCCCATCCCGGCTGGAACTGGTATTTGTTGGTCAAATTTCTCCACGTCACTTCCACCACATTCGGATAAGATTTCATTGTAGTTTTCATCTTCTTCTTCATTGATCTCCGGTTGACCGCACCTTCTCCGATTCGCTCGTATCCAATCTCTAAATAATACTACAATCTCCAAGTTGTTTCCGGCTAATGAGTGTCTGTGCTCTCCTATTTGACATCTGCCGATAGAAAAAACGCTTTCAGAAGCCATTGATGATGCTTGAATGTTCAAAATATCTCGGGCCATCATTAAAAGTGACGGAAAGGTCTTATCATTCCCCCTCCAGTATTTCAGCAAGTATTCATGTCCTTCTTCATCGATAACTGCTTGGTACGGTACAGAACCCTGCAAAACAAAAATATCAAATTCGCTTATTTAGTTAGTAGCGGTACGGCTGCCGCACATTCTATTTCTGAGGCTTTCAATACTAGCCGCAGAAATAACATGTCTTTTGTGAGGTTGTGTTGTAGAAGAACAACAGTCACTGGAGCCGCGGCGCTGCGATGCTAATTCACAGAGCTGCGACGCTTCGGAGGTAGAATGTTGCGATGGAAAGTTGGAAAGTTCTGACCTTTGGGCTGGTTTTGGACTATTGAATCTCCATTACTTGGCACATGAATTCAACCATTATTTGGCTGAATGTAACCCCTTAATAAGTGTCATTACATTGGCTATTGAAGGTCATCAGTTGGCTAGTTGAGGGGTCATCTCCTTACACTATAAAGTGAGGCCTTTGGCTCAATTGTTGAACACTGCACTTAGAAAATACTACAAAATTTCTGAATTCATCTTCTTCCTCTCTAGCAAGTTTACTATACTCAAAGTTCTTCAAGAGTAAGATTTGAGTTTACTTTGCTCAATTGTTAAGTTGATGTTGTATCTTGGGAGACTATTGCCCGACAACGTAAAAGGAGATATACGGGGTAATCTTGTCTTAAAGACAGAGTGTCATCACCCGACTCAGCAAATCATACAAGGAGTTTGTAATCTTTAGTTTATCCTTTCTAGCAATTGTAATATTTACTTACTTCCCGTTCCCTGCAATTGTTGTATCCCATAATTTTAAGACAAGATTATTGTAAGTGCTTAGAAAGATGACTGGAAGATAACAACTCGCGTCTGATTCTGCTGCTGCTGCTACTCAAGGCAACCCCTCTGCCTTCCCCACTGCTCAAGGCACACCCAATGCCTTTCCGGTTGCTCAAGGCTCAACCAACGCCTTTTCTGCTGCTTAATGGAACGTTCCAGTTCCTCCACCTGCTGGATTCCATCATGAACGCCCAAAAAAGTTCTTGGACTCCAACTTCAAGAGATGGCAACATAAGATGTTATTTTCTCTGACTATTATGGGAATGGCTCATTTCCTAACAGAAGATCCTCCACAAGTTGGAGATGAAATGGACCCTTCGCCTACTGAAAAGGCTGAATGGGACCAAGGTATCCATATCATTAATGGCATGAAGATGGTTCTTGATGCATGGAGTCATAGTAATTTCATGTGTAAGAACTATATTTTGAACTGTTTGTCAGACCCTCTCTACACGGTGTATTGCACCGTAGGCACTGCCAAAGAGTTATGGGAGAAGCTACAAAAGAAGTACAACGCATAAGATGAGGTACTAAGAAATTCATCGTTGGGAAATTCCTGAATTTCAAATGGTGGATAGTAAAACAGTGATGTCCCAAGTCCAGGAATTCCAAATGATTCTACATCACCTAGATTTGGAAGGTATGAAACCAAATGAGCAATTTTTTGTTGCATCGCTGATTGAAAAGTTACCTCCCTCGTGGAATGAGTTACTTTAAACTAAAACAAATGAAATGACCTTTGAAGAACTTATTATCAAACTCCAGATTCAGGAAGATAATAAGAAGGCCTTGCCTAGGGGTAAACAACCCGCTGAGGCAAAGGAAAATCTGGCTGAGACCAAAGGGAACCCAAGCAAGAAGCGCAAGTTCCAGAAAGACGGCAAGACCCAAGCAGCGGAGAAGTTCAAAGAAAACTGTCACCATTGTGGGAAACCTGGTCACATGATCAAGGACTGCCGCAAGCTTAAGACGGAGCAACAAGAGAAGGCCAATGATAAGGGCAAGGAACAGGCTAGCGTCGTCAAAGACAGTCTTCTGGATGACATGCTTGAGGAGTTCTCAGCG
The DNA here is from genome assembly GCA_029783415.1 of Anisodus acutangulus. Lineage (NCBI taxonomy): Eukaryota > Viridiplantae > Streptophyta > Magnoliopsida > Solanales > Solanaceae > Anisodus > Anisodus acutangulus. Next base: position 34,640,665 of record CM056511.1, on the reverse strand, counting down.
GTGGTGCTTGAAGCAAACCTTGTTGAGAATCCCATGTAATGATGGATGGACACGGGTGCTACAAGACACATCTGTTCCAATAGAGATGTCTTCTCCACTTATACACCAGTTACAAACAAGAAGTTGTTCATGGGTAACAACGCTTCCTCTGACGTGTTGGGGGTAGGAAAGGTAGTCCTGAAGATGACTTCTGGAAAGGATCTCACTCTGAAGGAGGTGATACATGTTCCTGGGATTAGGAGAAATTTAATTTTAGGTAATTTATTGGTTAATGCTGGTTTTAGGCTAGTGTTTGAGTCCAATAAATTTGTAATCACCAAGAATGGAACGTTTGTGGGAAGGGGCTTCGTATGTGAAGGCCTCTTCAAAGTTAACGCCATGTTTGTATTACTAGCAAGCAATAATATTGAAGCTTCTTCTTACTTGCTTGAGTCCTCTAATTTATGGCATCATAGATTAGAACATATTAACTACAAGTCCATCCAAAGGTTGGTAAAGTCAGAGTTATTGCCGTCTATCGACGTAAACCCTCAACATAAGTGTGAGGTGTGCGTAGAAGCAAAACTCACAAAGATTCATTTTCGATCTGTCAAAAGGAATACCGCTCCTCTAGAACTTATTCACACATATATATGTGATTTGAAGTTTGCACAAACTAGGTGGGGAACAAGTACTTTGTGACATTCATTGATGATAGCACAAGGTATTGTTACATTTACTTGTTGAAAAGTAGAGATGAAGCCTTTGAAGCGTTCTGACGTTACAAAGTAGAAGTTGAGAACCAACTAAGCAAGCGGATTAAATCCATTTGTAGCGATAGAGGGGGAGAATACGTAGCTCCATTTGAGGAATATTGTGCCCAATCAGACATTGTTCATCAAACGACGGCTCCATACTCACCTCAGTCGAATGGTGTGACAGAACGTAAGAACCGCACATTGAAGGAAATGATGAATGCCTTGCTCATCAATTCCGGTCTTCCCCAAAATATGTGGGGAGAAGTCGTCCTTACCGCTAATACGATTCTTAACAGAGTCCAACATAAGGGTAAGGGCAAAACTCCATATGAATCATGGAAGGAAAGAAACCCACCTATAAATATTTAAAGGGGTGGGGTTGTTTGGCAAAGGTCGAAGTACCCAACTTAAAGCAGGTCAAGATTGGGCCTAAGACTGTAGATTGCATTTTCATCGGATATGCAAATAACAGTAGTGCTTATCGCTTTTTAGTGCATAAGTCAGATATTCCAGATATCCACAGGGGTATAATCATGGAATCAAGGAATGCTCAATTCTTTGAAGATATTTTTCCTAGAAAGGAAAAAGACATAACCTCTCGCAAACGAAGTTATGAACAAAGCTCTCAGGAATCGGGAGTTGTTGACTACCCGGATCTAGATGGTTCAAATCTAGTGGACTTCGAAGTGGCTGAATATCCGCAATCTAGTGTTCCAGATTCTTAGAACTTGGAGACTCCAGGGATGGAACCAAGGCGAAGTAAAAGGGCCAGGAAGGAAAAATCTTTCGGTCCTGACTTTGTAGCTTATATGGTTGATGACGAACCAAGGACAATTGCTGAAGCATTATCAACTCCAGAGGCACCGCTCTGGAAAGAAGCTATTGAGAGTGAAATAGACTCCATCCTGCATAATCATACTTGGGAGTTGGTTGATCTTCCTCCGGAAAATAAATCGGCGGGTTGTAAGTGGATACTCAAACGAAAGTATAAAGCAGATGGGTCTATAGATAAGTACAAGGCCAGGTTGGTAGTCAAGGGCTATCGGCAGAAGGAAGGCCTTGACTACTTTGACACGTACTCCCCGGTGTCTAAGATGACGTCCATACTAGTATTCATTGCGATCGCAGTGTTGCGTGGCCTTGAGATACATCAAATGGATGTCAAGACAACCTTCCTAAATGGTGATTTGGAAGAAGAAATTTATATGAAACAACTCGAGGGGTATGTGGTTCCAGGGCAAGAGAAGAAAGTCTGTGGGCTTGTCAAATCTCTGTAAGGGCTTAAACAAGCCCCGAAGCAATGGCACGAAAAAATTGATAGTACTCTACTATCGAAGGGTTTCGCCATTAATGAGTATGACAAATGTGTCTACATAAAAGGTAACTCTGACTCATTCGTCATGATATGCCTGTACGTAGATGACATGTTGATCACAAGAAGCAGTCCTAGCTTGATTCTAGAGACTAAGAACATGTTGAAACAATGCTTCGACATGAAGGATATGGATATCACAGATGTCATCTTAGGGATAAAGATCTCTAAGACGTCTAACAGACTGGTCTTATCTCAGCCTCACTACATCGAGGATGTGTTGAGAAAGTTTAAGATGTTTGACAGTTCGCCTATGAAGTCACCAATGGATAGGAATCAAAAGCTTGATAAAAATCGCGGTGCTCTTGTATGCTAGGAGCAATATGCACAGGTGATTGGTAGCTTGATGTATATAACAAACTGCACCCGACATGATATTACTTATGCAGTCAACAAGTTGGCTAGGTTTACCCGTAATGCGAATAATGATCATTGGAAGGCGTTGAATCGGGTACTACGATACCTGAAATACACGCTAACTTACGAGTTGCATTATTCGAGATATCCAGTTGTACTAGAGGGGTACAATGATGCAAACTGGATATCTGATATAGAGAAAACCAAGTCCACCAGTGGGTATGTATTTACAATTAGTGGTGAGGCTGTGTCTTGAAAATTCTCTAAGTAAACTTGCATCTCCCTATCCACGATGGAATCAGAGTTTATCGCTTTAGACAAACCATGAGAAGAAGCTGAGTGGTTTCATGACTTCTTAGAGGATGTTCCTTGTTGGGACAAACTCGTACCTTCTATAATGATCCATTGCGACAGTCAGTCGGCTCTAGGAAGGGCACGAAGTTCTATGTACAACGACAAGTCTCGTCATATTCGACGGAGACATAAGACCGTTAGAAAGATGATCACCACGGGTATAATATCCATTGATTACATAAAGTCAAAGGATAACATAGCAGACCCGCTGACAAAGGGCTTACCCAAATATTAGATGTTCTGCCTGTCTAGGGGAATGGGCTTAAAACCCAAGATATAAGGACCAATACGGTGGTAACCCAACCTTACTGACTGGAGATCCTAGGAATTAGGTTCAATGGGAAAACTAAGTTGTAAAGGTTCAGTTGAGCGCTTCGGTGGAAGCATGAGCACTTCAGATAGTGATTTTTGTAAAGAAACATCAAATCCAAAGTCGTTCCCGCGATAGACGTTAAGTGCTATCTGCAGTGTGGGTAAAGGTTAGGTTTTCAAAACCTTTAATGATCCTCACCGGTTGAGGTTAGGTTTGGGGAAACTTTTAATTGTTCCTAACACTTGTAAAGTTGGGTATAGCAGGATACCTTGTAGGAGACCACCTATTTAAGTGCGAGGACATGCCGCCTCAAATGAACGCACTTAAGAATCCAAGAAGTGTCCACGGTCACAACGGACAAAATATTACGAAGAACAGAGTAAGAGAAGTTGTTGTGTTGGTACCGTTGACTTGGATTACACTAAATACTGACGGTTCAAGACATCACGTTCACCGCGCAATAAGTAAGTCCGATGGTATTCAACTATGGAAGGTTCAAAGCTGAAGCTACCTATCCAGATGCAACATCGGTCCGCTGAAAGATTGTTGGAAAATGCACCATGTGAGTGCGCCAAAATCTCTTTCAACAGGGGATTGTTGAAAATTTATTAATGTGGAATTAAGTATATCCCATTATTTATGACTCAAACAATTGGGGCCCCGCACGTCGAAAACGTCGTTTCCACACACGTGCACACGTAGTGTCAAGTATCACAAATTTCATTAGTGAAAGAGATATTGGTACATATGTAATACGTTTGAGACATAGAATGATGGACGGTTATTTGGCCAAATGACAAAGTATTCCACGTTGGTAAACGAAGGAAGAAGTGTAAGATGAAACGAGTCAAAAATCGCCACGGAGTCGTGAAGGGCCGCGGCGCAACACTGTCGGAGTCGCGGCGCCGGAGCGCCGGAGCGCCGCAGCTCTAATTGGGTGGCCAGTCACTGGAGCCGCGGCGCTAATTCACAGAGCCGCGGCTATTCAGAGGCAGAATGCTGCGACGGAAAGTTGAAAAGTTCTAACCTTTGGGCTAGTTTTGGAGCATTGAATCTCCTTTGCTTGGCACATGAATTCAGCCATTATTTGGCTGAATGTAACCCCTCAATAAGTGTCATTACATTGGCTATTGAAGGCTATTAGTTGGCTAGTTGATGGGTCATCTTCTTACACTATAAATTGAGGCATTTGGCTCAATTGTTGAACACTACACTTAGAAAATACTACAAAATTTCTGAATTCATCTTCTTTCTCTTTAGCAAGTTTACTATACTCAAAGTTCTTCAAGAGTAACACTTGAGTTTCCTTTGCTCAATTGTTAAGTTGCTATTATATCTTGAGAGACTATTGCCCGACAACGTAAAAGGAGATATACGGGGCAATCTTGTCTTAAAGACAGAGTGTCATCACTCGATTCAGCAAATCACACAAGAAGTTTGTTTCATTCTTGATTTTCAGTTTTGTTGTAATAATTAGTTTATCCTTTCTAGCAATTGTAATATTTACTTACTTCTCGTTCCATTCAATTGCTGTATCCCACAATAACTTTATACAGTGGGAACAAAATAACCATTTAGCCGATAAATAAAGCTAAGAGAAATCAGCATCATACTCATAATCAAGACTTTCAATGTGGCAAACGTAGGCTCCTATAATTGCAATTTGTGAGGTATTATTGACTCTGCTCTTAGAAATACGCAGTGGCTCAATATACATTAACATGCATTAATTCTCGGGGAAGGAGACTGAATCAACCGTTACCTTCAGGAATAAGAACAGATTCTTCAATCTCTTGCCTCTTCGTGTGTGCCATAGATTACAATGTAACTTCTAATATTAAAGAATTAGTGAAATAAATTTAAGAGAAGAAGTTAATATGTGCAATCATAAGGGCTTCAGGATTTTTTGCTCTTCGGTTGTGCTATAATGTAACCTCCATACGTGTAAATTAATAAAGAAATTAATGACAGAATTTAAGGGTGAAAATTAGTATAATTTTAATCAATATATTAAGGTGAAAATAAGAGGAAAAGGTAAAAAAAATGACAAAAAAGATAAATACTAATGGTGGCCTAAGAGAGGTGACACATCACCTCTTCAATGCCTAGCTTTATATTAGATATATAGATTATTAATTACTAATACTAATTAAGAGTAGGAGTTATGAAGATGAAGGGGTGTGAGTTATGAAAATGACTTTTTAAATTAAAATAAGATAATTAAAAATGATAAAAAACCAAAAAAAGGAGAGAATCCTTCGTGCCACATGTGATTGTCTATTCTTAGCTTTATATTACATATAGATTACATTTTTAAATTTGTTGCAATATAATTTTATACTCCATCTGTTTCAATTTATATGAAATACTTTTCTTTTTAATCAGTCCCAAAAAGGATGATACATTTATTTATTTGACAATAATTTAATTTTAAATTTTACCTTTTAAGCTTAACGAGATGATCTATAACCACACAAATATCTTTGACTTATTACACCATAAGATTCAAAAGTCTTCATTTATTTCTTAAACTTGGTGCCCAATCAAACTACATCATATAAATTGAAACAGAGGGGGTATTTTATTTCATAATAAGTTTTTTATCATCACAAAAATATTATAACACATTTAAAATTTTAAGTTTAAAAGGTTACCATTTTTCAAAATTTCACGCTCAATCAAATAAGATCACATCAAATTAAACAAAGTAATTTTCTTACACTGAAGTGCATGAATCAAATCGTAAAGAAAAATACTATAATAAATAGTCTATTAAACTTATTAAACAATATCCTTATTTTTTCAAAAGTTTAGTTCATCATTTCTCAAATATTAGTTGGTTTACCGAAATTAATCCCCCTTTAAAATATTAAATGTTTTAAGCAAATAATAAGTCACTATGTTTTAAATTTAGTGTTATTGTTCAATTTCGCTATTGTTATTGTTCTATATGCTCTGTACTACTTTTCTTATTAGTTGACATGTTTTCTTCACTGTCGTAATGCCTTTTCAAAACTACTTTGATTGCTTGACTTAAGTCGAAAGTTTATCGAAAATAACCTTTCTACCTATGTGTACACTCTACTCTATTTAGATCTCACTTATAAAATTACATTGGATAAATTATTGTTGTTGGACGGTTATTATCGTTCAAATTAATTAAATCATATGATAAAGATAAATGATAATTTAGATAATAGAATGTGAAAAGTAATGTAAGAAGGTAAGTAATATGGATTGGAGGGGAGTATACTATACTACACTCCATTTACTTAAATCCACCGCTAAAAGCTCCTCATCATCTTCCTACATTGAGGCTCTACTGTCTGAATCTCCCTAGGGTCAACAAAATGCAAGATCCGTCAAATCCAAACTCCAATCATCAAACGCCGTCGTTTTCCACTCTATTCCGTCCATTTCACCACCGTCGAGCTCACTCAGAAGTAAACTTCCGTCTACCCGAAGATCTAGATCTGGTACCCGACCCGTTCGATGCTGAGATCGGATCCGAAGACGATTTCTTCTCCACTTACATGGACATTGAAAAACTCAGCAATCCTGGATCTAACCCTAGTGACGTGGCAGGTGGATTTAACAATGCCGGTCCCGGAAGTAGTAGTAGTAGTGGACTTGTAGTAGCTGATGATGGAGGAGAGAGAAGCAACTTTACTAGGCCACGTCATAGGCACAGTAATTCGGTTGATAGTTCGAGTTTGTTGTTAAGTGAAAGTATTGAAGCTAAGAAAGCTATGGCTCCTGATAAGCTTGCTGAACTTTGGACTATTGATCCGAAACGCGCTAAAAGGTACAAATAATTAGTTCCAATTGTGAACGGTGCTTTCAGATGTGCATTCAGATTCATACGTCTTAATATTAATGTAAACAAACGAGGCCAGCCTTAGTCATGATTTAGTCAATTCATTAATCGTTGAGGTTAGGAAACTCTCAAAGTAGATCTACTTAAATTTATATCATGATTTAGGCATGTTAGTCCTCAATTGTTATTTTCCTTTGACGCGAATAATTGGAGAAGAAATTAGTGCTGAGGCTTATGAATGACTTGAAAATCTAAAATAATACGCAATGTAGAGAAGAAATTCAGATGTTAGGAAATTCTCGAAGTAGATCTACTTGAAAATAATTTTATTCGTTTCCTTTGGACCACACTATGAAAGTTTGGGAAAGGGTCGTGGAGGTGAGGGTGAGTAAATACGTGTTTATTTCCGAAAACCAGTTTGGATTCATGTCGGGCGTTCGACTACCGAAGCCATTCATCTTATTAGGTGGTTCATCTTATTAGGTGGTTGGTGGAGCAGTATAGGGAGAGGAAGAAAGATTTACATATGGTTTTTATCGACCTCGAGAAGGCATACGACAAAGTCCCTAGGGAGGGTCTATGGAGATTTTTGGTGGTTAGAGGTGTACCTCTGGCGTACGCTAGGGCTATCAAGGATATGTATGATGGAGCCAAGACTAGGGTACGGTCAGTAGGAGGAGACTCGGAACACTTTCCAGTGACGATAGTGACGATAAGGCTGCACTAGGGATCAACTCTTAGTCCATTCCTATTTGCCTTGGTCAAAACAATTATTTTAATCAGAAGTTGAGTATTGATCATTTCTCATTTCTTTGCTAGAACCAGTCTGCACTCTATGTCTTTCTCTTATTAAGCTTTTGTTTAGGAACTTCAACAATTAGATTGGATTTGGTTTGATCCATCTCATTATAAGAGATTCTTTCTGTCTTGTTTTGAGGTAGTTCTTTCTTTATAGTGTATTTGGGTAAAACTGAAATGGAGCTTAAGCTTTACTAAATGGAGCTCAGTAAAAAATGCAGTCTAATAAGACTAACTTTAGTCATGTACAATCTGTAAGAAGATGGCAGTATGTCCAAGTGAAGTCAATCTGCTTGTTCTTATGAACTAGACGAGAGTGGTTAGGTCTACAACTGGATCAGGTCTCTTTAGAGGCATTCTGCATAAGAAAATTTCTGAATAGCTTCCACTAATCTTGATTGGTGAGTTTCCTAACACTACTGAAGTACCACACGAGCTTATTATAATTGTTGTTTAGTCCATGAAAAATGTCACTGTTCTGGTAAAACTAACACAGTTTTGGCAAGCTCTAGTGAGCTTCATTTTCTCATTATGACGTTTACACTAGGGGAACATTCTTCTTGATGTAATCACATGCCCAAATTTAAATGAACTAATGGGCATGTTCAAGTTCATTTTGATGAAGTGCCGTGTTTAAGTTCATTCAATTTATTCCCTAGAATATTTGGCTTCTAAGGCAGCCATCTTTTAGGACCAAGAAAGTCCAAAAGGAAGATTCTTTTGGCTTAAATTAGGGGCGTTTATTAGCAGAGGGTGTGCTACTCGATGTCAAATTTGCTTGCCTATCCTAGTTTTGCATTCACCGCAATGTTGTTTTGCTCCAAAAGTTTGGCTTGTCCATCTAGTATCACATGATTCAGAGTCTTATAATTCTGTATCACAACTTAAAGCTTGAATAGGTTACAGCTGAGGCAAAACAATAGTCCTGGACACGTGACATAATCCTCTGTTCCGGTTATAGATTACACAGTTGGCAGTTATGATTTTGGAAACCTTAGAAATGGCAACAGTACTGGTATTTTGTCTGCTTTCTTGAAAGGTTCAATCTCAGGATATTCCAGTGCTGAGTTTTATGATCTGTAGTGAATTTAGGTAGCTGTTCAGAAGGAGATAATTTGGTTATTTTTCTTTTTTCTTGGTAAGCAGAAGGAGATCATTTGTTAACTTGATGCCATTAATGGAAAAGAAAGAACTCGGGTGACAAATTGCTTGTGTTGGTTCCAATTTGCCGAGAGTGAAAAAACATTTGGATTTACTTCCCAATATACAAGTGTAAAAGCTGCGTCATGGTGTTAATACTGTAGCCTTTTTACATATCACACTGGATAATGACATATTATAAAGCGAAACACTCTGTTTAACATTGGTGATGCCCTTAGAATATGAATGGTTTCATGGTAGTAAGTTTTTTTATTACCATGAAACCAGTCTCACATATTCTAAGGGCATCACCAAGTGATTTGCAGACAACTTCTCATTGTGAGAAAATAAGGTTAAAAATTTTTATAAAGAAAAGGTTAAAAAGCTAATATCCTGTAGCAAATCGTTATGCCTTCTATTTAAGAACTTGTGCTGAATACTAGAACTGAAGTAGCTTTATTTTGTGGGGCAATTTATGCGCTACTATTTTGGAACATTATTTTTCAGTCAATACCACATTATGTTTCTGATTTTGACAATGTTGTACAGGATTTTGGCGAATCGGCAGTCTGCTTCTCGCTCGAAAGAGAGGAAGGCCCGTTACATAACTGAACTTGAGAGAAAGGTTCAGACCCTTCAAACAGAAGCAACCACTCTTTCTGCTCAATTAACCCTTTTCCAGGTAATTCTTCCTTTTCGAGAACTTGCGATATGTGTTCTAAAATTCAAAGGTGTGTTCACAAATTGTGTTATACTTCATTAGCTATGGGAATTATTGGTCTGAGCACCATACTATAACAGCAGTTTTGTGTCAGCTAAGGCTGTGTCTGTTTACCTAAATAGAGAGCTTGATGATTGAATTTTGACCATGAGAACATTATGATCGTTCATTTTGTTCCGAAAATTAGCTGTGTTTAGACATAGGAACAAACTTCCTGCATTTAAATGATAATACCTTTTCTCAGCTACATGTCTATCAAAATAAGTCTTTCCCTCTGAACTAAGTATTCCATGCAATCGCAAGAATTGTCAAGTGGATTTCACAGATAATATTCCCTGAAATAATCTTCCTCTCGTGGGTGGGGCATATACAATGGAAAAAAGTACATTCCTTAAAGTAACAGAAGAAATTTTGACATGTTGGTCACTGAATTTCGTTTCTCTCTCTAGCAATAATCAATACTTCACATCTGTGATGGCTCTCTCTATCTGCAGCGGGATACAACCCAGTTTACTAATGAGAATACAGAGCTTAAGCTCCGTTTGCAAGCTATGGCACAACAAGCTCAGTTACGTGATGGTATGATTTTTATCTTTTCTCATATTTTTCCATTGCCTTCCAGAATTTTATGTTTCTCAGTCATTTGAACATCATCTTGAAACTTCTTCCACCTCTTGGTCGACAAGATAGATAGCAAAACTGAATCTATTGGAACTTTTCTAATCAACAAATAGGAAGTCATAATGCTTGCTCTGTCCTGCTTTATTTAGATAATAACAGTTCCACATTATGTTTCATGTTATTTATCACGAGAACAGTTATTAATGCTATATATCTTTGTTATGCTGTTCCTATAATACAGCTCTGAATGAAGCCCTGAAGCAGGAAGTGGAAAGACTTAAAATGGCTACAGGGGAAATGTCCTCTTCAGATGCATACAATTTGGGGATGCAGCACATTCCATATAACCAATCAGCATTCTTTTCCCATCAGCCACAGTCGGGGCCTAGCGAATCCCAGAACATACAGATGCAGCAATTTCATTCCTTCCAGAATAGCTTGTTGACTCCTCATCGCCGTTCACTTGCAGGCCATGTACAGGCTCTCCCAGATACAATGCAACAAGATCCCCTTGGTCGTTTTCAGGGTCTCGATATTGGTGGCAGGGGTATGCATCTTGTCAAAACTGAAGCACCTTCTATTTCTGCCAGTGAGAGCAGCAGTACACTGTGATTGTGTTACCAACTTGTGCAATCGCCCTCCCAACTTTATTTATTGGAATTGTTCATAGACTGACACGTGTTTAACATCCAAAACATGATATTCAATTTTTTTGATTTTTTATTTGTTCCATTTGACTTCAGTCTTAGGCTCAGTAGCTTCCAGATGTCTTGATATGTTTTTATTTTTAGTTTGCCTCTTTTTATTTTTCTTTTTTCTTTTTGCAAGTCTGAATCATTTCTTGTGATTTATTCGTGTAACTTTAAAGGAAGGTTGTTATCACTCTCAATGGCCGTATTTTTATGGTGTCATGGTCCTTAGTGTCAGAACTTTTGTTGGATCTGTAAGGTGGCATTTGCTGAATTTTCTTGATGAGTTTCAACAAATTATTTTTCAACTTTGCAAATATTGTTTCTCAAAATTTTGAAGTAACCGCCACCTTTGTTGGATGCGAGGATCTTATGATTGCTCCCTCAACTTTCAGGGTAAGTATTGTATACCTCCATAGTTCGTACTGATACTATACAGTTAGAAACTCCTCTCATCATCCATCCTCGTCTCTCCCCTGTAAAACAAACCAAGGCAAGAAAATGGGTAAGTTCTTGAAGTCATTTTTTATGAGTTGGAGTAGAGTTAATATGGATAATGCAGGGTTCCTGTGGTTGACTGTTCATTACTAGGTACAACTTTTGTGGAGTATCTGAGTGCTTATTTTATTTTTTACTCAACTTGCATAAGAGGCATATTCTTGTTAACGTCTCTGGTTGCCATTCCAGCCAGGAACTTCATCTTATTAGCTTCTAGCTTGACATAATATACTGAAAATTGCCAGATAACTCTGATACCCATCGTATATATTATGTTTGAATTCTTAATTGACGTTTTATCTAACTCCCTAGGCTATAGAAAATTGGCCTTCTTTCTTTCGAATCCAACAACAAAAAAAAGATACTAGTATTATATTATGGATTTTCGCTCATCTTGTCTTACTGAAGCTTACCGAAGACATGAATTTAGACAGTAGGGTATGGAGATCGCGAATCAGGTAGAGAGTTAGTAGGTAGTTGAGCGTTGTCCTGATTTTAAGAGGGAGGGGCATGGTGGTAGTCTAGCACATAGTATCTAATATACTCCTTCTGTCTCAATTTATGTGATACACTTTTCTTTTTAGTCCGTCCTAAAAAGAATGATACATTTCCTTATTTTGCAACCGTTTAACTTTAACTTTTACTTTTACATTTTACGCTTAACGAGGTGATCTATAACCACACAAATATTTTTGATTTGTTTTAGATCACAAAATTCAAAAGTCTTCCTTCCTTTCTTAAATTCCGTGCCGAGTCAAATTATATCACATAAATTGAGACGGAGAGAATAGTATTTAGAGGTATTCATGTAGTTTGTTGCCATTTGGTACCTCTTACTATTTGTTGTAACTTTATTTCGGCTATCGTCTCGTTGTATTAGTGCCCTTTTCTGTATGATTGGTAATGCTTTTCTTATTAGTTGCCATATTTTCTTCACTGCTATTTTTGCATAACTATTTGATTTGGTGCACTTGAGCCGAGGGTCTTTCGGAAAACAACTTCTCTACCTCCACGAGAGGTAGAGGTAAGGTCTGTGTACACTATCCTTCCCAGACTCCACTTGTGGGATTTCACTGGGTTATTGTTGCTGCTCATCTCGTCTTTACATTCGTGTATGCTTATATATTTTCTTCTGTATATTGTTCCTTCAGATTCCTTAAAATCAGTCAGCCTAAGACTTCTTCTGCGCTTTGATTTGGCGTTCCTAATTATTATCAGCATCTAAGTAAGTGGAGTTCTATCCAAAAATTCAAATAATTAAGAACATTCGTATCTATTCAGATTCTCCTCTTTATTTAATCTTTCTCCTTGTTTGTTCTCTTTATTGCGGGAAACACATGCAATACATATCTCAGATGTCACATCGAATATCCTTTTATTTTTATTGAAAAAGAAGAAAATCTTCCTACTTTGTCATAAATACAAATAGCTGGGAGCTGCAGAAATGTAAGAAATGACAACAAACGGAGGAGACATAATTAAGGAGAAATCCACATATCTTCAAAACGGTGATTTTCATCCAGCACATTCACTTATAACTACAATGAATTGCCTGACATAATAGAAATTGATTACTTGCCCCTTTCATTCCTAGCAAGATATATACAATCATAGAATATAGTATTAATCTAAGTTACCTAAAATATAAGATTCTAATTGCTTACAATCATCCTAATTGATTACTAATTAATTACAATTCTAATTACAATGCAGTCTTAGCGAGAGGTTCTCGTATGCTGAGACTGTCCCTGAAATCATCAAAAAGTACGCGCGGAAGTCCTTTTCTGAAGATATCTACAATCTGATAACGAGACGGTACATGGAGAACACAGACTTATCCACGGACAACCTTTTCTCAGACAAATAGTATATCCATTTCTATGTGTTTTGTGCGTTGATGTTGGACATGATTACCTGATAAGTATATCGCACTCACATTATCACAATGAACCACAATTGCCTTTTCAATCGGACAATGTAGCTCTAACAGAAGATTACGAAGCCAACATGATTCAACAACCACATTGGCTACCCCTCGGTATTCTGCCTCAACACTTGATCGAGACAGTGTGAATTGTCGTTTTGACAACCATGAAATGAGATTGTCTCCCAAGAACACACAATAATCGAAAATGGAACGACGTGTGTCTAGGCAGCCATCCCAATCCGCATCTGTATAGGAGGAGAGACTCGAGATGGAGGACTTATATAGATGCAACCCGAAATGAAGAGTACCCTTAACATACCGTATAATTCTTTTCAGAGCCCCCATATGTTCTTCCTTCGGATCATGCATGTGTAAACAAACTTGTTGAACCGCATAGGAAATATCGGGTCTCGTAAAAGTAAGATACTGCAAGGCCCTGCGAGGCTGCGGTAATGTGTCAGATCGCTGTGTGGAGTACCGACAGCGTTACTCAATTTCGCCTTTGTGTCAAACGGAGTATGTGATGGTTTGCATGAAGACATCCTTGCTTTGTCAATTATTTTTTTCTTTAGACTAAGAAACAGACCACCTGCATATTGAGTTACAACAATGCTAAGAAAATAATTCAACGGACCCAAATCCTTCATTGCAAATTCAGCCGCAAGAAGGGACATAATAGACTGGCGAAGTGAAATCGATGATGCTGTGAGAATAATGTCATCGACATACAGAAGTATGTCTGCGCCCTTCCGATAAATGAACAATGATTGATCGGACTTGCTGTGAGAGAAATCCAATTTGGCAACAAAACGTGCAAACCTGTTATACCATGCCCGAGGATCTTATTTCAAATCATATAAGGATATTTTTAACAAGCAAACATGATCTGGACGAGTATAGTCTTGGAAACCCAATGGTTGATGCATGTACACGATTTTCTGTAAGGGGCCATGTAAGAATGCATTTTTGACATTCAACTGATGAATGAAAAAAGATTTAGAAAGTGTCAGGCTGAGAACAGTCCTGATAGTTGCTGACTTAACTACCAGACTGAATGTTTCACCACAATCTATGCCAACTTGCTGAGACTTGCCATCACCAACAAAACGAGCTTTGTATCTCGCAAAAGAACCATCGGAATTCTTTTTATGACAAAAAATCTACATAGACCGAATTATGTTCATATTAGATGGACGCGGTACTAAATCCCACGTCTTATTTTTAATAAGAGCATTAATTCATTTAACATGACATCTTTTCAATTCGGGTCAAGAAGCCAGCTTTGGCATTTTTCGGTACTAGTGACGGTTGGATGGAGGTGGTTAGGTTAAAGTGGTACTTAGGTCAAAAGATTATGTGCATTGCACGAGTTTCAATGGTCTGAGGTTGGACAGTTGTGATGTTGGGCGGTTGACCGATTACGAGCCAAAGTGGCGGGCTTGGTTTGGCCGTGGGTTTGGGCTTGTGTATCGAGTTGTGTCACGGGTATGGTTGTAGAGTTTTTCCTTTGTGCAGCCTGCCCGATTCCAATAATGGATTGGGCCGAGGCAGAGGGAAGAGTGACCTCTGCTCCTCGGTCCAACCCATTCACATTTTGGGTTTGGGTCAGGGGTTTTTAGGAATGCCCCATACTGTTTTGAGAGTTTAGATGATACCTCAAAATTGGATGTAGTCCGTCGTCTAGAAAATCATATAAAGGTGAGGATGCCACTTAAGATGTTGCAAACGGGAATGTTGTTTCATTAAAAATGACGTGATGAGAAATAATGATTTTTCCATTTGTCATATCATAACATTTATATCCCCTATGATTTTGTGGGTATCCCAAAAACACACAATGAGTGGAACGGACCTTAAGTTTGTTAATTGTGGTGGATGGAAACAAAGGATAATACAAACACCCAAAAATCCGTAAATGTGTAAATGATGGGAGACAGTGGTACAACATTTGTGTGGGTGACACATTGGAGAGTAGTTTACTAAGAAGAATATTTAAAAGATATGTGACCATTTGAAGAGCACGGTGCCAAAACATTTGTGGTGTGGATGAATGCACAAGGAGAGTGCGAATCATATTGTTAATTGTTCGAATCTTTCTTTCGGCTTTTCCATTTTATGGAGATGTATGTGCACTGAAAATACGCAAAGACATCCCATTTTAGTGACAAAACTCATTAAATTTGGCATTTATGAATTTCCTCCATTGTCACATTGAAAACATTTAATGGATTTTTCAAAATGAGTTTTGATAAAAAACACTAAATTATTTCAAAATGGTATAGGTTTGCGATTTATTCCCTTGTGGAAATGTCCACAGAAAATTCGAATAATCATCTAAAATAAGCAGATAATATTTATGACCTGCAGAACTCAAAAAAGGTGATGTCCACAAATCACAATGCAACAAATCCAATGGCATAAAAGTACTCGAAGTAGAAGATGCAAATGGATGTTTAACAAGATTACCAAACACGCATGTTTGGCAAACAGAAGACTCCATATGTGTTTTACAAGAAATAAATTTATTCTTCCTAAGATTATCAAAAACTGGTGCTCCCGGGCGTCCCAACCGGTTGTGCCATAAAGTAGGAGAAATGGCTGCAAAAGTAGATAGATTGGTCATGCAATTTTTGGAAACAATCGTGAGAGGATACAACTCCCCCATGCTATTGCATCTCATTAGTGGCATCCCCGTCTGAAAATCCTTCACAGAAAAACCAAACAGATCAAAATTCACAGAAAAATTATTGTCAGTTGTAAAACGTTGCACATATATTAAAATTTTAATTAGTTTTGGTGCGTGTAAGACGTTTTTCAATTTCAATGATGGGTGTGGAGGTGGTAGATTTACCTGACCAATACCACGAATTGGAATTTCCTGCCCACTGCCAACAACAATATTTTTATTAGTGCTCATATTAAAATAAGACGAGAGATTACCTTGAGATGCCATCATGTGAGACGTAGCTCCTATGTCCATATACCACGATTCATTCGGAACATTTAGATTCATATTGTTCATGGCCTGTTCGATGTCCGTGGGAGCATAGCTAATAGATGATGGTGCTTGGGCTGCAAATGCATGTTGGGGATGAGACCCGAGAACTCCGGACTGACGGGTTGAAGAAGAGGGACTGGCCCAATTTGAGGTCAGGTTCGGGTATTGCGGGCAGCCTACTGTGGGGCCCATGCCCACAGTGGGTACTGCACCCACTGATTTCCGATGGACTAGGCAGTGGGCTGCCACTGGTTGAGCCGCCACTGCCCGGTTTGGTTTCTTCCGGCGGCTGGCTACCCGCCACCCATGCCCGTCCATTTCCACCATTATTTTTCCTTTGTTATTATTGCGGTTTTATCCACGTTTCTGACCGTTATTGTTTCGGTTTCCGCCACTCCCCGAACCGGAATTTTGTTGTTGAAAATATGTGGAAAAAGAATTGGTGTAAACGAGGGCGGTTTAGGCGTTGACTGCTTCGAAGGATGTCTGTTTGGCTTTCCGTGTTTCTTCAAGAATTAATCTCGACCGAACCTCATAGAATGGATGCAATGGATTGCTCTGTTGAATGAACGTAACGACTCCATCATATTATCCATTCAATCCGGCAATTAGTTGAAGGAGCAATCTTTGATTTGTGACCGACGAACAGTTGGTCGGCAAGAACCTTCAATTCCTCACAATAGGTGGAAACGTTAGAGAAGTCATCCAATTTAACATTAGTAAATTGGTGTTCAAGATATACAACCCTAGAAGTTTGTTATCTTGAAATATGTTTTGTAAACGTTCTCACGCCTGTTGACCCGTAAAATTTATCTCTAATATGGTATATAGAAGATCATTTGATATTGTGCCATAAATTCATTGAAGGACTATAGAATCTAACCGGGACCATAGCTTTTTGTCCACCGTAGTGGTGTCCGACGATGACTCGGACGGGCTGATATGGTCTATTACCTCATAGGCGTGTCAATGAATTTTGAACAATTCCGCCCAAGAGGTGTATTGACATTTTTTCATTTCAAGTGTTATGGAGATAAAGTACTTGACGTTATTTACGGCAAGAGCAGGATGAAAAGTTTGTTTATCGGCCATAGTTTCTACTAGAACAAACAAGAAATGAGAGAAAATGTTTTGTGTTTGATGGAAGTCTCTAAGGAACCCTAATTTTTGGAGAGAAGAAGGGTGTAGTCGAGTGTAGGGGAGGGGTTTGTTTTCGGCTAGGGTAGAGAAGGCTAGGGGTTTGTTAAGTTATTTTATGTTTAGGGTTTGTTTAATTCAAAACCCTACTTTGGCCGTGTAACAGAAGGAGGAATTTTTTTTGGCTTTCGGTTGAAGGAAGAGAAAACTAATAGAAGGTAAGAATTTTAGGGCAAATGATTTTTAAGCTCTTGATACCATAAAAGAAATTGATTCTTTGTCCCTTTCATTCCAATCATAAGAATGTATATACAATCACAGGATGTAATACTAATCTAAGTTATCTAAAATATAAGATGCTAATGGCTTACAATCATCATAATTGATTACAATTCAAATTACAAGATATGATGTAGATAATTAGGGACTTTGTCCCTAATTATCTAACATGCCATACTTGTGTCCGAAATTGTAAATCCAACAAAAAGTCATAAATGTAGCTAAGTAAAAAATGAAAATGACTTGCTTTCCTAGTCACATGCATCTTCTAAGTCGGAGATACATGCACCATATATTTACTGCATATTTCAATGTAAAGTTTCATCATATTCTCTTATCCACCAAGAAAAATGAAAAAACAACAAGAAAAAGAAGGAAGGAATAACTAACTGGTCACGTTATGGGACCATATATTAGGGCCAAACCCTAAGCAGACCACACAAATGCACATGCCAGACGTGTGTATATATATATAAAATTTATATTTAATCTGCGTCTCCTTGGAAGATCATGTGGGGTTATCTCGTGGCTGCTCTAACTTACAATATTAATAAATACTAGCAGCCACCATTTGTAAATTTGCGTCTTGTTTAATCTTCTTTAATATCTACTTGAAAGAAATAATTTCTTAATTATTTTTATTAATTAAAAGAGTATATATACAATCTATATATTTACATAATAGGAGAATTATATTCCTATTCTACTCCTAAAATCTTATTCTATTTGGACACTAACTATACAATTATGGTAATACAAATATTATGGTAAGTGTACAATACTAATTACACCACAATATTACATAAACTAGGAGACTACAACATTACCTAAATTATATACAAAAACCGAGGCCAATATACATAGGATATACACGTGTATATCATATGGATATTTAACACACCCCCGCAGTCATAGCAGGCGGTCTTCGAACACTGAGACTGTCCCTAAAATCTTCAAAAAGGATCGAGGGAAGACCCTTTGTAAAGATGTCGGCAACTTGATACCTGGACGGGACATGACAGACGCGTACTTGACCACTGGCAACCTTTTCGCGAACAAAGTGAATGTCCATCTCGATATGTTTAGTGCGTTGGTGCTGAACCGGATTACCAGAAAGGTAGATGACACTAACATTATTACAATAAATCAAGGTCGCCTTCTGAATAGGACAATGAAGCTCTAACAACAAAGTACGTAACCAACACGATTCCGAGACCACATTAGCTACCCCTCGATACTCGGCCTCGGCACTGGAGCAGGACAAAGTCGACTGACGTTTCACAGACTAGGACACCAAGTTATTTCCAAGAACATACAATAGCCATACGTAGACTGTCTGGTGTCCGGACAACCACCCCAATCAGCATCTGTATACGAGACAAGTGTGAACGTCGATAAAGGATATAAATGCAAGCCATAGTCAAATGTACCCTGAATATACTGAATGATGCGTTTAAGCGCATTTATGTGCTCAACCCTATGATTAGGGATGGCAACGGATCGGATCTGGACCGGATCCTACTAGATCCAGATCCAGATCTATTTTTCATACCTGGATTCAGATTCGGATCCAGATCCGTCGGGTCCATAAAAATCAGATCCAAATCCGGATCCATTGGATCCACCGGGTCCACGGATCGGATCTGGATCCACATGTAAAATTTTTTGTCCTGTTAAGAATTTTTTTTGAACTGACAAACGATTTTTACTTAGCTAACAGTTTACTGTGTTTCAATTTTGAAATGTTCATATGAGATATTTTATTCGTTTTCTCGTTTTGATTGTGAGCTATTAATTGAAAATGTTGGACAATGACAATAGTTGTGGAAAATGCTGACTAGTATTTCCACAATGCAGAACTTGCATGTGCTTGGAATCTTCACAAATGAAGTGAATATAATTTTAACTACTTGTCTATGGAGATGTTAGTCATTCACTAATATAACATTGATTTTATTATCGAACTTTATTTTTTGGTTTTTGAGTTAACGCAGGGATAAATTAAACTTGTTTTGAGAATTAAACTTGCAAGGATGTGCTTAGCAATTTTAAGAAAATACTTATAAAATTACATTATAGGTTATGAATATATTTAATAAACAATGGACGGGTCGGATCTGGACCGGATACGGATCTCAAATACAAGATCCAGATCAAGATCCGTCAAAAACGGATCCGAGTCCGATCCGGATCCGTCGGGTCCAAATTTTGAAGATCCATATCCTATAAAACGGATCTGGATCCACCGGATCCGGACCGGGTCCAGGATCCACTGCCATCTCTACCTGTGATCATACATAAACAAACACACTTGCTGTACGACATACGTAATATCTGGTCTCATGAATATGAGATACTGAAGGGCCCCTGCAAGACTGCGATAGCGGGTCGAATCCTCGTATGGAGCGCCGGCCGTAGCACC
Organism: Anisodus acutangulus; assembly: GCA_029783415.1. Lineage (NCBI taxonomy): Eukaryota > Viridiplantae > Streptophyta > Magnoliopsida > Solanales > Solanaceae > Anisodus > Anisodus acutangulus. The sequence goes on along the minus strand of CM056511.1, from coordinate 34,620,485 downwards.
TAATTTGGGTTTATTATCAACTGGAGTGGAAGTGGACTTACAGGATGACATCCCAGCCCTCTTAATGATCTCGGCTGCATACTTCCTCTGTGATAAGAAAAATTCACCTGCATGACGAGTGACAACAATCCCCAAAAAATAACTCAAGGGTCCTAAGTCTTTCATAACAAACTCAGAGCTGAGCATTATCATGATGGACTGACGTAAGGCATCGGAAGAGGTAGTCAAAATAATATCATCCACATATAATAGTATATAAGTCAAGGACGAACCACGACGATATATGAACAAGAATTATCCGACCTATTGTGAGTGAACTCAATAGTCAAAACATAGTCGGCAAATCTATTATACCAGGCCCGTGGAGGCTGCTTAAGACCATATAAGGACTTCTTCAACAAACAGACATGATAAGGATATTTGGGATCCATAAACCCCAAAGGCTGATGCATATAGACTGTTTCATTGAGATCACCATGTAGGAAAGCATTCTTCACATCTAACTGATAAATGGGTCATGCTTTCGAAAGAGCCAAGCTGAGCATAATGCGAATGGTAGCCGGCTTGACCACCGGACTAAACGTCTCACCACAATTCACACCAATCTGCTGAGTCTTACCATCACCCACAAACCGTGTCTTATGTCGTGCAAATGAACCATCTGAATTTTCCTTTTGAGCAAACATCCACATAGACCTAATAATATTAATACCAGATGGACGGGGCACCAACTCCCACGTCTTATTATCAATAAGAGCATTATATTCATCGGTCATAGCAATTTTCCAATTCGGGTCATTTAGCACAGACATAGGATTACGGGGTAAGAGTGATTTAAGCACATTAGAATGTAAATTAAAATATCTTTTTGGTTTAAAAATATCCCTTTGACTACGAGTGGCTGGTCTATGACTCGGGGAAGAATTGGACGGATTTGGGAAATTTTCTAGACCTGGGAAGGACCGGCCAGCAGGCAGTGGGCCTGCTGGCCCCGATCTGGACTCGGAAATAGAACCTGACGCCGAGACTGGCCCAGATTCTGGATTGGGCTCGGCAACTGGTCCGATTCTGGCAAAATCGAGAACTGCCGAAGTCCAGAACTAGAAAATGAGGGTGGAATCGGGACTGTAGAACCAGCGGGAAGTGGGCCTGCTGGCGAATTTGGGGTGCGGGACATGTCCGAAAAATGGTGAGTAATATACGGGGATACCATCATCCAAAAAATTATACAAACTAGGCACGAGATTACTAACCTTAGCAAATGGAAATTGAGATTCATCAAAAATTACATGGCGACTAATGATGATTTTATTAGATGATAAATCAAAACAATTGTAACCGCGATGATTAGATGGACATCCCAAAAACACACATGGGGTAGACCGAGCCTGAAGTTCGTTAATTGTGGTGGACGGAAATAACGGATACCATAAGCACCCAAAGACCCGAAGATGTGAATACGAAGGAGTCTTATTATATAAAATTTGAAGAGGGGAAGAATATGTCAAACCTTTGGAGGAAAGAATGTTAAGGAGATATGTGGCCATTTGTAGAGCATGATGCCAAAACGATGGGGATACAGAAGCATGAATCGATAATGTTCGGACAATGTTATTAATGGTACGAATTTTGCGTTCGGCTTTCCCATTTTGTGAAGACGTATGAGGGCAAGAAAAACGAAAATTGATTCCATTAGTTGCACAAAATTCCCGAAATACCCCGTTGTCATATTCTCTGCCATTATCACATTGAATATTTTTTATTTCTAGTTTGAATTGTATTCTAATGAAAGCTCTAAATTTTAAGAAGATAGAAAAAACTTGAGATTTTTTCGCTATCGGAAAAGTCCATAAAAATTAGGATAATCATAAAAAAAGAGAACATAATACCGATGACCCAAAGAACTAAGAACAGGAGATGTCCATAAGTTGCTATGAATAATATCAAATGGCGTTAAAGTATGAGAATTAAAGTCTACAAACGACAACCTAATAATTTTTCCTAAGGAACAAGAATGACAATTCAGAGTACTACGCGTACCCTTACATGAAATAAAATTATTTTTATCTAATAAAGACAAAATAGACGATCCAAGATGACCAAGACGAGCATGCCACAAGGAAGGAGCAAGGGATACAAACGCTGACGGCAAGACTTGACTCGATAGACCGAAACTTGGCGTGATAGGATAAAGATCTCCCCTACTATCACACCTCATAAGAGGTGGACTCCCCGTCTTGAAATTCTTCATAGAGAAACCAAATGGATCAAATTCAATAGAAACGGAATTGTCAGTGGTGAATTTACGGACAAACACTAAGTTTTTAATCAATTTGGGGGCATGTAGTGTATTTTTCAAGATAAGAGGTGGATTGGGGGGAGACAAAGTTTTATGACCTTAACCACGAATTGGAATAGAATTACCATTACTAACAATTATGCCACGAGGGTTGCTCAAATTGGAATAAGACGAGAGCGTACCTGAATCGGATGTCATGTGGGTAGTGGCACCAGTGTCCATATACCAATTTGGGTCCGGAGGATTTATACCAAGCGTGTGCATTACGGCTTCTATGTCGGTAGAAGTGGGGGCCACTACGTGATGGGCCTGCGGGGGGCCAAGACCCGAGTACCCCTGCTTGCTGCCTCGGCCCAGATGAATTACTGAAAGTGGTCCAGGTCGTGTTGGGCCTCGACTGCTGTTGGGCAGCCCACTGCCAGTGAGGTTGAAAACTGTTTGGCCCAAATCAGGATCGTGGGGCCCATCGCAATCGCGGGCCCAAACGGCCGCCGTTGTCGCCGACCATCATGAGGGCCACTACCATCGCTTTCGCCGCCGCCATTGTTGCCGCCTCGATTCTTGCCATTATTTTTCTTATTTCCTCCTTTTTTATCATCACTGTTGTTGCGGTTTTGGCTCGAGTTGTTGGAACCGGTAGGATGAACAGTGGACTCGGTCATCATGACCATGGGACTAGCACCGGTAGCCGCGTTTTTAGCCATGCCTGCTTCTTCGAGTGTAAGCATAGAACGAACCTGATGAAATTACGGAAGATGATTGCTTTGACGAAGAAGCATGCCAACACCACTATAGGCCTCGGAGAGGCCTGACACCATTTAAAGGACCAAACGATCATTCAAAACCGGCGCGCCAATGTTGCGGAGTTGGTCGGCCAATTCCTTCAATCTTTTGCAATAAGCCGAAATGTTAGGGAAATCTTCCATATTGACGTGGGAGAAATTTTGCTCAAGAGTAACAACTCTAGAATTTTGATTATCTTGGAATATATCACGTAGTCTATCCCAAGTCGCCTGCGCCGTAGCGTCGGGTTCAATAATCGTTTGCAAAAGGTCGGTAGAAATTGTGGAATATATCCACTGAAGGACGGTGGCATCAAGAGTCGTCCACAACTTAGGATCATCCTCGCATCGTGGCACCTCCGTATCCTCAGGAGCCGCGGGGATTATGTGATGGATGACTTGATGCGAGCATGCATGAATTTTGAACAGTTCGGCCCACGTCGCATATTGGATGTTTTCTATTTCAAGAACAAGAGGGATGTTATTCTTGATGTTAGAAACTGTAAGTGCAGGATGAAACGTGTTCCGTGATGTAGACATATTGATAGAACAATATTTGATTGAAGTATTTAGAAGAAAATTTTGGAAAGAGAGGATAGACCGTCGACACGAATTTTGAGGAGAAGGGGCTCGGAAAATGAGGCAGTTGGACGGAAATTAGGAGAGATTTTGAGAGAGGATTTTAAGACCTAGACTTCTGATACCATGAAAGAAATAATCCCTTGATTGTTTTCATTAATTGAAAGAGTATATATACAATTTACATATTTCCATAATAGGAGAATCATATTCCTATTCTACTCCTAAAACCTTATTATACTTGGACACTAACTATACAATTATGGTAATACAAATATTATGGTAAGTGTACAATACTAATTACACCACAACATTACCTAAACTAGGAGACTACAACATTACCTAAATTATATACAAAAACCGAGGCCAATATACATAGGATATACACGTGTATATCGTGTATATCCTATGGATATTTAACACTACTCTACGCATGTAAAGACTAATTAAGATGATAAAGTTAGTAAATTCAGAATGAGTATATTTTTATTATATATATATATATTTTAAATTCTTCTAAAAATATGTATATATAATTCAAACCAAAAGTAATAAATTAAATTAAATTTGTGGAACACGCTCTAAATCCTCTTGAAATAAAGGTTTTAGGGTCCATTCCGTATTACATGCCAGGTGAGGGAAAGGGGTATTTAAATTGGCTCCTAACTTAAAAGCACTTGGATAAAATCCACATGCCCATTTAGTGTGGTTTTCATAATTAATCCAAGCTTGTATAAATTGGTCTCGTCTCCCCAAAAAAGTCATTTCCAATGTCGCATACGAAAAAATCGTCGAATATGATCATAACTTTGATTGGAAAACTAGCAGAGGAACTTAGTCAATAAGCTTTTTGTCATTTAATCTTTTCTTGTTTTAATCTGTTAATCATAAAAAAAAAATTAAGTTGTTTAATTTCTTCATCACTTTGATCTTGGCATTTAACAACATTTGACTATATGTTCTTGTACGAGGCCCATGCATTTCCATGTTGTCAGCTATTAATTCGTTTGACTATTGTTCTTGGAAATTAGTATGGTCGTCATTAACATGATCCTTGACGCAGCTATCTTATTTTTCACGTTCTTTTCGCCTAACTGACTAGCTCAATTTTAGGAAAACTAGAGAATATAAAAAGAAAAAAAAATGTCATTAAGTAGAAAATAGCAAATTGAAATTGCTGAAAAAGAAGGGGAGGAAATTAAAGATAAGATTGTGAAATGCATGTGCTAGGGGTCTATAATTTTGGTAGTTGACGAGCGAAGCGCTTCGCTAGTCAAATATATTATAATATTTAGATCGTTTCTTCAGGGATTGGTCCAAACAATTACTCAAACAAAACTTGCTTAGTATTATTCACGTGATCAAAATTTGAGTTTGTTGCGGTTATAAACCATGATTATTGACTACAACATAATTAAAGACAATTGACAACGAAAATAAATGTTACTATTAATATGAGAAGTAAGGATAGTACACAAGACAAATGCAAGACTTTAGCAATTATCTCCGATTCGTTTTTATCAATCTCTTCTAAAATTTATTGAGTCTGTCGAATTCAATAAGTAGTTAGTTTATTCAAGAATCTAATAAACCTCTTTCGATTATTTATTCAGATTCCACAAATTAAATTAATGCAAGTCCCGAGAATGTTCAAAAACTATAGATAGAAATAGATCTTCGAACGACATCTCAAAAACTATGGATAGAATGTTCCAAAATTTAGTGGCATATTTAGTTTTTTCCCCTTATTTTTGTGTCCTGGAACCAATTACTCCTAATACACAGAGAATATATATAGAGAGAGTAAATTGAAGGAGAAAAACTTTCAGTAGCTTTTAAGACTGAGAGTTGCTAATTTGTCACTATGTACTATATACATTTTGCCTACCATATCTTAAGCCCCAATTTCTGGTTCAAGTTTACCACTAGTAAATATAAATAGCGCCTCTATATCCCTTCAACTGGTATTAAGCCACTTACTAGTTACTACTCTCCCTATCCTTATTAATTAACTCTCAACTTCCTCATCAATGGCTGTTCCTGCAACATTCTCCTCACATTCTGCTTTCTTCTTATTATTAATTAGCTTTTGCTTCCATGGTACTTTTGCTGATTACGGAGGCTGGCAAAATGCTCATGCCACATTCTATGGAGGGGGTGATGCTACTGGCACAATGGGTATGTCCAAAAAAATTCTAATTTTCATCCTATACACTAATCCTTCCTTTTTATTCTCTGTGTCTTAGTTTGACTTGACACAGTGTTTAGGAAAATAACGAAGTCTTATAAATTTTGTTGTGGTCTTAAGCTAAAATGTGCATAATGTATCAAAATGTCTTTTGAATCTTGTGGTCTTTAAACATATCACGTGGAATATTATAATTAAAGAGTGAGTATATACTAATTATGAAAAGTGACATTCTTCTTGTAACAGACTAACAACAAAAAGGTAAAACACATTAATTGAAGCAAAGAAAACAGTATTTTCTTTGTAAATGGTTATACTCTTGATCAGTAAACGTACTACTCGCTGAAAAAAGATTTTATGTATATACCCTAAAAATATAAATAATATTAACTATTAGTGCATAGTTGATAGCAGGTAACATGACTTAGTTTCCAAATTAGTAACCCCACTTCTTTTATTGGACGGTTTCTTCCGCTTACATTCTCCGTTTCATATTAATTATCATGTTGCTTCTCGAGAATCAATTTGACTAATTATGTTTTGCTTCTTATAGCGGGAGTTTAGTACATCGGACTGCCCCTTTTTACATTTCAAATTATAAAAAATATACGAGAAGTACCATAAGGTTCAATTCTTCTCATTCATATGATAAAATAAGTATCTTAAAATGCCCATTGAAATCATATAGTTTGACCTCAGAAAAGTATTTTGGGACGGAAGGAGTATCTAATATGTGTATAGAAGTTAAATTGGCCGGAAAAAAAATCATGTTTTGGAACATGCATGTAGGTGGTGCTTGTGGTTATGGCAATTTGTACAACCAAGGATATGGAACCGACACTGCAGCACTAAGCACAGCACTATTCAACAATGGCTTGACATGTGGGGCTTGCTACGAACTCACTTGCATCGATGACCCTCAATGGTGCCTGCCGGGAACTATAACTGTCACTGCTACAAACTTCTGTCCTCCAAATCCATCAGAGCCAAATGACAATGGTGGATGGTGCAATCCTCCTCGCCAGCACTTCGATTTGGCTGAGCCTGCTTTCTTGCAAATAGGTCAATACAGAGCAGGAATTGTCCCTATAGCTTTCCGAAGGTAAACTTTGATCTTATACATAAAATGCTTAACTGGAGTAGTAATTTTTATATGGTCAATTACAAGTATCTATTTATGAGAAGTGGTATTAGTACTAGTACCGAGGAAAATAGAGCATGTTACCTGTTGACAATTGTTAATACTCCCCTCCATTTGATTTAATGTGTCTTAATTTGATTTGATACAAAGTTTAAGAATGCAAAAAATACTTCTAAATCTTCACACGAGTCTTAAAATAAAGGTGTAAATATTATACCAAGGACTCGTTGGCCATTATAAATATTCATATTTCCGGAATAATACTTTACTTTATTTGAAAATTAGTGTTTAACCATGAACATTTCAAATCCAACTTGAAGTATTTCAAATTTGGAAAACAACTTATAATCTGTTTTCCAACTCATTTTTCACTTTTGAAGTTGTATTTAAGTACATTCAAGAATGAACATTATTCCAAGTATTCTGTGTAAAAAGTATAACCAAACACAACTCCATCTTCAACTTTAACTACATGAATTTCAAATAAAATGAAAAATATTTGGAATCTATGACCAAACACCTACCAAAAGAATTCTGCAGTATTAAATATGGCATGTCATCTCATAAGAGAGCGTTATTAAGAGTAAATGAAAAAATTGAAACTAAAAACTTTCTAAATATAGAAAGAGACATCGTTTTTTTAAAAAAACTAGAAAAAAAGACACGTGAATTGAAATATAGGGAATATATATCATTATAGAGTAAAGTGTTTTACACTATCAATGTATATAAGTTAAATCCTAAATAAAAACAAATAAGGTTAGGTATATCTTATTACAAAAATACGAGTTTAAGTTTTATACATTGTCGATATAAAAATGTTTATACAATCAGATTATTTATAAGGTAGTTACTGCCAAATTTCTATGATACTTTAGTTGGTAACCTTATTAAATAGTACTAGTAACAAATCCGCAATCACAGGTCAAACAATATAAAAATCTTTACACAAGCAATGTACCTAACTTTAATTCTCAAGGAATTGCTGGTTGACATGAAGTTCTATGATGGTTTTGGCAGGGTGCCCTGCAACAAGAAGGGAGGAATAAGGTTTACAATTAATGGAAACTCTTACTTTAACTTGGTTTTGGTGACAAATGTTGCTGGTGCTGGGGATGTTAATTCAGTCTCTATTAAGGGGTCTGAGTCTGGATGGCTGACAATGTCAAGGAATTGGGGTCAAAATTGGCAAAGCAATTCTTATCTCAGTGGTCAAAGTCTTTCAGTTCAAGTTAGTACAAGTGATGGAAGGACTATCACAAGCTACAACGTTGCACCAGCTGACTGGCAATTTGGACAAACTTTTGAAGGGGTTCAATTTTAATAAATTCCAGCAACAATTTTAGTCGTGAAAAAACTAAAGAGGAACAAATAAAAAAAAAGGAAATGAATGAGAGGCTTTCAACAATCAAATTCCAATTTTTGTGTATCGCTCTACTGCTGTGGTGTGGTTGGTGGTTGATGGTTGGTTAACACCCGCTTAGGCCTCAAGTAGACATTGTGAAGATTGATTGGGGTAGTAATAAAGAGCTTTGGATTCAATTGATGTATCACTTGATTAAACTCAACAAGTGGTAGTAATAAAGAGCTACTTTCTCAGGTCCTTCTTAAATCTTAAGTACTGTTATCTATTAAGAAATTTAGTTAATTATACTATAATTAAATAGGTTATTTAATGATATTGCTTTTAAAAAAAAACAAATTATGTTCTAACAGGCATGTTGATGCCCATCAGAGTTTTTCTTTATTGATAATTGCATAAATAAAAAAGAATTCTGTCACATGATGTCTATAATATGAACTAGCTAAAATTAGAAATGAAATGAACTGTCCAACATGATCAGTTCCAAAAAATAGTCATATGCTAGTGTGTAAGCTGATCTGCAGATATATTTCCAGTTTTGATGTAATCTCCAGACTATGGAATATCCAGAATAGCTACAGTATGAGTGTGAGCATGTTTAGCTGCATATCTTATTGACCTTCCTTGTTTTAATCCTCAATTAAGAAATCTGTGACTTGTCCATGTTGATTATTCTTTTTCCTTATGATGGCAAGTGTGAAAATGTCTATCTTGATTTCTGCAATATCCAAAACTTGATTTGCTAGAAAGTCTGGAAGCTTGTTACCTTCTCTAAAAATATGAATGATCTAAGCTTGTACTGTCCTCATGTCCTTTCTAATATCCTCTACCAAGTCTTCCAGTTCCTATAGAGTAGTCCATAGTCCTTGCAAGATGTTTTATAGAACAAGTGAATTAGTCTCAAGCTGTATCCTCTGAATATTATTCTCTCTGCAATGCTTTAGAGCCTGTCTTATAGCCCCAACTTCTTCAATGTTTGTAGTGATTCCAATTTTCTGAGCTTGTGCATACACCAGATCCCCTATACTGTTTCTGATGCAAAGTCCATAAGAGCTCCTCATAGGATTAACTTTGTTTGCACCATTTATATTACACGTGACATTTTTCACAACAGCTTAGCATAATAAACTTTAGGTCTATAGTTGCTAAGTTGTTGATACATTATTTTCAGTCATATGATAAGTTCTTCAGCCATGGATATCTCGGCCTTCCTAAGTGATGTAGAGTATGTTGAACTTGTTGTATCAATCTGTGTATTGTTACTGAGCCTCCATGTTTGATTGAATTTCTCATTTTCCATAATTCCCACATGATCACTACTGGCATAGCTTTAAAGATAAGCTTTAGTTTTGGCTTAGTATCAACAGTCCACCAAGCTAGGATCAACCATTGCAAATTGACTCCATCTATGATAATACCTGCACAAGAAGCAAAATACCTCCATAACTTTGCAGATGTGGAGGATGTTAAAAATAAATGAGACATTGTTTCCTCCTTATGTTCTTCACAACACCAACATCTAGATGGTTTATTAATCTGCATCCTTATTAATATATCATCTGTCGAAATTCTCCCTTTCACACCCTCCAAATAAAGAAACTTATCTTGATAGACACTCATAATGCGACCGAGTCTGAAATGGACGCCTACGTATCCCCTTTTTAGAAATTAGGTCCTCGTGAAGTTCGTTATAAGGAAATATGGGAGTTTGATAATAATGAGACCGAGTCCAAAATAGATGCCTACATATCCCCTTTTTGAGAATCAGGTCCTCACGTAATTCGTTATAAGAATGATTTGGTTTTTCTAATGTAATTACAACCAAAGAAGTGTGATTACAAGCAAAAAAGAAAAAATGTGATTACAAGTAAAAGAAATGTGATTACAACTGAGAGGAGTGTGTCTTTGCGCGTAATACTGCTTGATTATGTCTAATTTGATTGCTTTGGGACACTCTTGGCCATGGAGGACATGGGAGCTAGTGTATGCCATTCCGACAGCTTTTATCCCATCGAAGACCTCGATGTTTCGCACTTCCCTTGGTGCAATTCTGAAATGAGAACCACGGGCTTTGAGGGCAATCGCCCACCACATTGGAGATGATCTATGAGAGGCCTTTGTGGCATCCTGTAGTGATTAGCAGCTTCGTCAATGGCTGGTGTGATTCCTTCGGGTACCCCACTTGTTTCCCCATACGGTATTGGGTCATCTTCTAGCAGGTCCATCAGAGGGACATAGTCGTCCACCATTGTCTTGACCTCCTTAGGGAAGTTTTGGTGTTGGGGTTTTTGCTCTAGGGACTTTTCAGTAAACGTTTTCACAAACTCTAAGATCTCATTGACCTCTTTCATTTTTGCATTTGCTAAGTCACTCTTGTAGTCAACTTTCTTCATTTTGGCTCTTGCCAACTCAATATTCGCATCTATCATGCGAATCTTGGCCCTAAGCGACTCCTCAGTCTCTTCATCGCTAATCAGGTCAAGGACTGGTGATATGGCACTCTAGCTGTTTAGAATTTCCATTGGTAGCAAATCAACCTTTAAGAGAAGGTGATTTTAGTAAGCTTTTTGTATTTTCTTGTGTTTTTTCTTTTGGGTTGAGGTCCGAAATGCGGAACCAATCAAGAATTAAAATTGAATGCAAGAACATAGAAGTAGTTTATATCACAAAAGCACACAAACAATTATACTATTCGCGTTCCTATACCTCGTTACTCTACAGATTTCTAATCATTTGAAGCGTAAATGTGCCAAATATTAATAAACTATCACCTCATAATCACTTTATTAATAATAATATTTTCCCCGATGGGGTTACAAAGCATGAAAGTTATAAAATCAGAAGAAGTCGCCTCCAATGACTGATGATGAAGCTCTGTCAATCCGAGCTCTCTTGGCTTTCGAAGAGCGAACTAGATCCTAAGATGAGTAGATACCAGAAATAAACTAACCCACTGACCCTTCTCTGTAGGGGTATCTATGTAGCATCATCCATGGCTTCCTTCATACGAACGTCAAAATCCTCATGACACTGATGAGTGAAGTCTAGCTCTTCGGTCAAGCTGGCTATGACAGTCAAGTCATATTGTATCTTCTCTCAGTATCGGGCATCTTAATCATCCGCTTGTCTCTGAATGCGGCATGCTTTGATCTCAGACTTTGAATCTCGATCCTGTTTGGACTTCTAGAGGTTGGGCCTTAGTGCGAGGGTACCTTACAAATGTGCTCTCAACTAGTCTACATAGTCTTCATCACGACCCGGGCGAAGAAGATTATCAGCTAAAATCCCTGGACCCCATCTGATTTGGCTATTCCACTCTCGGACGATATTGGCAATTCTTTGGATCTTGTTTCCTTCGTAGTCAACCATATATAACCCCATATTTCCTATTTGGGGGATTACCTGTTCCCTTCCGAACTGTCTTAGGACACTAAGAGGTACGTATGATCGGATTTCCCGTATCCCTATAAGTGGTAGAAAGGGCATTTTCTTCCCCTCAAGACTATTGTCTCGGATATGAGGTCGGGAAATCTCCATTGGATATTGTCCTCTCAGAGCCTAGAAAAGATGAAAGCTGACCCCTCTTTGGATTGGGTCCCGAAATTTGGATAAGTGACTTTTAGGTCGTCTTCTCTACGCTCGGGGTCTCAGTATGATTGAACCTCGATTTTATAGAGGTGCTTAATGATCCACCATTGGACTAAGATGTTACAACCTTGGAAGTACCTATGCAAGTTTCAGCATTGACCTAAGCTCGGTAAATGTCAGACATGATAACTGGGACTAAGTTATAGTATTTGATTTCCCCGTTAGTGGTTATGCCATAAAAGATAGCATGGGTGACAAAGATGACCAGGTATCTATGGCTTGGTAACAGTCTTTGGGAAAGACCATAGTTCCTAGAAGGCATATGGAAAAGGCTAGGGGTCGGGTAGCTTTCCAAGTAGCAAAGGAGTTTCTACGGAATATCCTTAGCTAGCACCAATTGGATATCCCAAATCGGGTATGGAGGTCCCTAAAAGCTATGGTTGGGCCGAATATCCAATTAGTGCTAGCTAATGATAGCATCTTAAGAATTTCATAGGGAGTCAGCTTATGCGGTACTAGAAGGTTGCGGTCGGGTTTCATTCTGCACCTCATATAGGTACCTACACTGTCTATGCAACTTCAGATCTCTTCTAGGGTCGGGGTTATCTCAAAGTCTCCGAACCTAAAGACCATTCTCTCATTGTCTCAATACCCGATAAGGACTTTTATGAGGTTAGTATTGCCTATCATTGTCATAAGAGAGAGTTGGTGTCCTAGACAGTTCGTTACTTACTTTTGTTGTAGGGCAGTTATCCATAACCACCAAATTTTCAGCATCTCGAGTGCTTCGGTAACCATGTCGAATTTCAAGATGGTAGACATCTACAAAACAGAACAGGGTTAGTCCCTCCCTCCCAATGAGCAATGGTTCATCACATAAGGCACATGAAATGCTTCTACATAGAAAGTAGTTGGATGTAGTGACGTCGGGTAGAAGACCGGTAGGACACGAGGGAGTCAGCCTGTCAGGTCCAGGTAGGTTTGAGATACCCCAACTTTTCTAAGTCAGTATACGCTAGTTTAAGAGATTTGGCTTCGCTCTATCCTAGTTGTACTAGAGTGGTTTAGCAAATGACTTTAGGGACCCGAGCGGACAACCTAATGTGAACCGTTGTCTACTGTTGGAACAAACGCGTACCAACTCCATTTTCAACGTGTTCCAAAGAAAGGTATTTGGTTTTTTACTGGAGGGTGACTGCGAAATCCGCATAATCACCTTTGTGCACGGATGTAAGTGTGTGTGCATGCCATTTGGCGGAGATGAATGCATGAATGACATTTATTATTATGGTATTTAAACACATAAGAAATTCATATCATTTAAAAACATGTTGTATTGGAACCCTTATGGTTAGAACCTAGGTTTATCCCCAGCAGAGTTGTCATTTGTTACGATTCGCTTTTTACGTGGGTGAGCGCATAAAGAGCTACTAAGAATTTGGATGGTGCTCTAAGTTGGATAATATGTTTTAGAGTCGCCACCTAATTTATAGGTAAACTAGGAAAACCAGTACGAAAGAGTTTATTCAAATTCATTGAAAATCGTATCTAAACCAGAGTCAATGTAAGGGTTTTTGTGATCCACCGGGGAAGGTGTTAGCACCCCAGTATTAAGGATCTGTAGAATACGGTTGACCGACGATTTCTATAGCATGATTTAAATTTATTTAGTGTTTAAAATCCGCAAAGTAACTTGACATTTTCATTTATTCAAACTCAAGGTTTTGTTTTAAAACAAAGAGTTACACTTCCGCCAAAAATAGTATGCATGAAGTAGTTTAGTCAATTTTATTTTCAGACTAAGAACACTCAAATGTGAATTTGAGTAGAACTTTACATTTAGTCCAACTATATTGACTATTTTCACACTTGCATCTTTAACAATCCTTTTCAAGTATTGAAAGTGATAATTTTGTTTGAAATGACAAAATTGGTTTTGAAAATAAAGTAATACAAAATATGGGTTTTTATTCCTTTTGCATGCTATATCTCCAATGGTTGAACCATATCATATATTCCAAGACGCTCAACTCAACATCAAGTCCTATATAAGGTTTTATTTTCAAAATTAACTAGGGGTGGCGGTGGGCAGGACAGCCGACCAGGCCGAGCCCGTCCGGTCCTTGAGCCAAAAAAAAAAAAAAGATACGGGGGCGGGATTCGAACTCGGGACGGGCCGATGTCTCGTCCCGCGAGACCCGAGCCCGCCCCAGGCCCGCGAGACCCGACCCCGCCCCGAGCCCGCCCCGACCCCGACCTTTGCAAAAATGGCCGTTGCACCAACGGCCATTTTAGATTATGGCCGTTGGCCAACGGCCATTTTAGCCCCCCCTCCCCCAACCCCCTACCCCTTAATATTTATTTTTAACCCATAAGTTATTATATTTACACTTTAACCCAATTTTTCAACTATAAATAACTCATTTTCTCTTCATCTTTCTCACAAATCTTCCTACAATCTCTCTAATTTCTCAATATCTCTCTCTACAATTCTACATTGTTTGCTAAATATTCAATTTTATTTATTCATTTGAGAATTGGTAGTGAAGTTGGCAACTAGCTTGAGGATCTTCCATCGAGCAAAGTTTCAATTTTCAACCTCTCGATTACACGTCGACGTTAAACGCTTGCTTGGTACATTCGTTCCTTCATTAAATTATTATTGTTTGTTTATTTAGTTTAGATCACTTAATTTTATTGTCTTTAATTATTTATTTATTTATTTATTATCATAATTAAAATGGAAGGATTAAAAGGTATGTTTAAGGGTAAGGGTAATGGGTGCTTCTTCTAGTAGGGGCAACCAGGCAAAGGGTACTTCTTCTAGTCATCTTATTCCTACAGGATGATTTTGTTGATACTCAACATTTTCCTACAATACCATTAGATTTAGACCAGGAGCTATTTTCCGGAACTCAAGAAGACTTTAATTTAGACGATGATCTAGATGATATACCCACTAATGTTGATGACAACACACCCACTAGTGCACCTTCAACCTAAATACCTCCTATTCCCCTAGTATGAGACGAGGTCCAAAGAAACGACCATTAAAATCGAGATGCATGGACATATTTTGATAGGGACGTAGAGAATCAAGTAGCCATATGTAAAATTTGTAAAAATGTTTTAAAATTTAAAAGCTGGAAAAGGTCACGGTGGGGCGGGGTTTAATTAGACACGTAGTAAGTGCTCATCCACTAGGTATGCCCAATACCAGGCTTCAAAACCGGTGCAAACGCCCGCTCCATCACGACAAGGTTCACATACTAATATTGTCCCGGACCAAGGACAAGCTCAAATTAACCCTATGACGGGGGGAATTGTAGGCCCTAAATACAATAAACATAGAGATAGGAAAGCAATATCAAAATTAGTTCTTTGTGGAGGGTTTGCCTTTTCATTTCCTTCATCTCCCGGTTTTATTCATTACATTAGAGATATATATAATCCTTCTTTTAACGGTTTTCCTAGATCAACTGTTAAGAGAGATGTATTTAAATTCGCGCATGAATATCAACAATATTTACGTTTTTCATTATATCATTTTAATGACAAAGTATCCATCACGTCGATATAGGTCGTAGTACTAACGCCATGATTATTTAAGCGTAACTTGTCATTGGATAGATTATAAATGGTCTATGCAAAAGCGTATTTTAGCGTATAGATATATAGATGATAGGCACCTTTGGTACTTTTATTGCAGAAAATATTTATCAAGTGTGCGATTATTACGGAATTACCGATAAAATTATGACTATTACATTAGATAACGCTTCTAATAACAATTACGCAATTACAATTTTAAAAATAGTTTAACTCAGTCTTTTCAGGACCATTTTCATATAAAATGTGCGTGCCATATATATAACTTAATTGTAAAGGATGGTCTACCACTTTTTGAAGACATTCTTAGTAAAATACAATTTGCTATAAACTTTATTTTTAAAAGTAATAAAGTACAACGTAGAAAAGAATATAAAAAAATTTGTCATGATTGTGGACTACCTTTTAGAAAAATTCCACAAGAAGTATCCACTAGGTGTAATTCTTTATACGAGCAACTACTTGTTGCTTATGACTATAAATTACCTATAACTTTATTTTTTAACTCTCATAATAAAAAGCCGGTGATATGATTTTAGATAGTGATTGGGAAAAAATTTCCGAACTTATTGTATTTTTAGAGAAATTTTTTCAAGCAACAAAAGAATTTTCCGTATATATTATCCTACTATTTCAACTATGTTATTTTATACAACTCTAATATTTTTATTACTTAGTGAATATATGGAAAAACCACTTATAAGCGGCTATTATTAAAAATGTTTCTCAAAATAAAAAATATTTTATTCCTATTCCCTCTATTTATATTATTGGTTACGTATTAAATCCTACTATTAAAATAGACGGTACTAAATCACTAATTGAAACTATTTACGATTGGATAGAAGGACTACCACCTCCAAGTCCCAAAAATCTAAATCACCCACCACCTATTGAACAAACTAAAGAAGAAGTATTGTCTAGCGTAGAACACCAATGCAAAAATATATATAGATTTTATCAACAAGAAAATGCTAGTAACTTACCAGCTTCCATACCATCTTCTTCATCTTCAATACAACCTCACAAAGACATGTTGTTTCTGGCTAGTATTGAAAGCCTCGTAAATAGAATGTGGTCGTACCTCTACTACTAACCAAATTAGCGAGTTGGATATTTTTGTTTTGCGTGGTTCTCATCAGTATCAAGAAGTTATCAATGAAGATGGACATGAAGACTTCTTTGAAATCTTTGGAGGGAATGAGAAGACCTTTCCGACACTTTCAATGATGGCTCGAGATGTTTTGAACATTCAAGCGTCGTCAAGCTGCGTCTGGCGCTTTTTCTGACGGATATCAAATAAGAGACCACAGACACTCATTAGCGAGAGGCTTGGAAATTGCAAGTATTATTCGAGAGAGATTGGATACGAGCGGAAGCGGAGAAGGTGCGGTCAACCTGGAGATCAACGAAGAAGATGATGAAAACTACAACGAAATCTTAACGTAAGGTAGTGGAAGCGGCGTGGATCAATTTGACCAACAAATACCAATTCCAACCGAAGAACCACATGAAATCATCAAGCAATTAGAACGAGGTTTTTGAGAATGTAATTTTTTTAATTGTAATTTTATTATGTAATTTGTAACTTTTGGACAACACCACAAAGTTGCAATTTAGATTTTAGACAATTGTATTTGTATTACAAAAAAATCATATGTCTATTAAATAATATAAGAGGCACAAAAACAGCATTGGGATGTTTTTATTATACTATCTTGTTTTGTTTATTGAGTTTTTTTTATACATATGTTATTTTAAAAAAAAAAAAAACCCGCCGTATCCCGACCCGAGCCCGAGCCCGCCCCGACCCGAGCCCGACGGGATCGGGACGGGACTTGCTCCAGTCCCGCCAGACCCGACCCCGCCAGAGCCCGCCAGACCCGACCCCGGCCCACTGGCCACTCTTAAAATTAACTATCTAATTGGGCTTAGCCCGTGTTTTAATTTGAAGGGTCAATTTCAGCCCAATGTTTAAACATCCACAATAGTCAATTTATTTCTTTTCACTCAGGCCCATATCTGGGTCCTTCAAATGCTAACACTTCGTCCATTCCAGTTTCACAACTCAAAGCCCAAGTCATGAATTAAACTCCCACAATGAGTTTGCACTTAGTTGAAAATCCATTTTTTCATTTCCAATTTTTAATACCCAAACAGATCCTTTTATTCATGATTTTCCAGATTAAAAAAAGAGTTTTGAAATTCATTTATTAGTGATCTAGCTAAATGATCCAGGTATCGTTTGCCTATCCTAGATTATAATCATAAGTAAGTTCTAATATTTATATCGAAGTAGTTTATTACAACAAATACATATGTATACACAATGATATAAATTGAAAAGGAGAAGGGTTTAGGCTGGTGGGCCTACCGAAGCCCACCAATTAGCTATTTTTACTCATAATTGGACCTTCATGCAAATATTAGCTTCCCATGCTTATATCTCGGCCAAAGTAGGTATGATTGGGCCTCAGCATAATCGGCTAAGGATGATATACTCTGACTCGTCTGAATGAAGCGATAGTCCCAGTAAGGGCCCATCTCGTGGTAATGTAACAGTAAACAAGCGAGGGGGAAAACAAAAGCCCAAGTTAGACGTATCAAATCACTTATCATTTACACATGTAATTTATTTAAACATATGAATAAACCATAGAACAATCAAATAATATTAAGGCAAGTAAATAAACAGATGGGCTCAACCCAATGCTTAATCGCCACAGTTAAGAAAAAAGAAAGATCAAAGCGGCAAAAACAAGTGGGATGAGCCCAGTAAGCATCAATGACATGATCAAAAAATGATATACATGAATATATACACTTCCTATATACCTGGTACAGTGAGTATACCAGGATATACTATTAGTGCATGTATACTCCCTGTTTATGACAGGGGTGTGTCACACAGAAATAAATAAGGGGGACAATAATTAAGGTTCAATCATAAACATGCCTCTTAACTCCTATTCTTAAACTGGGATTCCTAATATGCACTTATGTAAGGACAAGCAGACAGGTTCATGCATATAACTAGCTAGCGTAGCCCTACATATCAATCTCTAAGCACTTAGATCAAATTGACATGTCAAAGTAGTAGGATCATGGGAGACGGCAGAAACTAGAGGCTAGACATATTTAGAGAATGGTATAATATCTCACATGATTCACAAGTACACAGGATAGCCATGCAAGGAGAAAATGCCAATCAGAGTATACTAACTAGAAACTAAACAATCAAACTGATCATGGGACATGCATTTTCTGTATTTCATTCCTTTACCTAGACATATGATTGAATGTTTCAGCTTTAGCACGATGATCTTGACATATAAAGCAAGTAGACAGAGCACATGTAGCATTTTTGAACTAAGATGGACAGGAACAGACACAAATAGTCATTCTGTAGACAAGCAAGAGTCATATGGAGGCATTTAGATAGCTACTGGAATCATGCTAGGAGTAGGGGTTGTGCAAATTTACTCAACTATCCACATAGAAAGGTAGGCATACAGTTATGGTTTAGTACACAATGTAAAATGATTCATTACAGTGTGGCTCAAGGCATATGAATGGGTGATGCATATACAGGCATGGTAGCACCTATGACCTAATGACAGAATTCATACTCATAATAGAAAATCAAGACAATAATGGGTAAGCCATGAAGCAAAGTCGTACATAAATGGAACAAGAACAGGTTAAGATATACAAATATCCATCATAACATTAGACCTAAATGACACTCCAAATTGCAAAGACAACCAAAGTAGGTGCAAATTAAACCATTAGAACCTATTTGGGGATATGCCAAAGGTGGGAAGACAACTAGAGTACTTAGGGGTATGTAGTCAAGTTCTTGTAAAGTAAAACATGATACAATCTTGGCTATCTTTGGCTAAACAGACCAACGGAGCTTAAACACTTAACATATTAAGTCATTTTTAAACCTAAACAAAGACTAAGTGACACAACATAGGCATTCACAATATACCTCAACTAGATATGACCCTTAAAAACCAACACATATACCAAGGTAAGCACAAACTGACCTTAACAGTCCATTTTTCTATCTTAAAACTAGTGTTACAATGACATAACAAGTATGGTGAGGCATGGATTAAACAACCATAGTTCCTAAGAAGTGAAGCATGCTCTTAAGACTACTACAAAAACACATTAAATCAGTTTACTCAACGAATTCTAGACCAACATTTTTTAACATCATATTAACCAACAACTTAAGATTTGGTTAAAACAGACTACAACTAACACATTCACTTAAAAATCACTTAAACATGTCACACATGATCAAACAAACCTTGAGGTAGGTGTTAAGCTAACTAGGTGACTTGTATGTGCATAGGACCAGTTTTAAACTAACATATTAGGCATTTATCTATCTAATACACACAAACAGTCAATAAATAGTGAATAAAACCAACTAAACATACCAAACTAACCTATGAGCAACCTAATCACAAGTTCTATAACTTTAAGGATGTATACATGTTTAACTATCTTAATCTAGCATGAGAAATACTTAACTAACCACACACACAGATAATCATCACCATGAACTCTAACAGTGACTATCACTAACTAAACATGCTGGATATCAACCTAAAGAGCACAAACAGCCATAATAATGGACACTAACAGTGACCTTAACTAAACAAGCACACTAATCATTGGTTTAGTGAACATAAGTTAGCTAAACATGCTTAACAAATAAATTAAATAAGCTCAAACAATAATTAAACTAGCTAATCATGCTTCTAGTGTCACAATAAGTGTAAATAGTGGCCTAAACATGTTAATAATCATAGTTATGAACAGTATTCAACATGAACTAAACATGTTTAACAATCGACCTAATGATCTTAAACAACCATTAATCATGCTTAATAAGCACACAAACACATAATACATATTATACTAGATAATTTAAACAGAAAATTAAAAGGGAATCGTGTTTACCTTGTGTGGAGGCAGCCTAAAGATCGAAGTTGAGCTTATTCTTCACTCCGACGATCTCAAACTTGCAAACACATGAAAAAAAAGAAGGGGCTTTAGTAGTGAATGATCAATTAGACTAGTTCTGGGTTCCGCCAAAGGGCTGGATCCCAATTTAAGCTTAATTAATCGAAATTTAACTTGATTCATCTCTTAATCAATGTAAAAGCCAAGAATCGAGTTTCAGACCTCTGAAATTGAAAGAGAAAAGACTCTATTTCTAGGGTAAGAAAAACCCTAGCTGCGACAATCCATCTGGTGTGGGAGAACTCAAAAATAGGAGGAAATTTCCCTCCAATCGATTCTCAACCAATGAAATCGTGGGATTCAAAATTGTAAAAGAGGACAAAGATCATTAAATACTGGCAGAAAAAGTACCAAGAGGGGCAAACCTCACCTGGGGTTGGGGGTGAGTTTACAGTGGCATGAGAGGTGAGAGAGGAACTTCCCTCTCTCAGCCACACCAAAACGCAGAAAAACAACAGTACACTGAGTTTTTGCCATCTTTGATCAATTGTGATAATATTTTGCAAATATGGTCACATTTTAAATTAGAAAATGATAACATAATTTCGTAAATAGCATAATTAAAATAAGAGCTTCGTTTTAAGTCTAAATTTGATACTAATTAAGATTAAGGAAATTAAAATTGTGCAAACATCTTTTTAATTTAAAACATGACTTAAAATTAAGACGTAATTCCATTATCGTATTTAATTAAATAATTTTCCGACTTTGACAGGGTGGAACATTAATCCTTTAATTTTGAAAATTCTTTTGAGATAATTACAGTTATAATAATCGGTTAAAATTCCAAAAATCATAATTAATGATCAAAATTATGTAAAATTAGGATATGATATGCAATATACATATATCAAGTAATATTTTATCAAATGAAATGACAAAATACTCCCAGAATAATTTTTGTAAAATTATATTCGCTTTGTGAAAAATATATTTCACTTCGTCTGTGATACGAGAACCTTGAATAATTAGATAAAATTATTGGAGGGTAAAAATTAGGTGTCAATAGGGGTCCCATGCAACCTGACGATTTCCTGATTATACTACCTGACGTAGTCTTCTGGTGAATCTGTGGTCTATATCGGCAAAGGCGGGCTGACTTAGTGAGTCGTTCCACGATCACCCAAATCAAATCGTTCTTCCGAAATGAGAGGTATAAACACATTATAAAGTCCATATTTATCATCTCTACTCAAGAATATATGTACTATGTGCTAAACTAGCGGGCTTCTGATGCTCGACTTCCATTTGCTGAAAATATGTACACTTAGTCACATAATCTGCTACATTTGTTTTCTCATGTCATTCCACCAATAAATATCTTCAAGGTCATGATACATTTTCGTGGAGTTTGGGTAGGTAGAATATCTGAATCTGCACACCTCTGCCATAATCCTCTCTTTGCGTCTATCTACATCTGGGACGCATATATTTTCTTTGGTACCCTAGAGTACTATCATCTCCCCCTTCTTTGAAAGTCATGAGTTTGTACTTGTTAATCCCTTCCTTTAGCTACAATTGATAGGGATCATGAAATTGTTCTCCTTTTTTCTCAGCTACTAAGGAGGATTTAGCCCTGTTTTGAACAATAACTCCTCCATCTTCAGAGTCCAAAAGTCGAACTCCTAGATTGGCTAAGCGGTGAACTTCCTTCACCATAGTTCTCTTGTCTACCTCAACGTGAGCTAAACTTCTCATACTTGATTTCTTTCTAAGGTACTTCCGGAAAATACTCATAGTATCATTATGTACTAAGTCTTTGACCAGCATCCTATGGATTAGAGTCTCGTGCAATGGAACCATCTACGTAACACATGACTTCACATGATCTCATAGCTTTTCTGTGATCTCCTATGAAAATACCTGAGTTTGACACAAGTTTATCGACGATCATTCTACTCACTTCGGGTATCTTTCCTCCTTATGGCGACTATATCATTTTGATCACATTGCTGAATTGAGTTTCTTCATATATCCTACTAACTCTTTGGGTTTCAAATGTCCAACTGGACTTACTGATGATTTACACATCTCTCTCTTAGACCAGACGTTAAGGTCTCATACTTGTAGATCCTTATCTCTTATTGGGATCGAACTAACTCTCCTGCTCTTCTACAATTTTCGTACTTTACATTACTGATGAATTATCTTTTGACTCACTTCTGAAAAATCTTCCTTACTGAGAAAAACTGAGTTACTTATAAAAATGGAGAACTAATATATTGATAACTAGCATACTCTATCTTAACGGTTTAACTTTGCTCACATTGTCAATCTTAGGGAAACCCTTTTCTGATAACTCATAAATACTATTCTTCTGTAGCTTGCTCTATTACTGCTTAGATGATTTCTTCTTTCACTAATTTCTATACCTAAAATTTAACTTAAATCCTTTGGATTCTAATGCACATTCGGATTGTATTCAAATTATTTCCACTTCACCAGTGTTATCCTGACTAAAGAAATTAATCATACCTCTACTAGCTCTGCTGAAATTGCTAAGTCACTATATTTGCTCAAGACTTACTTACTATTCTTCAACTAACCACCTGTCAGCCTCATGTTCTCTTTTTTTTGTTCTGAATAACTTTAGTTATTTCTAACTTTCCCTCATCATCTGACCTTATTCTGAGGTTGTATACTATCTTTTCGGAACTACAGTCATGAGTCACACTTAGGGCAATTACGTCTCTTTTAAATGAACGATTAAAATACCTAACCCCAAACTTTCTATACACTTTCAAATTTACACCAGACTATACACATGTGGGGTAAACACTTAGTCACATAACCTAAGAGGGAACTGTCACATCTTATTATCTCATAATAATCTTTGCTTCTTATAGTAACTTACTAATGTCGTACTCTCTGGCTCTTATCTGACTAAACTTAAACAACTTAAACTATGCCTAAAAATTTAACATCGTCTGCTCATCGTTCTCATATTGTACATTATCTCCTCTTATTCATGCATATGGGTCGACTGAAAAATAAATATTTCTTCTGAAAATCATACCACTTTAGAATCATAGGTAATTTGTCCTTAGGTTTTTTTTCTGCTCAAAACCATTGTGATGTATTTCTATGTCCGCTGCAGCTAAACTCTTAACCTTTTACCCCGTGGGGTCTAACATTAGAGCTATCATTATAATACCTGTGGTGATATCTAGGGATTTCTCTTAGTCCTGACAACTAGTTAAAGCATACAAGTGGTTCTGACAATGACATGTATTATCAGACTTAACTTTATTACGCCTACTTTGGGTTTGAGAATCACGAGGGCATCTGAATTTTTGGACTGAGTCACATTACCTCCGGCACCCTATTCCTTTAGATAGTGACCCTGCTTAGTACACCCAAAACACATATCCATGCCTGAACAATACACCCATTGGTGCCTCTTATCACACTTGTTGCACATAGGATTCTGACAATCTTTGTGGCCCATACTGGCCTGTGACTGAGAGCCTGGTGCTCTAAAACTTTATTTCTGGCTGAACTGACCTTTCTGATCATATTTGGACCTCAAGAATGGTGCACTGGCTGCAGATGGAGTGGGTTCAAATGACCTCATGTAGAAAACTGTCTGCCTCCACATCCCTGAGATCCTCTATGATTTACGTTTCCTGTAGACTTAGCTCCTTTGCTAATTTCTCTGTCATTTTCTTCCTGCAGTCTCTCATTCTCCTTTATCAAGTACATCATTATTATTCAACTTCCGAATTCATTATACAATTGCGCCTTCTCGGGTGGCATCCACTTTAGTTCACTTTAAAACCATCTCAAGTCTCATTCATTACTGTCAGACACTTCATAATCATTTCCAGTGGGTAATCATCCTCACTTGGACCTTGAATTCCCTGATTGTCGTTGGCGCCTTCGATAGGTACAAAATTTGATAGGAAGAGAATGTTATTTATTGCTCTAAGATTTATGGCATTATATAGAGTAGAAAGAAGTGAGACAATCTTGAATGTCTTGGTAGTCAACCATTTATATGTCTGGCCAGCACACACATATAAAGGAAACTCCACTGGATATGGCTTCATAGACTCCTTAGGACAATCGAACCTAGTGCTCTGATAAGAAGCTTTGTCACGCCCCGAACCATGGCCTGAACGTAAAACGACACTCGATGCTTGGTTGCATGTGACTGAGCAAACCAATTGGCTGGTTAAATCAACATGTGATATCAAAACATACTGAAAAAAGGAAATAAGCTAACACATGTTGGTGTACTAAAATCCTGGTTGAATAATCATTAAGTGCAAAAAATACTAAATAAGTCTGAACATAGTAAAAGTGAACACGGTAGATATGAAAATCTAATAAACTCTGTCTAACCATTACTCTAGTCTATGAAGCCTCTAAAGAGTACCGAGATGCTAATTGTTTATCGGGACAAAGCCCTCGACATACCTAACTGTATGTAATAAACTATAAAGACTGCAAAATAAATTATAAGGCCTCAAAAGACTGGGGCTCTCCAATTCAGCTGACACCATAGGTCCTAGCAAGCAGATACATCATCCTGTAAATCGTTACCCACATCAAAATATGCAGGCCCAGGGCAAAAGGGACGTCAACACATTTGAATTGTACTAGTATGTAAAACAACTGAAAGAAAGAACTGTAAGCGGGGTGCTCGGGAAAGGACAGGCCAAATAAATAAACAAGTAATAAGTACTGAAACATAAATTATAACTGATAACTAAATATGAACAAGAGAAGTGAAGTTATGAGTACTCCATGTTCTGCATCTAAAACATCTATTTATTTGTCTTTAAATGTGTGGGGCCTTGGCCCAATAATGAACAAACTTTGGCTTTGACCAAGTAAGTATGTCAGTCTGTGACCTTGGCCAAGTGTACATATGTAGGGCCTTGGCCCAATAATAAATACACGACTATAGCCTTGGCCAAGTAAATGCGTCAGTCTATCGCCTTGGCCAGGTATACGTATACATGAGACTTATTTCCTTAGTCAATCACATATGTTCAGTATTCATTAATTATCATTAAGGAACTGATATTTCTGGAATGATAAACATCACTAAACTGAGACATGTATTCATAAACTGAGTATGAGACCTGAAACCTTAACTGTTTCTAAACTTGCTGAGTTTCTAGACTAAGACTCATGGATATCAAACAAGAGTCTAGATTGATTACGTTCTGAGTTCACAATGTTCGAAATGACTATCATGAACGAATTACAAAACTAGAGAATAGAAGGTCTTCAACTATTCAAAGAACTAAGCTTAACTATATTTCTGAGGCAATTCATAGCATTGTAAAAGAACGTAGCGTAGGGAGAATCATTAACATTCTCAAACGTAGAGAGTTAGCCTCACATACCTTAACTTCCTACTCTTGAGCGTAGTACAATCTTCGTCGCTTCCTTTCGAGTTTAATCTATATCAATACATGTCAATGGAATCAACATTAGCAACAATTCTCATGTCTTGGCCATCTTGGCATTTTATCAAACACTTGGTGGGCATAAAGCTTCATAGCCCTTATTAATGGTGTTTCTACACCCAATTTCTCATCCTCTTGTTTCTAGATCATTCTACAATCCCAAATAGATATAATTAACATCATTCTTCATTACCCATATGATTACAATAACCCTAAGTCAATAATTCAACTCATACAATAGTTCATACGGTTTTCTTCATCAAACTCAATAGCTTATCTCAAGAATCTATGGTTTATAATCATTAATACAATACTATAATCAACTAGGGGATGAAGATAATACCTTTTTGATGTTCAAGAAGATTGAATTCGAAATTTAGGGCTCCATGTCCGACAATAACGTTTTAATTGTAATTCTATGGATTAGAAAGGTTTTAATCAAGTTAGTAGGGTACTAAGAATTTGAATTCATGCTAGAATCATTGGGAAACTTACCTGGGAGGGTTCTTGAGGCTTGGGATTTGTTCTCTTTGACTTTAGGGTGATATTTCGGGGCTACGGGGTGTTAGGGAATGATGTAGGGATTTTAAATGTCTTTTTTTGTTTTCTCGGTGCGCGCTCACACACCTGAAGTCCTCTTTGTGCAACTGATGGCGCAACAAGGGCAGTAACACCGCCTCTGGTGCGCGGTCGCGCACCTGAATGTCACTTCACGCAGACTGCACAATGTCTAGTAAAATGGGCATAACCTTTTGAACAGAGCTCCATTTGGCCTCCACCATATATGGTTGGAAAGGTATTTCAAAGGTATATAACTTTTATGTTTTATAATTTCTCAAATTCTCAACAAATTTTCACATAAACGTGCTGGAAGTAAGACTTACCATAAACTTAGGCAATTCTATCGAATCTTATGCACCTCACTATTCGTCTTCATTCCGAAATAGCTATTTCCACCCAAACTTATCCCAATAGAACTTCATATGGTTAAAATGTCATACTAATACTCACTTAACACATTCACATCTAACTAAGATTTACAGAGTGTTACACCGGAACCAGATTTTTCTAGTCACTTTTTCAGTGTTGTTTTTATAGTAATCCTGCTTGTTAAGA
Organism: Anisodus acutangulus; assembly: GCA_029783415.1. Classification (NCBI taxonomy): domain Eukaryota; kingdom Viridiplantae; phylum Streptophyta; class Magnoliopsida; order Solanales; family Solanaceae; genus Anisodus; species Anisodus acutangulus. The sequence goes on along the minus strand of CM056511.1, from coordinate 34,593,357 downwards.
GGACACTCTCTGATTAAGTGACCAGGATTTTGACACTTATGACAACAATCATTTCCCTTGAATCCCTTGCTAGAGTTTTCTTTCTGTGGAATACCATTATTTCTTTGAACCATCTTTTGAAATCTTTGAGTTACATATGCCATATCAGATTCATCACTGCTTGTGTCACTTTTAGCAGCATTTAGAACTAAGGTCTTCTCCTTCTTTGGCTCTCTTCTTTTATCATCTTTTTGTTTTTCAGCTCGTAAGTTTTAAGATTTCCAATAAGCTCATCAATGCTCATTGTTTGTAGGTCCTTAGCTTCTGAGATATCATTAACTTTACTTTCCCAAGAAGTAGGAAAAACACTTAGCAGCTTATGAACTAATTTATTCATTTTGATGACTTCACCAAGAGAATGGAGTTCATTGATTATGAAGGTGAACCTAGTATGCATGTCCTGAATGGATTCACCATCTTTCATTTTAAATAGTTCATACTCAGTGGTGAGCATGTCTATTTTGGACTGTGTTACTTGGCTAGTTCCCCCATGAGCAGTTTTTAAGGCCTCCCAAATTTCTTTCATCGTTTGACAGGCAGAGATATGGTTGTATTCATCTGGTCCGATCCCACATACTAGGATTTTCTTTTCCTTGAAGTTTTTCTCCACAAGATTTCTGTCAGCATCAATGTACTCCTTTCTTATCTTTGGAGTTGATGGAAATCCAGCCAGGTCTGTGTTTGTTGGAACATGAGAACCATCACAAATGATGTCGCACAACTCAGAATCTTCAGCCATGATGAAATCGTGCATCCTCATCTTCCACCATCCATAATATTTTCCATTGAATCTCGGTGGTCTTGTAGTGGACTATCCTTCCTCTAGATTTGGTGGAGCAGTGATGAAAGTGATCCTTTCTAGGTGTTAACCTTTTAGAAAGTATCTGCTTTGATACCAATTGATGTAATGTATGAGTCCACCAAATACAGTAAAGAATTAGGTTCTTTGTTGTTATGTAAAGTAAAGGCAGAAGGTAAATAACGCAAGATGTTTACGTAGAAAACTCCTTACTCAATGGATTAAAAACCACGACCTACCCTAGTAGGATTTCCCAAACTCCACTATGACTGAACAATGTTTATATTACAAACTATTGCAACCTAAGAATTAAACTCTTAATCCCTCATCCATTACAATACTCTATTACAAGCTCTCTATAATAACTTTATTGCAAAGACACTCCTTGACTAACTCTAGCCAAGTATATGACTCAAAGACTTAGGAAAAACAAGCTACCTATATACAATCTCTCATAAGAAGAGTAGGTTTACAATTTAAAGATCAAATGACAAAGACTCAACAACATAAGGACTTAAGACATCTTCAGTGACAGAGAACAAGTCCTTGAGTTTGTTGTAGCTTTGTACTTGAGAGAGTCTTGAGAGCAGCCGTGGGTTGACACTTGAGAGAAAAAACTTTTTCGATTTTTCAAGTGGCGTGTTTGCACATGTTGTTTATATATGAGAGCAAGTGAGGGATACATTACATCGGTTGGTCCAATGGATTTGCAGCTGTGCTACTGCATTGCTGTCAGTCGGTACAGTGCAACAACTTTTATAGCTGTAAGGTACGACCGCTAGAGACCTGATTCCATCTGGTCCCTATCTGATTCTTCATAAATGTTTGACAATCATCAAAACTCGAAATAATATACTTATCAGTTCATTACACTCTCGGTAGATATAAGTAAAATCCTCATCCATATACTGTTGTTTTAGATGTTTGAGTGAAAACTGTGATTATACTCATACACAAGATTGGAGTAAATCCACACATGGTACTCTTGAAAGGTGAACTGTAACTTTTTGTCTCACCACTTATTTGTTCTATGCTCCATTGGAAAATTTTCAAGTTTTTATTACTTTTACATCAGTGGAAGAAGAAGGGATTGAAGAAGTTCACAATATTAAATCTATTTCCATTAAGCTAACCTTGTGACCTCATTAGTAGAAATGAATATTTTCAAGTGAGAAAATATGTATTTTGATATGGACCCTAAACTTAACTATGGATTAACAACGAATTATACAAACTGTTACATTAAACAACCACTACTCTATTTGTGTTTGTACTTCCATGTACGGGACGTCGCTAGATTGATGTCACCCTTTTGAACTATACAGCCATCAACAATAGATCCATTAATGAGGTAGAGGCACTCGTACACCTTAATTTTTATTGCGAGAAAGGTGTATGAGACATTTTCCCCGTGAGTGTGTCAACTATGGATTAGCATAAAGTCTTTAATTGATTTATGGTATTTATGTGCTCTAAAGCAATTTATTTTACGCAGAGAAAAACAGTTGCACAGTTGAAGCATGGAGAAAAAAAAAGACTGAATCCAAAATTCAAACTTAATTAAGTTTAGGATTACGTATTCTTTGAAAATATGGTTAAACTATTTATACTACTTTTCGACATTTTTCGCATATATATGATATATCTATGGTATATCCGTATATGTAAAAAAATTATTCAATTAACCCGCTTCTAACCATATAAATCCACCTCCAAAGAAAAGTTCCAAGAAATCAAAGCCCGTGACTCAAATGTCATGGCAATATGGTATTGCCAGCCCGACTTAACCCAAGTGGGTGACAACCAGAAAGTTTCCAACAAAAGTCAGTGATTTTCTTCCACTGTTCAAAAATTCCCAGTCAGAGTCTCAGCTGTATCTCAAAGCTTGGAACTCAGTTACATCAGCTTATCTTACATCTTACTTGGATAAACAATTCACTCAACTACTCTCATTTAATACAAGATCTCTGTTATCCATCACTTCCACAGTAATCTCATAGGTGGTCTCCTTTACTTATCCATGTAAACGTGTACAAGAGGAATCCTAATTTAATAATGGGTATAATGTACAATATACAATACTAATATAAGAGGAAAGATGAATCATAATCACAATATAAGAGGAATCCTAATCTAATAATGGGTAGAGATTGTAGTGTTATACTTGTACACGTTTACAATCCATTTTAGCAAATGAATAGAATTATTATTTTCTTTCAATATTATCTTTATCATTTTATTACTGCATAGTACACTAGTTGTCAAATTTAAATATCTAAAGCATAATTCATATGATAATTTAGTAAAATAAATTTTTAATAAATAATTTCTTAAGGATAGTGTCAAGTTAATAAAAGACTAGTAAAAAGAAAAGGAGGGAGTAAAGACAGGAGAAAGATAAGGAGAAAAAATGCCTAAAAGGCAGAGGCAGATGAGATTTCTTTACTTTTTTTCTTATTGGCGTCAAAGCCTGAAGCAGACCTCAGCTTATCAAGGAAAATTTCATCTAAAGCAACAATCTAAATAATGAATTCAATGGCATCTTAGATGGCACCTAATAGCGGCTGAGAAATGAAGAAATGAGTATTGGTAAGTTGCATGATGTGTACTGGTGCAGCCATAGGAGAGTGATGGTAGAAGCTGGCTAAAAAGAGGGCCATTTTCTGTATATTTGGTCATACCTCGTTACACATTCATTCTAGCTTGTCGATTCCATCTTAAATCTATGCCCACAAATCCAGCAAAATCTTGTCTGTGACCAAACTTTACTACTGGGAATTCCTATAGTTTAGCCCACTAAGAATCACCGGACAACTCCGTACTTAATCAAAAATACAATAAACAATCCATCCACCACTAAGAAGCACCAGACAACTCCGTACTCAATCAAAAATACAATAAACAATCCATCCACCAATACATTTTTCATGTCATGACTCGTGCTTACCAGTTCCCGAAGACATGCATGCAACTGGGAGCAAGCAAACCACAGAGACGGAGAGAAGAAAATGGAGAAAACACAGCAGCAACCAACAAACGGAAAGTCGGTGAGTTCAACTTTCAAACTTTATTAGAGTTGAACTACACAATTTTCAGTCAATATCCACCCTCAGATACACAATAAGAAAACCTAGCTTCATCTTCATGAGTCTCAAATAGATTTAAAAAGCACATTTCAACAAAAATGCTCTCGATATATTCATTTCCCTGTTCATAGGAAGCACTAGATACAAAAGAAAAAATGAGAAGAAGAATGACAACCTCGTGGAAAATATGGAACAGGTTAAAATTGATAATGATTTAATCTGCTAATACCGAAGACCTTTGGCAACCTCAAAGAAGTGAGCAACATTTTCCTCAGGTGTACCTACTTTGATGCCATGTCCAAGGTTCAAAATGTGTTTCCCTTTACCAGCTTTCTTCACTGTATCGTTTATCCGGTTGGTAATAAATTCCTTCGAGCCAAAAAGCACTCCAGGATCTACATTACCTTGTATAGCCACATTAGGACCCAGTCGTCTCCTACCATCAGCCATATCAACTGTCCAGTCCAAACTGACAACATCTACTCCTGTCAAGGGTAGTCTCTCAAGCAAGCCACCTGATCCACTTGCATAAAGAATCAGCGGGAGATCAGGATGGGTTGTTTTCACTGCATCAACTATTTGCTTTAAGTATGGCAAACTGAACTCCTCAAAATCGACTGGGCTTAGCTCTGTGGCCCATGAATCAAAGATCTGAACTGCTTGAGCTCCATTGTCAGCTTGGTAACGAATATATTTAGTCATTGAGGTTGCAAATTTTTGAAGCAGTGAATGAAGGATCTGTGTAGCAGCAAAGTTGAAAGCATTAAAACATAAATTGGAGATCATAAGCTAGTGGCAAAATGTTTAAAAACTGAATTGATACAGGTAGTAAATCACTTAATCTTGTTCCTTGGATAATAAGTATTTCATGTTTTCATTGATATAACAACATAAAAGGATAGATACTGTGTGTGTACTAACACGCATATCATGTCTCTTTTTCTTTTTCCAGGCAGGGTGGTGTAGAGGGTTGTTTTAACATGTTACGCAAATTCTCAACAGAAAAGGGCAAATTTCCTAAAACAGCTAGGTGTCCATAAAAATGGCATTCAGCCCCTCAGGTTTAAAAATATTGCAGCCTATTATAGCAAAAGATCTACAGGTATTGCTGTTGTTGGCTTCCAGCAGAAAAGAAAAGAAATGAAGCAACTGAAATCTTCAACTTTCACCATCTAAACTCACAACTAGGGATGGCAACGGGGCGGGGTGGGGCGGGTTTGACTAAACCCTGTAAAACTTTCAACCCGCCCCGCCCGCGTAGCATTTTTTTCTATTCTCAACCCGCCCCACCCCACCCCGCATACACCCGCCCCGCACCACTTAAATTTTCTTTCTATTTTATTATTCATATATCCAAATTTTTCAAAGTTTTACAATCACCATTTTATATTTAGAATAATTTACCAATAGATTGAAAAAAAGTTTTACATATTTATTTAGAATAATCATTTTCCTTATCTCTGGCACAAATCATTCCCATGTTTAATTGGAAGATAGTAATCATTCTTCTGAAACCCATCTGAAGGATTTAACTAAATCACAATTTTAAATTGTAAATTCTTCTAAAATCTATTCAAAAAGTAAAGGTCTAGTTGTAATATGTTTATTAATATCGAAATACAGATGATATTTTTAACTCCATTGTTCCAAAACAATACACAGACAAACTGTTTATGATATAAATTAAATAATTGGACCACTGGAATATAAATAATGTACATAGTAAAATAAATACGAATACTAGCAAGTAAAAGATTCTTGAGCCAAAACTACAAAATGAAGAATCTTCTCTGTTATTTGAGATTAATCTGATACATATAGCATCGAACAAGAAGTTGTACAGCGCAAGAAGGAAGGAGACCCGCACCCGCCCCGCACCCGCATAGAGACAGCCCCGCATAGCCTTAAAACGGCCCCGCACCCGCCCCGCCCCGTTGCCATCCCTACTCACAAGAAGCAACTAGACAAATAAAAGAGCCCTGAGCTTAGCTGTACCAAAAAATCTCCACTTCTCACATTTGCATAAAAAAACAAATCTAAAGCCCAAGCATGGAAATTTTCCCAAAGATTAATTTCCCCCTGCTGCTCCTTATTTCCATCACTTACCAATTTTCAGTTCACATTCTAGGAATCAAAATTTATTTTCCCTAAGATAGTACGTGCTCCATGCCTTCTACTCCCTCTATTTCAATTTATGTGTCTTAGTTTGAAAAGTTTTACTATGTGCCTCACACAATTGACATTAGTTGTGTGAGGCTCTTTTTGTGAGATAAAAAAGTGGACCCACATCTTACACTTTTGGGTCCACAAATTTTGCGTCCACTTTTTTGTCTCACAAAAAAGAGCCTCACACAACTAATGTCAGTTGTGTGAGGCACATTTTAAAAAATTTCTCTTGACTGGACATGGAGTTTAAAAAAGTAAACAAGATTTTTAAATCTTGTGGTCTTTGAACTAAAGATAAATATAATGAACCAAAATGCCCTTTAATCTAACGGTCTTAAACATGCCATGTGGTATGTTGAAATTGAAGAGTTGCCAAATAAGGAAAGAGGCGCTCTCTTTTAAACATACTAAAAAAGAAAGTAAGACAAACAAATTGAAACAGAAGGAGTAATTTTTAAAATTTTGGGTTCAAGTAGATTTTATTTTTTTCTGAAACTAACATAACATATTTAGTGCTCTCTGACAAGAGAATGGCTGACACAAGAAAGTGTCTTGTAATATTCTTTGTTTATTTGTTTTTCCTTTTGGTGAATTTCAATGCATTTACTTGGTTAAAAGCTTGATGAATGGGGGATGCATTCTCCACATTGTGAATTTGCAAGGGGTAACAGGGTACATCGACTGTCCTTTGGAAAAATAAGCACTGAATTGCCACTTTCTCAAACATTTAGGAGCTGAGTGGCAGCTTGCCAAACCATAGAAATGTGAGGTGAAAACTACAGAAAGGGAAAGAACACAACACTATTTACCCATCTTTATAAGCCCTCAGGCGATTTATTTTGGGTGGTAATGGAACAACCCCTCACCCTACCTTTCACATTAAAAAATAAAACAAAGTAAAGAAAAAAGCAGAAGTAATGATGCTCCTGTGGCCAATTGAGTACATCAGTTATCAAATCGCCAGTGAAAGCCTCCAAATATCTACCCCCTCCCTATTCCTCTACAGAAAAAAGTGTAACAGCAAATAGGATCAGGATCTACAAATCTTGGACTCCCCATTCCCCAATCCAAAACAGAAACTGCTTTTGGAGAAACTCCAAGCAATAGAGTGGTCGACTTAAATCGCACACTAATTCAAAATCTAAGTGAACATGAAATATCCATCAACATTTCTTGGCCTTTCCTAATACTGGAAGCAGGACAAGGGAACATAAGATTCAACCAAAAGATCAGGATTAGAAACACAATATGATCCAACTAATTAACAAACTGCGATTGTCACCCTAGGGCTTAGTAGCATCGGTAAATTACCTTGGGCTCTGCAAAAGCTAATCTCTTAATTTTTGTGAAATTCTTAGAGGAACCACCTTCAACCACATATGATGCCAAGGTAAATGGTGCCCCAACGAAACCCAGAACTGCTGCTTGATTATTGACCTAGCATAGCAAAGATCAATTTTAATACAATTAACATGATAGCACAATGAGTGATAGTAAGATAGTAACAGCACTAAGAGTGTTAACATTGTTGAATTTAAGTAAAGCCCTGAAGTTGTTTATTACTCCATTTAGTTTTATGGCATTTTTTCCAGTTCACCGTGTCCCAGAAGGGTCGACACTATTCAATTTATATACAACTTTCACAATTTTCAAGAATTCATAAAATTATTGTGACGTGTTCTCTATCAAATTAATTTTTAAACCAATTTTTAATACTTTATTCCACTATCACTAATCAATAGTAGTACTATTTTTTTATCAGTACTATCACAAATCAATATATAAGCTACTACATCTTAAACTCCATATCCAGTGTATTAACGGATGAAATAAACTTTTACAAACTTTTGAAAGCATTTCATAACAGAAGGAGACAGCAGATTTGTTGAACCTTTCCGTCAAGACACTCTAAACTAACAGTACTATAAAAATATAAACAAAACATGGGTATGGGGTTTAAGTTCCTGTACTTTGAAGATCTTAGACTACAAACATAAGCAGTTTTTACATTTTCCAAACATGATAACACGAACTTTCAGAAGGAAGCAATACGCTTTTCTTCGTTGGAGGATAACAATCACTCCATGCAAGACTTATTTCCACTTCTGATAACTCAACATAAAAAAGAGGACTGTTTCTTAACAAATAACCTCCGGAATAACAAAATAGACATGAAAACCAGACCTCTTTCCGCAATATTGTTAATGCTTCTCCAACATATGGAACTGATTCTTCAGGAATGAATTCTCTAACTTTCTCAACATCAGTAAGTGTTGTCGGTGGATCAAATATGATAGGACCCTTCCCCTTTATAATGTCAAAAGGGATGTTCATTCCAGAGAGAGGAGTAAGAATATCAGAAAACAAAATGACCTGCCAACATGAGAGAAAACATTAAGAACAAACCAATAATAATCAATAAACGCTAGCTTGTGAATAAAAAATCAAAAGAGGGGGATCTGATCAGGAAAAAGGTAAAAATAATGAACTACTGAACAATATACAGTTATACACAACACCAAACACATGCTAAGATAGGACTACGAAGTTCTTACCCCATCAGGCTGGAATACTTTCCATGGCTGTAGAGAAATTTCTACCACAAGATCTACATTTTCTGATCTCTCACGAAAGGATTGGTGCTTCTCACATAAGATTTGATAACTCTACACAAAGAAATGCTGGAATAATAAGACGCAAAATACAAAGATCTGAAAAATCAAACAGAGCAAAGATAAGTCCACCTAATCAAGCCAAAAAAATCTTAACATAGAATCAAAAAACCAACGCAGCAGAACTAGAGCATTGAAACTTCTCAAGCTTTATGATCCCTGAAAAGCCATGTATTCCTAGTTGAAGTGCGTTGAAACATCCAACAAATAGGATTTACAAGTTCCAAACTTTTCTTTTCACCGGCCTTTTTTCTCATAATTTCAAACAAAGCACAAAGAAATAGTCATTCCATCCTCGTGCAAGCAGCTGAGCAGTAATGGAAATGCATTTCAGGTACATCAATTAGTAGGTATAAGAGAATTAATGTCTTATCCCTACAGACAATGTTTGAGTTGTCTACTCATAGCCATTTATGTGAAGTATTCTCTTTAACAAACACATCATCTCTTGCAGACCCAATAACATGAGTAAGTCAAATTTGAAACACAGTATGTAGTTAATATTTTTCATATTAGAAGTTTAGCATATACTCAAAGTTAAATTGAACTATAAACCTGCCTTCATGTACCTCCCTGCTTGTCTCATAAGCCAAACAGGAGGCCTTTCTACTTCTTTACCCCGAACAGCATCAAGCAACAAAGGTTCAGTTGCATTTACAGCTTTTGGTTCAGCAACAGTTCCTGAAATTAAATAACCAGCATCAATCACATGACCATGTAGAAAATAGAATGGAAATCTATTTAAGAAAATTGGAAAATCAAGAAGGCTTCAAGTCAAGACAGATAAGCACAATAAACCTAACTTTGCACAAAAATAACACAGGTACACATGAGACACTAGCCACAGATTCAGCAGCAAGGACAATCTAAAGAATATGTAGGTTTATCTTCAGGAGCTCAATGTTCGAGAATAGGATATTACTCATTCATTTAAATGTGTATGCAATACTGCTTTATGTCTACCATCTATAAAGAATAGGCTATAATGCACTATAGTCCCTTAAACCATTGGTTACCTGGCAATTCCCTTCAAACTAATTTTCTTAGCATTTTCCCATTAACTCTCACTTTGTGATAGTCCCATGGTCGTTAAATCTAACATAAGCTTTGGGTTCATTTTCTCCTTATTATTTTTATTAATCACCTATCTCTTTCGAATCAATATCTCTATATTTTTCCTATTTTCATATTATTTCTTTTTTTTCTTTCCACCACCATAATTTTCATTCTTCAACTCCTATTTCCAATGAAACTTACCATTATTTTGAGTTGTTGTTTGAAAATACTATAAACTTGTCGTTTTATTAAGAATTAGAAAGTTCATGCTAATTCCATTTAAAAGTCATTCCTATAAGGGAGTGTCATTGAGGGTAAAATGGGAATATTGGAAATCAGAACTTAATATAGAAAAGCAATATTCATTTTTAAACAGTAAAAATGAAAGTAATACACATAAATTGAATCAGAGGGAGTATTTCTTTGATCAAGTAATTGAAAAAACGGAGAAAGTATTGTATAGACCACTGCATAATGACACTTGAAATTAAATGAAAAGCCCCTATATCCTTGAATTTAGTGGAGAACAAGAACCAGATTAGGTTTTTCCATTTTGTGGAACTATACTTTGTTTATTATTTAGTTATTTTAAAGGCATAAACTTTGAAATCTTCTTTTTAATTTTTTTTATAGTAGCTTCAGTTATGCCATTGTTTGCTCCACATGTGTGATTATTTTTCTTTGGTTGCATAAGACTAGTCTTAGGTTTCGTTGTTTAACTAGAATTCGCGGAAAAAAAATAATCAACTACACCTCAATCCCAAATTAAAAGGGACTTTGCTATATGAATCCTCAGTTTCCATATTGCTCAATTCGGACACGTTCATTCCAGTGCTAAAAAGTACTGTCTTTTATGGCAAATCAGGGATTCTTTATCTCTAATCTCACAATTATCCCTGCACTGACCAAACTAAAATTAATCTCTAACAAACACTGAACTTAATATATGTGTAACATCACAACTAAGTCTAAATTCCAACTAATTGGTATCACCTATATGAATCATTTGTTTCCTTTGAATTCTGTTCTTAGCTAAAACTGATTCATTACGAGAGATTATATGTCTTTTGAGACGACTATGCGTAAGCGATTTCTCTTTACACAACTAAGAAAATTTCCATCTTAGGATACTTTGAAAAATTTCTTAGTCACCAAATTTTCTGCTTAACAGAAAAAGCAGGAAACTAAGGTGATCTATTTTGGAAGACGACCGAAACAAGTATTGAGTAAAATAATTTAAGAGACATTTCTAGGCGGGTGTTTAGACATAAAAAAGTATCTGGAAAAAAGTTGAAAAATGGTATTTGGAAATTGGAGTAACTTGGAAAATGTTTGAATTTTTGTGAGTGATTTGGAGTGAAAAATGTGAAAACATGTATTTGAAGTTTTTTTGAATTCCGGAATGTTTGAATTGCCGAAAAATTGTAGCAATTCTATGTCCAAACATGATTCCGGAATACAATACCTGGAAAAAAAAATTATCCATGGCCAAACGAGCCCTAGGTAACTTAATTGATGTAGTTATTTTTAGCCTAAAGAACAAATAGGCTTTAAGATAGCAATGCCCTCCTCACCATTTTAACAAAAGCCCTAACTTAACCAAAATCCCAACCAAGGTAGTATAACTTAATAAGAAAAATAATCGAAACAATTCAGAGAAATTAAAAAAGGACAGCCCGGTGTACTGAGCTCCCGCTATGCGCGGTAGCACAACAGCCAAAGAGCGGATTGGCACGGCGGATTCGAGAGCAGTCTGATATCAAAGAGCAGAAAGGTGCTTACAAGGGTCAGACAACGGCCCGACCACAAGGGTCTATTGACAATTCAGAGAAATTACATAAAGAAAATTTAGAAATCACAAAAAGAAACACGTTGATCTAGTGAAACTAAGTTGCATTGGAAGTATTGAAGAATATCAACACTAGCAATTTAGCAAGTCAAAGTGATTACCTCCAACGGAACAACAGATTTTGTGCTTGAAATTAGAGCGACAAGTAGTAGAAGAAGAAGGAAATGCAGCAGATTTAGATGAAATTGACAAGAATGAGAGTGAGCTGTAAATACAACAAGACATGATTTCCCAAGTCAAGTTAGAAATTGCTATGCATTTCAAACAGTTGATAACTTTTTAAAGATAAGGTGGTGCCAGGAAAATCTATTCTCCTATTTCGCTGCCTCCCCTTTTTATTTATATTATATTTTTTTGCTTAAAACACATATTATTTTGTAAGAACCCGTTTGAATAGGTTTACTTTTGACTTATTTTTATTATTTTAATTTAAATATAAGTATTTAAGAGTTTTTAAAATTTTTTCAAACACTGTAAAAATATTTAAAAGTTATTTTAACTTAAAAACATTTAGAATAAGTCAATCCAAACCGGCTCTAAATATACTACTCATTAACTAGTCATTCCAAGATGCGGCCCTTCTCTTCAGTACCTGATTTGAAGGTCACCGATATAATGGTCATATATAAACCAAGGCGGTGAAGTAAAACGCAACATTAAAGAGATTAATATTACTCATTTTTCTTTTCCTCTTTTTTATTTTTATCTTTAAGTAAATTACATAAATCTCATGTAATATAATTTAATTATAGATATACCCTTTATATTTTAAGAACATATAACCCACTATACATACAATGAAAATCAAATATAAGAATTAGTTTTAACGATATTTCTATTTATAAAGGTTTAAATGTTTACTTTCAAACATGAGGCATGGAACAAATATGTGACACTTATTAATTAAGGTTTTAACGAGAGGTAACAAATTAGACTCAAAAATGTATAATTCGTTCAACCGATATGAATATTAGCGAGTTGAGTGAATAAATTTTCTCATTTGATTTGTGATCCCAATTGACCCATCATATAAATGGGTCTGTTTGGGCTACTAAACGGGTCAGTAAATCAACCCGTGAGATAGCTTAAAAGGAAATTTATTCTGATAATCGATTTTGAAATCCTGCAATTATTATGGATATTTGTACTTAATTACATAACATAACAACATGTTCTCAATTTTAGCATATTAATAGAAAAAGAAAAAGAGAATCCTTTAATTTTAGCCACTTAAACGGGGGTATAATTGATTTCTCCAAATAATGATAGGTACCCACCCATCCAACCCCTTAGACGTTTGATTCCCGGACTAAATTATTTCGGGATTATAGTAATAGAATATTTCTCAATATTCTTTCACTAATTGTATTAATTGCATATTTCCTATTTAGATAGAATTATAATTCTTTTGTAATTAGGTTAATTAGTTACCTAGTTTGTATCAAAGTAAATATTCTTGTAACCTTATATATATTGTAAATCATTCATCAATAAAATCAAGGAACATATTCTTTTATGGTATCAGTAGCCTAAAACTACAAACCCTACCCTAGCCGCCGATACACCTCTTGGCCGCCACCCTTTTTCCACGTCGGCACCTAGCCCACGTCGGAACCCTAGACACCGACCTCTCCTGACTGCCCCCCCCCCCTCTTTTCCCCATGACGGAACCCTAGTTTTTTCGGCCATTCTCCATTCATCTTCATCCTAAAATTCCTTTTTCATGGCTGACAAAACTAAATTTCATCCGGTACTTGCCGTAAACAACATTAAAAACTTCATCCATGTGACTCTTGAGATGGAAAAGGGTCAATACTCCTCGTGGGCGGAGCTTTTTAAGATTCATTATCGTGTTTACGAAGTTATCGACCATATCATCCCTCCCACGCCGAAGTCCACAAACGTACCATCGGCTTTGACTTCTGATGATGTACTCTGGTCTCATTTGGACGCAGCCGTCCTCCAGTGGATATACGGAACGATATCTAATGATCTGTTCCACACCATCATTGAGACTGATGTCACTGCCCGCCAAACGTGGGAACGTTTGGACAGTATTTTTCATGACAACAAAACTCAACGAGCGTTATACCATGAAAATTAGTTCAAGGATGTTCATCATGACGATTTCCCAAACGTGTCTGCCTATCGTCAATAACTCAAGATGTTTGCCGACCAACTCTCCAACGTCGGCGCATCAGTCACTAATCAGCGATTGGTCATGAAACTTATTTCAGGTTTGAACGAATCCTATGACGGCGTTGCCAACATCCTTCATCAATGCACTATATTACCTCCTTTTTATGAGTCCCGTTCGAAGCTCATCCTTGAGGAAACCCAGAAAATCAAGCACATCATCAATCGGGCCAGTATTGCCGACGCCGCCCTCACCGCCACCGTCGGGCCCTCTGCCGACGGCAGGGCCTCCCCGTTCGGCAACCAGAACTGTCGGCCAGAGGACCCGCAACAATCCGCTTCCTCCCGTAACAACTGCCGGAGCAGGTAGTCCGGCAAGGGCCGCGGTGGAAGAAATTCTGGCAACAACGGCGTCGTGAAAGGGCAGTCCCCGCCAGCTAGAAATAGCCAGCAACGACTGCGACAATGGCAGCAGCCTCCGCCGTAGGCTGCCTACCCGCCATGGGCTGTGTGGGCCCCATCTTCATGGGCCTCCCCTCCTTTACCGTTTATGACATCCCCATGGACTCCACTGCAGAACCGACAGGCCCAACCAGGCATACTTGGCCCACATCCACAACAGGCCTACACAACACAGCCCCCCTCCCGGCATCAACTTATGCACCGACTGACATTGAAGAAGCTATGCGCACAATGTCACTCAACACTCCAGACAAAAATTGGTATATGGACACAGGCGCTACATCTCACATGACGGCATCACAAGGTACTCTCTCGTCTTATTCAAATTTGAGTAATTTAAATCGGAATATTATTATTGGTAGTGGACAAGGCATTCTCATCCGTGGTTATGGTCATTCCTCTCTATCCCCACCACACCCACCATTAATCTTAAAAAATGTCCTCATTGCCCCTAAACTCATTGAGAATCTAATCTTTGTGCGACGTTTCACAACTGACAATTGGGTTTCCCTTGACTTTGATCCTTTTGGTTTTACTGTAAAGGATTTTACGACAGGGATTCTCTACCATATTTCAAACGCCGTCAACAATCCAGCCTCGATTCCCTCAACCTTTGCTACTCTTTCGTCTTCCTTATGACATTCTAGATTAGGTCATCCGGCAGACTCTGTTTTACGCTCCCGTAGGAAAAATAATTTTATTAATTGCAACCTTATTTCTACGACTCCTATATGTGAATCTTGTATTTTTGGGAAACATATCAAATTACCATTTTCTACATCCATAAATTATATTTTAATGCCTTTCGATATCATACATAGTGATTTGTGGACATTCCCTATTTTGAGTACGGCTGACCATCGATATTATGTGTTGTTTTTGGATGATTATTCCAACTTTCTATGGACTTTTCCAATTGGAAATAAATCTCAGGTCTACCCCATTTTTTTTTCATTTAGTGCTTTCGTAAAAATATAATTTGAAAAGAGCATTAAATGTTTTCAATATGACAATGGCAGGGAATTCGATAATAACCAATTCAAACAGTTTTGCTCCAAAAACGATCTTACCTTTCATTTTTGATGCCCTCACACATCCTCCCAAAATGGTAAAGCCGAATGGAAAATACAAACCATAAACAACCTCATTCGTGCCCTACTTGCCCACGCCTTAATTTCCCCTCAATTTTGGCATTACGCACTCTCCATGGCCACATATCTCCTAAACATAATCCCAAATAAGTATCTAGCTCAACGGTTGCCCACTTAAGTTTTGTTTCGTAGGAACCCCTCCTACCAACACTTGCATATTTTTAGATGTCTTTGTTACACTCTCCATCCGACCACTCACAAACTCCAACCTCGATCTTCCCCGTGTGTGTTTCTGGGTTACCCTACCACTCATCGTGTTTACCTATGCTATGACTTGTCGAGTCAAAAAATTATTATTTCATGTCATGTCCTATTTGATGAGTCTCAATTCCCCTTTGCCTCTCTACACTCGCCACCTCGACATTCCTACGACTTCCTAGATGATGGCCTAAACTCTCTTCTAATTCACCATTTACATAGTCCGTCGTCCCAGACCCGACACCCGCCACCACCTCGGCTAGTCCGGGACTAGCTGCCCACCCGGTTCTGCCAACGGTGGCCCGGAACAAGACACCTTAGGGTGATTCCGCAGCCACCTCTCAGCAAACTGAGGTTCGGCTAGCCAATACCGTCACCCCTGCCATTCCTCCTCTTCCTGGCAGTCCCACGGCAAACGGCCAGCCAATACCGTCACCCCTGTCATTCTTCTTCTTCCCAGCAGTCCCACGACAAACCCCCCTCCCGTCCCGCATCCCGAGACACACTCTCGGACCATGAAAACTCATGTCATGCATGGAATTCATAAACCTAAAGGACTATTTAACCTTTTCGTTTTAGTTGTTCCTTCTCTTATCTCTCATAACCCGAATGATGCATTGTCCGACCCAAATTGGAAAGCCGCAATAATGATGAATATAATGCTCTTATTGATAATAAGACGTGGGACCTAGTACCACGTCCACCTGATGCTAACATTATTCATTCTATGTAAATTTTTAGACATAAAAGGAAATCTGATGGTTATTTTGAGAGGTACAAGGATCATCTTGTAGGTGATGGCATGTCTCAATAGGTGGGAGTGGACTGTGATGAAATGTTCAGCCCGATCGTAAAGCCCGTAACCATCCAGACCGTCCTCAGCACTACCATATTCAAGTCTTGACCTATTCACCAGCTTGATGTCAAGAATGCCTTCTTACATGAGGATCTTCATGAAATGGTATTTATGAATCAACCTATGGGTTTTAGGGATCCTATTCATCCAGTTTATGTGTATCTGTTTCGGAAATCGCTCTATGGACTGAATCAGGCTCTTCGAGTATGGTACCAGCGGTTCGCCGATTATGTCTCCTCTATCAGTTTTTCACACAGCAGATCTGATCATTCCCTGTTTATCTACAACAATGGTACAAACATGACTTACCTATTATTATATGTTGATGACATCATCCTCACCACATCATTTGATGCTCTCCGCCGGTCCATTGTGTCTCTTTTTTCTCTGAGTTTGCTATGAAAGATCTGGGGGCCCTGAGTTATTTCTTGGGCATCTCTATCACTCGACATTCTGGCGGCCTATTTCTATGTCAGAAGAAGTACGCCAAAGAGATACTTGACCATGCAGGCATGAAATCTTACAAACCCTCCCACATGCCTATAGCCACTAATTCCAAGCTCAACGTTGATTTTGGCCCTTCACATTCAGACCCGACTCATTATCGTAGCCTGGCTGGGGCCCTGCAGTAACTCACATTCACGAGAACAGACATATCATATGTCGTGCAACAAATCTTCTTGCACATGACAGTCCGACGGAAGCACACATGCATGCCCTCAAATGTATTTTACTATACATCCAAGGTACACTTCACTTCGGATTACATCTATACATGTCTTCGCTCACTGGTCTCACTGCTTATCTGATGCTGACTGGGGTGGATGTCCTGACACCCGACACTCCATGTCTGGTTATTGCATTTCCTCGGAGATAACCTATTGTCTTGGTCTTCCAAAAGGCAACCTACACTATCTCGATCCAGTGCAGAAGCAGAATACAGAGGTGTTGCCAACGTCTTTTTTGAGTCTTGCTGGATCTGTAACCTTATACTTGAGCTTCACTGCCCGATTCAAAAGGCACACTGGTCTACTGTGATAATATTACTGCGATATATCTTTCGGCAATCTCATCCAACGTTAGCGCACTAAACACATTGAGATGGACATTCATTTCATTCGCAAAAAAATGGCTCATGATAAAGTTTTTGTCCTTCATGTTCCTTCCAGTTATCATATTGCCGACATCTTCACCAAAGGACTTCCACGCATACTATTTGATGATTTTTTAGCCAGTCTCAGTGTTCGAGAACCTCCCGCTTCGACTGCAGTGTGTAATAGAATATTTCCCAATATTCTTTCATTAATTGTATTAATTGTATATCTCCTATTTTATGTAGAATTATAATCCTTTTGCAATTAGGTTAATTAGTTACCTAGTTTGTATCAAAGTAAATATTCTTGTAATCTTATATATATTGTAAATCATTCATCAATAAAATCAAGGAACATATTCCTTTATATAGTTCAAAATTATAATTCTTGGACTAAGTTTTCCCACCTCGGAGATTGGATAAAATAACACCAAGTTTGATGGGATAATAAGGTGGGATATCTGGAACTAAGTCTAGGATTAAATTTATACTTTGTTTGGTTGAAAGGTATAAACTTATCTTGAAATAAATTAATATCTTCAACCAAATTAAGTATAAATTTAATTCCAAACTTAATCTTGAAATATTCTACCTTATCCCATGAACCAAACAACCTAATTATTCATCACAATCTCTATTAGTGTGTACAAATTTTTCATCTTCTCTCACTAAATCTAGCATTGACAGTCTCTTCTTACTCCCATAAACTTCATTCCAAATACGATTGGATTCACTACCGGGGAAATATTTTGATGGAATTCTTCTTCTTCCGGTAGAGAAATATTATGTGTTGTGAAAAGTTTGAAGGAATGAACGTTTTGTTTCATTGAATGGGATGAAGACAAATATATATATCCTAAATCTTGCTAATCAAGAAAAACTATTGTAAATAAGATAATAGTCTCCTAAATATATACAACTTTCTAAAATATTCCACCGCCTATTTACACTTATGGTACATCTTCTAATACTCCCTCTTAAGTTGGAGCATGAAGGTCGCGAATGTCCAACTTGTGAAGTAGATATAAAAAATGTTGTTTCCCCGAGCGCCTTAGTAAATATGTCTGCTAGTTGTTGGGAAGTGTGTACATGAGATGCAACAGTGTGACCAGCTGCTATTTCATCACGTATGAAGTGACAATCAAGCTCAATGTGCTTCGTACGCTAATGGAAAACTAAATTGGAAAATATATGGAGAGCAGCTTAATTGTCACAATACAAACAAACAGGATCCTTGTGAAAGACGTTGAGGGATCGTAACAAAGACTTGAGCCATTTCAACTCACACACAGTTGTCGCCATAGAATGACATTCCGCTTCGGCTGAGGAGCGAGTGACAATATGTTGCTTCTTGATTTTTCAAGAAATAGATGAATTTTTCAATAGAATAAAATAAGCAGTTATAGAGCGTCGTGTCACCGAAAAACTTGCATAATTATAATCACAATATGCATTTAAGAAAAAATTGCTATCAATTCGTAAGGAAATTCCCTGGCTTGGATTGCCCTTCAAATATATCAGTCGTGAATTGCTTGCTCCCAATGTCTCTCCTTTAGACGATGCATGAACTGATCCAATAGATGAACTGGGTGGCACAACTAAGGACGAGTGATAGTCAAATAAATCAGTCGACTGACCAAGCGTCTATATTATTCAGGTTCAGCAAAATCATTATCGTTGTCCAACGCGAGTTTGTGATTCTTCTCAATAGGAAAACTTGCTGGTTTGGCACCAAGAAGACCAATTCACTCAAAATATCGAGTGCATGTTTTTTTTACAAAGAAACAAACTACTTGTACTTCTGGCCCTTCTATCCCCAAAAAATATTTTAAACCCAATATCTTTCATGTGAAAACAGCAATGCAAACATTTTTTGAAGTTAGTAATAGCACCAGAATCATCTCTTGCAATGATCAGATCATCGACATAAACAAGAACATGTAGTGTCAAACTATTCTTTATATAAGAAAATAAAGAATAATCTGCATATGATTGCACAAAACCAAATATATTTAAGGCAGTAGAGAGATTGGCAAACCAATTTCTTGGGGCTTTTCGCAGTCCACATAAGGACTTTGAAATTTCTTTCTATGAAATTTGTGCTTACTAAGCCTTTGTTTGAATTGAAGGACTGGCTTCCTGGGCTCGAAAGATCTTCCTTCAGCCTTTCAAGTATGTTGTTGCTTTAGCGAGAATGAAACCATTTCTCAAAAGAAAAAGGAATCCTCCTCTTGAGGTTGGTGACCTAGCCCAAAGCCATGCTCATGGAAAAATAAAGTATGGGGAAATTAAAAGAGAGACAACACACCTTCCTTTGAGTCGAGGTTTCAAATCCAGGTGGAAGTTGTATATAAACTTCTTCATTTAAATCACCGTACAATAATACAATATGAACATCCATTTAATGCAACTCTCATTTTTTAGCTACAACAATGTTAAGGAAAACTCATATAGTTACCATTTTTGCCGCTGGAGTGATTTTCCAAGAATCACAAGTCTATCTTTAAACCACTCAACTGTACCATCAAAATTATATTTTATTTTATACACCCATTTGCATTCGATAGCCTTCTTCCCCGGAGGAAGAGACTCCAATGTCCATGTACCATTCTTTTTCAATGCATCAATTTCTTCTTTCATAGCACGTCGTCAAATAGGGCCGCACACATCATCAAAAAACCTTGTGGGTTCAGCTCCTGCAGTTACGGCTGCCAAAAAATACCTGTGTATAGAAGAAAAATTATTGCAAGTCACATAGTTAGCTATAGGATACGGTGTACTTGAGGACTGTGAATTAGTGGGTAATGAGATTTGCGTTGGGGTATTTGTGTAGCGAGTAACATGACATTGAGTTATGTAACATACATAATCTTTCAGTCTATTGGATACTTTGTGTTCCCGATGTCCCCGACCAAGAACAACATCCACAACAGTAGTAGTTTCTGTATCCATAACATGCAAACTTGTATTCGTATTTTTCTCCTGAGTTAGACTAGGAGAAGCAATCTCTACCGTCATATCTTCATTGACGTTAGGTTCAATATCGACACCCCCTTGAGTGAATAGAGGGTCAGTGGGCATGTTGCATAGTAGGAGAATCCAGGGAAGTGGTGGTCTCGGGGGCAGTTAGTGAACTAGCACAAGGGAAGATTTTTCATCAAAAGTGACATCACGAGACAAAAAAAATCTCTAGTCTCCAAATCATAGACACACCATCCTTTCTTCAGGGAAGGATATCCAACAAAAATACATCGACGATTCTTGGAGCCAAACTTATCTTTGTCCCGGGACTTACAATGAGAAAAACATAGATATCCAAATACTTTTAGAGGCTTAGATGAAAGTTCTTTTCAAAATATTAACTCATAAGGAGTCTTTCCATTCAATATAGTAGTAGGAGTTCGATTAATAAGATAAACCGCGCTCAAGACACATTCTCCCCAAGATGAGATCAACAAATTAGCTTGGAAACGGAGTGCACGTGCAACATTCAAAATATGCCGGTGGTTCCGTTCCACTCGTCCATTTTGCTGAGGGGTATCAACACAAGTTGTTTGATTCACTATTCCATACTCCGCATAAAAAGCATAAAGACAAGTGAACGTTTTACCATTATCGCTTCGAAGTATTTTCACCCTTCGTCCAAACTAAGTAATTACCATATAATAAAAAAAATTACCTTATGTTTAGCCTCACTTTTTTCAGCCATTAAATAAACTCACACCACGAGAAAAATCATCCACAATAATAAGAAAATACATTACACCACAAGAAGAAGGAACACGATAAGGGCCCCACACATCACGATGACTTAATTCAAATAATCAACACTTTTATTCGTTCTATTAGGAAAATATTCTCGTGTCTGTTTTGCTCTTAAACAAATATTACACAACTCATCTACTTTATTAGACTACTAATTCCAGGAAGAAGAGAAACTATTTTGTCGAAGGGATGACCAAGCCGACGATGTCATAAATCAAAATTGTCCACCTTATGGGTGTTATTTGCTTGTGCTCGTGCCGCTGCCTTGAAATAATATACCCCTATCGCGCTGTTCACCCACACCAATCACTGTCCTCAAAGTCCGGTCTTGTATCACATAAAGCTTGTCATCAAATATGACTAAACAATTATTTTCAATCATAAGGTTAGACAGAGATTAAATTGCAGTTTAACTAAGGTACATAAAGAACATTATGCAGTTTCATATTATTTGCGAGTATAACAGTTCCCATCTTCGAAATGATAGTCATGGAACCGTTTGGAAGGCTGTCCAAATATGGTGGCACATCACATGAGTCATTTAATAACTTAGAATCACCACTCATGTGGTGAGACGCTCCTATGTCGACAATCCAGGAAATTCCAAAAACATTACCTGATAATTTTTCATGATTCTTATTGGGGGAATTAAGCATGGATACAAGCGTAGTTCATTGGTCATTAGATAACCTCGTCCAAGCATTTACATCTGCCTCTGTCTTACCATTTGATTCGGTTGCCTGCATAACATTGACAACTGCTGCATTTCCACGTCCAGTGCCACCACGTCCAAAATTACCAGAGTTTCCAGATCGTCCGCCACAACCACGTCCATTAGTCCCTCCTCCTTCTTGTCCTGTACACCACCATTCAGGATACCCAATCAACTGAAATCATTAATCTTTCTCTTCATGATCAAGTTTTCCACAATAAGCACATCTCGGTTTGTCCAAGTTATCAGATGGTCCGCCACTATAGTTGCTGTGAGCATGAGACAAGACTGCATAGCAAAGGCTACAACATCTGCACGCTCCTCCTTAGCTCGAGCAACATTCCGATGTCGCTCTTCCTGTATAATCATGGCATAGACTCTATTTAATGTGTACGTGTAGGTAGTATGTTAAGAATGTATTCCACAATTTTTAATGCAAGGTGAAATCAAGAGTTAAAATAAGCTAATACGACGTAGGGAATCCCGTGGTTATCATAGCACCGTCCTTTCCCCCCATAGTATTGGTTTTTAAAGAATCATTGGGAGTGAAGTAATCTTGAAATTGAAGTGAATTCTAGTGATTAGAGGTAAGTTCCATCTCCTTCTTATTGTTTTTGAGTTTATAAATGTATTAGGAGGATGACTATTGAGAAATCATGTAGAACAAGTTCTTGGAATATTGAATCTTGTTGTTGAGTGTTGTTGGGCTGTTTTCTATGAATTGTGAGTATAGACAACAGTTGTTAAATAGGAACTCGGTAGGGGTCCAATTTTGGAGTGTACGTGTAGGTAATATGTTAAGAAGGTATTCCACAATTTTTAATGCATATACCCAAAAGTTGGGGGGAAGAGAGACATGAAAACGTAAGGTACGAATCATATTGTTAATGGTGCGGAGAATTCGTTCGGCTTTACCATTTTGAGGGAAAGCATGGGGCAGAAGAACCATAAAATTATGCCATTAGCCACAGAGAATTTATTAAAGTGAGAATTGTTAAATCATGACCATTGTCACATTGAAACATTTTTTTTCTTTTTCAAATTGTGTTTTAACATACGTACGAAATTCCAAAAACTTGGAGTAGACCTGAGATTTAAAGTGGAGCGTATAGACCCATAGGAAATGAGAAAAATCATCCAAGAGTATTAAATAATATTTATGACCTAATTTTCTAGTAATAGGAGAGATCCTAAAATCTGCATGAATAATATCAAAGGGAGAAAAAGTAATACTCGGCGATGACGTAAATGGAAGTCTAACATGCATTCCTAGATGACATGAATAGCAATTTTGGGCAAGGTTCCTTTTATTACATATAATTAAATTACGGTTCCTAAGAAAATAAAAAATATGAGCTCCGGGATGTCCAAATCTACTATACCACGTTAAGGAGGAGATGTCAACTAGAGATGTGGGAGGATTGACACTAGCAGTGGACGTGGATAGGAAAGGATAGAGGTCCCCCACACTATTGCATCTTGTAAGAAGTTTTTCTGTACATAGGTTCCCCATATTCACCCCCTCTTGTTTGGGGACAAGATCCTAAGTGTTCTGATTAGTCAACACATTAAACTCTTCACGCATGTCCGCATTCCAATTCGGGTCAATTTAAGCTAATTTTGGGGTTTTAGGAATAGGTGAGATAGTTTGGCTATATAGGTTAAAGTTAACTTTCGGTTTGAAAATCTCATGTTGTGCATGGATTTCCAATCGATGCAATGGGATGGGCATTGGTTGGGCAGTGGGATGGGGTGGTGACTGGCTTGATGTCGCGTCAGTTTGGTTGGGAGGGACTGGCAGGGCAATGGACAGGGTGGCGGGGTAGTGGGGTGAGGCAACATGACGGGTGAACCAACGGGGGGAAGGGGCAGTGGGGTAGGAGTTTCGGAAAACAGTGTGGTTAGAGCGGGGGCACTGGTCGATGGGATGGATGGGGCTGGGGCACGAGTCGACGGGGAGGTTGGAGCAGGTATGTGGTATAACGGGACGTGTGAGGTTGCCAGATCGGGTGGTAGTGGCAGTACGGCCGGAGGTTGCGGATATTGTAGTACATTTTGTACTAGATGTGAGGTGTCTAGGTCATTAAGGAATCTGTAATCAGTGGGTCAGAGTTGGTAAATATTGGCAAAGGGAAAGCCCTTCTCCTGAAACATGACATGACATGAGACTATGATTTTGCATGTGGACATGTTATATCATAAGTACCCCTATGGTTTGACGGGAACCCCAAAAAGACACACAGGGTGGAACGGGGTCCTAGTTTGTGAGGGACGGAGGAGGCAATATTCGGGTAGCAGAGACAACCGAAAATCCTAAGATGATCATAGGTAGGGAGTCAACGAAATAGGAACTCGGTAGGGGTCCTATTTTGGAGTGTACGTGTAGGTAGTTTATTAAGAAGGTATTCTGCCATTTTTAATTCATATACCCAAAAGTTGGGGGGAAGAGAGGCATGAAAAAAATAAGGTACGAATCATATTGTTAATGGTGCGGGGAATTCGTTCAGCTTTACCATTTTGTGGGGAAGTTTAGGGGCAGGAGAAATAAAAAATCATGCCATTAGCCGCACATAATTTATGAAAGAGAGAATTGTTAAACTCACGACCATTGTCATATTGAAACATTTTTATTTCTTTTTCAAATTGTGTTTTAACATACGTATGAAATTCCAAAAACTTGGGGTAGTCCTGAGATTTAAAGTGGAGCGGATAGACCCATAGGAAGTGAGAAAATCATCCAAGAGTATTAAATAATATTTATGACCCAATTTAGTAGTAATAGGAGAGGTCCATAAATTTGCATTAATAATATCAAAGGGAGAAAAAGTAATACTCGACGATGACTTAAATGGAAGTCGAACATGCATTCCTAGATGACAAGAATAGCAATTTTGGGCAAGGTTCCCTTTATTACATATAATTAAATTACGGTTCCTAAGAAAATAAAAAAATATGAGCTCCGAGATGTCCAAGTCTACTATGCCACATTGAAGAGGATATGACAACTGGAGATGTGGGAGGATTGACACTGGCAGTGGACGTGGATAGGAAAGTATAGATGTTCCCCACACTATTGCATCTCGTAAGAAGTTTCTCCGTACATAGGTCCCCCACATTCACCTCCGCTGGTTTTGGCACAAGATCCCAAGTGTTCTAATTAGTCAACACATTAAACTCTTCATTCATGGACGCATTCTAATTTGGGTCAAGTTTAACTAATTTTGGGGTTTTAGGAATAGGTGAGATAGTTTGGGTGTATAGGTTAAAGTGAATTTTGGTTTGAAAATCTCATGTTGTGCATGGGTTTCCATTCAATGTGATGGGATGGGCCTTGGTTGGGCAGTGGGACGGGGTGGTGACTGGCTTAGTGTCGGGGCAGTTTGGTTGGAAGGGACTGGCAGGGCAATGGGCAGAGTGGCATGGTAGTAGGGTGAGGCAACATGACGGGTGAACCGACGGGGGGAAGGGGCAGTGAAGTGGGAGTTTCGGGAGGCAGTGTGGTTGGAGTGGGGGCACTGGTCGACGGGATGGGTAGGGCTGGGACATGAGTCGTCGGGGAGGTTGGGGCAGGTATATGGTATGATGGGACATGTGGGGTTCCCGAATTGGGTGGTAGTGGTGGTACGGCCGGAGGTTGCGGATATTGTAGTACATTTTGTACTAGAGGTGAGGTATTTAGGTCATTAAGGAATCTGTAATCAGTGGGTCAGAGTTGGTGGATGTTGGCAAAGGGAAAGCCCTTCTTTCAAACATGACATGACGTGAGACTATGATTTTGTATGTGGACAAGTTATAGCATAAGTACCTCTATGGTTTTATGGGAACTCCAAAAAGACACACAGAGTGAAACGGGGTGCTAATTTATTAGGGACGGTGGAGGCAAGATTCGGGTAGCAGAGACAACTGAAAATCCTAAGATGATCATAGGTAGGGAGTTGACAAAATAGGAACTCGGTACGGGTCTTATTTTGGAGTGTACGTGTAGGTAGTATATTAAGAAAATATTATGCCATTTTTAATGCATATACCCAGAAGTTGGGGGGAAGAGTGGCATGAAAAAATAAGGTACGAATCATATTGTTAATGGTACGGAGAATTCATTCGGCTTTACCATTTGAGGGGAAGTACGGGGGCATGAGAAATAGAAAATCATGCCATTAGCCGCACAAAATTTATGAAATAGAGAATTGTTAAACTCACGACCATTGTCACATTGAAACATTTTTATTTCTTTTTCAAATTGTATTTTAACATACTTACCAAATTCCAAAAACTTGGAGTAGTCCTGAGATTTAAAGTAGGGCGGATAGACCCATAGGAAGTGAGAAAATCATCCACGAGTATTAAATAATATTTATGACACAATTTGCTAGTAATAGGAGAGGTCCATAAATCTGCATGAATAATATCAAAGAAAGAGAAAGTAATAGTCGATGATGACGTAAATGGAAGTCGAACATGCATTCCTAGATGAAAGAATAGCAATTTTGGGCAAGGTTCCCTTTATTATATATAATTAAATTACGGTTTCTAAGAAAATAAAAAAATATGAGCTCTGGGATGTCCAAGTCTACTATGCCATGTTGAGGAGGAGATGACAACTGGAGATGTGGGAGGATTGACACTGGCAGAGGACGTGGATAGGAAAGGATAGAGGTCCCTCACACTATTGAATCTAGTAAGAAGTTTCTCCGTACATAGGTCCCCCACATTCACCCCCGCTGGTTTTGGGACAATATCCCAAGTGTTCTGATTAGTCAACACATTAAACTCTTCACGAATAGCCGCATTGTAATTTGGGTCATGTTTGGCTAATTTTGGGGTTTTAGGAATATGTGAGATAATTTGGGTAGATAAGTTAAAGTGAACTTTTGATTTGAAAATCTCGTGTTGTGCATGGGTTTGCATTCGATGCGATGGGATGGGCACTACTTGGCAGTGGGACGGGGTGGTGACTGGCTTGGTGTCAGGGAAATTTGATTGGGATGGGATTGGTAAGGCAATGGGCAGGGTGGCGGGGTAGTGGGGTGAGGCAACATGATGGTTGATCCGACGGGAGGAAGGGGCAGTGGGGTGGGAGTTTCGGGAGGAAGTGTGGTTGGAGAAGGGGGCACTGGTCGACGGGATGGGTGGGGCTAGGGCATGAGTCGGTGGGGAGATTAGGGCAGGTATATGGTATGGCGGGACGTGTGGGGTTGCCGGATCAGGTGGTGGTGGTAGTACGGTCGGAGGTTGCAGATATTATAGTACATTTTGGACTAGAGGTGATGTGTCCGGGTCATAAAAGAATCTGTAAACAGTGGGTCGGAGTTGGTGGATGTTGGCAAAGGGAAAGACCTTCTCCTAAAATATGACATGACGTGAGACTATGATTTTGCATGTGGAGACGTTATAGTATAAGTACCTTCTATGGTTTGACGGGAACCCTAAGAAGACACACAAAGTGGAATGGGGTGCTAATTTAAGAGAGACGGTGGAGGAAAAATTCAGGTAGCAACGACAACCGAAAATCCTAAGATGATCATAGGTAGGGAGTTCACAAAATAGGAACTCGGTAGGGGTCCTATTTTGGAGTGTACATGTAGGTAGTATGTTAAGAAGGTATTCTACCATTTTTAATGCATATACCCAAAAGTTGGGGGGAAGAGAGGCATGAAAACTTAAGGTACGAATCATATTGTTAATGGTGCGGAGAATTCGTTCGGCTTACCATTTTGAGGGAAAGCATGGGGGCAGAAGAACCAGAAAATCATGCAATTAGCCACACAGAATTTATGAAAGAGAGAATTGTTAAATCACGACCATTGTAACATTGAAGCATTTTTATTTCTTTTTCAAATTTTGTTTTAACATATGTACGAAATTCCAAAAACTTGGAGTAGACCTGAGATTTAAAGTTGAGCGTATAGACCCATAGGAGCTGAGAAAAATCATCCAAGAGTATTAAATAATATTTATGACCCAATTTTCTAGTAATAGGAGAGGTCCTAAAATCTGCATGAATAATATCAAAGGGAGAAAAAGTAATACTCGACGATGACGTAAATGGAAGTCTAACATGCATTCCTAGATGACATGAATAGCAATTTTGGGCAAAGTTCCCTTTATTACATATAATTAAATTACGATTCCTAAGAAAATAAAAAATATGAGATCCGGGATGTCCAAATCTACTATGCCACGTTGAGAAGGAGATGACAACTAAATATGTGGGAAAATTGACACTGGTAGTGGACGTGGAAAGGAAAGGATAGAGGTCCCCCACACTATTGCATCTCATAATAAGTTTCTCCGTACATAGGTCCCCCACATTCACCCCCGCTGGTTTTGGGAAAAGATCCCATGAGTTCTGATTAGTCAACACATTAAACTCTTCATGCATGGCCGCATTCCCCTATGGTTTGACAGGAACTCCAAAAAGACACACAGAGTGGAACGGGGTGCTAATTTGTGAGGGACGGTGGAGGCAGATTCGGGTAGCAGAGATAATCAAAAATCCTAAGATGATCATAGGTACGGTGTCGACGAAATAGCAACTCGGTAGGGGTCCTATTTTGGAGTGTACGTGTAGGTAGTATATTAAGAAGGTATTCTGCCATTTTTAATGCATATACCCAAAAGTTTGGGGGAAGAAAAGAATGAAAAAATAAGGTACGAATCATATTGTTAATGGTGCGGAGAATTCGTTTGGCTTTACCATTTTGAGGGGAAGTATGGGGGCATGAGAAACAGAAAATCATGTCGTTAACCGCACAGAATTTATGAAAGAGATAATTGTTAAACTCACGACCATTGTCACATTGAAACATTTTTATTTCTTTTTCAAATTGTGTTTTAACATACGTACGAAATTCCAAAAACTTAGAGTAGTCCTGAGCTTTAAAGTAGAGCGGATAGACCCATAGGAAGTGAGAAAATCATCCACGAGTATTAAATAATATTTATGACCCAATTTGCTAGTAATAGGAGAGGTCCATAAATCTGTATGAATAATATCAAAGAGAGAGAAAGTAATACTCTATGATGACGTAAATGAAAGTCAAACATGCATTGCTAGATGAAAGAATAGCAATTTTGGGCAAGGTTCCCTTTATTATATATAATTAAATTACTGTTTCTAAGAAAATAAAAAAATATGAGCTCCGGGATGTCCAAGTCTACTATGCCACGTTGAGGAGGAGATGGCAATTGGAGATGTGGGAGGATTGACACTGGCAGAGGACGTGGATAGGAAAGGATAGAGGGTCCCCCACACTATTGAATCTCGTAAGAAGTTTCTCCGTACATAGGTCCCCCACATTCACCCCCGCTGGTTTTGGGACAATATCCCAAGTGTTCTGATTAGTCAACACATTAAACTCTTCACGAATGGCCGCATTGTAATTTGGGTCATGTTTGGCTAATTTTGGGGTTTTAGGAATATGTGAGATAATTTGGGTGGATAAGTTAAAGTGAACTTTTGGTTTGAAAATCTCGTGTTGTGCACGGGTTTGCATTCGATGCGATGCGATGGGATGGCACTACTTGGGCAGTGGGACGGGGTGGTGACTGGCTTGGTGTCGCGACAATTTGGTTGGGAGGGGACTGGCAGGGCGATGGGCAGGGTAGCATGGTAGTGGGGTGAGGCAACATAACGGGTGAACCGACGGGAGGAAGGGGCAGTGGGGTGGGAGTTTCGGGAGGCAGCGTGGTTGGTGCGGAGGCACTGGTCAACGAGATGGGTGGGGCTGGGACACGAGTCAACGGGGAGGTTGGGGTAGGTACGTGGTATGACGGGATGTGTGGGGTTGCCAGATTGGGTGGTGGTGGCAGTAAGGCCGGAAGTTGCGGATATTTTAGGACATTTTGGACTAGAGGTGAGGTGTTCGGGTCTTCAAGGAATCCGTAATCAGTGGGTCAGAGTTGGTGGATGTTGGCAAAGGGAAATCCTTACTCCTTAAATATGACATGACGTGAGACTATGAATTTGCATGTGGACACGTTATAGATCAAGTACCCCTATGGTTTGACGGGAACCCCAAGAAGACACATAGAGTGGAACGGGGTGCTAATTTGTGAGGGACGGTGGAGGCAAGATTCGGGTAGTAGAGACAACCAAAAATCCTAAGATGATCATAGGTAGGGATTCGACAAAATAGGAACTAGGTAGGGGTCCTATTTTGAAGTGTACGTGTAGGTAGTATGTTAAGAATGTATTCTTTCATTTTTAATGCATATACCAAAAAGTTGGGGGGGGGGGGAAGAGAGGCATGAAAAAGTAAGGTACAAATCATATTGTTAATGGTGAAAAGAATTCGTTCAGCTTTACCAATTTGAGGGGAAATATGAGGCAGGAGAAACAGAAAACCATGCCATTAGCCATACTGAATTTATGAAAGAGAGAATTGTTAAATCACGACCAGTGTCACATTGAAACATTTTTATTTCTTTTTCAAATTATGTTATAACATACGTACGAAATTCCAATTACTTGGAGTAGACCTGAGATTTAAAGTGGAGCGGATAGACCAATAAGAATTGAGAAAAATCATCCAAGAGTATTAAATAATATTTATGACCCAATTTGCTAGTAATAGGAGAGGTCCATAAATCTGCATGAATAATATCAAAGGGAGAAAAAGTAATACTCGATGATGACGTAAATGGAAGTCCAACATGCATTCCTAGATGACAAGAATAGAAATTTTGGGCAAGGTTCCCTTTATTACATATAATTAAATTATGGTTTCTAAGAAATGAAAAATATGAGCTCCAGGATGTCTAAGTCTACTATGCCACGTTGAGGAGGAGATGTCAACTAGAGACGTGTGAGGATGACACTGGCAGCAGACGTGGATAGGAAAGGATAGAGGTCCCTCACACTATTGTATCTCGTAAGAAGTTTCTCCGTACGTAGGTCCGTCACAGAAAAACCAAACATGTCAAAATCAATAGATCCAAAATTATTAGTGTCAAATTTTCTAACAGAGATTAGATTCTTGATAATGTTAAAGGCATATAGGACGTGTTTTAGGGAGTAGTGGGCTTGAGGTACTTGAGTTAGTGTGTGGTCAGACCCTTGAATTGGAATATAATGACCATTTCCAACCATAATAGATTTAGGAGTATTTAAGTTGTGTAGTTGAAGAAGATTACCAGAATTGTTGATGAGGTGAGACATGACGCCCGTGTCCATATACCATGTATCATCGGGCTGCTGAATATTGAAAGAACCGAAAGCCTGGTCCAAGGCCGTTGGGGTAAGGCATGTCGTCGGCTGTTGGGCTGATGTGTAATGGGCCTGCCTGGTGAGCCGTTGGATGGGCTCCCAGGATGCTAGGCCTCGACTGAGCCCACTAAAATTGCTGGGCCTGGGCCTTTGGGCACGCCGGAAGGTGAGGCCCGATTCAGACAAATGCTGATGGCAGGCAGTGGGCCTCTTGTATTATTGGCCTGATTTCCATGAGGAGGATTTTTGACATCGGGTGTTGAGGAAGCGGAAGCAGAAGAAGATATGTAGGCCGTGGGAGACTCCATGAGGGTATCCGAAATTAGGTAGAGAAATAAAAAGGTGTAGAACTGTTGTATATTAGTTATATACCAGGGGTATACGGCGTGCTGGAGAGATAGGGAAATAAAATGGTGTAGAACTACTGTATATCAGCTGTATACCAGGGGTATACGACCTGCTGGAGAGAAAGAGAAGGTAAGAAGGTTGTATAGCAGTAGTATACCATAGGTATAATGGCGGTATGCGGGTAGTATATGATGGAAAGAAGGGTATATCAGTTGTATACGGCTTTAGGGATGATGTATACGAGCAGTATATGGTGGCAGACCCTGTATATCATCCATATACAGTGTGTATATGCGCTGTTTCCAGTAGGGTTTGGCGTCGAAAGAAGGGGGGGGGGCGAATAGGATTAGGAATTTTTGGCTCTTGATACCATGTTGAATAGTGTAAATCTCCTTGAGTGGAGTCCGTTCATCAATACAATGTATATATATATATATATATATATAGTGTATACAATTGTAGTACTAATGGAATAAGGATCTCTACTTTACATAATTATATTAAAATATTAATTACAAAATATTATAAAATATACGATAAATATATACAAATATATTCACTATCAAAATGAACATGATACACACTGACATATGATTAAGGAAAATGGCAGAAGAATCCCCACAAAGGACATTAATATGGAAGCTGGACTCAACCTATACATGATTAAAGCAGAATATTGGTATCTAATTATCTGATTCTAACTTGTACCAGTAGGTACTAATGAACTCACAATAGCCACAACTTTGACTTGCCTTCCAAAATGAATTAAAGGTCCCCTACATATCAGTCCAGAGGTTAATTGGACATGAGCATGGAACCCTATGGATCAAGATTTCAGTCCTCGTGAGATTTTTCTGGCATGGTTCCTGTTTCAGAAAAGAGTGTTACGCTTTGGTATATATTAGCCATTGGGAGCATATTATAATCTCAATCCAAACATAAATATAAGAAAATTAACAGAGAGAAACAGAAAAAAGTACCCAAAAGTCAAAGTCTGATTTACCTCAAAGAATAATATAATCTATTAAATTTGCCAAGCATTTGGAGTCATAGTACTCGTAATCTTCATAAAGACAAGAAACAAAAAACATAAAAGCTTTTACCTTATTGATTGTGATTATTACTCTATTTTTCAGGTTATCATATAATATTTTTTTTGTAAAGTGATTCGTAGTTAGAAAATGATAAAACTAGCGTTATTCCCTAATGTTTGGGAATTGGTTTAAATAATTTTTTAGATTTACACATGTGCAATTTTAGCCCTTTATATTTCTCAAAATTAAATACTTTTGATCTCCGTTATATTTAAATACACACAACAACAGTTGTATTGACTTGTAAGAAGCACGTAGGTTGTTTAAACTGAAAAAAGCATGAGGACATGCTTCTCTCGATTCATTTCTCCCCATTTGTACCTTAAGAAAAACCTTAATTTTAAGGTTACAATAGCAAAACGTTGCTATTGAGGGTTCAAAAGAAACATAAACATTGATTCGTCTGTTATTATGGAAGGATAGAAGGAGGTGTATGGTGAGTTCACTTCCTTAATGAACATTATTTTTCTTACTGTATGAATCAGGAGAAATCTGTTTTAGCGATTTTTTAAATTTAAATGGTTCACGTATTTGTTATGAATCAATAATGTTAGAGATAACTTGATCATACCTTTGGTTACAAGGATATAGTAATCAGTGCAACAATACTTTGTTGGGCTAAATTACCTCAATGAGACTTTTAACATGATATAATATTATATGTTTTGGATTAAGCATAAAAAACCTCATATCATTAATTAAGAGTATTTCTACGCTTTATATGTATTTTTCCCAATCTTATCAATTACTAATGTAGAACTTTATTCACGACAACAATCTTCTGCTCGAACTAAGTTTTACGTGGCTCATTACCATGATCCACGGGTTGTAAGATTCACTATGTGCCACCCATGACCGAGAATTTCTAGCCACCAAAGCCTAGAGCTAGCTTATTCTTGTGCGGGTCGTCTCCAAGCTACATTAATTTGACATGGTAAAGGTTGTAAATTGAATCATATGTCCTCCTCATACTCGTCTCGTCGAACCATTGGTATGGTACCAATTAGGCTAAATCAGTCCAAATATTATTTTATTATTGTGTAATATTATCCACTTTGGACCAAGTTCGTACGATTTTCTCTAAAAGGTCTCACACTATATTAAAAATAAGATTTTTTTTACATGGATAAGCTACTTTTAAAACTTAGGTACCATTCTTTAAGATATCTTTATTTAATTAAAAGATATAACAGTATTTTACCAATTATAGCAAATGTAAGAGATTAGACACAAGTTCTTTCCCATTTTAGGCATAATCTTTCTTGTTCTCTCTCACACCAAGCATACCCGAGCCGGAAAAACTCTATTACCAGCCATTGAAAAGCTTTAGAGCTTTGAATTCGAAAATTTGGATTTCACGAAATTGTTATTTATTTGGATTATTGTTATTGCAAACGATTGGAAATATCATTTGGAGTTTATATGTCAAACGAAGATGTGAGTAGGCTTTTGTTAGTGTTTGCGATTTAAACTTGTAGAGAAAGAAGAATAATGCTTTTTTTTTTCCAGATCCCGATATATAAATAAGTTATATGTATTTTACATTTCGGGTATATGTTATTTAATGTCTAATGTATCACTGGTACATAAAGTGACATACACATGATCATACAAAATACATATAACAACATAATTGTATGCAAGTTGTATGTTTTGATCGGCTTTCATAATTGTATGTTGTTTTAATCGAATTTTATACAACAAAAAATTATATGCAATTTGTATATGTAAGTTGTATGTTTTGACTGGATGATATATATTTTATACAGAAAAACTCTCGTCACTTTTTGAAAAACACATTCTATTACTAATTCGGATAAATATTTATATAATTTTGCACATCCAAGTAAAAACTCTTAGAAATATTTATGTCTAGCTTCTTAATCTTTTCAGCTCAAACAGAATCAATAAATGAAATGAATTTACCTCCTTTGACATGCTTCTCCACGTCTCTAAAGCTTTTCCATCCTCTTCAAATCCATCT
Source organism: Anisodus acutangulus (assembly GCA_029783415.1). Classification (NCBI taxonomy): domain Eukaryota; kingdom Viridiplantae; phylum Streptophyta; class Magnoliopsida; order Solanales; family Solanaceae; genus Anisodus; species Anisodus acutangulus. The sequence continues at coordinate 34,558,683 of CM056511.1, read as the reverse complement.
TCATTCATCCTAGTCTTCTTCACAAATACCAAAAGTATGACCAATTAACGACAATTAAAGAAACATGATCTAACAATATATACATGCATTCCAAATATGTTTTCATAACAAAGCTTAGCTTATACGCCAAAAAATGTAAAGATAATTCATACATACATGAAAATCCAAGAAGGCCAAACTGTGTTGGTCTTCAGAGCTTTAGTACTTTTAACACTTGTTTTCCTCCAATGGCATTTCGAAGTCTTTAGTAGATCATTATGTGTCGGTTCAGATTCATATATGTCAGTTAAAGAGACAGCCACGGAAATGCCACAGTAAGTTTCACTACAATATAGAGACATAATTATGATGAACATCAACTAATTAATCATCATTTAATTTCCATACTCAAAGTCAAATATATACTTATAGCCTATTGTAAAAGAGAAGAAAGAAACATTTTTGGAAAGTACTCTTACTAGGACCACTACTGCTTAATTTGGACCCTTTTCCTAGCTTCTTCTAGCATGATACACTAACACCATTGAATGGAAAGCTACTACAATCATTACTTGGTATTTTATTGGAGATGTCATTAACATAGGTAGACCCTATTTCAACTAACATCCGGGCCTGGCTGGAGATTAGTCTTTCTTTTTACATATATTCAGAACACATATAGATCTGATTAATTTAAATTTTATAATTTATTAATCAATTAATGTAGATTTGATTGTGTAATTTCTTTTTCGTCAATGCATATTGATATATGTTACTGCACTTATTTTGTACATGTGACCAGGGGTCTTAAGTTAAAGCCGTGGAAACAGTCTCTTGCAAAAATGCAAGGTAAAGCTTTGTACAATAGACTCTTGTGGTCCGGTCCTTCCTTGAACACCGCACATAGCGGGATCTTAGTGCACCAGAATGCCATTTACTATTTGTTCTCTTTTTTTTTTTCTCTCCTACTTTCCTGCGTCGGTTACAATTCTTTTAAGCCGAGAGTCTATCAAAAACAGTCTCTTTATCCCTCAAAAGTAAAGGTAAGATATGTGTACATCCTACACTACCAAGACCCTACTTATGAAATTACACTATATATGTTATTGTTATTGTAATTAATGTAGATTTGCATTTAAGATTTCCCCTTAAGGAAGAATACGCTCATTTGAGAAGATTTTTCATCTTTAATAATTACATCGAGAAATCTCACAATAAAAATGTTCTCGTTCGTTCCACATTCCACCAAGACACATTACTAAATGAGATTAAATCTCATAATTAAAGTGGAATGCCTTTTAGGAAAGGCCAAAGATTAGCACCTATCGCTCAAAAGTTGGATGATGCACGGACCTCTAATTAGTTGCCGCGTAAAAGTGAAGCTGCATGATCCCACGTACACATGGCCTTGTTTAGTTGGGTTAAATGCAACCAACTTCAAAGTATTAGTACGGAGTACCTCATCCGTCTTAATTTAAGTGTTTTAGTTTGATTTAGTATATAATTATAATTTAAGAAATAAAAAAAAAATTTAATTTTGTAATCTTAAATTAAAAATGTGTGATTTTTTAAATCTTGTGATTTTAAATTTGTTTTGAAATTTAAAAACTTATTAAATAAAGAAAGACACACTTTTTTTGAAACAGATCAAAAAAGAAAATAAGGCACGTAAATTAGAACTGAAAGAATAATATTTTAGGTTGTACTTGCACACATCATTCAGATGGATTAGCTTTGGGAAACATAAGGACATCGTTTGAGCCCTAAGAAAGGCCGGTCAGGCCATGCATACCAATATTTCTCTACTTTGTAAGATGACACTCTTCTAGGTCTAATTTGAAAGTTAAATTTGACTAATTATTCAAGCTAAATCAAATTATATTTATTTATTTATTATTTTCAAACTTATAATATTAGACATGGCATAGCTTCAGCTGATTGAGGACATGACCCTAGATAAAAAAATTTGAAGGTCGAAGATTATGATAGAAGGTTAATAGGTAGTTGAGTTTTGTCACACGGTGTGTGAGAGGTGTAGGGGGCTAGCCTCTCCATCTTTTCTTCTCTCTTTTTTTGTAGTATAATTTAAGTTTCGCGTCGATCCATACTCTTTTGTGTGTATTCTTATGTATTGCTTTATTTATTTTGTTATTGTGATATCTTGATGTACTACAAGAAAAAAGACCATTAGAGACGTGAAATCTGGTCCCGAAAAGTGTGATTCTGGTCCCTAAAGATCAATAGCGACTAGATATTCCCGTCTGTATAGCTTCCGTCAAAGTCAATCGCGACGAGATTTATTTACTGGTCCTTAAAGAGTTCCAAAGACCAGAAGTATTCCGCTTCCTAAAATATTTGTAGCGACCACACTCTGCTCCCAAAAGCTTAGTAAATCTGGTCCCTAAGCATAGATAAAACGCTTACAATATTTTAGCGACCAATTTTTACTAGTCCGGGAATGTTTTTTATGATTAAAAAAACTGGTCCTTAACGAGTCTTTATATATATATATATATATACTAAAACATAATACACTTTCTAATATAGATAATCACATGCACATTAACAAGATTATCAAGCAAATCATGATTTCATATACAAAATATGCCTATAGTTACATAAGACTGGAAACTAATTGCAAAGTTTATTAACATCAACTGGTAACTGTATAATCATGATGCATATGTCAAGGTATTATTTTAATTTTTTCTAACTGTCCTAGCAACCAGTTTGTTGACTTGTATGAAGCCTTGAACACTTATATCTTGACTTGTAACCTTAACTCTTCACGCCCTGTAAAAATGTAAAAAGTAAATTTTCTTCAGAAAACTATAAAGATAGAATTAAGTATCAGAAAATAACAATGGAGAGGAACACCAAGTATTGCATACTACCCTCTTCTTCAAAGCATGCCATTTGCATATATCCAAATACATATTTTCAAATTCAGATTAATGTAAACTAACTAATCAATATTTATGAAATACATCGTCCAAGTAACAATACTTTCACAGGTTTCAATAATGGAAACTCATTTAACCAATCTTCAGTGAACCCTCCTTTCCTCTACTGATAGACAATGTACAACTAATACCAAATACAGTTTAGATCTTGACAATCGATTCCTACTCGACACATATAAGCTACCACATAATGAACGCACAAGTTAATAAAGCAGATCCTCATGGTCTGTGATTGTGTCTAAACTCCACCCAAACAATTCAATGATGAAAGAATTCTTCTTCATTTGCCTTTTTAAGCATCTGAATCACCAGAAAGAGTAAACTTGTTGTTAACCTTATAATGAGAAAAGCTTAAAATCATCCCTTATCTTTCTCTTTAAACTCAAAATCATCCTTCTTCTTTTATATGGAGCACTAATAGTCCACCATGTTGTTTTCTCAATTCTAGGCCCTAGAATTAAAGACATCTTTCAAACTTATTGTTGAATGGTTGGAATAAAAGCATTTTACTGTGGCTTCCTCAAATTCTGCAAAAGACTTTGAGCCACATGAATGTTTATTTATTTGCTTTCCTCGGTTTATTTTATTTCTGTCACTGATAGCCTGCAATCAAGTCAATAGAATAATAGATCAATATACAACTAGAAATTCTGTAGTTAATTGTGATTAATATCTTTGACCATGACATATCATTTTCTTCTGTGCCAATACCATCTTCATCATCATTATCAAGTAGATCTTTTTCACTTTCTTCTTTTCCCAACACATTATTATTATCATTGATGAAATCGGCATCCTCGTTATGCAGTCTGGTTTTAATTTGTTAACTTGCACAGTTACAACTAATGCTTTTTTGTTCAACATCACCTTCTGCAACGGCAGACCAAAAGCTTGAAAATAAAATCTCAACTCTAGCATAGTCAACTAACATATCACCCTAACTTATCCTATCGTAATATAATCTCTTTGAATGTTATTATGTCAAAAACAATCTACAACTTAGTTCTTAGAACTGGATACATTTAGTTTTAACCTTAAAAATTTTCCATCCCACAAAAATATAAAATAATATTTGAAAGGGTGTCAAAAACTACCGAAAGTAAAAACAAAAGATGAAATAAATCGAATGTCAATTCTGTTTTCAAATGTCGGCAATTATTTCGTCCGACACCAGTAACAACACTTAGCAAAACAGAAACATTAAAGAGTAAATGCAGCGGAATTTAAAGAACACAAAGGTTTAAAATTTTCATAATTTATATATATTATATAACTTATGATGGTCAATGATCAGATGTATTGTATATATATTATATACAAAAATACAAATTCATTTCTTTACAGATTTACAATATAAAACGGAAATGAATTAAACGTTGAAGTCGCAGATGACTTCTGCCTGAAAAATCTAACTAAGTAGACATAGACAACCTCTCATTACAATCGCTCCATACAAAATTAATCTAGAATCTAATCAACAATTGTAATGTTGGACAGAATGTTGTTGACACACTCAGGCAACACTTGTGATCTAGATTTCTGAGGTGAAATCCTGAGAGCTCTCTTGGTATTTTTACATTCTGATTCTGGATATTGATACACTGGTGTGGTGTCTCTATTTATAGTAGAGAGTTCCCTTGAAAGGCTCATCGATCAGTTGTGGAAGTTGAGGAAAAGATAGGCAGCTTGTGATAGATGATTAAGGAGTGAAAATCTCAAGAACTTTGACGTGTTCCGTACTCGACTTCTTCCCCAAGCTTTGACTCTTTCTCCCACGTTTTACACAGCTCCAATTCACCACGCCTAAGTCATTTTTACCTCACATTAAAATATTACTGCTTAACGTGAAGTAAGGCAAAACTATTTTTCGAAGATGTTGGTCCGAATGTTATGACATTTGTCCCAACATTTTTATGCATTCAAATCAGTACTTCAGAAGATGTGTTGAGTCAAATATCACAACACCAAACCCAACATTAACAATCTCCCCCTTTTTGTCTTTCTTCACATAACACATTACAAACCTAAAACGACTTCGGATATTGAGACAAATGTTTGTCCGACATTTGTGATCAATAATATCAATGTTATTCACTCTCATAACTTGCTATGGCTTTCAAGTAATCACGCGTGTACCGATTCATAGGATTAGAAAAGAAGAAATATGTTAGCGCATATATACATATATCATCCAATATATACAAAATACAAATAGAAATAAATCATTGTCAATAAACATCCACATCAATCCATCAAAGCATTGAACAAACATTTACTGCTCAGGTTCCGCAACATCATTCAGCTTCCTCTTTGCTCGTCATACAACAGCAACAACTTCCAGCAGCTTTCTACCCCTGCATAACAGCTTCAGCTTCCTCTGTAGCATATCAACTTTAGCTTCCTCCCCCTGTATCTTTCTACCCCTGCATAACAACTTCAGCTTCCTATATCTGCTTTAGCTTCCTCCCCATGCATCAGCATTATCTCCCACTTTTTGTGAAGAAAGTAGCATAATGAAATGGTCTCTAGCTTGTACAGCATCAACCTCAGAAATCTATTGGTTGATTTTTTTAATTTGATCCACAAGCCATTCTATAGACAGTGTAGACTGTCTTGGACTAATGTTGCCCAGAATGCTGGTGACATTTCTGGCAACACTTTCACTTTCAGCTTCCTTCTTCCATGACATCTAATATCTAAAGGTTCATCAAAACCTTTAAACAATATTGCTTTAGAAGGATCCTTATGGAGATTTGAGGAAGAAAACTGGTCTGGTTGTTGAGGTGTATTTGACGGAGGACTAATGCTCATGGGAGTGTTGGGTGGAATGTTGGTTGATATTTGTTCTAACTTGGAGAGATTTCCATAGGTGAAGCTTAAGGAAAGGGTTTTGAGATTGAGATTGGAGTTTGATTTGTTGATTCCCTCGGGTAAGATAATGTATACCAGATGTGATTTTCCCTTTTTTTGTGGGAAAATTAAAAATGATAAAATGATAGCAAATGAGAGGAATATTTATATACATGGCTAATCTTTCTTAGCAACAAAAATTCCTTAGTTTTAGGTGTTTCATTTTTACACAATAACTTACACCTAAAATATTGGAAAAAACATCACGATTGGAATAAAATATAATCTTATCATTTTAAATTTAGAAATTCATGTAAACAAGGCATATAATAGGGAGTAGGATCTGATATTTCAACGATTAGATAAACACAACATCCCAACACATATCATATTCTGAGCCCACAAGAATTTTCAGTTTTGGCAACAAATCAAGACACGTTTTATACGTATTTTATGAGTTTGACTACTGGACCAATGTAACATTTTTCCATCATGTCTTTGATCTAATCATAAAACACATACAAAAGAGTTTTTCGTGTAAAAAATAAGAATACTTATTTAGTATTCTCAAAATTCTTTTGAAGCACTCGATACTCCTATAGAATATGAATGATATATTTTCAAGGACTTTGCCCATTTTCCACAGTTGCCAAACATTTGTAAAGGCTTTACCTTATTTTGATACCTTTTTTTATGATCGCAGAGAACGGTATCACATTGAAAACATATTCTTATTGAAGGATCATGCTTGTGTGACCAAAATTTATGTAATATACAACAACAATAATCAGTTAGTGATATAACATAGGTAAATGTCACCCGAAATGTTAGACAACGTTTCAGCCGACATTCACCAAAAATGCCTTCTTTTTAGAAATTACAAAGACCAAGAGATTTCTTCAAACTAGAAAACCTCTCATGGTCCAAAGCTTTTGTAAAAATATCAGCTAGTTGATGAAGAGTCTCAACGTGTTCAATTTTAACTAACTATTTTTCAACTAAATCTCTTAAAAAGTGATGTCTAATATCAATATGTTTTGTAAGTGAGTGTTGAACTGGATTTTTCAAAATATTTATAGCACTCAAATTATCACAGTAAAAAATCAAAATGTTTCTAGTAAATCCATAGTCGTCTAATATGTGTCTTAGCCATATTAATTGAGAGCAACAACTTTCAGCTGCTACATATTCAAATTCAGTAGTTGAAAGTGAAACACAGTTTTGTTTACAACTATACCATGAAACAAGATTATTGCCAAGATAAAAATATCATCCACTTGTATTTTTTCTATCATCCACATCTCCAGCCCAATCTGAGTCACTAAATCCTATTAAGTTAGGATTAATGTCTTTGAAATATCAAATTCCCAACTCACATGTGGCAGCAACATATCTAATAATACATTTCACGACATTTAAGTAGGACATTTTGGGACAGGCCTGAAAACGTGCACAAACACAAACACTAAACATAATATTTGGGCGACTAGCTGTAAGATAAAGAAGGCTACCTATCATAGATCGATATAATGTTGGGTCGATATTTTCACCAACATCATCCTTACATATCTTCTGTGATGAACACATTGTCGTTTTCATCTGTTTAGCATTCTCCAAACCAAATCTTTTAACTAGATTATTGTCATATTTACTCTGAGAGATGAAAATTCCATCTTCACTTTTCTTTATCTGCAAGCCTAAGAAAAAAATTAATACCCCAATCATGCTCATTTCAAATGTTGATGACATAGCTTCAACAAATGAATTTAGGTACGATTGTGAGGTTGACCCAAAAACTACGTCCTCCACGTAGATTTGAGCAATTATAATATCTACACCGTGTCGTTTAATAAATAAAGTACGATCAGCTTCGCCACGGTTAAAACCAAATTCAAGAAGAAAGTTAGTTAAACGACCATACCATGCACGAGGGGCTTGTTTCAACTCATACAAAACCTTTTTGAGCTTGTTCACATAGTGTGGATGGTAAGGATCTTCCAATCCTTTTGGTTGTTCAACATAGACTTCCTTATCTAGATAACCATTTAAGAATGCACATTTCACATCCATTTGGTATAAAGTAATTTTTAGACAACAAACAATAGCAAGTAAAAGTCTAATTGACTCAATTCTAGCCACATGTGTGAAGGTTTCGTCATAATCGATTCCTTCAACCTGATCATAGCCTTATGCAACTAGACGAGCTTTGTTTCTAACAACTGTTCCTGATTCGTCTGATTTATTTTTAAAAATCTACTTAGTTCCAATTACATTTGTATTATTTAGACGTGGAACTGAGTCCCAGACTTTATTTCGAGAGAATTGTTCAAGCTCTTCTTGCATTGCTTGAATCCAAGAATTATTTTTGAGTGCTTCTAAAATATTTTTTGGTTCTAAAGTAGATATAAAACAATAAAGACTAACCTCTTGGTATATGGTTGGCATATACACATACCTTACCATTTCTCTATAGTTGAGTGGTTCTTTGTCTCTTATTCTAATTCCTTCAAAAAAAAATCTATCACTTGACTCATTGGATGATTCTTCCTAATTCTTGATGAGGGGTCCCTACGAACTTGGTCTAACAATTCAGCACTCGAATCCTCATCTGTGGTCTCTATTGTTGTTTCGAATGTTGCTCCAGGTGTAGCAACATTTGTGGAAACATCCGATTCTTCTACAACCTGTGGACTTTCCAGTGTATCTACAATGTTATTTTCAATAGTTTTTTCTGAAACATCAGAAAGATCATCAAAGATAACATTTACAGACTCTTGTATAGTTCTGGATCTCAGATTGTATACTCGATAAGCATGACTATTTTGTGAATAGCAAACAAAAAATCATTTATCACTCTTAGAGTCAAATTTTGTCAAATGATCCCTGTCATTTAAAATATAACAAATACACCCAAAAACATGAAAGTAACGCAAGTTTGGTTTCTTTCCATTTACAATCTCATGGGGTGTCATCTGTGTTCCTGGCCTTAAATAGACTCTATTAGCGACGTGATTAGCAGTATTCAAGGCTTCTCTCTATAAACGTTTTGACAAGTGTTTAGAACTAAGCATAACTCTAGTCATTTCTTGCAATGTCCTATTCTTCCGTTCTGCAACCTCATTCTGTTGAGGAGTTTTGGGGGCAGAAAACTCATGGAAATTCCCTTTTTCTCACAAAAATTTGTAAGGATGTTGATGTCGTTGCTGATGTTGGAGCAAATGTCGTGACATCTGAGACAACATTATATACAAAATCTTCATTATCTGATAGAGAATGTTCGAAAACAGTGGCCAACATTGCTTGTGTTTCAATTTCACGATCTCCTTCATCTTCTTCTTCATCATTACTAAGAGAAACCCATAAGTTCTTATCAAATTTTCTAAGAGTGTTTGCACATTCGTTAGCATAATGACCCCAACCTGAGCATGCATGACATTGCACGAACTAAGTTGTTTGGGATCAAATTTGGTACGATCTAAGTTGGTTCTTCTTAGTTGGTTTCCTTTTTGTGCATTTGGAAGGAATCTAGTGTGCTTTTGATTGAAGACTTGGTTTTGATGCTCTTTATATTTAGATTGATTTCTCTCATTTTTGAACTTCCTCACTATCGAATTGTATTTTCGAGTGAGTAAGGTAACATTTGCACCTTCACCAATTTCTTCAAGATTCTCATCCTCTTCTTCGATTTGACTCTCCGAGGATTGAACTTGAAGTGTCACATTCTTTCTTTTATACAATTCCTTTTGATTCTCAATGTTCATCTCATAAGTTTTGAGTATGCTCATCAAGGTATGATGGTTCATTGTGGCAAGATTGTGAGCTTATTCAATAGCACAAATCTTTAGATTAAACTTTTCAGGAAGAGAACGGAGAGCCTTTTCAACAAGTTGAGTGTTGATTAATGGTTCATCAAGTACTTGACATTCATTTGAGATGTCAATCAACTTTTCAAAATAAGATTTAATATCATCCGCTTCTTCCATCCTTAAACGCTCATATTTACTCACGAGCATGCGTAGCTTTGTTCGAGGAACACTTGAGCTCCCTTCACAATGAATTTGTAAAGCATTCATGCATCATTGGCCGCGGGGCAGTTTTGAATGAGTTTGAACACGTAAATATCAACTCATCCAAAATTGCATTTAAGGCCTTTTGTTAAAGCTAGCATTATTGGTTTTTTCTTTAGTCCATTCAAATTCAGGTTTAACAAGAATGTCACCTTCCTCATCCGGTGGCAACATCGGAACAACATACCCATTGGTTATAGATCTTCATGCCCTAATATCAATTGATTTGATATGAGAACGTAGGTGAATCTTCCAATAGACATAATTTGATCCATCTAATATAGGAAGCCTACCAATAGTTGGATTTGCCAGATCCATAGCTTATGACAACAGGACCAATCACTTATTGTGTTAAGTGTCGGCTCTGATACCACTTGAAAGGGTGTCAAAAAATACGGAAAGTAAAAACAAAAGATGAAATAAATCGAATGCCAATTCTGTTTTCAAATGTCGACAATTATGTCGTCCGACACCAGCAACACTTAGCAAAACATAAACTTTAAAGAGTAAATGCAGCGGAATTTAAAGAACACAAAGGTTTAAAATTTTCATAATTTATATAATAGTCAATGACCAGATGTATTGTATATATATATATATATATATATATATATATATATATATATATACAAAAATACAAATTCTTTTATTTACCGATTTACAATATAAAACGGAAAGGAATTAAACGTTGAAGTCGCAGATGACTTCTGCCTGAAAAATTTAACTAAGTAGACATAGACAACCTCTCATTACAATCGCTCCATACAAAACTAATCTAGAATCTAAACATCAATTGTAATGTTGGATAGAATGTTGTCGACACACTTAGGCAACACTTGTAATCCGAATTTCTGAGGTGAAATCCCGAGAGCTCTCGTATTTTTACATTCTTATTTTCAATATTGATACACTGTTGTGGCGTCTCTATTTATAGTAGAGAGTTCCCTTGAAAGGTTCATCGATCGGTTGTGGAAGTTGAGGAAAAGATGGGCAGCTTGTGGTAGATGATTAAGGAGTGAAAATCTCAACAACTTTGACTTGTTCCTTACTCGACTTCTTCCTCAAGCTTTGACTCTTTTTCCTACGTTTTACACAGTTCCAATTCACCACGCCTAAGTCATTTTTACCTCACATAAAAATATTACTGTTTAATGTGAAGTATGCAAAACTGTTTTTCAAAGATGTTGGTCCGAATGTTATGACATTTGTCCCAACGTTTTTATTTATTCAAATCAGTACTTCAGAAGATATGTTGGGTCAAATATCACAACACCAAACCCAACATTAACAATATTTTTTCATGTTCCACTTATAGACATGCAACAAAACTAATTATCTCTTGAATACACAAATACCTAATCAAGTAACTCCATCAAGATGTGAATAGCTAAACCTCTTCTTACTACCGATAAACAAAACAAGAAAATAAGAACCAAGCTCGAATCTACCGCAAAAAGTAACGTGTAGATCAATCCTCGACAATAATACATGTCAACATAGGCACTAAGAGAATCTTGAAATGTTATAGCTATTATAAGCTACCCCTTAAACAGTAAAGTACCTTATTTGCTAGATCAATCAAAATCAAAATCAAAATTAATATATATATAGGCACTAAGAGAATCTTGAAAAGTTATAGCTATTATAAGCTACCCCCTTAAACAGTAAAGTACCTTATTTGCTAGACCAATCAAAATCCAAATTAATATATATATAATGAAAAAGCAATCCAATAATTTTTCTACGCCAAGGGAACCAAACTAAAAGTCCTTCAACATGGACTTAAAATATTTACATGAAAATTAGTAAGAAAAATGATCTAACTAAGATGTTTCCAATCAAAGCCAAGTATGTATATATATATATATATATATATATAATGAAAAAGCAATCCAATAATTTCCCTAGGCCAAGGGAACCAAACTAAAAGTCGTGCAACATGGACTTAAAATATTTACATGAAAATTAGTAAGAAAAATGATCTGACTAAGATGTTTCCAATCAAAGCCAAGTTCTAACTACTGAAAATCTCCACAATCAAGAAAGGACTATAACTAATAGGACCCAGAATTTAGTTAGTTAGAGGAAAAGGAATGTTACAAAAAACTTGGGGAGGGTAGTGTGTATATAAACCTTACCTCTATCAAGTTAGACACGGGGTTAGGTTAACTGTTTGGAAAAATTATACTAGGATTATAAGCTTTGTCAAGGATGAATCGTGAGAACTGAATTAACTAAAGATGAACCTGTACCGATAACAGAACTGCAACAATGGTGAAAAACATTATGTTTCTTGGATGTAAGGACTTTCACAGAGATTCATTTTCAATGACCATGGTGATCAAGTATCTGAAGATGATAACAATTTCCGATTATACACAAAAATAAACCGATCTATTGAACCTAAGAGAAGAGAATCTAAATGACAGTTCATACATAACAAGAGAACTTATTAGAAGAGAATATAATTATCTAATGCATACAATAGACCCTTGAGGTCCGGCTCTTCTCTGAACCCTGCACATAGCGTCAACTTAAGTGCACCAGGCCGCCCTTTTAGTCTTAACATGCCCCCAATCTGCGAGAGATGGTACTAGATTACAGAAGATATTTACTATAGGACAAAAGCCTCCCTTATCCATTCTACTGGAAAGCATCTTTGTTATATGCATTTCAATATGCACAAATTATAAGTCATATGATTGAGGAAATCAGAGAATTAGCAAAACAATCAACTACTATTTCGCTTCGTCCACCAAAATACAAGAACTTTACAACTAATACTACTTTGAGAAAGAATCACAATATAATTTACCAATTTACACAAGTATTAAAGGACATAGGCAAGAGATTTCGAGGCACAATTATGTTATTCTAGTTTACTCATTATTTTGGACCATACACAAGAGCTTCTTTAATGGTGCTTTGTAAAATTGATTGCTGCTTTAATGGTGACACTTTCAAACCATTCATTTGGCACAACTGAGATAGCTTTCGATTTACATATTTCAAGTTACATGAATTTCCAACATTTTTTTGTTAAACATCAAATACCGGAGTCCCATCAAATTTAACATATAACAATGTTGTTAATGAAAGTATATTTATTTCCTAGAGAAAATTTGTATTAGAACAAATGTACTTTATACACATTCGTATTATTATTAATGGGGATTAATATTTTGGCACTTGCAAAATTATTGAATTATTAATTGATTGTTTGTAATATTCTATAATATGCATCCCTAGAGGTTACGCTGTTATTAATAGTGTGAGATATTAATATTATAACGTAACTCTTAAAATAGCCTCGACTAATGATCATCGAGAATGGGATATCGATGATATGTGATAAGTCGACATGTGGCCTGCATCACATCCTTAGATGATGTAGTATGTCTCACCTGCTACGAGTAATGGCTACTCGTGATGGACACATGGATACTTTGAAAGTATTGGTATACCCTGCTGATATATTATTTGTTATACTTGTCTAAAGTATGATCAGCGTGTGGGAGATAGAAGTCCTTAGACTTGAGGTCAATACACGCCTTGTTTACAAAGTAATGTACTTTGATCCCTTCCTAAGCTCAAATGCCTTATAGGTTGAGATACGGCTTGTATTGGGTACATTACGATGTGGATTAAAGGTGGTAGTTGAGCCAAGATTAGGATTCATTCCTCGAATGTATATTCGAGAGAACACTCAGATTCTCAGTGATATTAGGTTGACTAAGTCGTTGGCCAACGCAATAGACGTATTTAGAATATGGTCTAGTTGTCAACTAATATAGATGAGATGCAATGATTAATCCATTTGGATAGACATTTGACAAATCATAAGCTTGATCGGGTGTGTCGTGAATGAAATGATTTTATCTTACCACATAAAGGTTATGTTTACTGGATTCGCGTAAACGTACTTCACATATTGAGTTCGTCTTCCGACGCCGTCTAGGAGTTCTGTGTAGACCTTAATTTGATTAATGTCGACATGAGAATGCATGTAGGGTCACACTATGTCGATTGTCCTTTCGATCTAAGGATATATTGAGAGAGTAATTAAATGTTCGATTTGGAATCGAGATATTTAAATGAATAATGATTTTTTTTAATTAAGTCAAAATTGGATTTTGGATTTAATTAAGAGTGCGGGGAAAATAAATCGAGACAGTGCAGGAGCACATCGAGCGCCACGATGCCAATACCCTAGGGCCGCGACGCATCTGGCTCGAATTTTGGGCCAGGCCCAAGGTCAAACCCTAATCTGGTTTGACCTAATTTTCACCTATAAATAGTAGCATTCTCTTCATTATTCAATACACTAATTTTCAAATTATCATTCTAAGCCTTAGAGACTTAGAATCAAAACTCTCTCGAACCTCTGCCGGATTTCCTAGCTTTCCGAAAGAGAAGTACATTGAAGCATAGAGCTTGCAGTCGAAAGGGCAACCGCGTGTCAACCCCATAGTAGATAAAGATTCCAGATACTATAACCTGTAAGTATTATGCTTTATGTTACATGTTTGATTGGTGTATAACCATACTAGAAAAGTTGTTGGAATAAGTAAGAAATAAAATTTTAAACTTCCGTTGTGCCTTACTTATATGTTTTCAACCCAACAAAACCCTACAGTGGTATCAAGGCCCAGGTTGGTTCAATGGTTATATAACAATTGAATAAAGTAATAATATGGGCTAAACATAAAATTGGATTAAAATGAGGTTTCTTGAAATCCTACATGTCTTGAACGAATGTTGACCTTTTGATATCACTGTTGACACCCAATTTTGTCCCATCTTTTATGATTTTATTCGTAATTTTTAACATTTTTGACACTTTTAAAACAATTTTAAAATATATATATATATATATGCATATTATTCTCTTATTATTATTATTATTCGCATTTTTTACTGTCATTTGCATTTTTTATCACAATCATAAGTTTTATCCAAAAAATTCTATGTTATTTTATTCTCGCAAAATTGCATCGCATTTCCCTTTTATTAAGCATTAAATATTTTGCAAATATTATATTTTATTATTATCACGTCGTTATGTTATTTTAAATAATTCACATCTTTTACAAAAAATATATATATATATATATAATATCTTTTAATATTAAACCCCTTTTATATTTTTCAATTCCTAACCCATTTTTATTTCCTAACCCAAAACAATTTCTACCCAAAACATTCTATCAACCCCAAATTTTTGGCCCAAAACCGAAGCCCAACAACCATTCCCCATCACCCAAAACAATTAAACCCAAAACCCAATTCCCACAACCCAAAACTCCAAGCCCAACAAACTTTATTTTTTAATTCCCCCAGGCCCAACCGGCCATTAACCCGTCAGCCTCAAACTCGACTCACCGCAGCCCCACCTGACGCCCAACACCCCAAACCGGCGACCCGTCGGCCCAAGCCCAAAATGCCTTCCCCTTTATTTCCCCCCCAATTCCCAAAGCCCAACCGGCCAACCCACACCCCAGGCCCAATAACCCCGACCCACAAGCCCAAAACCCACGCCTTTTAATTCCTCCATACCTAAAATCAAAAAAAACCCAAAAACCTTTCTCTCCCCTCTCAACCAAATCGACCGGCCGCACACCCCGTGCCCCCGACCCCACACGCCGGTCGCCTCACCCACTGCCACCACCAACTCCCTGCCACCAAACCCTGACACCACCACACCCCTCCCATCACTTCACCATACCCATACCCTTAAAATCCGCTTCCAAAATTCAGAAAATCTTTACCTTTAATTCAAATTTCAAACTCACTTCGACGAGGTGAACGTTGGGGGGGGGGGAAACCCACCTATAAATATCCCCCTTGTTCTTCATTAAAAGGGGTTCGAAAATCCGTCTTTGAGGTTCAAAAAAATCTGTCTTTGGGGGGTTCGATTTTCGGATAAAAGGGTTCTTTTAGGAGTTTTCTAATTCGATTTTTTTGGGGTTGGAAATTAGATTCAAGTCTCTGTTTCCTTTCGATTTTGTTAGTATTGTTCTTCACTAAAAAAGATTCTTTGTTCTTGCATGTGTTCTTCAACTTAAAGATTTCGAAAATAGGTCGAGATTATTGGTTTTTGGTGTTGAAGAATCTAGAATTTGTGCCATTTTCCACTGTTTTTTTTCGGTTCCGGGTCGGGTCACTTCCGGGTCGGGTCAAAAGAAGTAAAAAGCAGCATTCCAAAATCAGAAATTCAGCATCCAAAATCAGAATTCCGAAATCGCAAAATCAGAATTTCAAAATAACGTCTCCGAGCGGATTCGACGATTCGAAACACGCCTCGGTTCGCTGCCCGGAGAAGGTTAGTAAATACAAATTCCTCTCAGTATGTTTTCTGTATTTTTATGTGTTTTGTTGTTAATTATGTGATAAGATAGGCATTTTTGCTATTATGTTCATTATTGTGTCAAGTATGTTAGCTGGTTTAATTGGCAATTAATGTTTAGAAATGATTTCCTTGTATTATCAGATTTATACTTAATATGGTAAGAAGCTTTGTGTGTGTGTTGATTTTATGGACATCGTGTGATCATATTGGATTCGAATGTTGAATCATACTTATTTTGCTGAGTCTACTGAACTGATAACACACTTGTCTTACCTGTTTAAGTGTTAAAAGGCCTCGATATTAACATGTGAAGTCTCCCAAGTTATCTTGTATCATGTCCTACCTCTAGAGTTTGCTTGAATGACATTTACATTAGTGATTTGCATTATTTGAACCAGTTTATACCCTGTTAAGCCATAGTTTCTAATGCATTCCATATGTGGTTTGTGATTATATTTCATGAAGGAAGCATGTATAGGGTATAGTCCAAATGTTAAAACTGCTTAAGTGAATAGAAAAATCTAAGGAATGGTTTAAACTTAGGGATATGAAGGTCTTTGATTCTTATTGAGTTATGCATTATCTACATGTGAGTGTGGGTTGTCTTTTCTTGCTATGGATCTGAATTACAAGCATGCCTATCTACGTCAAACAGTTTGTTGAGTAAAGGACATGTTGCGGTTAATTCTAGTTTTGTTCGTGTTGCTACTGCCAAGTTCCCTCTGATGTATGATAAATAAGGAGTGATTATATGAGACTGCAATGATTTTTGATTTCTTGCTAAGGTTATAAACTGGTTCTGTCTTTCTGATTCTTGATTAGGCTTGACCTAAAAATCGTGAAACATGCTATCGATCTAGAAAAGTTGCCCCAAGTTCTCTGTGTCAATATATGTTGCTTGTTCCTTTAATATTCGATGTCTTGTACATGGATAAGATAAATGTAATTTGTTTGACTTGGTGTTGAGACATCTGGGTATTCTTTCTTGTTATGCCTGGATCTACTCTTCATACCCGTGACCGGCCTGGATATTAGTGCAATTGTTTCATTTCTCTTGTTGGAATTGAGTCCGCTCATTCGCCTAATGCCAATTACGCTTAATGCTAGTGTGTGCTATCCATTAAGTGTCAAGATGTCTCATCCTTTAATGTGAACCTCCTGAATCATGACATGCCACCGACTTGCCTAGTTTGGTTCTACTTAGACCATGCTTAGGCTACTATTTGGACCATTTTGTGCTATGACAGTGTACCTACATGTATGCTAGCCTGATTAAGCGTGTTCTGCCTCAAAGATGTTACATTGACTAGTGTACAAAGCATGAATATGTCCATATATGTGTAATTAGACCACCAAAGTGGTTCTGTATAATCTAAGACATTATTCCTAAAGAGTCAGTTAACTATTTCTGCATGTTAGTTATGTTTGATGAACTGAATACACCTTTGCCTTGCCTAGTAAGTCTAATAAGTATGATATGTTATGAGTTATTCCTCTAAGTGTCAATATGTCCAATACATAACAAAAAATGGTCTTGTGTGCTTAGTATAGCTTAAATGATTCTGTACCTCTTTGAAATTTTGTCTTAAATAGATATTTGCCCATCTCCATGTCCTAAAATGTCTTCTGAACTAATCATCTATATGTCTTTATCTATCTAAATGCTAGACTGCATCCATGCCAGCATATAATTCCTTCTGAGTCATTTGGCTTACCATATTAGTATGTTAACTGATCTGTGCACATGTGTGTATTTAGCTTGATCCCAAATTGATAGTTCCCTTGTTTGAAATCTTTTATTATATTATTATCTTTGGCTGAAATTCAAGGCAAGCTTTGGGTTTGGTTTAGCCTTCTTCGATAACTGCCATGCCTAAGGTTCAAGAAGCCTTTTGAATCTTGTTGCGGCATCGGAAATGAATGGTGGTAGCCCCCCTCTTTGTCTTCTTATCTTTCAAATTTAAGGTTTAGTGTGATTTGTTTTTTTTTAAGTTTTCCTTTCCCTTTACGTCGTTCTTTGTATTCTGGTGGTTGTGGTATCCTGTTGCACCTTGAGATTCTGGATACATGACATCTTTAAATAGTTCTCGTTACGGGTTTTGTTGCATTTTGGTCAGCTGATTCTGAGACGCCATTCTTTGCAACACTTGGGCTAATTATCGCACTTTTGAGACATTATTCGCTCTGCGTTTCTTTGCGCCGCAATTTCTTAATCTGGACCATTTACACTTCTTTTCGGAAACATTTTACTGCTGCATTTTGAGCTCATTTGATGTCTTATCACTGCTGTATTTTTAGCACAATTACCGTTGTTTTCTTGGCTAAAAGCTCGCTACTTTAGGTCGCTTTGACAAATTTCATCGCTTCGCGTTTCAAGCCCACTCATCAAGTTATTTTTAAAACCCAATTGTCAGCTGTTTTTCTCGGCTGAAAACAATTGGTTTAAAACCGCTTTGGACAACCGCAATATTTCGACTTTATCGCTTTTAATGTTTTGAATAAATACCGTCTGTTCGGGCGCTATTTTTCTGCTTCGCTTTGCTCCCGTTTGATTCATCGCTTTCTTGTTTTTATCATTTTTACTGTTTTAAATCAACACCGCACCTTTCAAACATTGCTTTCTGTTCCAGTCCATCGTTTGAGATTCAAATATCTGCTTTCTTGTTTTTCTTGCTTTAAACTAAACACCGTGTCTTTTCGGAAATTATTTTTACGCTTCTTGTTTACTGTCTGCTTTCTTCATTTCTCGTTTCATTTTAAAATTTTACTGATTTGAACACGATACTACACTGGCCGATGAAAAATACCCGTCGATTTTGAGGCCTCCACAGTTGCAAAGACGGAAATATAACTTCTGGGCAATGATGAAGACTTAAACCTTTTATCCGAGATCAACATGTTTAGTAGGCGAGGTGACTAAAATAACCAACAAGTTATATATATTCGCAGCCACGACGTGATTATAGTGATCTTTTCTATTTCACCCGAGAGACCAACACGTTTAGTAGGCGAGGCAATCAAAATAAACTACATTAGTCATATGTTTGCAGCCACGACGTGATTGGAATGTTCTTTTCAAAATTTAAGTCTGAGCCCTCCGTGATCAAAACATTCACTGTTTTGAATACGGATATGAAGTTATTTGTATTTAACTGTTTCTAACCGTTTGTTCTTGACAGCTTGCAGGGATTAAAGTAAATAACGGCGAATTATTCCTCGGAGTTTATTTATTTTATTTCTTTCTTTAATTCCGCTTTTATCCCGCTTTGTATTGTAATATTATTTATCGCACTTATGTAACTATTGAAATGCTTAGAATAGGCAAACTTAGGATTAATTCATAGGGTAGTTTAAGATTTGAAACCCGTCGCTAGCCTTTTTTAATTGTAGGCTCGGTTAATTCAAACTTAGAAATTCTCCGCTAGTTTACTTATTTTTAGGCTCGTCATGCATATTTAAAAATTTTCAAAACAAACTTTGATCATTTTCTATTCATTTTATTAATTGTACAACAAAAAATGATTTTCAAAAATTATTCCTTTGGCATTACAAATGAATTGCTTTTCTCCTTATTATTGTCACAAATGCATACATGTATCTTTCTTTTTAAAATGCATCATTTACTAATTATTTGCAAAACATCTTTAAATCTATTATACTTGTAAAACATGCATTTTCCTAGCAATAATTAACCTGAGTTTGACCGGATAACCGCAAGTTAGCGGATCTTAAAGGATGCCTAACCCCTTCCCTTTAGGATAATAAAGAACCCTTACCTAGAACCTCACTAGTTTCGCAGACCTTAAAAACGGAGTTTACATTGCAGCATTTAGTTTAATATTTAGGTGTCCTAATTCACCGTAAAAAATAATTAGGTGGCGACTCCTCAACCCTTTTTACCCAGGAATCACCGAACACGTCCGTGCTCCGCTTTGACCCGAGCCGGGTCGAAAAACGGGCGCGATAGCATGGCGACTCCACTGGGGAATTTCAGGTTCTTAACCATAGCAAATTCAGGTTATTTATAATTATGCTTTACTTTCACTCTTTGTTTGATGTAATGCTTTAATTTGTTTCTTTTGTGAAATTTTTTTTGCATGCATAAACTTCTTTAATTGCTATATTGTCTTATTGCTTTCCTTAAATTGGCATTCCGTTCATATTTCTTCCACTCTGGAAAATTGACACTATCACACACTACACGCGAGGTGTGTTTTGCGCACCCGCAAATTTCTTTCAATCTACCAAATTTTAGGAGAGTTGGCGTATGCGCGGAGTGACCGGACCATCCGGTGTCCGCGTAGCCTTCTCACTCGAGTAGTCCGCTCGGGAACCTTGTGTCTAGTCAGCCAAATCTTAGAAAATTTAAGATAGATCTATACCACCCTTTATTTTAAGTCATGCATGCATACACCTTAGGTGGGTCGATCCTTGGTATCGACTCCACAATTAAGAAATCCGCCAAAGATGTCTACGGGTCTCACAACCCAACGACCAATCATCATATTATGTGTAGCGTGATAAGGATAGACTAATCCAAGACTAATCATGACGTGCTGAAATTGGAAAATGTAGATTCATTTTGTCTCATTTCCGACAAAGCATTGCAGTTTAGCCGCTTGGATCAAACTTGTCGTAATCCCGCATATCTGGCGTTTAGGCCTACCTCTGGCATAAGAGGCCCCATGTATATTAGGACGCACATATACAATTTGCTTGCTATTTTCTACTGCTTTCCACTCTGTGTATATTATTTAAATCAATAATTACTCACCTTATACTAATTTGGTTTTCTTCATTTTTCAGGAGTTTCATTTTTGCCTTATTTATTTCCCCAAAGGTTGATTCGTGTTGACTAAAATCAAGTGAGCACCCCATCTTTTATTTCCCAGTCATGCCTACCCAAATTGTATTAGTACTTAATGAAAAAAATGCGATTTAAATTGAGGCTTGAACCGCATTTTATGTAGTTTAATGTATTTTGCCTCCACCTTTTGAAAGCTCAAAAAGACAAATTTGCATTGCTTTTGCTATTTTAAAAATCTGCTTTGTTTAATAAATTTCCTTTCTTTTTTCATCATGCAAACTAATTTGTCGATAATGTGAATGTGACATGCAATGGAACAAGCAAACAAAATCCCAAACAACGAGCAAGACTTCGGAGAATTTGAGCATTTTTTGGAATAAGTCAAAGCCAGATTTGGATGAAACATCAAGATGGTTGACAGTTACAAGCATTGGCTCATGTCATTTCCCCTTTGTACTCTTAGGCAACTGCACTACAATCTGGACTTCTACTAGGGCAATGCTATACCTTTGGAAGCCGAGTGGATACAAAATCATATACTAAGAGACTGATTGATGAAAAGCAGATGGACGCAATTGTCCGGGGCAACCTTATCGGAATAGAATGGCCAAAGATTTTTAACCGGGGCAATTGGTGTCAAAACGCATATCCCTACACCAGGATGAAGCCAAAGAAAGTTTGAATTGGCAAGGGCCTTACACGGTTCACCAAATGCTAACTGGAAGGACAGTAATCCTAGCTGAAATGGACGACGAAGTTTGGCCAAAAGCTATCAACACAGATGCGGTGAAAAGATACTACATTTAGGATTTTTCCGTGTACCTGAACTACGTCATGACCTGATTCCCTCGACGGGATACGTAGGCGGCCACATCGGCCTCGGTCCCACTTTTAGAAAAACCCTTACAATCTCCTTTACTTGTAATGAACTACGTCATGACCTGATTCCCTCATGGGGATACGTAGGCGGCCTAAATCGGCTTCGGTCCCACCATTAGAAAATATTTTCTCCTTTATCTCACATAGGACAAAGTACACCTATCTGATCATCCTGATAGGACAGGCAAGCAACCTACAAAACTCGATTGTCCGTTCGAAAGTTCATCATACTCACATATCAAAAACTGGGGCATTTTTAAGGGAACAATGCCAGAGGACGCCGATAAACATGGAAAAGCATCGGCACAACAAGCCTTCAGCCAGAATAATTTTGGATAAGACATTTGCTTTGTTTCACCGCATGTCACTACTCGACAGACATTTACATATATGCATACTTTCTTATAAGCAATTTATTTTTAACAAATATTTTCATTAGAGTTTGACAAGATTTTTTTAATATGCATACTTTCTCATAAACAAATTGTTTTCAACAAATGTTTCCATTAGCGGTTAGCCAAGACTGGGAACTAGATAGGGGCTACAGGTCCGAATCAGCAGGACATGCAGCTATCAAGAGCCAAAGCTACAAAGTCAACGCGAATCAACCGCCCCTCCCCAAACTCACAAATTTTCTTTGAGTACAGGTTCTTCAGGTTGAAAAAGCAGGGAAGCCACATCACTTATGATCAATTCCCCAAAGAATTTCGGCACCACAACTCACTACAAGGATTACGTTCCTATTTTGCATTTATACGAAGACATCATCTTGACCTACAGGGTCCCGACTATTATGTCTGCACAAAGATGTTATTTCAAATCACAAGGAACGACAACACGGCAAACCCGACGGCAAAGACGTCGCATCACATTTTCGCCCGTGCCAGGACGACATTTCAATTCACGTGAGTTTGGATCGGCAGAAGATTCAGCACAACGTGGAACTCTATTACAGCAAACTGACGGCAAGGACGTCACTTACATCTCTTACAACAGGACAACATTACAATAACGTCATCGACGTTATGGAAATGCGACAATTATCTTTTACAGCATTACAACGGCGTCAACAATATTACAATGACGTCTTCAACGCAGCACATGTCTTTTACGGCAACGCAGCAACTATTTTTTACCGCATCTCGACGACGTCAACAGCATTACAATGACGTCTTCAACGTAGCAACTATCTTTTACGGCAACGCAGCAACTATCTTTACCGCATCTCAACGACGTCAACAGCATTACAATGACGTCTTCAACGCAGCAACTATCTTTTACGGCAATGCAGCAACCATCTTTTACCGCATCTCAACGACGTCAATAACATTACAATGACGTCTTCAACGCAGCAGCTATTTTTTACGGCAACACAACAACTATCTTTTACATCATCTCAACGATGTCAACAGCATTACAATGACGTCTTCAGCGCAACAACTATCTTTTACAGCATTACAACAACGTCATCGACGTTACTGCAACAACAAACATCATTACAACAACGTCATTGACGTTACTGCAGCACATCTATATCTTTTACAGCATTACAATGACATCGACAACATTTCAACGACGTCATCAGCATTATCATTACAATGACGTCAACAGCATTACAACGACGTCTTCAGCACAACAGCTATTGTTTATAGCATTTACAACGATGTCAACAATATTACAATGACGTATTCAACTCAACAGCTATTTTTACAGCAAAACTACATTACAACAACGTCCACGACGTTACGGCAACACGACAACTATTGTTTACAGCATTTACAACGACGTCAACAACATTACAATGACGTCTTCAGCTCAACAGCTATTTTTACAGCAAAACTACATTACAACAACGTCCACGACGTTACGGCCACAACGACATCTATTTTTACAGTATTACAATGACATCAACAGCATTATAACGATGTCATCAGCGTTTATCATTACAACGACATCAACATTACATTCTTGTAACAACGTCATCACAATGATGTCTTCAACACAACACGTCGATACAACGACGAAATCAGCATTACATTCTTGCAACAACGTCATCACAATGACGTCCTCAACACAACACGCCCATACAACGGCATCAACAACAACACGCCTACGCAACGGCGCCTTCAACACAACATTTAATACAGCACTACACCGACGTCAACAACATTACAACGACGTCTTCAACACAACAGTTATTTTTTACAGCACTACAACAACGTCAACAGCATTACAACGACGTCTTCAGCACAACAATTATCTTTACAAAGAAACAAAGATTACAACAACGTCCTCGGCGTTACAGCAAAGACAACAATCGCTTTTTACATCATTACAACGACGTCAATAATATTACAACGACGTCTTCAACACAACACGTCAATCCAACGACGTCATTTCTGGCGCCCACCTTATAATGCGGGTATTTTAATTTCAGTCAGGCACCCACCTTATAATGCGGGTATTTTAATTTCAGTCAGGCACCCACCTTATAATGCGGGTATTTTAATTTCAGTCAGGCACCCACCTTATAATGAGGGTATTTTAATTTCAGTCAGGCGCCCACCTCCTAATGCGGGTATTTCCAAGTTATTTTCTCTACAATTTTCCTCAGCAGTTATACACTAATTTTATCTTAAGCTTTAGTTTGCAGGAGTTTTTATTTGCAGGAACTTCATCACAGCGTGGGACTATCTCTTACGGCGAACCGAGGCAAATTGGTCAGCGACCTACTTCGAACGTCGATCCGCTCTTTCCCAATAGTTTCTCGCATCTGCGACCAGTGTCATCCTAAGTCGACACTGGGGCATTGTTGCTTGAATGTGCACCATCTTTTTGCAACTTCACTTCCCCCCCGGAATTCTATTTCTTACCATGCAGTCCCGATGATCAGGACAAAATTGGCTACTCAGTCAACTTCTTTGGCCGAAAACTCTTTCATCGTCTCCGTCCAAAGAGGGGCATCTGTTGACACCCAATTTTGTCCCATCTTTTATGATTTTATTCGTAATTTTTAACATTTTTGACACTTTTAAAACAAT
This sequence comes from Anisodus acutangulus, assembly GCA_029783415.1. Classification (NCBI taxonomy): domain Eukaryota; kingdom Viridiplantae; phylum Streptophyta; class Magnoliopsida; order Solanales; family Solanaceae; genus Anisodus; species Anisodus acutangulus. Next base: position 34,533,748 of record CM056511.1, on the reverse strand, counting down.
TTTAAAATATATATATATATATATATGCATATTATTCTCTTATTATTATTATTATTCGCATTTTTTACTGTCATTTGCATTTTTTATCACAATCATAAGTTTTATCCAAAAAATTCTATGTTATTTTATTCTCGCAAAATTGCATCGCATTTCCCTTTTATTAAGCATTAAATATTTCGCAAATATTATATTTTATTATTATCACGTCGTTATGTTATTTTAAATAATTCACATCTTTTACAAAAAATATATATATATAATATCTTTTAATATTAAACCCCTTTTATATTTTTCAATTCCTAACCCATTTTTATTTCCTAACCCAAAACAATTTCTACCCAAAACATTCTATCAACCCCAAATTTTTGGCCCAAAACTGAAGCCCAACAACCATTCCCCATCACCCAAAACAATTAAACCCAAAACCCAATTCCCACAACCCAAAACTCCAAGCCCAACAAACTTTATTTTTAGTTCCCCAGCCCAACCGGCCATTAACCCGTCAGCCTCAGCCTCGACTCACCACCAGCCCACCTGACGGCCCAACACCCCAAACCACACTGGCTTCGCCCAAGCCCAAAACCCCTTCCCCTTTATTTCCCCAATTCCCAAAGCCCAACCGCCAACCCACACCCCAGCCCAATAAGGCCGACCCACAAGCCCAAACCCCCCCCTTTTCACTTCCTCCATACCTAAAATCAAAAAAAACCCAAAAACCTTTCTCTCCCCTCTCAACCAAATCGACCGGCCGCACACCCCGTGCCCCCGACCCCACACGCCGGTCGCCTCACCCACTGCCACCACCAACTCCCTGCCACCAAACCCTGACACCACCACACCCCTCCCATCACTTCACCATACCCATACCCTTAAAATCCGCTTCCAAAATTCAGAAAATCTTTACCTTTAATTCAAATTTCAAACTCACTTCGACGAGGTGAACGTTGGGGGGGGGGGGAAACCCACCTATAAATATCCCCCTTGTTCTTCATTAAAAGGGGTTCGAAAATCCGTCTTTGAGGTTCAAAAAAAAATCTGTCTTTGGGGGGTTCGATTTTCGGATAAAAGGGTTCTTTTTAGGAGTTTTCTAATTCGATTTTTTTGGGTTGGAAATTAGATTCAAGTCTCTGTTTCCTTTCGATTTTGTTAGTATTGTTCTTCACTAAAAAAGATTCTTTGTTCTTGCATGTGTTCTTCAACTTAAAGATTTCGAAAATAGGTCGAGATTATTGGTTTTTGGTGTTGAAGAATCTAGAATTTGTGCCATTTTCCACTGTTTTTTTTCGGTTCCGGGTCGGGTCACTTCCGGGTCGGGTCAAAAGAAGTAAAAAGCAGCATTCCAAAATCAGAAATTCAGCATCCAAAATCAGAATTCCGAAATCGCAAAATCAGAATTTCAAAATAACGTCTCCGAGCGGATTCGACGATTGAAACACGCCTCGGTTCATTTGCCGGAGAAGGTCGATGAATACAAATTCCTCTCAAGATATTTTCTGTATTTTTATGTGTTTTGTTGTTAATTATGTGATAAGATAGGCATTTTTGCTATTATGTTCATTATTGTGTCAAGTATGTTAGCTGGTTTAATTGGCAATTAATGTTTAGAAATGATTTCCTTGTATTATCAGATTTATACTTAATATGGTAAGAAGCTTTGTGTGTGTGTTGATTTTATGGACATCGTGTGATCATATTGGAGTCGAATGGGGAATCATACTTATTTTCTTGAGTCTCATCGAATCGATAACACACTTGTCTTACCTGTTTAAGTGTTAAAAGGCCTCGATATTAACATGTGAAGTCTCCCAAGTTATCTTGTATCATGTCCTACCTCTAGAGTTTGCTTGAATGACATTTACATTAGTGATTTGCATTATTTGAACCAGTTTATACCCTGTTAAGCCATAGTTTCTAATGCATTTCATATGTGGTTTGTGATTATGTTTCATGAAGGAAGCATGTATAGGGTATAGTCCAAATGTTAAAACTGCTTAAGTGAATAGAAAAATCTAAGGAATGGTTTAAACTTAGGGATATGAAGGTCTTTGATTCTTATTGAGTTATGCATTATCTACATGTGAGTGTGGGTTGTCTTTTCTTGCTATGGATCTGAATTACAAGCATGCCTATCTACGTCAAACAGTTTGTTGAGTAAAGGACATGTTGCGGTTAATTCTAGTTTTGTTCGTGTTGCTACTGCCAAGTTCCCTCTGATGTATGATAAATAAGGAGTGATTATATGAGACTGCAATGATTTTTGATTTCTTGCTAAGGTTATAAACTGGTTCTGTCTTTCTGATTCTTGATTAGGCTTGACCTAAAAATCAGGAAACATGCTATCTGATCTAGAAAAGTTGCCCCAAGTTCTCTGTGTCAATATATGTTGCTTGTTCCTTTAATATTCGATGTCTTGTACATGGATAAGATAACAGAATTTGTTTGACTTGGTGTTGAGACATCTGGGTATTCTTTCTTGTTATGCCTGGATCTACTCTTCATACCTGCACTGGCCTGATATTAGTGCAATTGTTTCATTTCTCTTGTTGGAATTGAGTCTGCTCATTCTGCCTAATGCCAATTCTGCCTAATGCTAGTGTGTGCTATCCATTAAGTGTCAAGATGTCTCATCCTTTAATGTGAACCTCCTGAATCATGACATGCCACTGACTTGCCTAGTTTGGTTCTACTTAGACCATGCTTAGGCTACTATTTGGACCATTTTGTGCTATGACAGGTGTACCTACATGTATGCTAGCCTGATTAAGCAGTGTTCTGCCTCAAAGATGTTACATTGACTAGTGTACAAAGATGAATATGTCCATATATGTGTAATTAGACCACCAGTGGTTCTCAGATAATCTAAGACATTATTCCTAAAGAGTCGTTAACTATTTCTCGCATGTTAGTTATGTTTGATGAACTGAATACACCTTTGCCTTGCCTAGTAAGTCTAATAAGTATGATATGTTATGAGTTATTCCTCTAAATGTCAATATGTCCAATACATAACAAAAAATGGTCTTGTGTGCTTAGTATAGCTTAAATGATTCTGTACCTCTTTGAAATTTTGTCTTAAATAGATATTTGCCCATCTCCATGTCCTAAAATGTCTTCTGAACTAATCATCTATATGTCTTTATCTATCTAAATGCTAGACTGCATCCATGACAGCATATAATTCCTTCTGAGTCATTTGGTTTACCATATTAGTATGTTAACTGATCTGTGCACATGTGTGTATTTAGCCAGTCCCAAATTGATAGTTCCCTTGTTTGAAATCTTTTTTATTATATTATTATGCTGGCTGAAATTCAAGGCAAGCTTTGGGTTTGGTTTAGCCTTCTTCGATAGCCTGCCATGCCTAAGGTTCAAGAAGCCTTTTGAATCTTGTTGCGGCATCGGAAATGAATGGTGGTAGCCCCCCTCTTTGTCTTCTTATCTTTCAAATTTAAGGTTTAGTGTGATTTGTTTTTTTTTAAGTTTACCTTTCCCTTTACGTCGTTGCTGTGTTACCGGTGGTTGTGGTATCCTGTTGCACCTTGAGATTCTGGATACATGCCATCTTTAAATAGTTCTGGTTACGGGTTTTGTTGCATTTTGGCTGCTGATTCTGAGACTGCCAGTTGCTGCAACACTTGGGCTAATTACTGCACTTTTGAGACATTATTCTGCTATCGCGCTTGTCGCGCACAACCGCTGCAATCTGGACCATTTACACTTCTTTTCGGAAACATTTTACTGCTGCATTTTGAGCTCATTTGATGTCTTATCACTGCTGTATTTTTAGCACAATTGCTGTTGTTTTCTTGGCTAAAGCTCGCTACTTTAGGTCAAGCTTCTGACAAATTTAATCGCTTCGCTTCAAGCCCACTTCATCAAGTATTTTTAAAACCCAATTGTCAGCTGCTTTTTCTCGGCTGAAAACAAATTGGTTTAAAACCGCTGGACAACCGCAATATTTCGACTTTACTGCTTTTATCGCTTTGAATAAATACCGCCTGTTCGGGCGCTATTTTTCTGCTTCGCTTGCTCCCGCTTCAGACATCGCTTTATCGCTTTTATCATTTTTACTGCTTTAAATCAACACCGCACCTTTCAAACATTGTTTTCCTGCTCCAGTCCAATCGTTTCAAAGATTCAAATATCTGTTTTACTGTTTTAAACTAAACACCGTGTCTTTTCCGGAAATTATTTTCTGCTTACTGTTTTACCGTCTGCTGCTGCTGTTTACTGTTTCATTTTAAAATTTTACTGATTTGAACACGATACTACACTGGCCGATGAAAAATACCCGTCGATTTTGAGGCCTCCACAGTTGCAAAGACGGAAATATAACTTCTGGGCAATGATGAAGACTTAAACCTTTTATCCGAGATCAACATGTTTAGTAGGCGAGGTGACTAAAATAACCAACAAGTTATATATATTCGCAGCCACGACGTGATTATAGTGATCTTTTCTATTTCACCCGAGAGACCAACACGTTTAGTAGGCGAGGCAATCAAAATAAACTACATTAGTCATATGTTTGCAGCCACGACGTGATTGGAATGTTCTTTTCAAAATTTAAGTTCGAGCCTCCGTGATCAAAACATTCACTGCTTTGAATACGGATATGAAGTTATTTGTATTTAATCGCTTTCTAACCGCTTGTTCTTGACAATTGCGAGGGATTAAAGTAAATAACGGTGAATTATTCCTCGGAGTTTATTTATTTTATTTCTTTCTTTAATTCCGCTTTTATCCCGCTTTGTATTGTAATATTATTTATCGCACTTATGTAACTATTGAAATGCTTAGAATAGGCAAACTTAGGATTAATTCATAGGGTAGTTTAATATTTGAAACCCGTCGCTAGCCTTTTTTAATTGTAGGCTCGGTTAATTCAAACTTAGAAATCCTCCGCTAGTTTACTTATTTTTAGGCTCGTCATGCATATTTAAAATTTTTCAAAACAAACTTTGATCATTTTCTATTCATTTTATTAATTGTACAACAAAAAATGATTTTCAAAAATTATTCCTTTGGCATTACAAATGAATTGCTTTTCTCCTTATTATTGTCACAAATGCATACATGTATCTTTCTTTTTAAAATGCATCATTTACTAATTATTTGCAAAACATCTTTAAATCTATTATACTTGTAAAACATGCATTTTCCTAGCAATAATTAACCTGAGTTTGACCGGATAACCGCAAGTTAGCGGATCTTAAAGGATGCCTAGCCCCTTCCCTTTAGGATAATAAAGAACCCTTACCTAGAACCTCACTAGTTTCGCAGACCTTAAAAACGGAGTTTACATTGCAGCATTTAGTTTAATATTTAGGTGTCCTAATTCACCGTAAAAAATAATTAGGTGGCGACTCCTCAACCCTTTTTACCCAGGAATCACCGAACACGTCCGTGCTCCGCTTTGACCCGAGCAGGGTCGAAAAACGGGCGCGACAATCCCCATAAATTATCTCTTACGCTAACTCGAGGAAGTCATTCTGCTCTAACTCGAACTAAGCCAAAAGTGCGTTGTCCGGCTTATTGCACGGTGCACGGCTAAGAACAGGTAAGAACGGATGATGGTCGATATGGGGTTATTGATAATGGTGGGTGATGATAAAGGACCTGCGAATTGATCCCTAAATTGGATTTAGGGGTTGAACAATTTTGGAAAATCAACACAGAAACGTTTGTCAGGACATCGGCGTCGCGACCCTATGGTTGGGCGTCGCGACGCTTTCTAGGGTTTCAAGGTGGCACCGCGGCTCCATGGTGGAGCACCGCGGGGCTAATGCAATTGCAGAAGCATAAATGTTTCTGCCTCTGCAGCGTCGCGGCTCCATGGTGGAGCGTCGCGGCGCTAATGCATTTTTTCAAAAGCCGAAAGGCTTCTGCCTCAGTGGTGCCGCGACCCTAATGATTAGCGCCACGACCCCACCTGTCCAGAAACAAAAAAAAACTCATAGTTCAGAATGTTTAACCCAAGATTATTATTATACAGTATAATTGATAAGTATATTGTTTATGTGCTAAATGTCAAAATGTTTGTCATTTACATTTCTAGAATAGCATCCGCTATAACTGCCTGGGCAGGCGACGTCCAATATTTGATTAAACCATCTTATATCATGCATATTGGGTTGACGGTTCCCAACTATATGTGTCATTAGCTTTATATGATGTTAAGATGTCATATTAGATATGGCGTGAAAGAGTTGATCTTGATTAAAACCATGAATTAAAATGTTCCCCAGAATTTTAAATACAAGTCTAAATTAAAAACGTCGTCCATTATAATTGTTAAAGTGCAAAATCCTTTTCGACGATACGAGTATTTATGCCAATACATTTGCTCTAAGTCTACGAGGACCCAGACTCTTTCATAGATGTGTTTTAATGTAAAGGTAAACGATAAACTTTTGTGGGTATTTACACCAAAGTGTTTGCTCACAAAGGCTAAATTTGCTTAGATACATAAACGCAGTCATGTAATGGGGTTGACTTGCTTAGACAAATCTTGGCGCCAAAGTGTCAGACTAATCTAAGGACGCAAGATTAAATGTAATATTTGATCAACCAAGAGTTGCAAATAAGTTTTGCAATTGGTTTAGAACCTACCAAGATGTGTTATAGAAGTTATCAGCCAAAGCAAACACGGAGATAGCATAGGCTTGGATCTTGACTCATTATGACCTCTATTAATATAGGTCTGTTTTCTACCATGGGGTCGTAGAAGTATGTTAAAATAATGGGAGCTAATTAAACAAAAGACCTTGTTGATTAGCCTAAACGAATGTGTATAATAGGAAATAGATTTTGAGTTTGATTTTCAGTCTATCTAATTCTTCAGATTATAAAAGATGTCGAGCTTATCATTGAAAATGTTGATTGAGATGAACAAACTTACTGGACCGAACTACCTTGACTGGCAGAATTTGCGAATAGTGCTTAGACAAAAGAAAATAGAATACGTGTTGGACACGGTGTTCCCAACAGTCCCTGCGACAGATTCTGCTGCATATGCCTTTTTTGATAAGGATGCTTACCAGAAACATCTAGATGATGCCACTTCAGCGCAGTGCGTGATGTTTTCTTCCATGTCTATGGAACTTCAGAGACAACATGAGAACATGGGGCCCAATGAGATGCTCGAACACTTGAAGAGTCTCTATGACTCACAATCCCAGACTATGAAATATGAGTTACTGATAGAACTCTTTAAGTGTAAGCTCACTGAAGGGGGTCAGGTCTCGCAACATGTGTTGAAGATGATAGGGCTGATAGAAAGGCTTGCTTCAATTGGAACGAAGCTTGAAAAGAATGTCGCAACCACCTTCATCCTGAACTCTCTCCCTCGTTCTTTTGAGAACTTCATAGTGATTTTCAATATGAATGGAACGAAGACGACTTTGTCAGAGCTGCACAACATGCTCAAGACCTTTGAGTCTTCCACTTCAAAAGGCAAAGTTGTGCTCATGGTGAGCTCTTCTAGCCGACCCAAGCCGAAAGGCAAGGAATGGCAGAAGAAGAAGGGCAAAGCAATCGTTGCGCCCTCAGCTATGAAGCCTAAGGGAGGTGTGAAAAAAAAGGTAAATCCGGCTAAGGATGAATGCCTCAATTGCCACAAGAAGGGGCATTGGAAGAAGGACTGCACGACACCAGGAGGAGGAAAAGCACTAGGTGCTCCTGCCTTTAGTGGACAAGGTATGTACGTCATTGAAATAAATATGTCTATAAATAACTCTCATTCCTGAGTACTGGATACCGCTTGTGGCTCACACATTTGTACAAATGTGCAGGGGCTGACTGATAGCAGGAAGGTTGGACCAATGGAGGTAGACCTACGCGTTGGAAATAGAGCACGAGAGATGCTGAGCGCGTAGGGACTTATAGATTAAATTTACCTTCTGGCTATTGTTTAGTGTTGAATGATTGCTTCTATGTACCCTCGTTAACAAGGAATATCATTTCTATCCCAGTTTTGGACATGGAGGGTTTTTTCTCGTATATTTATAATGGCAGTCAAGTACTGTCTTTTGATAATATTATATATGGAACTGCTCCTCTTGTGGATAGATTATATACACTAAACTGTAGTCGAGAGATATTCAATGTACAATATAAACGAGCCCCAAGATAAGTAATAGAAACTCTACCCACCTATGGCACTGCAGACTTGGTCATATCAACGAATCAAGGATAACAAGGTTGAGGAAGTTAGACTACCTCGAACCATTTGACTTGGAGTCTTATGGTAACTGCGAATCTTGCTTGAGAGGAAAGATGACCAATAAACCACTTTCTGGGAAAGATGTACGAGCCAAGGAGGTGCTTGAGTTGGTCCATACTGATGTATGTGGGCAATTCTCGACTCAAGCTGAAAGAGGATTCCCATACTTCATCACTTTTACTGACGACTTCACAAGGTATGGATATGTGTATCTTATGAGACACAAATTCGAGGCTTTTGAGAAGTTCAAAGATACAATTCGAAAGTAGAGAAGCAACTTGCAACAAGTATCAAGACCCTTCAATCGGATCGAGGAGGTGAATACTTGACCAAGGATTTTCTAGATTACTTAAAGCTACATGGAGTCCAGTCAGAATGGACACCTCCTGAAACACCGTAGATGAATGGTTTTGCCGAAAGGAGAAACCGAACCTTATTGGATATGGTTCGATCCATGATGAGCTCCTCAGCTCTACCTATATACTTTTGGGGACATGCTATACAAACCTCTATATATGTTCTGAACAGGTTTCTTCCAAGTCAGTAGAAATGACACCCTATGAGATATGGTATGGCAAGAAGCCAGCTCTTAAACATATGAGATCCTGGGGGTGCCCTGCATATGTTAAGAAGATGCTCACTGACAAACTGGAATCCAAAAGTGAGAAATGTTACTTCGTGGGGGTATCCAAAGGAAACTAAGGGATACTACTTCTATCTTCCTGGAGAACATAAGGTCATTGTTTCCAGGAACGCAACTTTCCTTGAAGAAGAATATGTCTACAAGGAACATAGTTGCACAGAGATAGAACTTGAAGAAATTCAAGAACCACAAGATAACACATAAATTGAACCCTTGTCGAATGACCTAAACAAGGATTCAGTGGGAGTATCTGGGGAAGATTGGGTACTTAGAGTACGCCCTTCAGCCAGTGGGAGTGCTGTGAGAGATAGTGCAGAAATGCAAGGCTCTTATACACAACCAATGGAAGATGATACAATGGTTGTACACCATTCCATTCAGGAAATACATGAAAATGACATTCATGAAAGCTCTCAAGGTGATGGATTTTCCAACATGCAAAGACCTTCTCACAATCAGAATGTAAAAAACACTGAAATGCAGAATAATCAACTCTGTAGGACCACTAGGACTCATCGTCCGCCTAAAAGACATATCCTTGTTGAAACACACAATGAGATAGATATTCCTAATGACGATGAACCTACAACCTACAGCGAAGCTATGTTAGACATTGATTCACAGAGATGGCAAGAAGCCATAAAATCTGAGATGGACTGGATGTACATAAATCAAATTTGGAACTTGGTTGATTTGCCAACAGGGTTAGACCCATATGATGCAAATGGGTCTTCAAGAAGAAGATTGATGCATATGGCAAGGTACATACTTATAAAACAAGATTGGTAGCTAAAGGTTATAATCTACGGCCTGGGGTCGATTATGATGAAACATTTTCACTTGTTGCTAAGATTAAGTCCATTCGGATTTTGCATGCAATAGCTGCATATTATGACTATGACATTTGGCAGATGGACGTCAAAATTGTTTTCCTCAATGGTAATCTAGTTGAGAATGTGTATATGAAACAACCTGAGGGTTTTTCACTTGAGTGCAAACCAAATGTTGTATGCAAGCTACAAAAGTCCATTTATGGGCTTAAGCAAGCCTTAAGGAGTTGGAACATTTGCTTCGACAAGGCTATCAAGTCATTTGATTTCGTCAGAAGCAAAGAGGATCCATGTGTTTATAGTAAACGCAATGATGGAAGTATTGCATTCATTATCATATATGTAGATGACATATTAATAATGGGAGACAACAAGACTCTCCTGCAGTCAGTCAAGGAATGGTTGTCCAGTACCTTCATGATGAAGGATTTAGGTGAAGCCTGCTACATTCTGGGGATTAGGATCTACAGAGATAGACCTAACAGATTGTTGGGGCTGTCACAATCAGTCTACATAGACAAAGTGCTTAGACGTTTTTCTATGGAAAATTCCAAGAAAGGAGGACTACCTATGGGACAAGGCATCAAGTTATCTAAGAAGGATAGTCTTTCTAATACTATAGAACTTGAATGCATGAAAAGGATCCCATATGCTTCGGTTATAGGATCGATCATGTATGTCATCACCTGTACAAGGCCAGATGTGGCATTTGCACTTAGTATGACTTGAAAATTCCAGTAGAATCCTGGGGAAGAAAACTGGAAGGCAGTCAAGAGTATTCTTTAGTAACTTAGACGAACTAAAGATTACTTCTTAGTCTATAGTGGAGAAGAAAAGCTAGCTGCTACTGGGTGCACTGATGCTAGCTTTTCAGACGGATGTTGATGACTACAAATCTCAATCTGGGTACACGTTCATTTTCAATGGTGGAGCAGTAAGCTGGAAAAGTTCCAAACAAGCTACAACTGTTGATTCGACAACAGAAGCTGAGTACATTGCTGGATCGAAAGCTGGTAAAGAAGTTGTTGTGATATCTGAGTTCCTGAAGGAACTAGGGGTTGTTCCAAGTGCCACTTGTCCAATAACGGTTTATTGTGACAACACTAGTGCTATTGCGCAAGCTAAGGAACCAAAATCAACCAACAGAAGCAAACATGTACCAAGGAAGTACCACATACTCAGGGAGATGATGGAGACTGAAGAGATTAGATTGGACTATGTTTCCACAGACGATAATCTAGTTGATTCATTCCCTAAACCATTAAGCTTAGTCAAGCATAAGGGTCATTTTGAGAATATGGGCATTAGGTATGTTGGAGATTTGCTCTAGGCCAAGTGGGAGATTGAAAGTATATTTATGTCCTAGAGACAATATGTATTAGGACAAATGTACTTTATACACATTCGTATTATTATTAATGGAGATTAATATTTTGGCATTTACAATTATTGAATTATTAATTGATTTTTTATAATATAATATAATATGCATCCCTAGAGGTTACGATGTTATTAATAGTATGAAATATTAATATTATAACGTAACTCTTAAAATAGCCTCGACTAATGATCATCGAGAATGGGATATCGATGATATGTGATAAGTCGACATGTGGTCTGCATCACATCCTTAGAGGATGTAGTATGTCTCACCTGCTACGAGTAATGGCTACTCGTGATGGACACATGTATACTTTGGAAGTACTGGTACACCCTGCTGATATATTGTTTGTTAGACTTGTCTAAAGTATGATCAGCGTGTGGGAGATAAAAGTCCTTAGACTTGAGGTCAATACGCGCCTTGTCTACAAAATAATGTACTTTGATCCCGTCCTAAGCTCAAATGCCTTATAGGTTGAGATACGGCTTGTATTGAGTACATTACGATGTGAATTAAAGGTGGTAGTTGAGCCAAGATTAGGATTCATTCCTCGAATGTATATTCGAGAGAACACTCGAATTCTCAGTGATATTAGGTTGACTAAGTCGTTGGCCAACGCAATAGACGTATTTAGATTATGGTCTAGTTGTCAACTAATATAGATGAGATACAATGATTAAGCCATTTGGATAGACATTTGACAAATCCTAAGCTTGATCGGGTGTGTCGTGAATGAAAGAATTTTATCTTACCACATAAAGGTTAAGTTTACTGGATTCGCGTCAACGTACTTCACATATTGAGTTCGTCTTCCGGCGCCGTCTAGGAGTTCCATGTAGACCTTAATTTGATTAATGTCGATATGAGAAGGCATGTAGGGTCACACTATGTCGATTGTCCTTTCGATCTAAGGATGTATTGAGAGAGTAATTAAATGTTCGATTTGAAATCGAGATATTTAAATGAATAATGATTTTTTTAATTAAGTCTAAATTGGATTTTGGATTTAATTAAGAATGCAGGGAAAATAAATCGAGACAGTGCAGGAGCACGTCGAGCGCCGCGGCGCCTCTGCCTCGAATTTTGGGTCAGGTCCAAGGTCAAACCCTAATCCGGTTTGACCTAATTTTCACATATAAATAGTAGCATTCTCTTCATTATTCAATACACTAATTTTCAGATTATCATTCTAAGCCTTAGAGACTTAGAATCAAAACTCTCTCGAACCTCTGCCGGATTTCCTAGCTTTCCGAAAGAGAAGTACATTGAAACTTAGAGCTTGCAGTCGAAAGGGCAACCGCGTGTCAACCCCATAGTAGATAAAGATTTCAGATACTATAACCTGTAAGTATTATGTTTTATGTTACAGGTTTGATTGTTGTATAACCATACCAGAAAAGTTATTGGGGTATTTGCATTCGAAAAGACATATCAGAAGAGAAAGACTTTTGTTCCTAAACTTCTTTGCTCATACGAACTAAGCAGTTAACAGGGGATACTCTCATTTAATTATTCTCTAACACCAAGCCCTTTTTTCTAATCTAACCCTAGCCACCATCCTCACATCAAATCGATACTCCAACTTTTAGCCCTCACACCAAGACTATCAGTATTCAGTAGAATAAGTATCGAAGACTGTCATTCTCAACATTCAATGTTTAGTAAGAAAGAAATTTCATATTCTAAACCCAAAAACAGAAGACGAAGAAAATCGACAAACCTGCTCAGATACAAAACTCTTCTCATCCAATTTGTATATCTTCAGCCACTTCAGATAGGTATCGTTTTGAGTTAGCAACCTTTGGGGGGGAATCTTGGAAGAGCGTTGTTATGACTTTTACAAGATTTCAGATAGAAAAAAACGCATAGAGAGGATAGGATTTCTTTTTGGGTGAAAAAGAAGGGTTAATTTATGCTACTCGTACATAAATATTTTTGCATTGGCGCCGCGCATCATAAACCCGCTGAACTTAGATATTTAGAGACGGGACATTTATCTTTTTAGCAACTCAAAAAATAAAAACAGAAATTACTGACCGGATGAAAATCTTGTCCCTATAGGTATACTTTTAGGGACCGTATTTTAACCTTGTCACTAAGTGTTGGTCTCTAATAAGCAGTTTTCTTGTAGTGCTGGCACAATATTTCTTGAATTTTTGTATTGACTATGTTCTTTTGAGCTGAGGATCTATCGGAAATAACATGTCTACCCCACAAAGATAGAGATAAGATGTGCACTACATTAGCGATGCATAAACTATGTTCGTCAACTAAGTTTGTTCAGACTCCACTGTATAGGATTACACTGGATATGTTGTTGTTGTAATATTAGAAAACATGGCACGACTCTTGTCTCAGTTTGAATTTTGAAAGACCAATAATTACAAGATAAAAAAATCATCCCCTCTTATAAATTCAGGTATGCTTTTGCATTTAGCAACTGAAAGATGATAGTAATTTTTATCTTAAAAAATTTCTCCCAACATAATAACCTCAACTTTATTTCTGTTCAATTCACCTGGTATAAGTTTAATCGGAAAAGAGCTTAAAATATCCTTGAACTATTAGAATTGGTACAAAAATATCCTCATTCCACCTTTTCGCTCCCAAATACCCCTGATATTAAACTATAGATTCTAATATGTCCTTATTTTTTACGAACCCATTTCATTTATTACGTGACAGCCTCCCATTGGATAGTCATATTATTAACTAAAACTAATTAATTCTCATTCCATTAAACCCTGACTTGCCCCAAATAAATTCCTAACAAACCAAATTTAAAAACCCTCTAACCCATTTTAACCCTTTTATTAAAAAAAAGGTTTTCAGAAGGACTGCTAAACTCTATAATTAATAATAACTATTTGCAAATAATATTTTTTTTAAAAGATCATAATGCTACACTATCTATTTCTCATGCTACTCCTAATAGCTATAGAAAATATTATTTTATTGTTTAACTCTTCTTATAATAATATTGATGAATATAACTACAGCGTTATTTTTTTCAATCATGGAGATACATAACATAATTCCTTATTGACCAACTTCATAACATGCTTACAAATATAGAAAAATGGTTTTTTTTCCCTTGAACTATTAGTAATTTCCAAATACTAATTGTAGAATTATATTAATCTCTTTTGGGGAGCCTTTTTCATTAATACAAAATATATATAGGGTATACAATGTGGAATCCTTATACAATAGGAATCTTATATTTACCATAATTACATAAGACTAAATATGGCTAAATAATATTGTATACATTCTAATACATCCCCTCAGTCTGAGCGGGAAGAGGCCGAACGCTAAGACTGGATCTGAAATCAAGGAATAACTGTCTAGGAAGGCCTTTTGTGAATATATCCGCATAATGATAAGAGGAAGGCACATGCAATACCTTGACATGACCGAGTGCAACCTTCTCACGAACAAAGTGGATGTCCATCTCCATATGCTTGATTCGCTGATGTTGAACCAGATTATTAGATAGATAGATGGCGGATATGTTGTCACAATACACCAAAGAGGCCTTACGCAACGGACACTAAAGTTCCAAAAGTAGGTTTCGGAGCCAACAGATCTCAGCAACAACATTAGCAACACCTTTGTACTCTGCTTCTGCACTCGAGCGGGATAATGTAGCCCGTCTCTTGGCAGACCAAGAAATGAGATTATCCCTCAAGAATACACAATAGCCTGAGGTGGATCGTCGCATGTTCGGACAGCCTACCCAATCAGCAGCCGTATATAACAACAACCTGGTCGGTGCTGAGGGTATAGATGCAGTCCGTAATCAAGTGTGCCCTTAACGTATCAAATGATACGTTTAAGGGAAGTAAAATGAGGCTCCCTAGGGGCATGCATGAATAAGCATACATGATGAACAACACAAGCAATATTAGGCCTGGTGAAAGTAATGTACTGTAGTGCACCTGCAAGACTCCAGTAGAGGTGAGATCTGACACTGGATCACCATCCAAAGCACTAAGCTTTGATTTAGAGTCAACTGGAGTAGACTTGATTTTGTAATTTGCCATTTTAGCCCTGTACACAATCTCATCATACTTACGCTGATAAAGAAATATAGTATCTGCAGATCTAGTCACTGAAATCCCCAAAAAATAGCTCAACTTCCCCAAGTCAATCATAGCAAATTCTGTTTTGAGCAATGCAATAATCTCATTTTTCAACAACTCAAATGAGGCAGTAAACACAATATCATCCACATACAATAGTAAATATGCACTGCTACTACCTCTATGAAAAATAAATAGAGAATTACCACACTTGTTGCATACAAACCCAATCTGCATGATATACTGTGCAAAGCGATCATATCACGCTCTAGGGGCCTGTTTTAAGCAATAAAGTGACTTACGAAGATGTCATACATACTAAAGTGCTCATAATTTGGGATCCTACAGAATAGAATAACGGTGGGTGTTCTATTTTGAAGGGTTTGGGTGGGCAAAATATTTAGAATATATTCGGTCATTTTAACAGCATAGACCTAAAAAGAGGGAGAAAGAGGCATGATACAGGGTCGTACGAACCATGTTATTGATAGTGTGAATGATTCGTTCGGCCTTGCCATTCTGAGAGAAGGTGTGGGGACACGAGAATCGGAAAACCATGTCGTTGGTAGAGCAAAAGTTATGAAAAGCTGAATTATTGAACTCACGGTCGTTATTACACTGAAGTGATTTTATATCTTTTTTGAATTGTGTTTTGACATAGACACGGAATGCAAGAAACTTGGCAAGAAATTCAGACTTGAATTTAAGCGGATATACCCAGACAAAGTGAGAATAGTCATCCAATAAGACGAGATAAAATTTATGACCCAGTGAGCTAGTAATTGGGGATGTCCATAAATCCGCATAAGCAATGTCAAAGGAAGAATACGTAACACTTGAAGAAGACTGAAACGGAAAGCGAACATGTTTGCCTAAAGGACAAGAAAGACACTGTTGGGCAAATTTGTCATTATTACAACGAATTAAATTATTATTTCTAAAAAAACTAAAAACATGGTCTCCTAGGTGTCCAAGTCTATTGTGTCGTGTTGAAGAAGAGATTATTACTGAAGCGGTGGGAGGAGTGACATGGACCGTTAGAGAAGTGGGAGGATTGACACTAGTAGCGGACGTGGATAGGTAAGGATAGAGATCACCCTCACTATTGCATCTCGTAAGGAGTTTCCTGATAAGGAGGTCTGTTATAGGACATCCAAACGGGTCAAAATTAATTAAGACAAAAATTATCGATGGCAAATTTTCTAATAGAGATTAGGTTTTTGATGATATTAGGAGCATATAAGACATTATTCAGGGAAAATGGGGATGTTCTGGTGGGGTTAATGTGTGGCCAAACCTTTGAATAGGAATGCGATGACCATTTCCGATCATAATAGATTGTGGAGTATTTAAATTCCACAGTTGAGGAAGATTACCAGAATTATTGGTAAGGTGAGACGTGGTGCCCATATCCATATACCATGCATTATTGAGTTGTCGATGAGTCAAAGTGTCGAATGCCTGGCCCAAAATAGAGTGGGGATGGCCAGTACCAGAGTGATGGGCTCCAGGTATTTTGGCCTCATTAGTCCCCGAACCATCTGCATTCTTTTCGACTCGATCCTCTTTCTGGCCTGGTTTATTATTTCAGACGGGACGAGATTTATTCGTCGCACTTGCTCCGTTGATTTTCTTTTACAACTGAGTTATAGCCTCATGTTGCTCCTTTAGCATATAAAAGATTCGAGTCGAGTTTATTTCACCATCTTCATCATCATCCAGTGTCTTCTAACATAATCTTCTAGATGACCGAGATAAAATTACGGGATTGTTGTTATTCATTGGATCAACGGGGAGAACGCGGTTCGGTGGAACAACGGGCTGAATGTCATTCAATTGATCAACGGGTGGAACGACGGGTGGAACGTCAGGTGGAACGACGTTGTTGTTATTGACGTTGTGAGCACCATTGTCACTGTTGTTGTCCTCGTGGTTGCTAACCTCAGTGTTGATTTCACTAGCCATATTATTAGTACTTAGTTTTGACCTGTGACCACAAAAATCTCGAAAGAAACAAGTGAAATTTGAGTTTGAACCAAATCACCACTATTATCCTTAGCCCATGGTGGGCGCCATACCGTTTATCCCAAAAAGGTACAGTTGAATTTGTAAGTGGTTTGAAGAATATATTGATAGATTTGCAGATAAGTATGATAAACAATTAACAATAATTAAGTAAATTAGAGCAATAAATATGTAATTAGTCTAAAATGTCGTAATCTTGATTGTAATTGAACTGAGAGTTTAGTCTGATCCTTAGCTAAACTGCTTCGGGTCCGAGCTAATAACAAGAGCAAACTAAAGCACGTTTGAATGTAATTACACAAGTTTTAGTAATGAGAATGAGATGCCCTTCCAACATTAATGTTGGGCTCTTTATATAGCTAACAATACAAGGCATTTATGCCCAAGAATCTCTCCCTCGTTAAATGCTATTAAATAACAAAAATGATCACTTAATGAGCAAATGGTAACGGCTGGCGCCATATCCGGAACGGATAGGCGCTGAGCTCCTTCGATATCTCACCCGATGCTATTAAGTCTGGTCATTATTCGGTGTCACCTGGTTCGCTCACCGCCCGGGCTTGCTACAACACCCGAACTTACCACCGGTGCAAACTGTTACCTCCTTCGGCTTTCATTCTCAAACCATGCCACGTGTACATAAGTGATACATTATTTATTGAACTTTTACTATTAGGATAAAGCCATGGAATGTTATGATGCATTATTTAACACAAAACTGCCCAATTTATCTATAATCAAGCATGTACTCAATGTCTTTAGAGAAATGAACTCAAATATAATCATGTACACCCCTAGTTATTTGTTGTAATGGGTTGTAATGAGTAACTAGTTTCCTAAGCAACACTATACACCTGTATTATAAGCATTACGGTAAATATGTAGTAGTAACTATTTGGTATCCATGGAACAATTAAGTAGTTCAGACTTGAAAAGCGATCAAAATTGAAATCATTTTGTCGCGTGCTTAATTCAATAATCTACTTTTTTTTTTAGTTTTCCACCTAGTGTCCGTTATCCGTATTGGAGTCTGACTATATTTGAATTCGCATCGCATAAAACCCATTCGGAGTAGCGCTCTCTATCAATAATATTTCCATACTCAAGACTCGACCCGAGCATTATTAATCCTTTTGATCTATTTTCTTCTTCAATATACTTTGAAGAGAAAAAAACATATATATACCTTTTAAATCAGGACAAGCACGTGTTCGTGTGTCTATTCACGGTGTATATAGTGATTCATCCATTTCAAAATAAGTGAAATTTCATAAAATTAAGAAGAAATTAATTTCTTCTTTCAATTTTATCCTTATTTATAAGTATAGTTTTACATAGTTAAGAAATCATTAAAGAGCTACTTCTTGCATTTGATTAAGAATAAGTTAGTGAAAATATTTCTTATTTTTTCGGAGTGAATAGTTTAGTTAAGGGTGTGCTTAGGGATGAAACGAATCGGATCTGGACAGGATCCTACTAGATCCAGATCCGTTTTTCATACCTGGACCCAGATCCATCGGGTCCATAAAAATCAGATCCAAATCCGGATCCGGATCCACATGTAAAAAAATTTGCCTTGCTAAGATTTTTTTTTTGAACTGACAAACGATTTTTACTTAGCTAACAGTTTACTGTGTTTCAATTTTGAAATGTTCATATGAGATATTTTGTTCTTTGTCTCGTTTTGATTGTGAGCTATTAATTGAAAATGTTGGACAATGACAATAGTTGTGGAAAATGCTGACTAGTATTTCCAGAATGCAGAATTAGCATGTGGTTGGAATCTTCGCAAATGAAGTGAATATAATTTTAACTACTTGTCTATGGAGATGTTAGTAATTCACTAATATAACATTGATTTTATTATCGAAGTTACCTCTTTATTTTTTAGTTTTTGAGTTAACGCGGGGATAAATTAAACTTATTTTGAGAATCAAACTTGCAAGGATGTTCTTAGTAATTTTAAGAAAATACTTATAAAATTACATTCTAGATTATGAATATATTTAATAAAAAATGGATTCACGGGTCGGATCTGGATCTCAAATACAAGATCCAGATCCAGATTCGATACGTTAGGAAAGGATCCGGATCCGTTCAGGTCCAAATTTTGAAGATACATATCCTATAAAACGGATCTGGATCCACCGGATCAAGACCTAGTCCAGGATCCACTGCCATCCCTAGGTGTGCTCAAATTAAAAGGGAGGTAGTATTATAGAAAATTTACTTTGTGATTAACATTTCATCTCAATGTTATATGAGGCACCTCATGGTTTGACATTTGGACTAGTGGGCCCGACTGTCACCACCATTTTGACACATCTTTCTCTTCTGCGCGGCTGTCAAGCTTCACTCTATGTAGATCTTACACCTCTTTTAATTTACTTCTCCATTTCTTCTCATTTTCAAATCTATTTTAAAACTCTTATTCAACTATTTTTTAATTGTGTTTTTAGGCCTGTAAAGTCCTTTTTAGTTTTTTAGAGTTTTTGCTATCGTCGCCAGAAAAATTCAAGATGAAGCAACACCAACAATGGAATGTCATTAAATAAAGGATGTGGAATCTCGTACTCCCCCTAATTTATATGACCTAGCTTAAATTTTGAAAGACAAATTTTTTATTTTAATCGTAAATTCGGAGAAGAAATTTTTAATTTTTTTAAAAAAAATTATATATTTAAAAATAAAATAAAAATTATTATAAGTCATAATAATTAACGATTTAAAATTTTTAAAGAACGTATCAATAAATCGCAATCAAATATTTTCTTATTTGACTCCTGAAATTCGAACTATAATAGGAGTATATAAATTGGGACAAAAAGAGTTATAATTATCCTGAAAGAAATAATTCATTGATTATTCTCATTAATGAAGATGTATTTATATACAATATACAATTTCTAATTATGAAAAAATTTATTCCTACTATAACAATAAATGGAAAGTCTTATTCCTATTATAACAATAAATCCTAATTACACTTGTACAAGAATTCTTCAATTATGGTAAGTTTACACTAAAACTTGAACTCGTATACACGTATATACTCCTTCTGTCACACCCCCGCAATCATAGTGGGCAGTTGTCGTACGCTGAGACTGTCCCTAAAATCTTCAAATAGAATCGAGAGAAGATCCTTAGTAAAGATGTCAACAATTTGGTACCTGAAAGAGACATGCAAGACGCGTACTTGTCCACGAGCTACCTTTTTGCGAACAAAGTGAATATCTATCTCGATATGCTTAGTGCGCTGATCTTGAACTGGATTTTCAGAAAAATAGACTGCACTAACATTATTACAGTAGACCAATGTAGCTTTCTGAATAGAAAAGTGAAGTTTTAATAGAAGATTACGTAGCCAACATGATTCAGACACCACATTGGCTACCCCTCAATACTCGGCCTCTTCACTGGATCGCGATAATGTAGCGTGGCGTTTTGCAGACCAAGTTATCACCCAAAAACATACAATAACTAGAGGTCGAGCGTCTGGTATCAAGACATCCACCCCAATCAACATCTGTGTATGACACAAGAGTAGAAACGACGGACGGATATAAATGTAATCCATAATCAAGTGTGCCCTGTATGTATCGTATAATGCGTTTGAGCGCATGCATGTGCTCAATCCGTGGATCATGCATAAATAAACACACATGCTGCACTGCATAAGTAATATCAGGTATCGTGAAAGTCAGTTATTGAAGTGCTCCTACAAGACTGCGAAAGTGGGTGGGATCCTCGTGTGGGGTGTCAGACGTAGCACTCAGCTTCGGTTTGGTATCCACCGAAGTAGAAGTAGACTTACAAGATGACATGCCAGCTTTCTCAATAATCTCTACTGCATATTTTTCTGAGATAAAAATAGACCATTTGCATGACGAGTGACTACTATGCCCAAAAAATAGCTTAAGGGCCCCAAGTCTTTCATAGCAAATTCTAAACTGAGAAGGGACATGATAGACTTGCGTAGAATATCCGATGAGGCAATCAATATAATATCGTCAACATATAACAGAATGTATGCCAGAGAAGTACCACGCGTATGAACAATGAATGATCAGACCTTCTGAGAGAAAACTCAATAGTAGACACATAATCTGCAAACCTTTTGTACCAAGCCCGTGGGGCCTGCTTAAGCCCATACATAATTTTTCAGCAAACAAACATGATGAGGATAATTGGGGTCCCGAAAACCCAAGGGTTGATGCATGTAAACTGTTTTCTTAAGATCACCATGTAAGAAAGCATTTTTCATATCCAGTTGGTGAATGGGCCATGCCTTCGAGAGAGCTAGACTGAGCACAGTGCGAATGGTTTCCGGTTTGACCACGGAACTAAATGTCT
Organism: Anisodus acutangulus; assembly: GCA_029783415.1. NCBI lineage: Eukaryota > Viridiplantae > Streptophyta > Magnoliopsida > Solanales > Solanaceae > Anisodus > Anisodus acutangulus. Next base: position 34,512,207 of record CM056511.1, on the reverse strand, counting down.
CTCCACAATCCATGCCAACATGTTGTGTTTTACCATCACCTACAAGACGGGCCTTATGCCTCTCGAAAGAACCGTTAGAATTTTCTTTATGAGTAAAAATCTACATAGGCCGAATAATATTAACACCGGGTGGACAGGGCACCAACTCTCACGTCTTATTTTCAATAAGAGCATTATATTTGTCATCCATGGTCAATTTTCAATTCGGGTCATGAAGGGCAGACACTGGGTTACGTGGTAGGGGAGAGTTAGTGACATTAGAATTAAGATTAAAATATCGTTTTGGTTTAATAATACCCCTTTGGCTACGAGTAACGAGCCTTTGACGTGAGGTAGAATTGGACATGAGTTGGGCGTTTCTTGGGTTGGCAATGGACTGGCCAGCAGGCAGCGGGCCTGCTGGCCAAACAACTGGGTGAGCAGTAGATATCGGATCAAAATGAGTAGTGGGCCGTGTCGCTGGAATAGTACCGTTACCAGGATTGGGCCGACACACTGGACTGGGCCAAGACTCTGGATCGGCAATTTGTGGGCCAACAGGCAGTGGGCCTGCTGGCGGATTCGGGTCACGGGACATCTTGGACAAATGGTGGATAATATACGGTGAGATCCCATCATCCAAAAAAGTGTATGAACTAGACGCGGAACTACACAATTTAGTAAACGGGAATTGGGTTTCATCAAAGATAACATGGCGACTAATGATGATTTTGTTAGAGGATAAATTAAAATAATTGTAACCACGATGATTAGATGGATAACCCAAAAATACACAAGCGGTAGAACGGACTTGAAGTTTGTTAATTGTAGTAGACGGAAAAAATGAATAGCATAAACACCCAAACACCCTAAGATGAGAATACGAATGATCTTTATTGCAAAGAATTTTAAGTGGGGATTGATATGCTAAGCCTTTATGAGGGAGGATGTTAAGTAGATATGTATCCATTTGTAATGCATTATGGCAAAAAGAAGGTGGTAATGAAGCATGGGTGAGCAAGGTACGGGCAATATTATTTATGGAATGAATTTTTCTCTCAGCCTTCCTATTTTGCGAGGACGTATGTGGACAAGAAAACCAAAAAGATATGCCATTAGTGTCACAAAACTCTCAAAATGGCCCATTATCACATTCCGTGCCATTATCACATTGAATATTTTAATTTTCTGTTCGAATTGGGTACGGGTGAATGCTCTAAATTTTAAGAAGGTGGAAAAAACCTGAGATTTTTTGGATAAAGGAAAGGTCCAGAAAAAATTAAAATAATCATCCAAAAATAAGACATAATAATGATGGCCCAAAGAACTTAGAACGAGAGATGTCCATAAATCACTATGAATAATGTCAAAAGGCATCAAAGTACGAGAAGTAGAGGCTACACATGGTAATCTAACATGTTTTTCTAATGGACAAGAAGGACAAAGTGGAGTACTATGAGTACCCTTACAAGTAATAAAATTATTTTTATGCAGAGAAGAAATAATAGATGACCCAGATGTCCGAAACGTGTATGCCACAAGGAAGAAGCAAGAGCGTCAAAGGTAGAAGGTGTGACTTGACTCGTGGAAATGGTGATGAGTGGATACAGCTCCCATCTACTATTGCATTTCATTAGAAGTATCCCCGTCGTGAAATCCTTCACAGAAAATTTAAAAGGATCAAAATTAACATAAACCCAATTATCAGTGGTGAATTTCCGGACAAACACCAAATTTTTAATTAAGTTAGGGACATGAAGAACACTTTTAAGATAAGAGGTGGATATGGGGGAGACAAATTCGTATGACCATAACTACGAATTGGAATTGAGTTTCCATTACCAACAATAATGCCACGATTTTTACTCAAATTGAAATAAGACGAGAGATTACCTTGTGCGGACGTCATATGAGAAGTGGCTCCGATGTCCATGTACCAATTCGGGTCAGGGGGATGTAATTCGAGTGTATGCATTGCGACATCAATATCTGTAGGTGTCGGGACTAGAGTCGGGCCTGCAGCAGTGAAGGCCTGCTGAGGCCAAGACCCAAGTAGGTCGGCCTGCTGCCCCGGCCCATCATTGTATCGTGATGCACTATTCGGGAAATTGGGCCTGGAAGCCGACTGGAATTGAGCCCAATTTCCAGGATATGGCGTTGGTGGATAATAAGGGTTATTGGACCAATGACCACTGGCCCAGCCCCACGGCCAGGAGGCCCAAGGTTGCGACCAGTTGGCATGCGGTCCACTATTCTGAGCCCCACTGCTGATGCCGCCACTGTTCTGGCCACCACCGCTGTTGTTGTTACCACCGCGACTGCCACCGCGGTTCTTGCCATTATTTTTACGATTTTGGTCCGTTTTTCCACCACCGTTGGTACGGTTTTGACCCAAATTTTTGGAGAATGAGTGAGGGTTGTCTGATGTGGCCATCATCATAACAGAAATTTGCGCTGGTAACCTCCTTCTTAGCCAAACCGATTTCTTCCAACGTGAGCATGGAACGGGGCCTGATAAAATGACGGGAGAGGATTACTTTGATGAAGCAGTGTCACAACTCCATTATAGGCCTCGTATAGGCCTAAAACCATTTGAAGAACAAGACGATCAATGGTAATGGGCGCACCAACGTTTCAGAGTTGATCCGCCAATTCATTCAGCCTTTTACAATAGGCTGAGACTTTCGGAAAATCTTCCACGTTGACATGGGAAAATTCCTGCTCAAGCGTGACAACATTGAAATTTTTGTTATCTTGGAATATATCACGCACCCTATTCCAAGTTTCCATCGTCGTAGCGTCGGGTTCAATAATCATCTGCAAGAGGTCTGTAGAGACAGTGGAATAAATCCACTAGAGAACGGTAGCATCAAGGATTGTCCATAACGTAGGATCATCCTCGGGGGTAGGCACCTTCTCCTTGCTAGTGACCGAGGGGATGATGTGATGGAGGACTTGATGCGAGCGTGAACTTTGAATAATTCCGCCCACGTCGCGTGTTGGACGTTTTTCATCTCAAGAACAATAGGGATGTGATTCTTGATGTTGGAGACTATAAGGGCGGGATGAAACATGTTCTTTGATGTAGACATAACGAAAGAACAATAGGTGAATTAGGGAGTTGAAAGAAAATTTGGGAAGAAAGGAAGAAATTGCACAGAAACCGAGGATGAATCATGGAATCCGAGATGGGAGAAAAGGGCAGCGCAAGTGTTTTTTTGAGAAGGTATTTTAGCCCTAGACTTCTGATAACATGAAAGAAATAATTCATTTATTATTCTCATTATTGAAGAGGTATTTATATACAATCCATAATTATGGAAAATCGTATTCCTACTATAACAATAAATGGAAAGTCCTATTTCTATTATAACAATAAATTATAATTATACTTGTACAAAAATTCTTCAACTATGGTAAGTTTACACTAAAACTTGAATTCGGATACACGTGTATGATGTATATACTGCTTCTGTCATATCCTTTTTCATGTTATTCATAGATGAAATTCAAGCTTCTAGCCTTTTATTCCTTATATAATAAGAAAAATAAATTAATTTTGGGGACAATTTTCAAATATTATATCAAAGGAGGAATTCAATAATCTGATTAGAAATCGTCACAATTGCAATCTGCAACGTCTAGTTTTGGAATGGAAGGCTTTTGTTTTTTCTTGTTTAAGAATGACGTGTCAAAACGGTGGTGACAGCGGGGCCCACTAGTCCAAATGTCAAAAAGTACTGACGGGCCTCGTACAACTATGACAATGGAATGTTAGGCACACAGTGGAATTTCTGGGCCCGTTAATAATAAGTATCTGAAAGTTTAACTTCACATTTTGTTAAAAAGAGTCATTCACCTGATGTATTAAGATCCCGTTATATACGGTATTGAGAAAAAAACAGGATCACAAAATGTATGGTAGCGAGCATTAACTCACATTTGTGCAAGTGGAACGACTTCACACTTTGTTAGGAATAACATAATGATCCGAATTAAATTCCATTGCCACTCTCATGCATTCTTCTTCTTGTAGATTTATTTTTGCAATATCTTGGCCAACCCATTGTCTTCCTCTATTTGAGTTGATAATAATCATATCATTCCCAAAATGGGGGATCACATAGCCAGAGGAAAGGAATTTGAAAATCAAGCTGAAAAAAAGCTTAGTGGGTGGGGGGGCCTATTCGGCTCTAAATTTGAAGACGCTGCCGATTTATTTGATAAAGCTGGCAATTGCTTCAAACTTGCCAAATCTTGTTAGTTTCTTTTTACACATACACTCATTGGCAAATTAGTATCATTTTTTAGATGATACATCTTGTTTATTTATCCTTAAATCATGTAAGTATTATAGTGATCGACCCGTAATTCTGTTTAGGAGTTCCTAATTATTATTTGAACGTCGCTCGAATTTTTGTTGTTTGTTTGTTTGGTTGTATCAATATATTTTTTTCCTTTGTTATGATGTAATTAGACTTTGTTTCATTTTTGTTAATGTTAATTTTGGTCAAAGTAATTGTCCAATTCGTTTGATTATGAAAAAATCATGTAATTTCTGTTAAAACTATTGTTGGGGTGTATAGTAGCTGGAAAGAAGATCATTTCTGTTTTTTTATTATTTATCTATAATCTACGATCATTCTTGAAAATTATTTATTGAGCAGCTTTTACTATGTTTTGGATATCTATGTTTTGCCTGAATCAACTCTTGCTTATGTTTACATGAGTTGAGATTAAAGATGAAAATAGATATATTCTTGAAGAACAAAGTACTCTACCTATCACTTCAAATTCTATCAAGGATTCTAATGACAAAGGCTTACAGTTTTGTAAGTTAGATCACTATGTGATATATGCTGGGAAAATGATGTAATAATCTACCCATGTTTTTCTTTTAGGGGATCAAGCTGGAGTTGTATATGTGAAATTGGCAAATTGTCATCTAAAGGTAGTGTTTGATTATATCTGGTGCTTTTTTATTTTCTTTTTTTCCTACAAAATATTGATTTCTCTAAATTCATTTTACCCTATGTTTACAGTTGGATAGCAAACACGAGGCTGCTAATGCTTATGCTGATGCTGCTCATTGTTACAAGAAGACCAATACTAAAGGTTAGTAGTAAGTTAAAGCATACATTTTTCACTTGGGAGCAACATTTTCTGTTGTGGAATATTTCATGCGCTTCAAACTAGTATTCGACTTGACATATTTTGATATAAGTCCGATTCTGCTTTAGATAGAAGCATTTATATATTTCTTAAGGTAGGGAAACTTAAATAGGTTTAGGTCTAGTAACTCATGGGAAAAGTTTGTATCTTTGAGTGGTCGTTTGTGTCATAGTTGATTACATCATATCCCTGCATACTCTCTCGACTATCTTTAAGCTACTAGCTTCGCTCCTTCCCATGCTTGTTGCTAAGAAATGTCACTAGCAATTTGGTAAATTTCCAATAAGGATGTTAGATTGGAGTAGATTGTCTTGATCACAAGTTGAGACCTCTTGCTAACTATCATGATATATCATATATCAATACTTAACTGATAAAAAAATCATATAGTACGTGTACTCTTCGTAACTTTCTCACATATGTAGATCATTTCTGGGGTCATTTTCTGTGAAATCATCACACATTATATTTGTGCATCCCTTCCTTTCTTGTCAACTTTCTCCTTGGCTAAGAATTTTCACAATATGTCTTGCAGAGGCAATATCTTGTCTAGAGCAGGCAGTAAATATATTTCTGGAGATTGGACGGCTAAGTATGTCTGCAAGATATTACAAGGTATAGATAGCTATATTACCTTTGAGAAGCTACATGTACTTTCTGATCAATGCCAGTATTGTGTTCTTAATCAGAATTTCAAGTAGCCGACGATGTTGTTAAGGGATCCATGGAGAGGCAGTTTAAGTCCTAAAGCTAGATGCACTGACGTCTGGGTGCTTCATCTTGCTTAGGCAGCACCTCAATGCATGAACCAAGGCTATAAGGCATGCGCCTGATTGCCCACAGACTCTTTATTGAAGAGGATGGCACTGAGCAATAAATATAACCGACAAAGTGATATTCTTTTGTGTAGGAAATTCTATAAATGTATTTTTTTTTTCCAATTAGAAATAGGAAAATCTGAGAATTATTTGAAAACTAATCCTAAACCCCAATTAGACATTTGTTTGCATCTTTACATCTGAATTAGAAATTCAAAAAAATAATCTGATTCACATGATTCTTACTTCATATATTTCATGTGACTCTAGTTCGTGATCCTTTATCTGTATAATTGTTACTTGTTTTAGTTTCTTGTATTAAATAATATAATTTTCATATTCTTCCCTTGTCTTCATTAAATATTGCACTTCAATTGCATTTTGCTCTTAAAGTAGCAAAATTTGTCAGTTTCTGCGCTTTTCGCTTTTGACAATATTGGTGCGCAGCGGTGGCAAAAGGTCAAGTCATTTGTGTTTTCATTCAGTTCTAGCCTTGACTCTTTAGGTTGCTTAACACTTTGAACAACTTATGTATCAAGAAAGTGACTAGTTAACTGACCTTGTATTCAGAAATTTTCTTATTGAGGAACATTTGGCCATTCCTCCCAGTAAATGATTCTAGATATCTCTTGTTCTGTATCCAGGAAGTTGCTGAATTGTATGAGCAAGATCAGAATTTGGAGCAGGCTATCGTTTTCTATGAGAAATCAGCTGATCTTTTTCAGAGTGAAGATGTAACAACAACTGCAAATCAGTGCAAGCAGAAAATTGCAGAGTTCTCTGCTCAAACAGAAAAGTATGTACTGATGGTTTACAATAGTGTTTCTTAAAAGAGTAATTCAAATATTTGTTGTTGGGAAATTCAACATCGAACGTGGAAAGATTAACACAAGTAAGACAAAAGGAAAATGGTTAAAATGTGAAATAGAACTTACAAAAGAAAATTCCTTGTAGAATATTTAGGTAATTCTCCAGATTTCAAGATGATGCTAAGCTTCCCTTTTATCTTGCACATTTCTCTGTGGAATCATTGAACTTGATCCAAGCCTTTCTGGAGAGGCTGGTGTTGTCAATCTCACGTTTGGATAACAAAAAAGGGGAAGTAATTAAGCAAACGAAAGCAGTTCAGAATTAAGAGGAGACTTCTACTGATAAAGAAAATTTTAAGAGAAGATCCCAATAGTAAATGTCATGTTAAAAGCGCTTCAGCTTTAGTTATGTTGATAAACTAGTAGTCCTATTATAACTTCTAATTCTATGTCTAAGAAGAATATATTCTTTCTTGGAAAAGCTTGACTGTCTGACACAATATTCACCCAGATATCAGAGAGCAATTGAGATATTTGAGGAGATAGCACGAGACTCAGTCAAGAACAACTTATTGAAGTATGGAGTTAGAGGGCATCTTCTTAATGCTGGTATTTGCCAGCTTTGTAAAGGCGACGTTGTTGCAATAAACAATGCATTAGAGCGTTATCAGGTAGTATGTTCTTCCTCTTGTGCCTCTAAGATTTTTATTCTAGAGACATGCATGATTTCTCAAGTAAATATTGCCTCTTCATCTGCAGGAACTGGATCCCACATTTTCAAGTACGCGCGAGTATAAATTGTTAGTGGTATGTCATAGCTTGTCTAACTAAGGTGTTTCTTTTATTTTCTGTCTTGCTCCTCCATCCTTGTGCAAGGGACAAAGTGACTGGATACTTTCACTCAAGTGCTCATACTTAGTATTTCCCATCCATTGCATTGAATGATTTTGGAGTGCAGTAACTATGGACTAACTTTGGAGATTACCTTTTCCAATGAAGGATTTGGCTGCTGCTATTGACGAGGAAAACATTGACAAGTTTACTGGTGTGATCAGAGAATATGATAGCATGACACGACTGGTAAATTCGAGCTGCTTCGTTCTCATTTTGGATTTACATATCCCAGTCACGAACTCCCTAATAATGCTTGAATATCATAGTCAAATTCTTGGCTCCCATGGCAAAAAAAATTACCGGAAATTGTTGTATCTTTTCTTTCTAGCATTTTAGGGAAGTAGAGACTAATCACATCTATTTTTTTCCATGTTTGACAAAGTCCATCTATATTACTTCGCATTTAAGTGATTTTAAGGTTGAATCATGTCATTTTCTAATCAGTTCTTTGAATGCAAATGGTCAAGAGGCTTAGGTCAACTCTTGTCCCATAGCCGGTAGTCAATTGAAACTGGCTACATGATTAGGAACTTGGATGGAATTTGAATGCAGAAATTGACACTTTTTTGGGATGATGGTGGTGTCTGGGTCAGCTTGCGCACACCTCGACTATTTCACTGGGTAGCTGCTACATCCCACCAGCACATCTATCGGATAGCTCTTTCCACCAAAGCTTAGATATATGAAAAGAAATTACCTAGTGTATTTTTCCCTCCGCAATGTTATTTGTGATGCCCTTTTACCACCTCCTCCCCAAACAACTGCATAAAAGAAAAGGAATCCTCCTCTTGATCTAGATAATTGACTGTGTAGTATTGCAGAAGTTATCTCTACTTGTAAATCGATTTCATCATCCGACTGAGATGTGAATGTCAAATTCGTTTGGCGCAATTATCATGAAAACATCTTATGTTACTACTACAACAACATAACCAGTGTCCCACAAGTGAAGTCTGGGGAGGGTAGAGAAGTTATTTCGAAATACAAAAAACATCTTATGTTACTATATTGTCGTTTTCATTAGTCATCTTTGCAATTTCTTATGATGTTTCTTTTTGCATGTATTTTAACTCCAGGATGGTTGGAAGACAACACTTCTACTGAAAGTAAAGGAAGCAGTGAAGGCTAAGGAGCTAGAGGAAGATGATCTCACTTAACTGTTTTCTTCCCTTGATACTATTTGTGAACTACATTAAAATTTTTTTTCTTTTGTTACTTGATCATATATCTAATTAGCGTTTGTTTATTGCCCCGATATATAATTTTCATGATGTTGACACAAAATTTGCATTACAACATGAAATGTTGCATTAGTTAAGAAACTGACGTCTAGTTAACATTCTCATTTTCCACACAGGTAATGCCTATGAAACTTTTGAAAAAAAAATGTATGTATTATTATTTTATGCGAGATGAAATATAAAAAGATTACATGTATTAACTAGGGCTGTCCAGCGGGGCGGGTTCCGGCGGGACGGGTCGGAAACGGGATTTGTGATTTTGTTTTTTGCCACTTAATTTAATAAAATAATATATATAAACACTTCAATAATTGAACAAGATAGTGTAATAAAAACATCTCAAAGGTGTTTTTGTGTCTCTTATATTATTTAATAGAAATATAATTTTTTTGTAATACAATTTCAAAATTGCAACTTTGTAGTGTTGTTCAAAAGTTGCAAATTACATAGTAAAATTGCAATTAAAAAATTACATAGTTAACCATACTTGTTCTAATTTCCGCACAATGTCTTGAGGATCTTCGGTTGGAATTGGAATTTGTAGGTCAAATTGTTCGACGTCGCTTCCTGTTCCCTCGGACAAGATTTCATTGTAGTTGTTGTCTTCTTCTTCATTGATCTCCGGTTGACCGCACCTTCGACACTCCGCTCGAATCCAATCTCTGAATAGAACTGCAATTTCCAATGCGTCTCCCGCCAATGAATGTCTATGCTCTCCTATTTGAAATCTTCCAGCAGAAAAAGCGCTTTCAGACGTTGTTGATCACGCTTGAATGTTCAACACATCTCGGGCCGTCTTTGCTAGTCTCGGAAATGTATTCTCATTTTGCTTTCAGTATTTAAGCAAGTCTTCATGTCCTTCATCATTGATAATTAATTCGTACGGTACTACACCCTGCAAAACATAAACATCAAATTCGATAACTTGTGAAGAAGTTGAACCACTAAACATTTTATTTCTAAGGTCTTGAATACTAGCAGCAGAAACCGCATGTGTTTTTATAAGGTTGCAGCAAAGTAGTAGAAGATGGTACAAAAGTCGGTTGATTATTTGCACTTTGTTGTTGGTAACACGTATATACTTGTTTACATTCAGTGTGTATGCTAGACGTAACTTCTTCTTTAGTTGATTTGTGAGTTGGTTCTTCAGTTGGGCCTGTTGGGAGTACTTCTATACAATCATAAATCGTTTCTATTAGTGTTTTACAACTGTCTACTTTAATAGTCCGATTAATACCGCACTAATAATATAAATAGTGGGAATAGGAAAAAAGTATTTTTAAAATTTTTAAAACATTTTTCAATAGATGCCTTATAAGTTGGTTTTTGCATATATTCATTAAGTAACAAAAATATTAGAGCTATATAAAATAACATATTTGAAATAGTAGGATAATAAATACCGGAAGATTCTTTAGTAGCTTGAAACAATTTCTCTAGAAATCCATTAAGTTCTAAAAAAAATTTCCAATCATTATCTACAAGCATATCCCTTGGATTTTTATTATGTGCGTTAAATAATAAAGTTATAGGTTGTCTATAATCGTAAGCAAACAAGTAGTTGCTCATACAGAGAATTCCACCTAGTCGAAACTTCTTCTGAAATTTTTTTATAAGGTAATCCACAATCATGACAAGTTTTTTTATACTCTTTGCGTCTTTGTATTTTATTACCTTTAAAAATAAATTTTATAACAAATTGTATTTTTTCAAGAATGCTTTCAAAAAGTTTTAGGCCATCTTTTACAAAACTAAGTTATAAATATGGCACACACATCTTATATGAAAATGATCAGAAAAAACATGGAGTTAATCGAACTTTTAAAAGTCTTATAGCATAATCATTAGAAGTAGCATTATCTAATGTAATAGTCATAATTTTATCATTTATTCCATAATAATCACAAATTTCATTAATGTTTTGTGCAATAAAACTTCCAGTGTGCCTATCATCAATAAATCTATATGCTAAAATATGTTTTTGCATAGACCAATTTTGATCTATCCAATGACATATTACTGTTAAATAATGATTATCGTTAGTACTACGGCCTATGTTAGAAGTGATAGCCACTTTGCCATTAAAATGATACAATGCATAACGTAAATTGTTGATATTCACTTGCAAATTTAAAAATATCCCTTCTAACAGTTGATCTAGGAAAACCATTAAAGCAAGATTATATGTTTCTCGAATATAATGAATAAATCCAGGAGAGGAAGGAAGTGAAAAAGTCAAACCCTCCACCGCAACTAATTTTGCCATATTTTCCCTATCTTTATTTTTATCATATTTAGGACCAAAAATTCCTCCCATAGTCGAGTTAATTTGACCCTGTACTTGGTCAGGGATACCATGTGAACCTTGTTCCGACTCAGCTGGCACACCCAATTTTTTAGCCTGGTATTGATTCCACCTAGTTGTGTGCTCGCCTTGTACATGTCTCAATAAACTTCCCGTCCCACCTTGACCTTTTTCCGGTTTTAAATTTATAAACATATTTACAATTTTTACATCTAGCTAGTTGATTCTCTTGGTCCCTATCAAAAAAATGTCATGCATGTGATTTTAATTTTTGTTGTGTGGGTCTCGACTCATACTAGGGGGAATATGAGGCATTCCAGTTTCAGTTTCAGGCTGAGACTCAGTCTGAGCCTAAGGTTGAGGTGCACTAGTAGGTGTGTCATCTATATTATCGTCTAAATTAAAGTTTGGTTCATCTACCTCATCATCTAATAGTATATCATTAAAAAAAGTTTTATCTATATGAGTGAAATCAGTGAAATCATCGGGATTAGGAATATGATTACTAGAAGAAGTGCATTTGCCCACCCTTACCCTTAAACATACCTCTTAATCCTTCTATTTTAATTATGCAAATAAATAATTAAAGATAATAAAATTAAGTGCGATAATTAAAATAAAGTAACAATAATAATTTAAAGAAGGAACGAAGGTACCAAACGCCGATGTAACATCGACGTGTAATCGAGGTTGAAAATTGAAACTTTACTCGATGGATGATCCTCAAGCTAGTTGCCAACTTAACTCCCAATTTTTTAACTTTGATATAAATGAGCAAAATAAATATAATATTTAGTAGGCAATATAGAATTGTAGAGAGATAACTTGAGAGATTAGAGAGATTGTAGGAAGATTTGTGAGAAAAATGTAGGGCTGACCAGTGGGCCGGGCTCGGGTCTGGCGGGGTCGGGGTCGTGGCAGGACGGGAGAAGGGGTCGGGGTCGGGTCTGGCGGGACTTGCTCCAGTCTCGTCCCGATCCCGATCCCGTCGGTATCGGGGCGGGGCGGGGTCGGGCTCGGGGCGGGGTCCGACGGGTTTTTTTTTTTTTTAAATAACATATGTATAAAAAAACTCAATAAACAAAATAAGATAGTGTAATAAAAACATCCCAAGACTGTTTTTGTGCCTCTTATATTATTTAATAGACATATGATTTTTTTGTAATACAAAATTACAAATACAATTGTCTAAAATCTAAATTGCAACTTTGTGGTGTTATCCAAAAGTTGCAAATTACATAATAAAATTGCAATTAAAAAAATTACATTCTCAAAAAAACATGTTCTAATTGCTGGATGATTTCCTGTGGTTCTCCGGTTGAAATTGGTATTTGTTGGTCAAATTGATCCACGTCGCTTCCACTACCTTCGGTTAAGATTTCGTTGTAGTTTTCATCTTCTTCTTCGTTGATCTTCGGTTGACCGCACCTTCTCCGCTCCGCTCGTATCCAATCTCTGAATAATACTGCAATTTCCAAGCTGTCTCCAGCTAATGAGTGTCTGTGGTCTCCTATTTGATATCTGCCGGCAGAAAAAGTGCTTTCAGACGCAGTTGATGACGCTTGAATGTTCAAAACATCTCGGGCCATCAATGAAAGTGTCGGAAAGGTCTTCTCATTCCCCCTCTAGTATTTCAGCAAGTCTTCATGTCCATCTTCATTGATAACTTCTTGATACGGTACAGAACCCTGCAAAATAAAAATATCTAACTCGCTAATTTGGTTAGTAGTAGAGGTACGGCCGCACATTCTATTTTCTGAGGCTTTCAATACTAGCGGAACAAAGATGTCTTTGTGAGGTTGTGTTGAAGATGAAGAAGATGGTATGGAAGCCGGTAAGTTACTAGCATTTTCTTGTTGATAAAATCTATATATTTTTTTGCATTGGTGTTCTACGCTAGACAACACTTCTTCTTTAGTTTGACTTTGTTCAATAGGTGGTGGGTGATTTAGATTTTTGGGACTTGGAGGTGGTAGTACTTTTATACAATCGTAAATAGTTTCAATTAGTGATTTAGTACCGTCTATTTTAATAGTAGGATTTAATACAGAACCAATAATATAAATAGTGGGAATAGGAATAAAATATTTTTTTATTTTGACAAATATTTTTTTAATAGCTGCCTTATAAGCTGGTTTTTCCATATATTCACTAAGTAATAAAAATATTAGAGTTATATAAAACAACATAGTTGAAATAGTAGGATAATATATACCGAAAAATTCTTTTGTTGCTTGAAAAAATTTCTCTAAAAATACAATAAGTTCGGAAATTTTTACCCAATCACTATCTAAAATCATATCAGCTGGATTTTTATTATGAGAGTTAAAAAATAAAGTTATAGGTATTCTATAGTCATAAGCAACAAGTAGTTGCTCGTATAAAGAATTCCACCTAGTGGATACTTCTTGTGGAATTTTTCTATAAGGTAGTCCACAATTGTGACAAGTTTTTTTATATTCTTTTCTACGTTGTACTTTATTACTTTTAAAAATAAAGTTTATAGCAAATTGTATTTTACTAAGAATGTCTTCAAAAAGTGATAGACCATCCTTTACAATTAAGTTATATATATGGCACGCGCATTTTATATGAAAATGATCTGGAAAAGATGGAGTTAAACTATTTTTTAAAATTGTAATTGCGTAATTGTTAGAAGAAGCGTTATCTAATGTAATAGTCATAATTTTATCGGTTATTCCGTAATAATGGCACACTTGATAAATATTATCTGCAATAAAAGTACCAGTGTGCCTATCATCTATATATCTATACGATAAAATACGTTTTTGCATAGACTATTTAAAATCTATCCGATGACAAGTTACAGTTAAATAATCATGGCCGTTAGTACTACGACCTATATCAGACGTGATAGATACTTTGCCATTAAAATGATATAATGAAAAACGTAAATATTGTTGATATTCATGCGCGAATTTAAATACATCTCTCTTAACAGTTGATCTAGGAAAACCGATAAAAGCAGGATTATATATATCTCTAATGTAATGAATAAAACCGGGAGATGAAGGAAATGAAAAAGGCAAACCCTCCACAAAGAACTAATTTTGATATTGCTTCCCTATCTCTATGTTTATTGTATTTAGAGCCTACAATTCCCCGTCATAGGGTTAATTTGACCACAGACTTGGTCCGGGACGATGTCGTATGTGAACCTTGTCCCGATGGAGCGGCGCGTTTGCACTCGGTTTTGAAGCCTGGTATTGGGCATACCTAGTGGATGAGCACTTACTACGTGTCTAATTAAACCCCCATCCCACCGTGACCTTTTCCGCTTTTAAATTTTAAAACATTTTTACAAATTTTACATATAGCTACTTGATTCTCTATGTCCCTATCAAAAAATGTCCATGCATCTGATTTTAATGGTCGTTTTGCTGGACCTCGTCTCATACTAGGGGGAATATGAGGTATTTCAGTTGAAGGTGCACTAGTGGGTGTGTTGTCATCAACATTAGTGGGTGTATCATCTAGATCATCGTCTAAATTAAAGTCTTCTTGAGTTCCAGAAAATAGCTCCTGGTCTAAATCTAATGGTATTGTAGGAAAATGTTGAGTATCAACAAAATCATCCTGTGTAGGAATAAGATGACTAGAAGAAGTACCCTTGCCCTGATTGCCCCTACTAGAAGAAGCACCCTTACCCTTACCCTTACCCTTACCCTTAAACATACCTTTTAATCCTTTCATTTTAATTATGATAATAAATAATTAAAGACAATAAAATTAAGTGCGCTAAATAAAATAAACAGACAATAATAATTTAATGAAGGAACGAATGTACCAAACGCCGACGTAACGTCGACGTGTAATCGAGAGGTTGAAAATTGAAACTTTGCTCGATGGAAGATCCTCAAGCTAGTTGCCAACTTCACTCCCAATTCCCAAATGAATAAATAAAATTGAATATTTAGTAAACAATGTAGACTTGTAGAGAGATATATTGAGAGATTAGAGAGATTGTAGGAAGATTTGTGAGAAAGATGAAGAGAAAATGAGTTATTTATAGTTGGAAAATTGGATTAAAGTGTAAATATAATAACTTATGGGTTAAAAATAAATATTAAGGGGTAGGGGGGTTTGGGGGAGGGGGGGAGGCCTAAAATGGCCGTTGGCCAACGGCCAAAATCTAAAATGGTCGTTGGTGCAACGGCCATATTTGCAAAGGGGGGACAAAGGGCGGGGTCGGGTCGGGCGGGCCTGGGGCGGGCTCGGGTCTCGCGGGACGAGACATTGTTCCGTCCCGAGTTCGAGGCCCGCCAACGTTTTTTTTTTTTAGCGGAGTCGGGGCGGGACCGGGGCGGGGTCGGGCCGTCCCGGCCCACTGGCCACCCTTAGAAAAATGAAGAGTAAATGAGGTATTTATAGTTGAGAAATATATTAACTTAGGAGTTAAAAATAAATATTAAGGGGGTGGGGGAGTTTATGGGGAGGCCAAAAATGATCGTTATAGCCGTTGCACAACGGCCAAAATTGAAATTTGGCCATTGTTGCAACGGTTATTTTTGCAAAGGGGGGTTGGCGGGATGGGATGGGACGGGTCGGGATGGGGCGAGTCGGAATGGGCGGGTTGGGATTGGGACGGGCGGGATGATCCCAGGCCCCGTCCCGAGTTCGAACCCCGACATCGAAATTTTTTTTAGGGGGATCGGGACAGGGCGGGCCTGGTAGCGAGACGATACGGGTCGATATTGGGCCGACCCAGCCCACTGGACAGCCCTAGTATTAACTAGAAGAGTATCCCAAACGACAAAAGCACCTTTAAAATGAGGCGTCTTGTTTTTATATAATAAAAATGAAAATCGTGTTAATGTTAGATAGTATAAGAATTATTTTCTCTATTTAAACTAAAATTTGTACATTGTACGTGTAACAATTATTGTTATTATAATAATAATAATTGTATAATAATTTTATTTATATATAATAATTCTCATATACTTAGTATGTGAACCAAACAATCCCTCAAGTTGGACGCCTTGCAAGCCTTAGAACCTTAGACTGAGAGTCCCTAGATTGAGTTATCATCCAGTCTTAAGTTGAGTCCAATACATGTTGGTTGTTATCCAATTCTCTCGAAAGTTGCGTTCAAACTCGTTTGGCCATGAGAATTTTTTTACTTTTTTCATATTTTTTTACTTTATTTGAAAATTAGTGTTTGATCATGAAAATTTTAATTACAATTTGAAGTTGAAAAACATTTAAAATGTTGTTTTTACTTTTTTCACTTTCAATACATTCAAACAATCATATATTTTTTGCAAAAATTATAACCAAACACAACTCCATCTTCCACTCCAACTATAGAATTTTAAATAAAGTGAAAATATTTAGTTTTCATGGACAAACGCCTACTAAATTGATTTAAAAAGGGCAGTCTGATGCACTAAGTTCCCGCTATGCGCAATGTCCGAAAATGACCGGATCACAAGCATCTATACGCAGCCTACTAAATTGATTGTGTAAATAAATATCACTAGTATTATTTTCCTCCATCAATATCACTATTATTTTGACTGAAAAGAAACTTGACAAGTGGCATTGTTATTTGTCCAAAAAGTAGGAATGGTTGAACCACAAAATGAAAAAAAATAGGAATGGAGTTACACATGAAGTTTGAAATTTGTGTACCTATAACAACTTACTAACGTTGAAAAAGACAATAAGTCGCTGAATTCATGCCAAATACAATAAGTTATCGCTGAATTCATACCGTCTTTTCATTAATAGGTTTTACGTCCTATTTAAGATAAATTTCTAAATGATTACTCATTGTTTTGTGGAGTAACAATAAAACAACGTAGCTATTCTGTTGTTTACCAAAAAGTCAAACACGCTGGAAACATACACAAATTCATCGACAAACCCCACATTAGATATTAAATATATTTTTAATGATATAGCACGAAGGTATTATAAGGATTAAGGTAAAAAAAACAAAGGTTCTCTTGGCCTTAAACAGTTGACTCGTTGAATGCCTCCCATCTGAAATATTACTAATAAAATTAAATTACTAATTGGTAGATGCAAAACTTATCAACGACAAATCTTCTATTATGTGTAGTTGGTTCCATGACGAATATTCACTATCCAGAATCGGCTACCTTTTTAACCATGTCAACAATTTAGCATGGCCACAGCTACCATCCCTTAATATTATATTTTTTTATGCCAGGGAGACATAGATATTATAAGGATTTTTTTTAATATTATATTTAAACTAACAACATAATACAATACAATACAATACAATAGGTAACAACCATCCAAATATTATAAGGATTTATAGAGCATGGTACGACTAAATTTTTTTGGGTTACAACTCAAAGATATTCTTAATTGTAATATACTTGCGGAATGAATTTGTAGAAATGAAAATGGGGGGACTTTTATTACTGAATTGGGAAAGGAATTACAATCAACAATCGTATACGTAATGGAAATGATAGAGTAACTAACATGACATGATTTCCATTAATGGAAGCTCCACATGTAGATATCAATGAGAATTAGGGTTAGAATTAAAGGTGGCCAGTGGGCCGGGCTCGAGTCTGGCGGGCCGGTCCAGCGGGTCGGCGGGACGGAGAAGGGGTCGGTCGGGTCGGCGGGTGCAGCGGGGTCGGGTCTGGCGGGACTTGCTCCAGTCCCGTCCCGATCCCGATTCAGTCGGTTTCGGGTCGGGGCAGGGTCGGGTCGGGCTCGGGGCGGGGTAAGGCGGGTTTTCCTTTTAAAAAAAAAAAAAATAACATATGTATAAAAAAAACGCAATAAACAAAACAAGATAGTATAATAAAAACATCTCAAGGCTGTTTTTGTGCCTCTTATATTATTTAATAGACATATGATTTTTTTGTAATACAAATACAATTGTCTAAAATCTAAATTGCAACTTTGTGGTGTTGTCCAAAAGTTGCAAATTACATAATAAAATTGCAATTAAAAAAATTACATTCTCAAAAAAACCTGTTCTAATTGCTTGATGATTTCATGTGGTTCTTCGGTTGGAATTGGTATTTGTTGGTCAAATTGATCCACGTCTCTTCCACTACCTTCGGTTAAGATTTCGTTGTAGTTTTCATCATCTTCTTCGTTGATCTCCGGTTGACCGCACCTTCTCCGCTCCGCTCGTATCCAATCTCTGAATAATACTGCAATTTACAGGCTGTCTCCGGCTAATGAGTGTCTGTGGTCTCCTATTTGATATCTGCTGCGGAAAAGCGCTTTCAGACGCAGCTGATGACGCTTGAATGTTCAAAACATCTCGAGCCATCAATGAAAGTGTCGGAAAGATCTTCTCATTCCCTCCAAGATTTCAAAGAAGTCTTCATGTCCATCTTCATTGATAACTTCTTGATACGATGCAGAACCCTGCAAAACAAAAATATCCAACTCGCTAATTTGGTTAGTAGTAGAGGTACGGCAAGACATTCTATTTACGAGGCTTTCAATATTAGCGTGAAACAACATGTCTTTTGTGAGGTTGTGTTGAAGATGAAGAAGATGGTATGGAAGCCGGTAAGTTACTAGCATTTTCTTGTTGATAAAATCTATATATATTTTTGCATTGGTGTTCTACGCTAGACAACACTTCTTATTTAGTTTGTTCAATAGGTGGTGGGTGATTTAGATTTTTGAGACTTGGAGGTGGTAGTACTTCTATACAATCGTAAATAGTTTCAATTAATGATTTAGTACCGTCTATTTTAATAGTAGGATTTAATACAGAATCAATAATATAAATAGAGGGAATAGGAATAAAATATTTTTTTTATTTTGAGAAACATTTTTTTAATAGCTGCCTTATAAGCTGGTTTTTTCATATATTCACTAAGTAATAAAAATATTAGAGTTATATAAAATAACATAGTTGAAATAGTAGGATAATATATACCGAAAAATTCTTTTGTTGCTTGAAAAAATTTCTCTAAAAATAGAATAAGTTCGGAAATTTTTTCCCAATCACTATCTAAAATCATATCAGCTGGCTTTTTATTATGAAAGTTAAAAAATAAAGTTATAGGTAATTTATAGTCATAAGCAACAAGTAGTTGCTCGTATAAAGAATTCCACCTAGTAGATACTTCTTGTGGAATTTTTCTATAAGGTAGTCCACAATCGTGACAAGTTTTTTTATATTCTTTTCTACGTTGTACTTTATTACTTTTAAAAATAAAGTTTATAGCAAATTGTATTTTACTAAGAATGTCTTCAAAAAGTGATAGACCATCCTTTACAATTAAGTTATATATATGGCACGCGCATTTTATATGAAAATGGTCTGGAAAAGATGGAGTTAAACTATTTTTTAAAATTGTAATTGCGTAATTGTTATTAGAAGCGTTATCTAATGTAATAGTCATAATTTTATCGGTAATTCCGTAATAATCGCACACTTGATAAATATTTTCTGCAATAAAAGTACCAGTGTGCCTATCATCTATATATCTATACGCTAAAATACGTTTTTGCATAGACCATTTATAATCTATTCAATGACAAGTTACAGTTAAATAATCATGGCTGTTAGTACTACGACCTATATCAGACGTGATAGATACTTTGCCATTAAAATGATATAATGAAAAACGTAAATATTGTTGATATTCATGCGCGAATTTAAATACATCTCTCTTAACAGTTGATCTAGGAAAACAGTTAAAAGCAGGATTATATATATCTCTAATGTAATGAATAAAACCGGGAGATGAAGGAAATGAAAAAGGCAAACCCTCCACATCAACTAATTTTGATATTGCTTCCCTATCTCTATGTTTATTGTATTTAGAGCCTACAATTCACCCGTCATAGGGTTAATTTGACCTTGTACTTGGTCCGGGACAGTATCAGTATGTGAACATTGTCCCGATGGAGCGGGCGTTTGCGCACCCGGTTTTGAAGCCTGGTATTGGGCATACCTAGCTGGATGAGCACTTACCACGTGCCTAATTAAACCCCGCGTCCCACCGTGACCTTTTCTAGTTTTAAATTTTAAAACATTTTTACAAATTTTACATATGGCTACTTGATTCTCTACGTCCCTATCAAAAAGTGTCCATGCATCTGATTTTAATGGTCGTTTTGCTGGACCTCGTCTCATACTAGGGGGAATAGGATGTATTTCAGTTGAAGGTGCACTAGTGGGTGTGTTGTCATCAACATTAGTGGTTATATCATCTAGATCATCGTCTAAATTAAAGTCTTCTTGAGTTCCAGAAAATAGCTCGTGGTCTAAATCTAATGGTATTGTAGGAAAATGTTGAGTATCAACAAATCATCCTGTGTAGGAATAAGATGACTAGAAGAAGTACCCTTGCCCTGGTTGCCCCTACTAGAAGAAGCACCCTTACCCTTACCCTTAAACATACCTTTTAATCCTTCCATTTTAATTATGATAATAAATAATTAAAGACAATAAAATTAAGTGCGCTAAATAAAATAAACGGATAATAATAATTTAATGAAGGAACGAATGTACCAAACGCCGACGTAACGTCGACGTGTAATCGAGAAGTTGAAAATTGAAACTTTGCTCGATGGAAGATCCTCAAGCTAGTTGCCAACTTCACTCCCAATTCCCAAATGAATAAATAAAATTGAATATTTAGCAAACATTGTAGACTTGTAGAGAGATATATTGAGAAATTAGAGAGATTGTAGGAAGATTTGTGAGAAAGATGAACAGAAAATGAGTTATTTATAGTTGGAAAATTGAGTTAAAGTATAAATATAATAACTTATGGGTTAAAAATAAATATTAAGGGGTAGGGGGGGTTGGGGGAGGGGGGGCCTAAAATGGCCGTTGGCCAACGACCATAATCTAAAATGGCCGTTGGTGCAACAGCCATATTTGCAAAGGGGGGAAAAGGGCGGGGTCGGGGTCGGGCTCGGGACGGGGTCGGGGCGGGGTCGGGTCTAGCGGGGTCGGGTCTGGCGGGACGAGACATCGTCCCGTCCCGAGTTCGAGTCCCGCCCCCGTTATTTTTTTTTTTAATGTTTTTTAGCGGGGTCGTGGCGGGACCGGGGCGGGCTCGGGACGGGGTCGGGCCGTCCCGGCCCACTGGCCAGCCCTAGTTAGAATTGAGATAAGAAGAGAAGTAGAAGTAGATCGAGAGGTAGAAAAAGATCGGGAAGAGAAGAGAGAAATGAGAGGGAAAATTTAGAATTTACCAATCAAAGTCTGCGTAATCCACTGGGTCCCAAGCGGTTATAATAACCGAATCACAATTGTCAATTAATGAATAGATCTGGACCCTTGATCTTCCACCGACTTCCTTGATAAATCTTGGCCCTTCTTTTATTCCGTGCACGTGACTCGCACACCACACCCCACGTGTCTATGACGACCACACAAAATAACAAAACACTTTACCCAAAAAGTGTCCATATTTGGACAGTGTATCCACCACAACTAGTATAGCATTCTTGTGACCTGAGGAGCGCAATCCTTCCACAAAATCCATGGTTATGTCTTGCCATGGTAGGTTGGGAATGGGTAAGGATTGTAGCAGGCCTGGAGGTGTATAGCTTCAATTTTGACCCTTTGACATATGTCACACTCAGCTACCCATCTAAAACATCAGATCTCATATTAGGCCAATAGAATAGCATTCCAACTCTCTTATATGTCCCCTGCTGACCAAAGTGACCCCCTAGGGGTGAATGATGCAAGGCTTCAAATATTCTGACCCTTAAGTCAGTACCTCTCCCCACAAAAATCCTCTAATCATACCTGATAATCCATTGTGCTAAGGAATACTTAGTCTGCAATCAGGGCTGGTAATTAGCTCAGTGATTAGCTATATAGTAGTAGGATCAATTGCATAACTAGCTTCAATCTCCTTCATCCAAGTAGGTTCAATGGCAGTGACTGCACAAAGCTGAGATTCATCCTCCTGCCTTCTTGTGATAGGGCATCAGCCACCTTATTCTCAGTCCCCTTCTTGTATTGAACCTCATAGTCCAACCCCATCAACTTGGCTAATCTTTTCGATTGTAGAGCAGTAGTAACTCTTTGCTCCAACAGATACCTGAGACTATGATGGTGAGTCCTGATAATAAAATATCCCCCTTGCAAGTAATGTCTCTATTTATCCACAGCTGAGAGTACAACTAAGTACTTTTCTCATAAGTGGACTTGCCTAAGTGCCTTGGTGCCAGAGCCTTGCTGAAAAAAGCTAAAGGCCTGCATTCTTGCATCAACACTGCCCCCATACCAGTAGAGCATGCATCAGTTCAATTATAAATGGCTTAGTTAAATCAGCCAATGCCAACACAGGTGTTGTTGTCATGGCTGTTATGAGTTCTTGAAAAGCACTATCAGCTTCTTCTCCCCATTGGAATGCATTCTTCTTCAGTAGGTTAGTTAAAGGCCTGCTTATGATCCCATATGACCTTATAAATCTCATGTAATAGCTAGTTAGGCCAAGAAATCCCATCAAAGCTTTAACTGACTTAGGTGTGGGCCAAGTGGCCATAGCCTCAATTTTTGTGGGGTCTGTAGATACCCCTTCCCAGTGATAAAGTGGCCTAAGTACTACACTCTATACTGCCCAAAAGAACATTTGGATAGTTTAGCATACAACTTGTCTTTCCTTAGAATATCTAACACCAACCTGAGATGTTCAAGATACCTCTCCAATGAAGCACTATACACCAATATATCATCAAAGAATACTAGCACAAATTTCAGTAAGCAATCCCTGAATATATGGTTCATCAGTGTCTGAAAAGTGGCAGGAGCATTGGTCAGCTCAAAAGGCATGACTTTAAACTCATAGTGACCTAAATGAGTCCTGAAAGTTGTCTTATACACATCACTCTCACCCATTCTGATTTGATGGTAACCTGCTCTAAGGTCAACCTTAGAGTATATACATGATCCTCCCAACTTATCCATTAAGTCTTCCACTAGGGGTATAGGAAACTTGTCCTTGACAATTAGCTTATTCAAGGCCCTGTTGTCAATACAAAACCTTCAGCTCCCATCTTTCTTCCTTACCAACAGTATAGGTGAGGAGAATGGGGAATAGCTGGGTTGTATGATTCTATTTTTGAGCATTTCATCGACTTGTTTTTCTATTTCATTTTTCTGGAAAAAAAACTGTACTTGTATGGCCTAATACTGACTGGTTCTGCTTCTGTTTTCAAGGGAATGAAGTGGTCATGAATTCTGCTTGGTGGAAGGGTCTTTCGTTCCACAAAGATATTGGGAACTAGTCCAACACCTGATTTATAGCTTCAGGTACTGCCTCTTTCACTTTTTACTTCTGTAGCTGATATACTAAAGAGGTGTGCCCATATGTTTTTCCCCTTCTTGAGTAGCTGCTTCATCCCATTAGCAGACATACTTTTTAATTCACCTTGACGGTAGATGCCATTTAACCACGGTTACGGTTAACTTTTACGCGGAAAATGTATAAAAGTTACTATGAATTTGGATGGTGCTCTAAATCGGATAATATTTTTAGAGTCGCCACCCAATTTATATGTAAATTAGGAAACTCAATATAAAAGGGTTTATTCAAAATTAATTGAAAAATTCTATCTAAACCACGCTGGTGATCTCCGGAGAAGGTGTTAGACACCCCAGTATTAAGGATCCGTAGAATACGGTTGAACTACGGGTTCTATAGCATGCTTTAAATGATTTGAATTGCTTAAAATATTTGAAAATATCCGCAAAATACTTGTCATTCATTTATTCAAAACTTAAAGGCTTTACCGGAAAACAAAAGAGTTAATCTTCCGCCAAAATAGTAGGCATGGGGATCAACATGTTTTCGGACTAAGAACACCCGAATGTTAATTCGGGTAGAATTCCACATTTAGTCCAACAATATTGTCTAATTCACACTTCATTTTTTGAAAATCTTTTCAAGGTTTAAAATGAGTATAATTCCTTTAAAATGACAAGTTTAGTTTTTTAAAAAGAGATAGTAAAAATGATTTCTTTTAGTCTCTTTTGCATGCTATAATTCCAAAGTCAATTCATATTCCACATTCCAAGAACGATTACTTTAAACTCAAGTCCAAGATAGCAGCCTTAAAGTAAAAAATTATCTAGTTTGGGCTTTAGCCCATAAACTCAATTTATTTTTCAAAATATCAACTTTTGGTCTAAACTTAAGCTCAAATATCCGCAGCTCATTTAGTCACTCAGGCCCAATTTTGGGTCCTTTAGGATCAGCATCCCTGTCCTATTTAACTTAATCTAGGCCGAAACTTAATTTCAAGGTCCCAAATCATGAGTTTAAAATAAAAAATCAGTCCTTGACTTGATGTAGAAATCAGTTTCTCCTTTTTAGTTTTTTTGATGTCAAAACAGTATCTTTTTACTCAATTTCCAAATTTAAACAAAGTGTCTTGAAATCATTTTGGTGACTCTAAACTAAATGATTTATGTATCGTTTGCCTATCCTAAGTCGTAACCATAATAAAGAGGTTCCAATATATGAAAGCATGTTTGTTTATACAAATACATATATACATATACAATATTCAAAATTTTAAGGAGAAGAGTTTAGGCTGGTGGACCTACCCATGCCCACCAATTGGCTATTTTTACCGATATGCAGACTCAATCAAGAATGTGTTTCTCTATTGGGCCTCGGTCCAACTGGCTAAGAAGGAAGTGATAGGCCCAAAGGGACTGTCTCGGCGTACCTCGGCAGTGGAAGGAGAGGGGGAAAAAAAGGAAAACCCAGTTAGAAAGTACGCAAACTCATCTCATACGAATAAAATTAAGAAAGTGTGAGCAGCCCAGTGAAGTTCATTACAAAATACATAGATCAACCCAAACCAATAGCAGCAAATCGTGGAAGGAAGTAGAAGAAAATAGTGGGCTCAGCCTAATTCATATCATGTGATCAACGGAGAAATTAGCAGCAAATAGGTCATATGGTCCGGGCTCAAAGGCTATAGTCATGCGAAGAAGGCAACAGAGATCACAAAAGTGGGCTAAGCCCAGTAGATATTCATACCATGGCAAGGTGTGAGTTATAAACATGTATACATGCACTTATACACTTGATATATTAAATATACAAATTATATATGATATGTATACCAGACATTTCTTTCACTTAAACATGGCAAAAACAAGCTCATGTTATCCTCGCAAGTTCATTTAAATCAGCTAACCAAGTGTGTCTATGAGTATGAAGTCCATATGATCTATACATCAAAGACAGATTAAATTTCAAGTTCCACCTAGGCTAGTGTCCTAATCATGCTTGTCATCTAGGCAATTTGAACCAAACATTAAGGATGACACAAGGTATCAATCAAGGTTAATTTTACACATGATTCGGACTCAATCCAACCACCATACATTACTCACTTGTCAGTATATTCTATTGGTTCTCTTAACAGTTTGATTGTAAGGAAAACAAGAAAAGTTGAGTCATTTAATCAAAGGGCAAAACTGGAGAAAAGAGTAAATTTATGCTAGTCATTTCAAATTACTGGCTCCATTTTAGAGATAAAATCCAATCAAGAAACAAAGGTAGACATGTCATTGATATACATTCAAGATTATCAAGTTACATGGACTAGGATTATAGAGGGGAAGTGCACATGAGCAGATTCCAGTTTTGTCAAAACATGTGGCCACTAATACATAAAATACAGAGTCCCTTTTTATTTTCTTTACCTAAAT
The DNA here is from genome assembly GCA_029783415.1 of Anisodus acutangulus. Classification (NCBI taxonomy): domain Eukaryota; kingdom Viridiplantae; phylum Streptophyta; class Magnoliopsida; order Solanales; family Solanaceae; genus Anisodus; species Anisodus acutangulus. The sequence goes on along the minus strand of CM056511.1, from coordinate 34,486,309 downwards.
ATGCATGGAACTAGGTGAGTGAGTTTATTTGGATAGACAATAACATGACACACAAGTGGGCAAACATTGAACAACTCTTTACATATTTCAATCCTTAAGTTATAGGAACCCCAGTCATACATAGAAAACAATCTATTGTCGTGAAAATCTTATCCTATTATGTCTACATACTGTATATGTTTGAATTGGTCTTCTAATCACACACTGGCAGGTAGGGAAGAAAACAAACCACTCAGATAACATCACTTAAGCTACTAAGCATGGTTCATATTTCAATACTACAACTCAAAAGATGACAAAACACCAGACAGGTTTCACATAGGTAAAGAAGCAAACAACATGAAAGACACAACATCTTGATCTCATATATTTTACTTAGCTATTGTTATATTGTTCTTAAACTGGTCATTCACACATTCTCCTATAATCAAGTATCAAGACAAATATCTGGACAATATTCAAGGCATCAAGGCTAAGGCAACATAAACATGAGACAATCTTCCGTTTATACTTAAAGTCTAAATAAATGTAACAAAAATCAATTTATACAAGGCATAAGACTATGAGCAAATCACTTAACATGGTTAGAAACATGACATGACTATTGATACCTGAAGATTAATTCAAGACACAAAACATGATTCACATAGACCATACAAATTCTAACAGATATGCATTTAAATTAGATGATTAGACTTAGAAACATGCAGTGGTAATATGGAACACTTAGAGGGATACAAATAGTCTCTTATTGGTGCATTCATGGCAGTCTTGGCTATCTAGCAACATAAGAAGGAATCTAGTATACCCTTAATACTAAACTGGATGCAGGCAAGTGTGTTTATGCATAATATGGATGGCATGTCTTAAAAACAAACGAAACTTACAAACCAGACAAGATAACATTATGACATGTGAATGGCAAAATTATTTCCATCTAACTTACAAAACTCACAAAATTATTTCCATCTAACTTGTCCCCTACTCAAGTGATAGGAGAAATACCAAGCTTCATCCTTTCCATTGAGATGGAGTACTGCTAGTTTCAATTTCTAATGCTCTTCATTAAAGCGGTTGTAATGGAAATACCTCCTACATTTTCTCAACTATGCGCATGGATCAGCTCCTCTAGAACCTTCAAAATAGGGAAATTCCACATTGGATTCATAATTGTTGTGATGTCCCCTCTCCATAGCCAAGGGTTGTGGCATTTGCTCCTCCTTTGCTCTACTGTCGAGTCTTCGTGTTTTTAAGTTTCTATCGGTGCACTGCCGTAGATTCCGATCTAGCTGTGCACTAGTCTCTCTATAAGCAGATCTAGTTTTTTTTTGCCTTGATCGTCAATTTTAGCATCAGTATTTTCAAACTTCTTCGTAGTTTCAATCATGTAATTATGCAATTGGTTCTCCACCTACTTTACTGTTTTCGCTTGTGTTTCTGTAATCGTTATATGTAGGGCCAGAATTTGGCTCTGATACCAACTGTAATATACTTGCGGAATAAATTTGTAGAAATGCAAATGGAGGGACTTTTATTACTGAATTGAAAAGGGAATTACAATCAATAATTGTATACGTAATGGAAATGATAGAGTAGCTAACAAGACATGGAAGCTCCACCAGTGGATATCAATGAGAATTGGGGTTAGAATTGAGATGAGAAGAGAAGTAGAAGTAGATCGAGAGGTAGAAGAAGACTGGGAAGAGAAGAGAGAAATGAGAGGAAAAGTTTGGAATTTACCAGTCAAAGTATGCGTAATCCACTGGGTCCCAAGCGGTTATAATAACCGAATCACAACTGTCATTAATGAATAGATCTGGACCTTTGATCTTCCACCTATTTCCTCGATAAATCATGGACCTTCTTTTTATTCCGTGCATGTGACTCACACACCAGACCCCCACGTGTCTATGACGACCACACAAAATAATAGAACACTTTTCCAATTTCATTTCACCCCTAATTCGTGAACCTTCTCTCAGCCCTAGCCGATACCTAACATTAATATAGTGTGATATTATTTATTTTGGATCAAACCCAAACGATTTCTCCAAAAAGCCGAACACAATTGAGAGTATTCTTGCACCTTTTATGTAACTTTTATCAACTATTAATATGAAATTTTATCACACATCCAACAATTTGTGGTGGATGATATGTGGATCCCGTCCTTACTAAAGTCGCCTTGGGAATAAATTGAATTGCTCTAGTAGAGAGCGTTTTACTCCCAAAGAGAGACTTCCTAAGAATCTGAGTTAGTAAGATACAAAATAAATGTTGGGCACAGGTGAGAAACGAGAAAAAAAAACAAAAAATGACGTGTGGTGTCTCCAAAAGTGTCGGCCCTGAGCTTTTGTCCCCGCTTAATAATTTTTTTTTAAAATGACCTTCATATGAAATCATTCGCCTGAAAGAAAATTTATTGTCCATCAACTATAATTTCTAACTTTTCTTACAAGGCAAATTTTGTGGTCAATTGAGCAAGTTAATTGTCTTGAAATATTCTTAATTTATGTCAACAACTTATGTCTGATGGACAACAAAAACCCTATCTCTGTTGCCTTCAGATATAAATTCTAATTTTTGCCTAAAGACACAACTTATAATCAATTGAGTAGATTTACTGTTTTAAAATATCCTACACTTTTGGGCAAAATTAATTTATGTCCGATAAACAACAAAATCTTTGTAAGCGAAGACTATTTTTCATTAAACGAGGCTAATAAATAAAGACCAGCTCTTCCTATGCCATTTGTGAACTCAACCCAAAAAGACAGCATAACAAAAGACCCAATTAGATCATGGCAAATAAGACCTTCTAGTCTAGTAACATAAAGTTGAGAATAATCCTACACTTATTGATGGGAATCAGACAAAAATGTCAAGACTTCATTGTAAGAGAGAGAGAGAGAGAGATATTTGTACAAGGTGGGCGTTTTTTTCTTTTCCTTTTCTGATGCTTTTGATTTTTCTACTCATTTGGCTTTTGTATTTTTTTATGTTTATCTTCCCTTTTGGTCTCTTTAGGCATCCTTGTTCCTTCATATGAAGTAAACCCAGATAATAAATTATAATAATTCTAAATCTTCTTTTCTCGAACTGAAGTTAGGTTAATGGACCACAACCAAGAAAACCAAAGCTTTAATCTTTGATTCAGATTACTCTCATCTCTATGTTGTCCTGAATGGTATGTTGATTTCTTGGTCTTAATTTGCTTATTTTGTCTGCATCTTGTCTACTTGTTGTTTCATGAATCAACAACAACAACAACATACCCCAGTGAAATCCCACAACGTGGGGCTTGGGGAGAGTAGAGTGTACGAGACCTTGTTGTTTCTGAAAGACCTCGGCTCAAGAGAAAGCGCCAGATAAGGAGTTGTTTCATGAATCAAAAAAACTTATTTATAGTTGTTGGTAATATGCCTTCTTTGTGCTTGTTGTTCTTTAAATGTCTTAATGGGTGTTTGGACATAAGAATTGCGAAATTTGGAAAAAAGTAGTACTCCATTTGTTTTCAAGTTGAAAATGGTATTTGGAAATTGGATTTGTGTTTGGACATGAATACAAATTGGAGTTGTTTTGACCTTCTGCGAGTGATTTGGAGAGAAAATTGTGAAAACAACTTTTTGAAGTTTTTCGAATTCCAGAAAATTGTAGCAATTCTATGTCCAAACAGTTTTTCGGGATAAAACTTCGAAAAAAAGTGAACTATCCATGGCCAACGGGCACTTAAAAAAAAGGTCACCTTGAACTTTTGGCTGTGATTTGTAGCTCTTGTTGATAATGAGATAAAACTGTTAATAACAAAATTGGTGGCCAATTCCCTGATTCATACTCATTTGCTCATGTATTCTTTGGTTAGTTTACTTCAATATGTGTATGGTGTGTCTTTTTTTTTTTAGATAAAGGTAACTAAACTTGTTATGTGTATGGTGTGTCTTGAGAGAGCTTTTAGATTTATTAGCTTATTTTATCACATGTTTTCCTTTGCTTCGGTTTTCGGTTATAGTATTATTTGTTGTTGCTACTGTTTTTTCCTCCATTATTGTATTTCCTTTCCATACCTAATTTGATATGCTTTCCTTGAGCCGAGGGTCTATAGGAAGCAACCTCTCTACCTTCAGAAGGTAGGGGTAAGGTTGCGTACCCACCACCCTCCCCTGATCCCACTTGTGAGATTACACTGGATATGTTGTTGTTATCACATGTTTGTAGGTTTTTTTATGTATTTTAGCTTTGTAGACCTTTTTCCTTGGAAGGACAGATCTCTTTTTGGTACCCGAAATGTTGAAGCATTTGATTATTGATGTAGCTGTCTTAATTTACAGATATTAGATGCTTATTTTGCCCCATTGAAGCAGAAAAGTTGTACATACAACAACAACAACAGCAGCAACATACCCAGTGTAAATAATGATCTGTTAAAGTTTAATACTTTGACTGTGAACCCAAAAACATTCATTCAAGGGAAGAAAGAATGACATCTGCTGGCAATGGTGAACATCATGGTATTGTTGAGGAACCTAAGGTTGGTCAAGTTAAGACTAGTGTACCTCTGCATGTTTCGACATCTCAAAGGGGGCTTGTAAGTAATGAAAATTCTCAGAACCGTTTCCAGGGTATCACTCTTGCTATTCCCCAAAGGCTAAGGTTCCTCAACTTTGGTAATTTGGGTTCTGCATCTGCAAAGTTTCAACAGATAGCTGATGAAAGAGATACCTTTTCTCGAACTGTACCTTCTTCTAGCAGCCTTCATCTCCGTCAACGCCTTACTAGGTTACTTTCACGGAAAATAGATTGGCCAGCTCTAAGCAAAATGTGCAAAGAGTGGTTCAGAAATCCGCTGAATATTGTACTTTTTATCTGGATTGTATGTGTAGCTGTTTCTGGTGCAATTTTATTTCTTGTGATGACAGGGATGTTGAACCATGCCATCCCTAAGAAATCTCAGAGAGATACATGGTTTGAAGTGAATAACCAAATCCTTAATGCATTGTTTACTCTCATGTGTCTGTATCAGCACCCTCAAAGGCTATATCACTTTGTTCTTTTAATGCGATGGAGGTCAGAAGATATTTCCAAGCTGAGAAAGACTTACTGCGAACATGGCACTTATAAGCCCCATGAATGGATACACATGATGGTGGTTGTTGCATTACTTAATCTCAACTGTTTCGCTCAATATGCTCTGTGTGGCCTTAATTTGGGTTACAGGAGGTCAGAAAGACCAGCTATTGGGGTAGGACTATGTATCTCAGTTGCTATTGGTGCACCTGCCGTTGCTGGACTTTACTCTATGCTCAGCCCTCTTGGAAAAGATTATGATACCGAGTTAGACGAGGAAGCACAACTTCGAACCGAAGCTGCCGAGAGCAGCAGATCTAGCCAACTGAGAAGAAAATCATTGGAAACGAGATTTTCTTTTGCATCGGATGAAGGGAGACTTGTTGAAACTAGACCACAATGGAGTGGAGGCATTCTTGATTTTTGGGATGATATTTCTCTGGCATATCTCTCTTTGTTCTGCAGTTTTTGTGTTTTTGGTTGGAATATGGAGAGACTGGGGTTTGGAAATATGTATGTTCATATTGCAACTTTTCTTCTGTTCTGTATGGCTCCTTTCTGGATCTTCAATTTGGCTGCTGTTAATATTGACAATGATACTGTCAGGGGAATATTAGGACTTACTGGGATTTTTCTTTGTCTGTTTGGGCTACTATATGGTGGCTTCTGGAGGATTCAGATGAGAAAAAGATACAATTTGCCTCCTTACAATACTTGTTGTGGTAAACCTTCTGTCGCTGACTGTGCACTATGGCTTTTCTGCTGTTGGTGCTCTCTTGCTCAGGAAGTAAGGACTGGAAATTCCTATGATATTGTGGAAGATAATTTTTTTAGGAAACAAGATGAAAGTATATCTCCATTGCCTCGTGAGGATGGGCTATATCCTCTTGCGAACAACTCCTCTCCACCTCCAATAATAAAAAGCAGCACCCCAAACCCTAGCAGATTTGCTGATGAAGTTCATAGTCCTGATAGACAGCAACCCTTCGTGGAAGACAAGTCTCATACAAGAGGTCAAAATGAGATAATGATACCACCTACTCCTTCAGTTATACAAAGAGAAGATGCATAGCACAACAGTTTTGCAGTGTTACGACAACTTGAACCATAAATTGTAAGCTTGCCTGCCCAATTTCCATTTTAGCTATAGGTATGTTGTATTTCTACATTCTAAATATGCTGTACAAGTGTTGATTGTGATCATCATGTTAAGATAATTATTCTCTGTAATATTGTTGCAGTACTCTGATTCTTTGACATTTTTAGCCAGTGCTTTTATGTTTCTAGGCGGCACATATAACTTATTTTGATCATTGAGGCCCGCTCTTAATTGATCACGATTTTTTCACTTAATAAGGCATTCCAATAATGACAAATCCCACTCTAGCACCCAAGGGTATGGCCCAATGGTCATGAAGTGGGTTGAGAACTATGGGGTCTTCCTCTCAGAAAAAAAGAACCATTTGGTCTCATGTTCAAATCCTTGCAGAGACAAAAACACTAGGTGATGACTGATTGCTGGTTCCAGGTGGCAGGTATCAGGTGGAATTAGTCGAGGTGCGGTCAAGCTGGCGCGGACACCACGGTTATAAAAAACAAATCCCACTCTACAAAAAATTCTTTCAATTTATTCTTGAATCTGCTATACAAGACTTTCTTCTGGACCTTATGGTACCCCCTTATTAGAGTTGTTGGGAAGATAATTGGCTGATTTCTTTTCTCAATCCTTATAAAAAGGACTTGGCTTAAGTGAAGGTGAAGAGCAATAATGACTGAGGAGTTTTTGAAGATAGACTTGTTTGAGAAGATTGTGGCTTAACTTTTACCTTTGATGGGATGATTCTAATTACTTTCTTTCCTAAAGTAACATACCAACTTTTACTAGCACAGATTAAGAATATTTATTATGTTAAGTTAATAGTGTTAAAATAATACTTTGATATGTTGAATTAGTGATGAAGATTTCTCGTAACATTAAGATATTATAAAGTAGTTATTCCCGTTTATATGACGATGTTTGGCCGAATACAAAGTTATAAATGTCAGTTTGAAGTAATAGGTGAAAAGTTGGTTTAACATAGAAAGCGCCATATTGAAGTTAATATTTGAATAGTCAAATAAGTTAAACTCTTAAAAGTTCTGAAAGTTGTATAAAATAATAATAATTAGTTGAATGACATCAAATATTTCTCCATATCCCAAATGGAAAGAACGTCATATATATCGGAGTGGAGGGAGTATTAGCATAAAAACTGTTAGAATTGTTAGAGAGGGAAAAGCTCGGTGTTTAAAGGAATGGTCAAGTCATATGGGACAGACAAAAAAGCAAAGTATGACAACTGATTTAGAACAAAGGGACTACAACATCTCAATTAAATTTTAGTTATTGTTTTCCCTATCCTGATATGTTAGTTCTCTGATATGCATAATGTTGCTGATTTGCCACGGCAGCTTCTATTCTTCTACTCTGAGGTTCTGAACGGTAATGACCCAATGACTCCTATTTTCCTGAGGCTTTTAGTTATCACTTGACTTATAAAGTAATAGTTACTTTACTTCTTTTCGATAAGGAAGAATAAGTGACTTCTGTAGCGACTTATTGGGCTGTAATGATTTTCCTGGACTTACATAATCTCTTCATTTATAGGAGTATCATTGTCAAAGTGTCAAGCTTTCGATGTCTATCTAAATTTTAGCATACTGAATCTTTTCGAGATATACATCTGTTTAATCCGGCTCGATTTTTTTACTTTTAGAACCCAGCTCGATCTTGAGATTTTAACCTAGTTGTCGGGACAGAACTTAACTTGACCTAATTTTAAGGAGATGAACTTTGAGTAGATTTTGTACAATGTTCTATTTGAGCAAATGTTAAATGTATGATAAAATCGTATGTAATCAGAAATAGGTATCTAAATAACTAGGGAGCAATCTATTGCTTCAAGTAGGTCAGACCCTGCTCCTCTGCTAACTCACCATCTGCTATTGAGCATATTTCACCATTCGTTGGTCAATCTATTTCTTTCTGATTTGTATCTTTTATGATTGAGAAAATTCATTGGAATTAGAATTTGCGAGGATTCCATCAATAGATGGAAAATTACACTATGCAAACTGCAACCCAGTTTTGTCCAGTAATATCTTACCTCAACTTCTTTTTGGAAATTATGAAATTATCTAGGATGTTCCTTGTATGTAAGTTCGGAACAAGATATACCTGAATAGATCGGAATGGATACAATCGTTTATAACTGATCTCAACTAGTTTAGGATTGAAGCATTGTTAGTTGATTGTCGTGGTAGAATGACTGATCGTTCCTTATAAGTTTTTTTTTCTCATTCATCAAGATAAAAATATTTTATTTGAAAGAAGAGATTTTTGAGAGTATCCAGCTTAATAACACAGTCATTAAGAATATTTAGACAAAACTTTTAGTAATTCTCTTAAATATTAACCTACCATTAGAGCTATAAGATGTGAAACAGCTTTTTACTAATTCAAACAAGAAGTAAACAATTGTCTGTATAGGGTCACAAAAGTAATGAACTATCTCTGTAAAGAAAAGCAGTGCGAAAGCTATTTTCTCTAGGAACTCACTGGTAATTGCATAGCAAAAGGAAGTGTTTCTTTTAGTAACAAGAAATCTATTCTCATGAGCTGTAAGAGGTACAGTGAAGGAAATGTATCTTTGTCAACATAGCTTGACAAGTAACTAAAAAAAGTTGGCGACTTAGAATACAATGTTAAGAGGAAAGACTCTCTACCTAGACTCTGCTACTATGATTAAAAAGAAGAGATTAAGATGTTTTAGGAAATTTTTTCTTGGGAAGTCATTGGAAAATGATCAAGATTGTATCCCTCAGGGCGTTAGCTAAATTGGCAAAGGTTGAGGGACTTGTGATTTAGGTCGCAGGTTCGAGCCTTGCTCCGATTGAACTAAGTCTGGAACTTCAGTGGAGAAGGGTAGAGGTGCGGGGCCATTAGCCCCGAGTTTCGAGGGCTGCGGTTGGTCCCCAGGGTTGGCTCCGGGTGGATTTGTCGATCATACAGAAATGGTCAAAATAGTAGTTGAAAGAGGCAGTGACGAAGAATAATCACTAAAAAGAGCCGCGGTGCCATCGGAAACACTCACCAAAAATTAATTTAGATTGGTGCTGCTTTGAATGGTGACCCAAAAGACCCAAGAACAGTGAATTATGAACTTTTTTTTGAACTGGAAAAGTAATATAAACTGTGAACTGTGAACTGTGAACTTATGAAAAGGATGAAACACTTTGGTCAGACAAGCAGCGTTAGGTCGCCTGCCACTGGACAAAGGTTATGTAAGTCTCTTCTAAGATCGTATAGCTTTGATGCAATAGCATAATTCACGTGGCTGGTCCATGTATACTTATTGGCTTCATATTAATTGCAGACAGCCATATTTACGTTGTTGCAGGGTGTTTGCTAATGCTCTATGCCAAACAGTTGTTTCACTGTATGTTGCTGTTCACAAACTATGGCATATAAGTGGCCGGTGAGAAAGTCATATAGTTGATACTATACTTGTGTATGTCGCCTAAGTTTCCTCCTTGCCTTAATTAAAATTAGTGGTAGAAAGCAGTTTGTTTGAATCTACTGTCTTGCAGGAATGACATGTTTTTTCTTTCTCTCGTTTACTTGTTAATAATGGGTAAACTATCTCAGAATGACAATGGAGTAAAGTTTAAAACACACATTAGACATGCTCATGATAGCAAAGGTTTGTGATAGGCTTAGTTCTATGCTCTTAGAAAGTGGATTGTATCTGGAAATCTTTGTTTATCAGGTGTTGTTTGTAATGAAACTCTACACATGGAACTTAATGATATCAATGAGCGCCTAGTGTATAGCTGTGTATACATTTCTTGGCGACACTAGAAGTTAGGACCAGCATTGTGTCTAGAAAAGCTGAAACTGAAGCCCCATTGATAGAGGATTTAACTGTTTGATATTCTTTTTTGGGTGAGGGTTTATGGTAAAAAATGGATCTGTAGAAACACGAAAAAGAAAGCTATTGGCAGGTTTCTCCAGAAAAATGTTTTTGTGTGTGCAGGGGTATATGGTGGGAATCAAGAGCATCTTCTTTAGTCTGTTTTATGGTATATGCTGACATTATTAAGTTTAAAATATTCTGGTGCTTGCAATGACTATTTCTGGGCTACAAGAAAACATGCACTTTGGTAGTTTTACTCCTAGATAATACCAATAGAATGAATAGCCATAAACTTGAAGCTGGCACCTTGCAAAAGAAAGGATGAAACAAATCCAGAGAGATAGATCGAGCATGGTAGCAATGGTGGAGAAAAATGGTAGCCGTACTTGATATTACTACTGAAGTTGTCAAAGAAAAGCTGTTGCTTCTACAATTAATCAGGTAACGTCAAATAATCTTTAAGTTGATTAGTCTCGAGGGTTCTTTTTGTCTCTATAAAGACAAAGTATCTCTACCACTGTCCCTAGATCAAGTTTAGATGCCTCATCGTGATTTTAGAGGGCAGCATGAAATTGACCTCAATGAGACTTGCATGTATATTGCACTAGTATAAGGCTTCCAACTGCTCCACTGCTTGACCCTAGAAAAAAAAAATATACTGCTCTATTTGTTGCAGTTTACTTTAGTGGTTACAATGTTTTTCAAGGAAACAATGAAATGGAAAAAGGACAGTGATGTCTTTTTGTTGCTTTAACCATCCTGTGTCTGAAGTCAACTTATTCGATTAAAATCCGAATTCATTCTTGGACCTAATCAGGGGTAAAACACTCTCTAGTCGAAGGTTTTCTATTCATAAAGCTTGAACCCGAATATCTTGTTAAGGGTGGAGGAGACCAACCCATCGCACCCTTTGATGGATGGTGACATTGCTTTGTATTGAGCAATTATAAGGTATCATGATGCGTTCGGTGGCTCATTACACCACCTGCATTCTTCTGCCCTTTTCAGTAATTCTGGCTCATGGTCTGTTAATTGCCTCATTGTTGCACCTTTGGAAGACCAGAACTTCACTAATTGGCTTCTGAAGTTATTGGAGGGTTCAATACTGGCCAGATAAGTGGAAAAGGAACCTTCAGCATTCCACTTGCACGGTATATATTATTAACCATCTAAACTTTTTTTTTTTCAGAGTACTATTGTAGTTTTCAAGGACCAATAACTTTTCTGTTTGTTTGTTTATGACAATGAGGATGGCCACACTTTTCCTCTAGGACTTTTAAGAATGTCCTACTATCATAACTAATAATAAAAGATCCATTTTTGTGTGTCCGTTATTAGTTTAGGGAGTAGGTATTATGCATGTAGGGAGTAGGTATTATGCATGGAACTTCCCTTTTCATCGACTTAATATAGTTTATTATTCATCCAGGAAATTTACCTTTTTGTCGCAAGCTAATACCGTCGGTATTGTATAATTTTCTGAAGGCGTGTATGCTAAGTAGAGCGGTCAAAACCGGCTGGTTCAGTTCATCAGGGAAAGTCCACACGGGCTTTGGAATTTGATGGGTCAGACCGGGACACCATTTTGATAGGCCTTTAAACATCAAGTCCAACCCATCACTATGTGGGCTGTTGGCCTGACCGGGCTAGCCCATTTTTATAAAAGAATATTTTTAATTATTTAATTTAAATTATAATTTAAAAATGCTAACATAAATATTTATAGGATAATATTACATGGTGTTGCTACTTGCTAATCAAGTCTCAAATTCACAAATAAAGTGATTCTAATATTGCTTATTAAGTTTGGTGTTAAGTAAAGATTTGATTGTATGGCTTCAGTATGAAATCTCTATCATTCTATGCAATTATTTTGGGTACAACTGAACAAAAAATGATTTTGTAGGATCAAACCTTCTGCGAAATTGAATATTCTTTGATATTGTTAACACTTACTCCCTCCGTTCCATAATAAGTGATTCTTTTAACTTGTGCAGAACTCTTAAGAAAGTGCTCACTCCTAGAAAATTAGGAGTGTTTTTACTAATTTACCCTTATCAATGCCTAGAAACAGAAAATATGATTAATGAATGTTGATTGTTTAAATAAGGGAAATTTTTGAAGAACTCCCAAAATATTCTTGAAATTCTAAAGAACCATTTATTTTGGAAAAATTGAAAGGCCTAAACAATCACTTATTGTGGAACATAGGAGTAATATATTAATAATAGATTTCGCTCGAACCAAATAGAGATATTAATAGAAAACTAAACATTTAATGAGTAGCAAGCAACTAGCTAAATAGAAATATTAACATAGCTTTGTTCCAATAGATCTTAATAAAATGCAAAAGAAATTGATAATATTCCATCCATTTAAAGTAAAAATAAACTTCTCAAAGAAATTTTCATGGCACTTATGACGTATTCAACACCAGTACATCAACATAATTTTCATCAAGCACATCTGATTCTGCTTGTGACAAATTTGACTTAACATTTTCACTTGCTTTTTATTTTTTTATTTTGTGATTAAATTTTTTTTGGCCCACGGGCTGATCCAATCCACACGCACTTAACTCACGGGCCAGTGGACTTACTCGGACTGGGCTAAAAAATCTCATTTTTAAATGAGTTTCAAAAATTCAAGCCCAATCCTATTAAATTACGAGTTGGATTAGGTCGGCCCATGGGCCTAGCCCACATTGACGACTCTAATGCTAAGTGAAGAGTTTCAGAAAGCAAATCGACTGATGCAAATACAACACACAAACATACCAACTTATTAATAAGATAATGCAGGAACTATACTTAGATTATGTATTTGTCCTATTCTATAATGTAGTCCAAATTCCGTTTTATTTACTATTTCTTACTGATGCACATACAAACACACACAAACATACCAACTTATTAATAAGATAACGCAGGGACTTAGATTATGTTTTTGTCCAATTCTATAATGTAGTCCAAATTCAGTTTTATTTACTATTTCTTCTTTTAGAGGCGGTGTTTGGATAGCTTTCATGCGCCTCCACTATTCCATTGAGCTATCCATCGAACTATAGGTGGTCAGTGGGCCGAGATTGGGTCAGTCGGGTCGGGACCGGAAGGATCAGGTCGGGTCGGGATGGCGGGATCGGGACAGGCGGGATTTGCCGCCATCCCGTCCCGTTTTTGATCCCGTCGGAATCGGGTCGGGTCAGGGCGTTTTTTTTAATTAATTTAAAAAATAACATATATATATAAAACTCAATAACTAAACAAGATAGTGTAATAAAAATATCTCAAGGCTGTTTTTGTGCCTCTTATATTATTTAATAGACATGATTTTTTTTGTAATACAAATACAATTGTCAAAATTGCAACTTTGTGGTGTTGTTCAAAAGTTGCAAATTACATAGTAAAATTGTAATTAAAAAAATTACATTTTGAAAAAAACATGTTCTAGTTTCTTGATAATTTCCTGTGGTTCTTCGGTTGGAATTGTTATTTGTTGGTCAAATTGCTCCACGCCGCTTCCACCACCTTCGGATAAGATTTCGTTGTAGTTTTCGTCTTCTTCTTCGTTGATCTCCGGTTGACCGCACCTTCTCCGCTCCGCTCGTATCCAATCTCTGAATAATACTACAATCTCCAAGTTATCTCTGACTAATGAGTGTCTGTGCTCTCCTATTTGATATCTGCTGGCAAAAAAAGCACATTCAGACGCCGTTGATGACACTTGAATGTTCAAAATATCTTGGGTCATCATTGAAAGTGTCGAATAGGTCTTCTCATTCCCCCTCCAGTATTTCAGCAAGTCTTGACGTCCTTCTTCATTGAAAACTGCTTGGTACGGTACAGAACCCTGCAAAATAAAAATATCAAACTCGCTAATTTGGTTAGTAGCGGTACGACCGCACATTCTATTTCTGAGGCTTTCAATACTAGCCGCAGAAACAACATGTCTTTTGTGAGGTTGTGTTGAAGAAGAAGAAGATGGTATGAAAGCCGGTAGGTTGCTAGCACTTTCTTGTTGGTAAAACCTATATACTTTTTTGCATTCGCCTTCTACGCTAGACAACACTTCTTCTTTAGTTTGATCAATAGGTGGTAGGTGATTTGAATTTTTGGGACTTGGAGGTGGTAGTACTGCTATACAATCATAAATAGTTTCAATAAGTGATTTAGTACCGTATATTTTAATAGTCGGATTTAATACAACACCAATAATATAAATAGTGGGAATAGAAATAATTTTTTTATTGTATTTTGATAAACATTTTTTTAATAGTTGTCTTTTAAACTGGTTTATCCATATATTCATTAAGCATTAAAAATATTAGAGGTATATAAAACAACATAGTTGAAATAATAGGATAATATATACCAGAAAAATCTTTTGTTGCTTGAAAAAATTTATCTAAAAATACAATAAGTTCGGAATTTTTTCCCCACTCGCTATCTACAACAATATCAGCTGGATTTTGATTATGAGACTTAAAAAATAAAGTTATAGGTTTTCTATAGTAATAAGCAACAAGTAGTTGCTCGTATAAAGAATTCCACCTAGTGGTAGTTCTTCTGAAATTTTTCTATAAGGTAGTTGGCAATCGTGACAAGTTTTTTTATATTCTTTTCTTCGTTGTATTCTATTATTTTTAAAAATAAAGTTTATAGCAAATTGTATTTTACTAAGAATGTCTTCAAAAAGTGATAGACCATCCTTTACAACTAATTTATATATATGACACACACATTTTATATGAAAATGATCTGGAAAAGATTGTGTTAAACTATTTTTTAAAATTGTAATAGCATAATTATTAGAAGAAACGTTATCTAATGTAATAGTCATAATTTTATCAGTTATTCCGTAATAATCGCACACTTGATAAATATTTTATGCAATAAAAGTACCAGTGTGTCTATCATCTATATATCTATACGCTAAGATACGTTTTTGCATAGACCATTTATAATCTATCCAATGACAGGTTACCGTTAAATAATCATGGTCATTAGTATTGCGGCCTATATCAGAAGTGATAGCTACTTTGTCATTAAAATGATATAATGAATAATGTAAATACCGTTGATATTCATGTGTAAATTTAAATACATATTTCTTAACAGTTGATCTAGAAAAACCGTTAAAAGCAGGATTATACATATCTCTAATGTAATGAATAAAACCGGAAGATGAAGGAAATGAAAAAGGCAAACCCTCCACAACAACTAATTTTGTTATTGCTTCCCTATCTATATGTTTATTGTAATTAGGACCTACAATTCCCCCCCGTCGTGTGGTTAATTTTACCATGTACTTGATCCAGGACAGTATGTAAACCTTGTCCCGGTGGAGCGGGCGTTTGCGCACCCAGAGAGATAATGTAAACAATAAAAAAATTTAGCTTGCCAAGCTTGTAAAATCAACTTATTTTAAAGTGTTTTTTTCAAAAGTACTTTTCAAAAAAGCTTTTTAGTGAGCAGTTGTGCTTGGCCAATTAGTTCAAAAAGCATTTTTGAACAAACTTTTAAAAAGTGATTTTAAGTGTATTTTTAAAAAGTATTTTACAAAAAAAAAGTGCTTTTGAAAAAAAATTACCCCCTTATCTCAATTTATATGTAGTTTGACTGGACACAAAGTTTAAGAAATAAAAAAAAAACTTTTGAATTTAGTGCTAAAACAAGTCAAACATATTTGTGTGGTTATAAATCATCTCGTTAAGCATAAAAGGTAAAATTTAAATATAAATTATTTTCAAATAAAAAAATATGTCATTCTTTTTTGGACTAACTAAAATGGGAAGTGTGTCATATAAAATGGAATAGAGGGGTACCTTTTTAAGCTTCTGAAATACAACTCTTTTTACTCTCCAGAAACACTTATTTTCTCCAAAAAATTGATCAAACACCTCGCTTTTTAAAAATAATTTCTTTAAAAAAAACATATTTTTAGCCTCTCAAGAGCTTGGCCAAACAGGCTATTAGAATACGATTCATTAAGATTAATATGTTTGAATCTTAATTCACATCGGGATGATTAAGATGTTTCTAGATTTGAACACTGAATGATTAAGATTGTTTATTTTTCAACGTCTGAATGTGCATAATGTATTTATTAAAATATAATAAATATATAATTTAAATAAAAATACAACAAAATATTAAAAAATATATAAATTTATTAAAATAAAAATATTATTTGATAAAAAATGAAAAGATATGTTCACTAGTAATGATGGAGATGTTTTTAGCGATGGTCGTGATGAGTGGATGGTGGGTAGGTTGGGGGTGGTGGTAGGGGTGAGATGGAGGGTTGAGGTGGTGGGTGGCGTGGAGGGGTTGGGGTGGGTGGTGATAGGGGCAGGGTTGGTGTGAAAGGCGGGGTGGTGAGGTGAAGCTGGTGGTAAAAATTATCCATATAAAAGTACTTCTTAATTATGTTACGACTTTGTTCAAACTATGCATTTAATGACTTATGCCTCATTTGTTTGCCCTTAATGAATGCCTGGATCTTAATAATTCAAATTCAGCTCATTAAGTGCATTTGGTTTGAATCTTAATCATTCAGATTCGCCTCATTAAGTTCATTTATTTATTTTTTATGAAGCCTCTTAATTGGTCTGAATGAATCAGATCTGTAACAGAGTCTTAATGCCATTTAGACTCATTTAAAATAATATGTATTATTTCACAAAACATTTCACGACTTCTCTTCTCATTAAAATTTTCATGTCTCTAGCTATCCTTTCTCAACTAAATAGTATCAAGAACTATTGTTGCCGCAAATATTAATTGATTAACTACAACATTAAAATTATTTTCTTGAATCTATCAAAAAAATTATTTGAAATCCTATGTATAATCCTAGTTCATGATCTATTTTGCCCAGGAAATTAAATATGGGAAACCCATCTTATCAATATAATTCCTACCTTCACTTCTCAATCTTTGGAAGATCGCAATGACTCTATAAAGTAGTGTTTCTCGAGACAATAACAACGAATTAAAAAAAATTGAATACTACATAACATAACTCTCTAATCAAATTTAGAACTAAATACATAATATCAAGCTTCAAGAAACAATAGAGAACACTCAGAAATTGTGTCAAGTATTGAAAAGTTTTCTCATTTTTTATCTTATTTTAATAAAGTTTTTTTACTAGAAAACATCTTGTGGAATTAAGCTAGAACAACTCTTTTTAAATCACTTTCACTTGATAGAGAAAGGTTTACCATTTTAATAATAAGCACAAATTTTTAAAAAATTTCATGTTACATTGTTACAATATTTTTTTATATTGATACATAACTTTTATTTGCATTTCAAATGTTCAAATTTTATCTTTATAGAAAAAAGGAGTTAGTTCAAACTTTTAATCAAATATAAATATTTAAAATATTATTTTCTATCAAAATTGAATTTATTTTGCTGAAATGAGATTTCTATAATATTTTATTAATATAGTGGTTAATTTCATATGCACATTCAAATATTGAAATAAATAGTCATAATCATTCAATATTCAGATATAGAGACAATATCTTTATATTCATATATGTATTCAAATTCAGACATCTAGATATACACATCTTAATATTTAGACGTGTATTCAATTTCAGACGTTTTAATCTTAATGAAAATAAATGAAGGCTTAAAATTTAAGTTATTCAGATTCACATATCTATTAAGTACAAACAAATGAGGTCGAACAAGATGAGTTGAATAGTAAGACAAAACTTCGTGTTTTTTGTTCTTTTTTCCCCTCAACAGTTATACATTTGACTGTTACAAAAAAGATTTATTGTACAATAAAGAAAAATGTTTAAAAAAGAATTTATATGATAAAAAAAAAGAAAAATAACACATCCAAAACCTAACGCCTGTGTTTTTTCGTGACTGACACTCTTTTTGAGCCCCCTGCCCCCATAAATGAGTTGATTTGGGCTAAAACAAACCTATATAATATCAAAGATACAATAAATAGACACAAGTCAATTTTATTATCATTGAAAAAACTATAATATGTATACATTGTAAACTGTTCTTGTTGAGTCACCGTTATTTCCCAGCAATGATGTATTAAAGGTGGAGTAAGGAATTTGACGAAAAAAGTGATTTTTTTTTCATTTAGATTAATTAAGGGTGTGTGAAAATATACTCATAATAGCTAACATTTAGCATATATAAATCATGTAATTTTTCGGTGAAAGGTGTGCACCAGACCACCCTTCGATCACAACAAAGTATTGAAGTGTTTACCTCAAAAAAGGTACAATTGAATTTGTAAGTGATTTTAAAGATATGTGTATTGATTTGTAATAGTTGATGATAATCAACTGATAGTAAGTAATAAAATAAAAGAAATAAGTAAGAAAAGTAGTTTGGAAGTGCGGTAAACTTGAATGAATCTTCTTAAATTCGGTCCTCAACTATATTGCTCCGGTTATGAGCCAAAAATGAGAGCTAGTGGTTATCTTCTTAATAAAATTGAGCATAAAAACATAAGTAATGAAAATTGGATGCCCTCCTAGCATGAAGGTTGGGCTCCTTTTATAGCTATGAATTACAAACGTTACAAACTTAAATTCCTTCTCCACTTAAATGTCATCAATGCTAATTATGGCCATTGATGGCTTATGAATGAAGAATAACAGTTGTAACAGCTGAGTAATGGTTGAGTAATGATTGGGTCATGACTATCACCATGTCTGGTCCGATTACAAGCTGAGTGCCTTTGGGTCTTCATCTGGTGTCAACTAGCTTGATCTCCATTCGATGTCAATTGATTCGGCTGTCACTCGACCTTGCCTTAATACCCGGACTCACTCCGGTATAATCCATATTCGATACGAAGCATTGTTATTCCCTTCGATTTCATACTTAAACCATGCCACGTGTCGTGTCGGTTTTCACTAAGGCTGGACAGTGGGCCGGGTCGGGACTTGAAACCGGGACGAGACCTGGGCTCATCCCGCACAGGTCCGTACCGCCCCAGACCTGCCCCGCCCCGACCCCCTCTTTGCAAAAATGATTGTTGTACAATGACCATTTTATATTTTGGCTGTTGTGCAACAGCCATTTTTGTCCCCCAATCCCATAAACCCCCCTACCCCCTTAATATTTATTTTAACCACTAAGTTACTATATTTACACTTTAACCCACTTTTCCAACTATAAATACATCATTTTCTCTTCATTTTATCTCACAAATCTTCCTACAATTTATCTAATCTCTCAACTCAATCTATCTCTCTACAAGTCTATAATTACATTGCCTACTAAATATTTTATTTTATTTGCTCATTTGTATAATTGTATCAAAGTTCAAAAATTGGGACTGAAGTTGGCAACTAGCTTAAGGATCATCAATCGAGCAAAGTTTCAATTTTCAACCTCGATTACAAGTCGATGTTACGTCGGCATTTGGTACCTTCGTTCCTTCATTAAATTATTATTGTTACTTTATTTTAATTATCGCACTTAATTTCATTATTTTTAATTATTTATTTACATAATTAAAGAGGTATGTTTAAGAGGTATGTTTAAGGGTAAGGGTAAAAGTAAGGGTAAGGGTGCTTCTTCTAGTAGGGGTAACAAGGGCATGAGTACTTCTTCTAGTCATCATATTCCTAGATAGGATGATTTGATTGATTACACTCATATAGATGAAACTGATTTTTTTAATGATACCATTAGATAATGAGATATATTCTGCAACTGAATCAGACTTTAATTTAGAAGATAATCTAGATAACACACCCACTAATCTAGATGACACACCCACTAGTGCACCCCAAACTGGAACTGGAACACCTCATATTCTCCCTAGTATGAGACGAGGCCCCACACAATGAAAATTAAAATCAGCTGCATGAGATGTTTTTGATAGGGACCAAGAGAATCAATTTGTTAGATGCAAAATTTGTAAAAATGTTTATAAATTTAAAATGGAAAAAGGTCTGGGTGGGACATGAGGTTTATTGAGACATGTACAAAGCTTTCACAAAGCTAGGTGAGATGAATACGAGGCTACAAAGTCGGGTGCGCCAATGCGCTCTCAGTCGGGACAAGGTTCACATAGTGTCCCAGACCAAGTACAGAGTCAAATTAACTCGATGACGGGGGGAATTGTAGGTCCTAAATACGATAAACATAGAGATATGGAAGCAACAACAAAATTAGTTGCGGTGGAGGGTTTGTCTTTTTCATTTTCTTCCTCTCCTGGCTTTATTCATTACATAAGAGATATGTATAATTCTGCTTTTATCGATTTTCCTAGATCAACTGTTAGGAGAGACATTTTTAAATTCACACACGAATATCAACAATATTTACGTTATGCATTATATCATTTTCCTGGCAAAGTATCTATCACTTCTGATATACGCCGTAGTACTAACGACCATGATTATTTAACTGTAACATGTCATTAGATAGATCATAATTGGTCTATGCAAAAACGTATTTTAGCATATAGATATGTTGATGATAGGCACATTAGAAATTTTATTGCAGAAAATTCCATCAAGTTTGCGATTATTATGGTATAACTGACAAAATAATGACTGTTACGTTAGATGATGCTTCTTCTAATAATTATGCCGTGAGACTTTTAAAAATCTATTAACTCCATATTTTCCTAATCATTTTCATATAAAACGTGCGTGCCATATTTATAACTTAGTTGTAAAGGATGATCTATCACTCTTTGAAGACATTCTTAATAAAGTACAATTTGTTATAAACTTTATTTTAAAAAGTAATAGAATACAAATAAAAAAAGAATATAAAAAAACTTGTCACTATTGTGGACATATTATAGAAAAATTCCTGAAGAAGTAGCGACTAGGTGATATTCTCTATATGAACAACTACTTGTTGCTTATGATTATAGAAGACCTATAACTTTATTTTTTAACGCCGATAATCGAAATCCAACTGATATGAATGATTGAGTAAAAATTTCAGAACTTACTGTATTTTTAGAGAAATTTTTTCAAGCAACTAAAGAATTTTCTGATATATATTATTCTACTATTTCAATTATGTTATTTTATATAGCTATAATATTTTTTTATTACTTAATGAATATATGAAAAACCCATCTTATAAGGCACATAATAAAAAAAAGTTTATCAAATTAAAAAATATTTTTTTCCTATTCTCACTATTTATATTATTGATATTGTATTAAATTCGACTATTAAAATAGATGGTTGTAAAGCACTTATTGAAACTATTTATGATTGTATAGAAGTACTTCCACCTCCAACTCCAAAAAATCCAAATGAACAACCACCTAAGGAACCAACTAAAGAAGATGTTTTGTCTAGCATACACGATGAATGCAAAATAGTATATACGCATTGCTAACAAGAAAGTGCTAGCAACCAACCGGCTTCTATACCATCATCATTATCATCATCATCATCATCATCATCTTCTTCTTCTTCAATACAACCTTATAAAAGACATGTTGTTTCTACGACTACTATTGAAAGCCTTAGAAATAGAATTTTAGTGGTACCACTGCTAATCAAGTTAGCGAGTTTGATATTTTTGTTTTGCAGGGTGTTGTACCGTACCAAGCAGTTCTCAATGAAGAAGGACGTGAAGACTTGCTTACATACTAGAGGGAAAATGAGAAGACATTTCCGACACTATAAAAGATGGCCCGAGCTGTGTTGAACATTCAAGCGTCATCAACAACGTCTGAAGGTGCGGTCAACCAGAGACAACTTGGAGATTGCAGTTTTATTCATAGATTGGATACGAGAGAAGCGTAGAAGGTGCGGTCAACCGGAGATCAACGAAGAAGACGACGGAAACTACAATGAAATCTTGTCCGACGGAGGTGGAAGAGTCGTCGACCAATTTGACCAATAAAAATCCAATTCCAACCGAAGAACCACAAGACATTGTGAAGAAATTAGAAAGGTGTTTATAAATATGTGATTTTTTTCCAATTTTGAAATTGTATTACAAAAAAATCATATTTCTATTAAATAATATAAGAGGCACATAAACAACCTTGAGATGTTTTTATTACACTATCTTGTTAAATTATAGAAGTGTTTATATATATTAAGTGGCAAAAAAAACCCGGTCCCGAACCGCCCCGCCGGCCCCGCCACAGCCCCGAACCTGACCCAATCCCCATTCCCGCCGGGACCCTCCCCGCCCTGCCCCGAACCCGGCTCACTGGCCACACTTAGTCTTCATTGTATACAGATAGTCCCCACACTTCTCGAATCAAAGTTTACCAAAGTGATGGATAGTGAAAATGATTCCTTCCTTCTTGCCGGAAAGTCATGTAATCACCCTCGCTATTGCCTCGATAAAAATCTTGCCAGAAAAACCATATTCGGGATAAAAATTGGACTAAGGAAAAAGAGTGCAGAACCTTAGGGATTCAGATGACATCTCCGCCACCAGTTTTTCTTTCGTCAATGGTCGGTCGGTGTTGAAAAAGTAACACTACCGTAAAAAGCTTGATCTCGAATTTTTATTTTTCATCCGAAACGTTTAATCTTTGAGTTTCAACCCTTGAGTTTTAGTTATATCCAAAAATTCTCGTGGATTTTTAGTGCATCAGAAATTTTTATTACCTCACGGCTTTTGAGATCGAGGATGTTAATGACCAGCAATTTTCTACTTCTGGTTTTGGTAAAGTTCGGGAATTAAATACATTCGGTTAACTTTATGACCGGGAAACAAAGCATCCGGCCTTTAGTCATTAGACTTAAACAGGGTTTTAACTTAGTTCTAACCAGGAATAATTCCTCCGGTATGAAGCCTTTTTATCTGTGACTTTATTGAAACTTTAACTCCTTTAATTTTCATCGGAATTAATCATTCGATTATTGGGTGAAGTTTTGGGCCTAATGCTTATGAAGAGGACGTCTCCTTTTCATCTTGTCACAATTGTTAGGATTCGTAGTTCTTAGGATTTGTAGTCCTTAAGTGTTAGGATTCGTAGCCCTTAGGATTTGCATTCCTTATTTGCTTTTAAGTGTGAGTAAATTTAAAAATAATTTAGTTTATTCGGACATATACAAGAATGTTTAAAAGGTACAAATTTTGCTTCATTCTTTCCTCGAACATACACAAGTACTTTTGTATGTAAGATAGTTTAGAGGAAATTAACAAAAGTACATTGCAAGAGAATTGCGATAAAGCTGACATTTATTGGGTCTAGTCGGTTCTTGATTTTGTTTCCTTCTATTTTTTTCCCTGGGGCTGTTCTGGCGGTCCCCAGTCCTTTTTTATTTATTCTGGAGCCAGTTCAAGCTATCTCCGATATTTATTCTTGAGTACGAAGTATGAGGATTCAGGCATGGTGCCTTCGGGCATAGTGCCTTCCTTTAACTCTACTCCGGAGCCATCTTCAAATGCTTCCGGTACTTATTGTCGTAGTTCCCACTACACTGATGCAACAATCCCCAGTATTTGTTGACATTACTGTTTTTCGTATAAATCATTTTCAGGCGATTCGCTCCGAAAATTCTCCTTCCTCATATCAATCCATGATCCCGATGGGTACCGTTAGAACCAGTGCTTGGAATGCCTCCGATCAAAGTTTTGTTGATCTTTATTTTGAGTCATAGAAGATGTCGATGCAATCATCTGATCATCTTCCACGCGAACTTTGAACTCGTACCTATTATGTACATCTGCCAATGTCACTGCCGGAAATTCCAACAGGTTCTCCTTTAATTTGAACGAAGCACTGGAGCTCATAGGATTCATCCCTTTAGTGAAAGCTTCAGCTGTCCATTCATCCGGTACTCGGGGAAGAAACATTTGTTCTATTTGGAACCTGGTCACGAACTCCCATAGCAATTTCGTATCCTTTCGTACAATTTTGAAAATATCAGTTTTTTCCTTGAACTTTTCGAGCACCTGCATGTGCCTTTTGTTGACACCCAATTTTGTCCCATCTTTTCTGATTTTATTTATAATTTTTAATATTTTTGACACTTAAAAACAATTTTAAAATATAGGTATTATTATTGTTGTTATTTGCATATTTTACCGTCATTTGCATTTTTATATCATAATCATACTTTTATCCTAATATTATATGTTATTTTATTTTCGCAAAACGGCATTGTATTTTTATTTTTTATTTAAGCATCAAACATTTCACAAATATTATATTTTTATCATATTGTCATCTTTACAATTTATAAATTTTGCAAAGCTTTCTTTTTATATAATAAAACTCTTTTTTATATTTTAAACCCATAACCCATTTCATTTCCCCCAAAACAACTTCTACTCAACCCAAAACAATTCCTACCCAACCCAAACTAAAACCCATTTCGTCCAAAGCCCAACTCATCACCCATTTATTTCCCCAATCCAAAACAATTTCAACCCAAAACAATTTCTACTCAACCCAAAACATTTCAACTTCCCCCCTTTATTTTTCAGGCCAACCGAAACCACACCCTTTCGGCCCACACCCGAGGCCCAACCGGCCAACCCGCAAGCCCAACCCCACTCCCCCTTTATTTTTATCTCTTAAACCAAACACCCCCCAAAAAAAGAGAAAAAAAACCCTACACCATTACTCTCTTTCTCTCCCAAATCAGCCGCACACACCCCGCACTTGACCCCACTCGTCGCCGGTCACCGCCACCCTACACCACCTACGCCGACACCCTCACCCCCTAACCTTCCAATCAACCGCATACTCCATACCCGTACCCCCAAATCGTCGAACCTTACCACTACCCCGACAAACCATTCCGGTCACCGCCACCCTACACCACATCGCCGGTCACCTCACCACCACCAACCCCTGAAAACCGACACCACCCATACCCTTATCCCTGAAAATCCGAAACCCATCTATAAATACCCCTTTTTGTTCACTGTTTTGGGGTCGATTTTGTGGATTTTTTGTCCGAAAATAGGGAGTTTTGGTCGGAGTTTATGTCGAAAATCGGGTATTATTTTGCCCTTTGTTCACTGTTCCGGATTGGGTCATCGATCCAGGTCGGGTCGACCCGGTTTGGGTAAGATATCCATATTTTTATGTTTTTTATATCTTGTTGTTGGTTATCTGAAAATTTGAAAAGAAATCGATTCGGGTTGAAAACATCCGATTCGGGTCGGGTCGACCCGATTTGGTTAAATTTCCAGATTAATTGTGTTTAATATTTTGTTGTTGGTTATCTGAAATTTGGAAAGAAATCCATTCGGGCTGAAAACATCCGATCCGGTTCGAGTAAATTTTCAGATTTTTGTGTTTTATATTCTGTTGTTGGCTATCTAAAAATAATAAAAAAAATATTCTGGATCGGGTCATCGATCCTGATTCGGGTCGGGTCAGCCCGGGTCAAGTAAATTTCGTTTTTTGTATTTTTGTATCTTTGTTGTTGGTTATCTGAAAATAAATAAATAAAAATGTTTTATTCCGGGTTAGGTCGACCCGAAATCCGGGTCGGGTCACTATTCAGAACTCGGGTCAGATTTTCAGAAACATTCCAAATCCTGTTTCGGTTTGAAAATTTAGAATTCGGGTCGCATATTTTAATTGCAAACTGTTGGTTTATTTTGGCATTTAAATATCCATACACGGATATCTTACTGCTTTACTGCTTTAGGCCGATGAAATTGAATTAGAGGCCGTTCTTTTTTTGTTTCGTTTCTCTGTTTTTTTTTTAGTTTACTGTTTTAAACATCCGTGCAACGAATTACTTTTTTATTGTTTTAACTAATACTACACTTAGGCCGATGAAATTGAATTCGAGGCCGCGCTTTTTTTCGTTTCTGTTTCAGTTTACTGTTTTGGCATTTAAACATCCGTGCACGGATTGTCTTACTGATTTACTGATTTATATAAATACTGCATTTAGGCCAATAAAATTGAATTTGAGGCCGCGTCCCTTCGGATATCATTTCTCAATTTCTGTTTTTTTTTCTTTTTACTATTTTCGGCACCATTTTACTGATTTGAATATTATACTACACTGGCCGATGAAAAAATATCCATCGATTTTTGAGGCCTCCACAGTTGTAAAGACGGAAAATAAAACTTCTGGGCAATGATGAAATTTAAATCTTTTTCACCCGAGAGACCAATATGTTCGGTAGGCAAGGCAACTAAAATGACCAACGAGTCATATGTTCGCAGCCACGACGTGATTGGAATGATTTTTTCAAAATTTAAGTCTGAGTCCTCCGTAATAAAAACATTTATTGTTTTGGATACGGATCCGAAGTTATGTATATTCATTTGTTTCTAACCGTTTGTTCTTGACAGCTTGCAAGGGTTAAAGTCAAAGAAGGAAAATACCCTCGGAGATTATTTATTTTGTTGTTGTTTTTACTTTCTTTAATTTAGCTTTATGTCATTCTGTATTGTAATAGTATTGTACTATGAAATTATTGAAATATTTAGAATATGTAGAATTAGATTAATTAATAGGGTAGTCAAAAACTTGAAACCCGTCGCTAGTTTATTTATTTTTAGGCTCGGTTAGTTTTAAAATCGTTAATCGCTAGTTTATCTATTTTTAGGCCCGTTGCCCATAAAAATCACCTTGCGTATATTTTTATCAATTTTCATACAAATGCATACTTGTACGAATGCATCATTTTATTAACTACTTGCAACATTATTGTTATACTTGTAAAAACATGCATTTTTCTTACTATAATAATTAACCTGAGTTTGATCGGATAACCGCAAGTTAGCGGATCTTAAAGGATGCCTAACCCCTTCCCTTTAGGATAATAAAGAACCCTTATTTAGAATCTCGTTAGTTTCGCAGACCACAAAATTGGAGTTATTTTGCAGCATTTAGTTAACATTTAGGTGCTCTAATTCACCTTAGAATAATTAGGTGGCAACTTCTCAAGCAAGCAGTTTTGTCCAATCCAGAGGGAATCGACGCCATCACGTCGCGAAGCCCGTAGGTCAAAAATGGGCGCCACAGCATGGCGACTCCGCTGGGGAAATCAGGTTCTTAACCATAGCAAGTTCAGGTTAATTATTATTGCGCTTTATTTTGCTACTTATTTATTCTACTGCTTCTAAGGCGTATGGGCGGAGTGTCCGGACCATCCAGTGGCCGCGTAGCCTTCTCACTCGAGTAGTCCGCTCGGGAACCTTGAGTCCAGTAAGCCCAATCTTAGTAAATTTAGGATAGAGCTATACCCTTTTATTTTTAATCATGCATACATACACCATAGGTGGGTCGATCCTTGGCATCGACTCCACAATTAAGAAATCCACCAAAATTGGCGACATTTGTAGCGTGATAATGATGGACTAATCCAAGCCTAATCATGACATGCCGATATTGGAAAATGTACATACATTTTGTCTTCATTTCCAACAAAAGCACTGTAGTTTGACAGCTTGGATTATTCTGTCATAATCTCTCATATTTGGCGTTTAGGCCCACCTCTGGCATAAGAGAGGCTCCATTCATGATAGGACGCATATTTAATTCCCGCACAGTTTGTTTGTTATTTTTCTTCTTTTATCTCTGTACATATTATTTAATGCAATAATTAGCTGCTTCAATTTTGTACATATCATACCATGTCGCTTGCGACTCTTGAATAGAAATTGTGTCACTGCCCAAGGATAAAACGTTCTTGAACATCAAGACTCGGATCTCGTGAAGCAATTAGGGGAGTTTTTTACCATATTTTCACACTCTTACATTTTATTATTCTTTTAGTGACTTTCCTCCTTTCACCAGTTGCTCTTATTTTTGCAGGAAGATCGTCCTTGCGAACAGTTGGGGGGGGGGGTCGTTCTAAAACATTATTCCTGGATATACTCCAGGAAAGAACAAAGCCAAAGGCTTTCACAAAGATGACCGAAAGATGTTTTGACTGGAAAAAGTCAGCCAACACCAGATTCAACGAGTCATCACTTTAATTTGTCTATACTTTTGTTTTGTTACATATTTGCAAATTCAGTTGATATGTTTAATTTTCGTTACATAATTTCTTTATATCATACCATTTTTACAACATATCCTCACGAACTACGAGTGTCTGATTCTCACTGTACGGTGTGATACGTAGGTAGCCCTTCTCGGGTTCGACAACACTAAAAAAAATCAATAAAAAAAAATGCACTTCCTTGTCCGCCTTAGAGGGGGACATATGTGGTTTATCAATCTTTTCATTTATCCTATAATGGACAATCATTTTTTTTATTATTACATGCATCCTATTGTGGATAATCATTTTCTCATTGCATTCATTCTACTGTGGACAATTATTCTTTACTTTGCATTCGTCCCATAGTGGGCAATCATCTGTTTTATACAATTTTTACTTTTACTATCCTATCATGGATGAATTTCTTTGAACATACATTTTATATATACTGCTTGCACGAACAACGCACACCTGATTCTCGTCAAAGATGAGATACGTAGGCAGCCCTATTCGAGTTCGGTACCCTTTATTCAAAAATACAAAAAATATATATATATATTTTAAGAATCATTGATTGACTTGGTTGATACCAACACAATTAGGAGTGTGCATAAGAAAGAACATGCGGAGAAGACTGACTTTGTGGTAAACCATAGATTCTTTTGCTACCTCCCATTCATGCCTGTGGCGACACTTGAAAAATTATTTTGCATACTTCCAAGATATGAACAAAATCAACCTCATTGTTTCATATGCATCGTGTGGTGAGTCTTTAGAATAAGTTCAATTGCATTGCATTGTGATCTAGAACTTGGCTCGAATATTTGTTGAGGCGAAATCCTGAGTAACACTTGGTATAGGAAAGGATTGTAGGCTTTCTTTGATCCGTTTGAGCCTTTCCAACTTATCAAATAACATTATTCGTCCTTTGAGCCTGAAGCCTATTTTTTTTAACAACCACATCTTATGCCTATACCCTTTCTGAGTGCGTACACACTCTATCCCTCTCTTGGCCCGACCTCCTTAAGCGCATCAGAAATGTGAAAATTGCTGAAAATATCCGAATTGAAGTGCAATGCTCCCAAAAGAGGAAAACAAAACAAAACAAAAGGACGACTTCACACAAAAGGGAAGTCAAAAGCCCCGACAATATCAACAAAAAAAAAAAGAAGAAAAAATGAAAGGAAATAACTCCGAAAAAGGGGAAAAAGCTCCAAACGAAATATTCAAAAGAAGTTGGTACGAAACAAAAGGGGCAAAAAGAAGCAAATCGGCATCAAGGCACAAATACCAAGCACAGATATATTCCAATGCTCAAGGAAGGATTAGTCACTCCTTACCCAAATGATATCCTTTCCTTTCCCTAAGCCTTCATTACAAACCCATAACAAGCCCTACATGATCCTATACCGAGGGTTCTCATATTAGTGGATACTCACATGACGGCCAAGCATATGGTATCACAATTAAATGCATTGAACATCTTTCTGAGGGTGAGTGTACTTCTCTACACGTCCCAAAGTTCAAAATGCTGAAATACATATGAGAATGGGACTTTCTTTCAGTGAGGGCATTTGAAACATGAGGATGCATATATGTCAAAATCTTGGCTTGAAGCGAGTGTCGATACTCAGGTATGTCTGAGGTAGCATTTGAAGCTGTAGGAATTACCCTGAAGTCCGTCTCGGTTAGACATGAAACAAATAACGGGAACCCCTAAGCACAATACTAATTGTTGGTACCAACCAAAGTCAAGACGTGATTCTGTCTTTTTCATATTTTCAAAAAAAAAAAACAACAAAAAAAAAACCTTGAAAAATATATTGCATCATTTTTCAAACTCTAGTCACTCTCTTATAAAAAAAAAACATTCTACAAATACAAATCTCTTTTGTCATGAACTACGTTATGACCTGATTCCCTCGGCGGGATACGTAGGCGGCCACATCAGCTTCGGTCCCATTAAAAAAAATCCTTACAATCCTTTTTGCTTATAGAGAACTACGTTATGACCTGATTCCCTCGACGGGATACATAGGCGGCCACATCGGCTTCGGTCCCATTTTTAGAAAATCCTTACAATCTTTTTTTTGCTTGCAGCGAACTACGTTATGACCTGATTTCCCTTGTCGGAATACGTAAGCGGCCTATATCGGCTTCGGTCACACCATCAAAAATTTTCTTCCATTGTCTTGCACACAACGCAATAGGCTCACATGATTGCCTTAACAGGACAAACAAGTTGCCCGCACAGACTCGGTTTTGTCCAGTTAGAAGTTCAACATCTTCATATATACCAGAAACTGGGGCATATTTAAGGGTTCACTGCAAGAATATGCCAATGGACCTGGAAAATGCCAGACAACTAAGTCTTCAATCTAAACCAGTATGAGCTTGCAAGCATCCAGGGCAAAAGCTACAACTCACAAATTTCTTTGAATGCAGGTCTTCAGGTTGACAAAGGCAGAGAAGCCGCAACATGTGTGCTTAATTTGGCAAAGACGTCGCCTCACATTTTCGTCCGTGCAAGGACGACATTTCAATTCACAGTCCACAGGAGTTTGAATCGGCAGAAGATTCAACACAACGTGGAATCATATTACACCAAATTGACGTCATTTACATCTTTCACAGCATTACAACGACAGCAACACGCCCATACAACGGCGTCATCAGCAACACGCATATGCAACGGCGTCATCTGCACAACACGTCTACACAATGACGTTTTCAACGCACCACGTCTATGCAACGACGTCATTTCAACCCATGCGGGTCACAAACGCATCACGTCAATACAACGACGTCATTTCAGGCGCCCACCTTCTAATACGGGTATTTTAATTTCAGTCAGGCGCCCACCTCCTAATGCGGGTATTTCAATTTTCGTCAGGCGACCACCTCCTAATGCGGGTATTTTAATTTCAGTCAGGCGTCCACCTCCTAATGCGGGTATTTAAATTTCAGGCGCCCACCTCCTAATGCGGGTATTTAATTTCTGTCAGGCGCCCACCTCCTAATGCGGGTATTTAAATTTCAGTCAGGCGCCCACCTCCTAATGCGGGTTTTTAAATTTCAGTCAGGCGCCCACCTCCTAATGCGGGTATTTAAATTTTAGTAAGGCGCCCACCTCCTAATGCGGGTATTTTAATTTCAGTTAGGCGCTCACCTTCTAATGCGGATATTTCAATTTCAGTCAGGCACCCACCTCCTAATGCGGGTATTTTATTTTCAGTCAGGCGCCCACCTCCTAATGCGGGTATTTCATTTTCAGTCAGGCGCCCACCTCCTAATGCGGGTATTTAAATTTCAGTCAGGCGCCCACCTCCTAATGCGGGTATTTTAATTTCCGTCAGGCACCCACCTCATAATGCGGGTATTTTAATTTCAGTCAGACACCCACCTCCTAATGCGGGTATTTTAATTTCAGTCATACACCCACCTCCTAATGCGGGTATTTAAATTTCAGTCAGGCGCCCACCTCCTAATGCGGGTATTTAAATTTCAGTCAGGCGCCCACCTCCTAATACGGGTATTTTAATTTCAGTCAGGCACCCACCTCCTAATGCGGGTATTTAAATTTCAGTCAAGCGCCCACCTCCTAATGCGGGTATTTCAATTTCTGTCAGGCGCCCACCTCCTAATGCGAGTATTTTAATTTCAGTCAGGCGCCTACCTCCTAATGCGGGTATTTTAATTTCAGTCTGGCGCCCACCTCCTAATGCGGGTATCTTAATTTCAGTCAGGCGCCCACCTCCTAATGCGGGTATTTTAATTTCAGTCAGGCGCCCACCTCCTAATGCGTGTATTTAAATTTCAGTCAGGCGCCCACCTCATAATGCGGGTATTTTAATTTCAGTCAGGCGCCCACCTCCTAATGCGGGTATTTAAATTTTATGTCAGGCGCCCACCTCCTAATGCGGGTATTTCAATTTCATTCAGGCGCCCACCTCCTAATGCGGGTATTTTAATTTCAGTCAGGTGCCCACTTCCTAATGCGGGTATTTCAATTTCAGTCAGGCGCCCACCTCCTAATGCGGGTATTTTAATTTCAGTCAGGCGCCCACCTCCTAATGCGGGTATTTTAATTTCTGTCAGGCGCCCACCTTCTAATGCGGGTATTTTAATTTCTGTTACGCCTATGCAACGACGACATCTGCATAACGTCTAGTCAACGACGTCATCTCCTTACGCCTATGCAACATCGTCATCTGCATCGGGGAAGTACTTCGAACGTTGTTCCACCCTTCCCCAGTATCTCACCACATCTGCAACCAGTGTCATCATAAGTCGACACTAGGGCGTTGTTTCTTGAATCTGCACCATCTTTTACAACTTCTCTCCCCCACGGAATTCTATTTCTTACCATGCATCTCTAATCTTCCCTCGAGTCCCGATGATCAGGACAAAATTGGCTACTCAGTCAACTTCTTTGTCCGAAAACTCTTTCATCGTCTCCGGCCAAAGAGGGGCATCTGTTGACACCCAATTTTATCCCATCTTTTATGATTTTATTTGCAATTTTAAATATTTTTGACACTTTAAAACAATTTTTAAATATAGGCATATATATGTATATATATCATTATTATTATTATTATTATTTACATTTTTATTGTCATTTGCATTTTTATATCATAATCATACTTTTATCCTAATATTATATGTTATTTTATTTTTCGCAAAACGGCATTGCATTTTTTATTTTTATTTTAAGCATCAAGCCTTTCACAAATATTATATTTTATGATATTATCATCTTTACAATTTATAAATTTTGCAAAGCTTTCTTTTTATATAATAAAACCCCCTTTTTGTATTTTTAAACCCATAACCCATTTATTTCCCCAACCCAAAACAATTCCAAACCCCCATTCGAAGCCCATCCGGATCGGCCCAATACCCAACTCCCCATCCCTTTATTTCCCCCTCTTTAAAACAAAACCCTACACTCAAACTAAAAACCCTATCATTTTCTCTCAACTCCCGTCGCCAGACACCCCATGCCCCTAACCCCGACGTGACCCTACACCCACATCACCACCACGACGCCGACACCGTCTCCGACACCAACCAGCCACCATACCCGCGACCTCACGTCGCCGACCAACTCACCACTGCCGCCACATCGCCGACCAACTCACCACAACGCCGACACCGTCGCCCAACACCACCAACCAACCCGTCAACCCCATACCCTATCCCCCCAAAATCCGAAACGCATCCATAAAATACCCCCTTTTGTTCACTGTTTTGGGGGGTCGGTTTTGGGGTTTTTGTCTGAAAAAGAGGGAGTTTTTGGTCGGAGTTCAGGTCGGATTTTGAGTGGATTTTTGCCCTTTGTTCACTGTTCCGGGTCGGATAATTGCTTCGGGTCGGGTCGACCCGGTTTGGGTAAGATTTCCATATTTTTATGCTTTTATATCTTCTTG
This sequence comes from Anisodus acutangulus, assembly GCA_029783415.1. Taxonomy (NCBI): domain Eukaryota; kingdom Viridiplantae; phylum Streptophyta; class Magnoliopsida; order Solanales; family Solanaceae; genus Anisodus; species Anisodus acutangulus. The sequence goes on along the minus strand of CM056511.1, from coordinate 34,452,952 downwards.
TTGGTTATCTATAATTTGGAAGAAAATCAATTTGGGTTGAAAAACATCTGATTCGGGTCGAATTATTGACCCGGGTCGGGTCGACCCGATTCGGTCAAATTCCAGATTTTTGTGTATTTATATTTTGTTGTTGGTTATCTGTAATTTGGAAGAAAATCGATTCGGGTTGAAAAACATCCGATTCGGGTCGGGTCACTGACCCGTGTCGGGTCGACCCGGTTCGGTTAAATTCCAGATTTTTGTGTGTTTATATTGTGTTGTTGGTTACCTGAAAATTTGGAAAGAATTTGATTCGGGTTGAAGTATCCGATTCGGGTCGGGTCACTGTTCCGGGTCGGGTCGACCCGGTTCGAATAAATTTCCAGATTTTGTGTTTTAATATCTTGTTGTTTATTATCTGAAAATCAAAAAAAATGTTTGAATCCGGGTCGGGTCAACCTGAGATCCGGGCCGGATCACTGTTCAGTGTCCGAGTCGGGTCAAATTTCAGAATTCGGGTCGGACGTTTTAATTGCAAACTGTTGGTTTATTTTGGCATTTAAATATTCATACACGGATATCTTGTATTTTGCTGTTTTATCATTTTAACTAATACTGCACTTAGGCCGATGAAATTAAATTCGAGGCCGCTCTTTTTTTCTTCGTTTCGTTTCTCTGTTTTCTGTTTTTTCTGTTTACTGTTTTAAACATCCGTGCAACAGATATCTTGTTGTTTTACTGTTTTATTGTTTTTAACTAATACTGCATTTAGGCCGATGAAATTGAATTCGAGGCCGCGCTTTTTTTTTTTTCGTTTCTGTTTCAGTTTACTGTTTTGGCATTTAAACATCCGTGCACGGATTGTCTTACTGATTTACTGATTTATATAAATACTGCATTTAGGTCGATGAAATTGAATTCGAGGCCGCGCTTTTCTTCTTTCGTTTCTCTGTTTCTTTAATTTACTGTTTTAAACATCCATGCCACGGATATGTACTGTTTTTGAATTAAATACTACAATGACCGATGAAAAAATATCCGTCGATTTTTGAGGCCTCCACAGTTGTAAAGACGAAAAATAAAACTTCTGGGCAATGATGAAACTTAAATCTTTTTCACCCGAGAGACCAACATGTTCGGTAGGCAATGCAACTAAAATGACCAACGAGTCATGTTAGCAGCCACGGCGTGATTGGAATGATCTTTTCAAAATTTAAGTCTGAGTCCTCCGTAATCAAAACATTTATTATTTTGGATACGGATCCGAAGTTATGTATATTCAATTATTTCTAACCGTTTGTTCTTGACAGCTTGCAAGGAATAAATTCAAAGAAGGCAAATACCCCTCGGAGATTATTTATTTTGTTGTTGTTTTTTACCTTTTTTAATTCAGCTTTATTTCATTATGTATTGTAATATTATTGTACTTGAGAAATTATTGAAAGGTTTAGAATAGGTAGACATATAATTAATTAATAGGGTAGTCTAAAATTGGAAATCCATCGCATTTTATTTATTTTAGGCTCGGTTTGTTTTAAAATCGAAAATCGCTAGTTTACCTAGTTTTAGGCTCGTCACCCATAAAATTTACATTGCATATATTTTTTTTTATCAATTTTCATTCAAATTCTTACTTTTTCCAGCTTTATGTGTATATTAATGCCATACAAATGTATACTTGCACAAATGCATCATTTCATTAAATACTTGCAACATCATATTAACTTTATGTTTTTAAATATGCATTTTCTTAGTATAATAATTAACCTGAGTTTGGTCGGATAATCGCAAGTTAGCGGATCTTAAAGGATGCCTAACCCCTTCCCTTTAGGATAATCGAGAACCCTTACCTAGAATCTCATTAGTTTCGTAGACCACAAAATTGGAGTTATTTTGGTATTTTTTTTAGTTAGCATTCAGGTGCCCTAATTCACCTTAGAATAATTAGGTGGCGACTCCTCAAAGCAAGCATTTTTATCCAATCCAGAGGGAATCGAGGCCATCGCGTCACGAAGCCCGCAGGTCAATCGGGCGCGACACCTTCTGCAAGCATTTCAAATGAGTTAATAGAATGTTCGGGAAATTGAGAATACCAGGTCATTGCTATTTTGGATAATGTTTCGCCAGATTTCTTCAGCAAAATAGACTCTATCTCATCCGGATGAATATTGTTGCCCTTCACCGCATAAGTGTATGAGGTCACATGCTCATGTGGATCTGTAGTTCCATGATACTTCGGGAGTTCTGGCATTTTAAACCTTTCTGGTATCAACCTCGGAGCTGCGCTCGGTGGGAATGACAACTGGATGTATCTCTTTGAGTCTGTTCCCTTCAGGATAAGACGCGCTCCGGGAATCTGGTCTACTCGTGAATTACATGTTTCAACCTTCTTTTCGTTAGCATCCATTCGCTTAGTTAAATTCTGAAGAATTTTTAAGACCTCCGAAGACTCATTTGTCCAAACCAGTGCCATCTCCTTCGACTCGATCCACTTCCCGAACCCGATCCTGATCCCGAATGGGATGAGTTTCTTCTGCAGCACTTGCTCCACTGTTGTTCTTTTGCAACTAAGTAATAGTCTCATGTTACTCCTTCAGCATGTAAAAGATTCGGGCCAAATTTATTTCACCATCCTCATCATCGTCTGGTGTCTTTCTATGTGACCTTCTAGACCCTTGTAGTGAAATCACGAGGTTGGGATTCAATGGATCAACGGGCGAAACACGGTTGTTGTTATTGATGTTGTTAGCACCATTGTTCCCGTTGTTGTCATCATCATGGTTGCTAACATCAACTTGATTAACACTAGTCATTCTGCAGCACTTAGTTTTAACCTGAAATCACAACATCTCGAAGGAAACAAGTGACATTTGAGTTTGAACAAATGACCACTATTATACTCAGTCCCACGGTGGGCGCCAAACTGTTTACCTCAAAAAGGTACAATTGAATTTATAAGTGGTTTTAAGAATACATAGATTGATTTATAATAGTTGATGATAATTAACTGATAGTAAGTAATAAAACGAAAGAAACAAGTAAGAAAAGTAGCATGAAAGTGCGGTAAACTTGAATGAATCTTCTTAGTAAAATTGGTTCGGTCCTCAGCTAAATTGCTCCGATTATGAGACAAAAATGAGAGCTAGTTCTTCTTAATAAAATTGAGCATACAAGCATAAGTAATGAGAATTAGATGACGTCCTAACATGAAGGTTAGACTCTTTTTATAGCTATGAATTACAAAAGTTATAAACTTAAATTCCTTCTCCACTTAGATGTCATCAATGCTAATTATGGCCATTGATGGCCTCTTAATGACTGAAGAATAACGGTTGTAAAGGCTGAGTAATGGTTGGGTAATGATTGGCACTATATCTGGTTTGATTACAAGCTGAGTGCCTTCGGGTCTTCCTCCGGTGTCAACTGGCTCGATCGTCATTCAATGTCATCTGGTTCGGCTGTCATTCGACCTTGCCTTAGTACCCGGACTCACCCCGATATAACCCACATTCGATACAAAGCATTTCTACTCCCTTCGATCTCATAGTTAAACCATGCCACATGTCGATTTTCACCGTATACATTAAGTTATTCTATGCAAAACTTGCGTTTAAGTATCCAAAAGAGGGTATCAACAAACACTCATCATGGGAGGATATGAGACCAGTTTTAATGCATGTATTGTGTCAGTCCACATTAGATAGGGTAATAAGTGTGGGGATTTGTTGGGTTCAAAACACATAAGTAAGGCACAACGAAAGTTTAAAATTTTGTTCTTACTTACCTCAACAATTACTTCTGGTATGGTTATATGACAATAAAAGACATGTAACATGAAACATGAACACTTACAGGTTATATTATCTGGAGTCTTTATCAACAGTGGGTTCGCACGCGAATGCCCTTTCGATTGCAAGCTCCAAGCTTCAATGTATTTCTCTTTCGGAAACCTAGGAAATCCGGCAGAGGTTCGAGAGAGTGTTTTGATTGTAAGTCTCTAAGACCTAGAATAATAATCTGAAATTAGTGTGTTGAATAATGAAATGAATGTCTGTATTTATAGGTGAAAAATTAGGTCAAACCGGATTAGGGTTTGTCCTTGGACCTGTCCCATAAATCGAGACAGATTAGGTCATTAGTTCCGCTGCCCTATAGTGTGGGCATCGCGGCGCTCGACGTGGCCCTAGACCGTCTCGATTTAATTTCTGCACATTCTTAATTAAATCCAAAATCCAATTTTGACTTAATTAAAATAATCATTATTCATTTAAATATCTCGATTCTAAATCGAATATTTAATACCCTCTCAATACATCCCTAGATCGAAAAGACAATCGACATAGTGTGACCCTACATGCCTTCACATATCAACATTAATCAAATTAAGGTCTACGCGAAACTCCTAGACGGCGCCGCAAGACGAACTCAATATGTGAAGTACGTTTACACGAATCCAGTAAACTTAATCTCTATGTGGTAAGATAAAATCCTTTCATTCACGACACACCCGATCAAGCTTAGGATTTGTCAAGTGTCTATCCAAATGGCTTAATCATTGTATCTCATCTATAATAGTTGACAACTAGACCATATTATAAATATGTCTATTGCGTTGGCCAACGACTTAGTCAACCTAATATCACTGAGAATCTGAGTGTTCTATCGAATATACATTCGAGGAATGAATCCTAATCTTGGCTCAACTACCACCTTTAATCCACATCGTAATGTACTCAATACAACCGTATCTCAACCTATAATACATTTGAGCTTAGGACAGGATCAAAGTATATTACTTTTTAGACAAAGTGCGTATTGACCTCAAGTCTAAGGACTTCTATCTCCCACACGCTGATCATACTTTAGACAAGTATAACAAACAATATATCAGTAGGGTATACCAATACTTTCAAAGTATTCATGTGTCCATCACGAGTAGCCATTACTCGTAGCAGGTGAGACATACTACATCCTCTAAGGATGTGATGCAGATCACATGTCGACTTATCACATATCATCGATATCCCATTCTCGATGATCATTAATCGAGACTATTTTAAGAGTTACGTCATAATATTAATAAATCACATTATTAATAACAGCGTAACCTCCAGAGATGCATATTATAGAATATTATAAACAATCAATTAATAATTCAATAATTGCAAATGCCAAAATATTAATCTCTATTAATAATAATACAAATGTGTATAAAGTACATTTATCTTAATACAAATTGTCTCTAGGACATAAATATACTTTCAATAATAACATGGAATTGCTCAAATATGAGTTTTGAATTCAAATGTATCTCTTTCCCAAAATATAACTTAGGTCCAATTCCAGACTCCAAGCTTTGAATTCAATTATGATCATTACAACTCAAGTTGTTATAGCAAGGCCAAACTTACCCATTGCTACTAGAGTACTAATCCATAGGTGATAAGATCAATGGCCTACATAAATAGTCCACATAACAAACTTAGCATCTAGAAGCTTGGCTCGCAACTTTGAAGTTTCTCCAAGAACTTGAGAGTTAGGATTAATTAGTTCACGATTGGTACTTGGCCAATTTAGAGCTTTAAAGACGGTTTGGCCAAGCTTTTGTGAAGTCAAAAGTATTTTTTATAATTTTATAAAAAATTCTTATTTTAGATATTTAATGTGTTTGGTCAAACTTTTTTGAAAAGAATATGAATTTTGAATAGTAGCAGAATTTTTTTCCAGAAGCTGAAAAATAATAATTTCTCTATAGACGTACTTTTTGAACGTTTATCCAAACACAAATTATTACTCTAATATTATCAAAAAAAAATTCAATTAATTAGTCAAATAGAAATTATTACTCTCCCAAAATACTTTTTTCAAAAAGTGCATCATACAGTTATTTTTAAAATAAACCAATTTTACAAATTTAGCCAAACAGGGTAGTGTTGGTTTTCCTTTCCTCGAATGGCTATAGAATAGAGGAGGTCGGTGTCTGTTTCTTTTTTTGTTTTAGTTTGTTTTAAAAAAAAATATCTTTCTTAATTTGGCAACTCTTTAATTCCAATATCTCACGGCTCACACAATATATTTAAGATCACAAAATTAAAGAACGTTTTATATAAAATGCATAGATTTATTTTAAGATGACCAATTCAATCTTTTTTAACTTTTTAAAATTTCATGTCTAGTTAAAATTAAATAAATAAATTAAAACGGAGGAAGTAATAAGTAGGTAAATGTTCATTTACTAGGATGATTGAGATTTCTGGTGTGTTCCTCGACTGATATTAACACTTATTAATACACTACTCCCTCCGGTTCATTTTACTTAGTCATACCTTTTTTGCGCACCCTGAAAAAATATTAATTAAAAGGGTAATTTGATTTTTAAACTCAATTAATATTATCATCACATTAATTTCTCTCCACAATTATTGAGTAACTGTAAAGGTGAAAATTAATAGTTAATTACATCTTAATTTTTTAAAATGACTATTATTTTGAACCATCTACTTTTAGTAAGAATGACAAATAAAATGGACCGGAGGGAGTAAGAGTTCGCCTTACATTTACAAGATTTGTTGCAGACTAAGGAGCAATAAAGAAGATAATTATTGTTGAAAACTGATTTGATACTCCCTTCGCTTCAAAATGTTTGTCTAATTTTGACTTGACACAGAGTAAGAAAGTAAAGAAAACTTTTGAATCTTCTGACTGTTAACTAAAAATATGTAGAATGTACCAAAATACCTTTTAATCTTGTGGTCCTAAACATATCATGTAGAAATTGGAAAGTTGAAATTAAAGAGTTGCGAAAAAGGATAGAGACACTCTTTTTTAGAAGGACTAATAAGAAAAGTAAGACAAATATTTTGAAATGGAGGGAAATAGTTGATATCAATCAGGCTAGCTCACGTTTTTTTTAACTAGTTTAGTGTACGCGCTTTGCGCGTGACTAAACACGTACCTCTTTTGACAGTAAATATTATTAAAAAAATTGGACTTCGCTATGAACTTCGTCGCTAAATTACTTATTGCTAAGAATGTTTTTGATAATTTATTGTTAATTCGTCGCTAATAGAATACAATCTAAAACTTCATCAAGTAGGGTCACATTCATATCATGTTATTTAAATAAAAGCATAAATAAATTTGAAAAGTTCTACATACTCCATTAAATCAATCACAAAACAATCAAATCAATATATATTATAAAGATAGGAATAAAATAGGTGATGTGACACATCTCTTTGGCCAAATATCTTATTTATCTTTTTTATTTATTTATTTTCATATCTTTTTAAATTATTTTATTTTAAAAATTTATCTCCGTAACTCATACATCTTTATTTATTATAAATTCTAATCTTAATTAATATTAATAATTTCCATAACCTCCATGCCTTTCATGTTCATAACCCCTAATTATTTAATGTACAAATTTATGACATCTTAAAATCACACCAATTTCTATTCATATAAATTTGTTTCTAGCCATGTTGGTTATCCTATGTCTTTGTAGTGTAATAACCATCGCCAATATAGAATGTTGTTTTGGGTTCTTGATGATATGAATGGAGGAATTCTTCAAAAAATAATTTCAATTTTCTCTTCACTATCTTTTTTATATATAGAGAATTTGATTATGCTATGTTAACAATATAGTCCTTATTTTCACTTTAACTCATAATTATTGTATTTTCTAAAGTATTATTTGCTTAGTTATTTTAATTTTTTTGTTTTTTTTTTGTTGGCGAGATTAACTTATTATGTCTCCGTCTCAGGATGTTTTCGAAAGTGAAAGCAGTGTAAAGAAGCTTACATATACGTGCATGCTGCTTAAGTAAGTATATGTCATTCCGTAGTTATGTGAATCATCTTATAAACGTAAAATTAGTTTGTAATTTTCAAACTACAATTTAATTCATAGGATGTTATTTATTGAAATGTAAAATTGTAGTCTTCAAATTTTTTATTTTCTTTTTGTTGATAAAAGTCCTCAAATTTTACGGATTTTCATAAATCATTACCATCATTTGTTGATTCTATACTCTTTGGGCTTACTACTTGAAAAATATAGAAACAATATTGGGTTAAAATAAAAATAATTTAATAAAGGTATTTGCCTCACCCTTTCTGCCCAAGAGAAGAGAGGAATTATTATTCACTGGACATTCATTCAACATTTATTTATTTTTAATCATTTATAGAGAAATAAATTATTAGTGTTGGTATGTAATATGTTTTTTTTATTGATTTAAAATATGGCAAGGGGTAGTCATAAATGAGCAACAGTAAGAAAAGTTAGTCAAAATATAAATATTTTAAGATATTTTATAAGATTAATTTAACCATAGATAAAATGGGTATTGATTTAATTATTGAAGGAAAGTTAATTATTTCAAAGGATACGAATATCAGTAAGATATGGATGAAGAAAAAGAAGAATGTAATACCCATTTATAGCTTATGATATATGTCATTAAATATTTAAATTTCTAAGTTATATCTGTAAATAATAATTATATATACATAATGTAAGACCATGATTAGATCGTAAAATTTTTTAAAATAGAAAGGGTACAAAAATTTGATGAAAAATGCAATTAAACCTAAATTTTAAATAGCACTATTCGAAACACAACAATATTATCTTACGGGACGGACAAGGAGCATGATAGAATTTTGATGTTTCTGAGCTCTCTAAACTTACAATGTTACTTTGTGCAAAATCAATTATTTGCAAGGAGGATACAAAACAAACAAAACATCTAAAAAAATAAGGTAAATTTGAAAAAGTTGTATAAAATTATAAGAGCAAAATCATTGATAAAAGTTCTTACAAATAATTTTCGACAAACATTGAAATACGTTCATTGATGCACTTTATCGACAAGTGACTTTTATGTACTAAAAACGTGGGAAATGAAAGAGGAAGATAACCATATATAATCAAATTATTTATGAAGTAATTTTGAATGTTTAATATAACACATAAATCATAATTTTGTAAGACATAGTTCATTAAGAGAATTTAATTTTTGGCATTTTCTGTAAAAAAAAATAATAATAGAAGTAAATAGGCAAATCAACTTGATTATTTTAAAGAAATATAACTTTAATTACTATTTTTTCAGAGAGATTGAAAAAAGGTCAAAAGTATATGAACAGAGAGTAGGTAAAAAGGAGTCGAAAAATAATGTTAGAATGAATATAAATAAATAAGTGATTATATAAGAAAATTATTAAGATGGAAAATGCAAGGAAAAAAGATAAGAAACAGAAAAATAGATAATGAAGAAAAAATACAAAAAGAAAGAAATTTCAATAATGTCAAGAAGGTAATGAGTAGGTTGAATAAGGACATACAATGTTGGCAATAGCAATGTTTCGTGAGTATATGACTCATGCTCCTTTAGGTTTTGAAGTTTTTTTATTTGAAATCGCGTTAGGCCGAATTTTTATTACTTTGGTTGAATAATCCATAACTGCATATTTACAATATACAATATGATCTCAAACTAAAGAGGGTTATTTGTTCGATATTGAATTGAGTTGTAGTGAGATTTATTTTCTCATTTGTCATCAATTTTAAACATATTATTAGAACAATAGTAGTGTTACAATTGAAGAATATATAAAAGATAAAATTAACCGATGAACAAATATTGACGCGCAAAGAGCGGAATAATTCACTATAAGAACTAAAGACCATACTCATACCAATAACGTTTTTTATACTCCGTAAAGTCTTCTTTGCTTTGTGCTTCATAGTTTCTTAAGACCCCATATATCGATCCATCGATTGGCAGATGCATTTTTCTTCCAGTCTATACTACATTGATACACTTAGAAAGTTTCATTATTTTTCTTCACTTCCTTATATCAAACATAATTTTCCGCTAAAAATCTTTTCTCTATTTTTTTTATTTTGACAAATATAGTTAAAATTATATAGAATTAATTATTTTATTTATATGACAGAATATAAATCTAGAATTAAGAATAGAGAAGATCGAAGAAGTGAAAATTTAGTTGTTCTAATATGAATTTTAAAAAAATCAAAGGAAAAAGGAAAATTTAAAGATAGTTTAAAATTTATAATTTTCTACATAAACATTGAAGAAATAATTAAGGTTTAATGAATAAAAATATCTATAAGCATAAACTTATGTTTTTGGTTCTTTTATGTAATATACGTACATACAAGGAATATTGGAATTCAAATTTGCACAAATTAATCAAATCTCATTCCATTATTCTTCTTCCGATGATTGATGTGCCTAGAAATTATGGCACATTCGATATCATTGTCATGGCTTATTGATGTCCTTATTGCATTTGTAGTAGTCTTTTCTTATGTTATTTTGGTTTTTGTAGGATTTTTACATTGGGACACCAAGAATGAGGAAACCCGTCGAGTTCAACTAAGATCGTGAAGACTCAAGACGCTTCTGTGGGCGCAGTTCAATTCTACGGATCGCACTTCCAGCCACGGTTAAAGATAGTCCAAGCAAGGAACCACTCTGCGAACCTTAGGTCCGTTCTGCGGACCACGATCAATTTTGCGGTGGTAGAGTGGTCAAGCGGTGGTATTTTTGTAATATTGTGTAGTCTGAAAATTGGATCCCTATATATAGTACTCAGGGTTTTGTGATGTGACATATGATTTGATACCTAGATTCCAACATATCATAGCCACTTTTGAATATTCCTTATCCCATTTTCACTATTCATCTTTTAGTTAATCATTCCAAGAAAAAATCTTAATCTATTGTGTAAAGACAAGTATTGTTTATCATTAATCATTGTAAGCATCCTTTTTATATTCATTATGTCTTGTTAAATTTATTATCGTGTTGTGTAATTATTACTTGCAATGAGTGGCTAGATTTAGGTTGGGGTTGTGATAATGGAATGTGGTAGTTGAGAAATTTGATAAATAATGAAAAAAGTGTATTCATGTGGGATTCAACTACTCCTCATATTTAATGTTAAATGGTTGGTTGCAAACGTCTCTTTCTTGCCTTTGTATGTAGTCAAACTTGAGAAAGGAGACTAGAGTATTGGAAATGAGTATGTTGATTAGGACTTGATGCTTTAAACCTCATTTAATGATTCCCAACTTTAGTTAAAAGGGAATCAACTAAGGGTACATAATATGTGTTCATAAATGTCACACTTTAGAGCTAAAGAAAGCCTAAAGTGAAATTAGGTGGGTCAATTGAGAAATCTCCACCTAGACACAAGTCCCCATTACCCATACCACACTAATACACCTACTTAAGTCTAAACCCAACACCGCTTCCATGAATTGAGTCGCAACCCTAACATTCTAATTACTTGATAATTTAGACCTTATTTAAGTTGACAATTTTAAGTTGATAAAACAAACAAACAAACAAACAAACAACTTGGTTACCATAGAAGTAAAGTAATTAGCAAAGTCATAATACATGCACTAATAGACTAATTTCTCATCGTATTCCTTATGGGATTCGACCTCAACCTATGTTGGGTTACTATATTTGACAATAATCGTGTTATATCATTAAAGGTGTAATTAGAGTGAGATCAAATTTTGGCGCCGTTACCGAAGAATACAGTCTTGAAATTTTATATTTATTGTATTATTACTTTGCTAAGAGCTTTATTTCCAAATTTACGTTTGCTTGTTGTTTTCGTGTTGTACGTGCTATGGTGAATTTATCCGATGATAAGGGAAATGTAGAGATGTACACATTTGCTAATGCCATTCGGCCACCCCAAATTTCGGGGAATGCGAGTTTCCAAATCACGTCTACCATGCTCTACATACTCAACAACAAGGGCCTATTCGAAGGATCGACATCTGATGACCCGAATAGATACTTGAGGAATTTTAATGAGGTGTGCCTTGCATTTCATCATCCCAACGTGTCCGAAGAAGTCGTGATGCTAAGGCTCTTCTACTTATCTCTAACGGGGGAGGCTACTATATGGTTGGATGACTTGTCTTCTGAGTCCATCACTACATGGACCGAGTTGGTAGAGGCATTCCTTGAGAGGTTCTTCCCGCCAGCTCGCATGCTCCAACTCAGAGATGAAATCTTGACATTTCGTCAAATGCCGAGTGAAGCCTTACATGAGGCATGGGTATGATGCAATAAAAAGCTCAAACAATGCTACAATCATGGGTTGAGTGACGATGTCTTACTCTAAACATTCTATCGGGCGCTAGATTCGATCAACAAGTCTGTGGACAACAACATAGCAGAAGGTGCCTTGATGGATAATTCATTTAAGATAGTAAGTAAGCTTCTTAATAAACTAACAAAGACAAACCATGTTTCGCATACGAGATCGTCAGAAGTAGTTGGAGGTGGCCCCTCTAAGGTGTTATGTAGAGAAACCTTGAAGAAGGAGGAAGAGAGGGACGAGACCATGGCGCAACTAATGACCCAAATGACGGTCCTTACAAAACATGTGATGGAGAAAGGGACCAAGAAAGTGAATGCGGTTACTAACATGGGTCCTAAGCAAAATGCAATCGAGATGGTACCCTATGATCAAAAGGGGTACAATGAGAGTGAAGAAGATGCGAACTTCGTGAACAATGTACATGGGGGTTTCTGCCCTAATTACCAAGGATCGGGCCAACCATGTTGATCTAGTAATCAAGGTTGGAGAAATGATCAATGCGGCTCTAATTGGAGGGAGAGAAATGAAGGGGATGGATAAAAAGCAACAACAATGGGTACCAAAACCATAGCTCTAACCCTTATGTTCCACCAAGAGGGGAAGCTTACAAACAACCTACTCAACCTTCTCCTTACCACAATCGTGAGTCGACTAGCGATCCCGCTAGTTCAAAACTTGAAGAGATGATATCTTGGGTGTTGAAAAATCAAGACAAGTCCGAGGCTAACATAAAAGAGCTTAACAACCTTGTATCCTCACATTTAACATCCATCAAGCAACTAGAAAGCCAATTAGGACAAATTGCTTCCTTACTAAAGCCAAGACAAAATGGGACCTCCTTAGTGATACGGTAGCCAATATAAGAAATGAAAGGGGAGGGGTGTCACATTGTTTGGCCATTTCTACTAGAAGTGGAAGAGTGTTGGAGGAGCCACAGATGCCAATGGATGTGGTAGATGAAGGGTGTGTTGTGGTTGATAAGCTGAAGAAGAGTGATGATAAGATGGTAAATGACTTTTTTGCCTTGATAGAAGAGAAGAGTGATAAGACAAAAAAGGTTGATGAAAGAGAAGAAGTCCTTGAAAATGAAAAACGGAATGACAAAGAAGAGGAGACTCCAAAAGCCGTAAATCCTACTCCAAGGCCTCCTCCTTTCTTTCCATAATAATTTGCCAAGAGAATTTAAGATGGCACGTTCAACAAGATCTTGGAGATGTTAAAACAATTATCGGTCAATATTCCACTTGTTAAATCCTTGGAGCAAATGTTGGGGTATGCTAAATTTATAAATGACTTGATTACAAAGAAGTAAAGAGTGAGTTTTGAGACGGTGGACGTTACTCACCAATATAGCGCCATCATTTCTAGCTCTATTGTGATGAAGCAAGAGGATCCCAGTGCTTTCACCATTAGGGTGTACCAATTTGCAAAGGCCCTTTCTGACCTTGGAGCAAACATTAATTTGATGTCGTTTGCTATTTTCAAGAAGCTAGGTTTGGACAATCCTTGACCTACAAGTATAAGATTGCTCATGATGGATAAGATGGTGAAGCGACCATTGGGGATCACATATGATGTTCTTGTGAAGTTTGATTAATTTATCTTACCCGCCAATTTTGTGATATTGGATTGTGCAATCGACTATGATGTTCCCATAATCTTGGGATGTCCATTCTTAGAGAGGGGAAAGCGGTATGTGATGTGGAGAGTGGAGATTTGAAGTTCCAAATGAATGATGAAGAGGTTACCTTCCATGTGTGCAAATTCATGAAACAATCTATGTATATGGGGGTAATTTCTGTTATTGATGTGATTGATGATGAGGTAGAATTAAATGACAAGGTTGATATTATCGAAGGGGCATTGATGGTGTATTGATAAACTATGATGATGAGGTAGTTGAGGGGATGGCGGATGCTATGCTTGCTCCTAGGGTCCTATTCATATTCTCTTAGGCGTTTGGCCTTGGACTTGGAAAATCATAGAGTCCCTACCCTCCGACCTTCTATTAAAGAACCGCCAACCCTTGAGCTTAAGTCATTTCCAAGCTCTTTGGAGTACAAGTTACTTGTGCTGAATGATTCATTGCCGGTTATTACCTTATCCAAGCTTAATGAAAGCCAAGTGGAAGCTTTATTGTCAATCTTGAGAACCTATAAAAGAGCAATTGGGTGGACTATAGCAGACATCCGAGGGATAAGTACGAGTGTGTGTACTCATCAAATCCATCTTGAAGAGAATAGTTCCCCAAGTGTTGAGCATCAATGGAGGTTAAACCCCTCAATGTAAGATGTTGTCAAGAAATAAATTATAAAGTGGTTAGATGCCGGAGTAGTGCACCCCATTTTCGATAGTGCATGGGTAAGACCCATGCAATGTGTGCCAAATAAAGAAGGGATCATGGTGGTCCCAAATGATAAAAATGAGTTGATACCAATGAGGACGGTAATCGGGTGGAGAGTTTGCATGGACTACCGGAAGTTGAATAGTGCTACAAGGAAAGATCACTTCCCCCATCCTTTGATTGACCAAATGATTTATAGGTTGGTGAGAAAGTCTTGCTATTATTTGTTAGACGGGTACTCGGGCTACAATCAAATCCAAATAGCCCCGGAGGATCAAGAAAATACCACATTCAGTTGTCCATATGGTATATTCGCCTTTCAAAGGATGTCTTTCAGTCTTTGCAATGCTCCCTCCACCTTCCAATATTACATGTATTGACACCTAATTTTGTCCCCTCTTTTCCGATTATTTGTTTGTGATTTTAAATATTTCGACACCCCAAAATAATTTTAATATATATATATATATATATATATATATATAAATAAGGCTTTAATATAGTCGTCTATTCTCAATATAATTATTTATTATCATTATTATTATTATCCGCCTTTAAATATACTAATCATAGTTTTTACCGTAATATTCTATGTTATTTTATTTTCGCAAAATGACATCGCATTTTTTATTTAAATTAAGCATTAAGCATTTCATAAATATTATGTTTTGTTATTATCACATCGTTATTTTTATTTAAATAGTTTACATTTCTTCGAAAACTTTCTTTTTAATAATAAACACCTTTTTATATTTTAACCAACTCCCCATTTCATTTCCCTCACCCAAAACATTATCAACCCACCACAAAAAAAAAACAGGCCCAACCGGCCAAAAAACTCCGCCCAACCCCTTTTATTTTCGCCCCAACCCATTTAACCCTAAATCCTCAAAAACCCTACACCCATTCCCATTTCACCCAACACCCAAAATCTGCCGCACCCGACACCACCCATACCTTTCGCCCCTGACACCACCTACGCCACACCCTTGACACCACCTACGCCACACCCTTGACACCACCAAACCCCTCCTCATCACTTCACGCATACCATATTCCCCAAAAATCCGCGACCTGCACTCCAAAATCCGCTTCAAAAAATTGTCACACTTTTCCTTTGTTTTAAAATTCAAACTCGGTTTTGGCCGGGGGGGGGATCCATCTATAACCCCCCCTGTTGTTCTTCTTCATTAGAGGTCAGGTGGAAGGTCCGAAAAAGGGGGGTTCGATGTCGAAAAATGGGGGTTTTCAGATGCGGAGTCCGAGAAAAAGAAATCGAAAAACAGTCCGAAAAAAAAAAGAAAATCAGAAAAAATGGGTTTGTTCTTAAATTTTGGTTAAAAACATCCCTCTTTGGTTCCTAATTTTCAATCGAAAAATCCCTTTTTGAATACTAGTTTCAATAGTCAAAACTTCCCCGTTTGTTTCAGTTTCGGGTCGGGTGGCATTCCGGGTCGGATCTGTTTCGGGTCGGGTTGAAACCGGGTCCAAAATCAGAAAATCAGAATTCTGAAATTGCAAAAATAGAATTCCAAAATAACTTCTCCGAGCGGATTCGACGATTCAAAACAAGGCCTCGGTTCGCTGTCCGAAGAGGACCGTAAACTACATCTCTTCTCTGTTTATTTTCTGCATTTTTGTCTTTATTTGTTTGTGCTAATCATGTGGTAGTTTATTCATATTGTTGTGTTCTCTAATGACTAGGTTATATTTAGTATGAAAACTTGTTTGGTTAATTGTTTCAGTATAGATGTGTTCTGTATATTCTGTTAAAGCCCAATATTAGTATCATACTTAGTGTAATATGTTGAAGATGCTATTTAGTATCTGTTTAGGGGATTATGATGTGGATTAAATAAATACCTGCTACTGTTGGTAATTTGCTAACCTGTTTAGTTGATTATGGATACTTACCAATGTTGTGCTAGGTTCATATTTTTGAGTTAATGCTTAGATTAGTCTTGTTTTAGTTTGAATGTGTATATTATTAGCGTAATTTCTGATCATTAATTGTTTAATCTAAAGTGTAATGGCATGCTCTAGTTTAAATCAGTGATATCTATGTGTTACACCTAAGATAGATAGGTGAAATATTACATGAATTAACCTCAAGCGATAGCAGTCCCCCTTAAGATATAATATAAATATATTGACTAAGTTATCTAATTAAATCATGCATTTTAGGAAGTTTGTTACTGTATCATTGCTTACTAATATGTCCAGTTGACTTCTAGTACTTAAATATACTATGTTAGGTTCACATTTATGCATTACTTAGTGTGTATATTGTTGCATGGTATTTGCATATGGTTCTAAGGATAAACTAAATAAGGTTGAACTATGTTTGTTCCTGATAAGTTTGGTTTCTTAATTTGAAATACTCTTGTTCATGTATTCTGCCTATTCTTTAAGGATATTATGGAAGTATATTTGTTTATGTGAATTAGGTATGATTTAATTTCAAGGTATCAGCGTGCCTAAAATGGTCTAAGTGTGTTAAATATGGGCTTGCATATGTATAAATATGAATATTAAGTTCAATGAAGCATGTCTCGAAGCTTTTGATGATTTAAAAGAGAAATTGGTTTCTGCTCCTATAATTGTGACTCTAAATTGGGATCACCCCTTTGAAATGATGTATGATGTAAGTGGGGTTGCTATTGGGGCTATGTTGGGTCAAAGACATGGAAAAATCCTTCACCCAGTCTACTATGCAAGTAGACCGCTTAATGAGGCTCAAAAGAATTACACGGTGGCGGAGCAAGAGTTGCTTTCCGTTGTCTTTGCTTTTGAAAAATTTTGGTCTTACCTATGGGGTTCTAAAGTGGTGGTGTATTCCGATAATGCAATCCTCTTATACTTAACGGCAAAGAAGAATGCAAAGCCATGCTTGATTAGGTGGGTACTCCTTCTACAAGAGTTTGATTTTGAGATCAAAGTCCGGAAGGGTTGTGAGAACCAAGTAGTGGATCATTTGTCAATGATAGTGTTACACCCTATAGTTTCGCATCCCGTCGTGATGTCAGTGGATACTAAAGTTTTGGGAAGAGCTATGACTTTACGAAAAGGCAATGAAGGTTTACGGCTTGTTGGTGGGAGTTTCGGAGTGTTTGGAAGTCAAACGGATCAGAGAAAATATGTTTCGATGAAATCGGAAAATAGGGTAGTTTGACGGCAAAGGTGACGACCCATCAAAGTGCCAACCTAGAACATCAAAATCCCTACAGATTTAAGATTCTTAGGAGGAAGATTTACGGTCTAGATTGACAAAACGTCGAATGTTCGACAGTACCGTCAATCCCACCGTCAAGTTACGACGGTGGAAATTTTTCTCGGGTTATAAACGGGTCTTCACAATTTGGGGCTCATTTGTTCATCAAAATCAATCCATAAATTCTCTTTAAACCCTCCCTAACATAGTATATCATCCCAAGACTAAATCCAAGCCGAATTACGCAAGATTTACGTGATAAACCCCGTCGTTATCGTGGGATTTATTGTCTCCTTGAAGGATCAAATTTGGAAACCCTCGGATGATGAAGTAGTTTCTGTTTTAGAGGAATTTTGATACGTAAAGGTAAATTCTATCCTCCTCTAACTAGTTCTATGGTTATTTGATGATTTGAAGAAAGCTATGAAAGGATTTTCGTAATCGAAACTAGTAAACATATGAAACTATTGTGATATGATTTGGGGGCTATTTTTTGTGATGTATGAACTGAATAAATAGGTTAACTAATTGTTTATGTTGTGGAGATAAGAAAAGTACAGATTAAAGGATGATGGGCCCAACTTGAATAAATAGCCCACGTAAAAAAGTCTAAGAACTCTATATGCATAAGATTGTCGATAAAGTGACGAAGTGAAGTTCTCATTGGTAGATGTGTCATTGAGCGGAATCTACTCTAAACCATTAGATCTCTACTAGATGTCGTAGCATACGAGGTGGCCATAATGCATTTGGAATCGTTAGTGTTTCCATAAAATAAGAATCGGGTTTTATACTTGTTCATTGCATAGTTGCTATGTTAGTTGCATTAATAGAAAGATCACCATAATTATACACCTAGGTACTTGGTTGTCAATTTGAGGGGCAAGCTAGCCATAGTTGCATAAATTGTAGTTAATTGTGTGCGCTATAAAATGTTCTTAGCAAAGAGTAGGTGAAGCGACTTATAAGGAATTATGTTGCTTATGTCTTGAAATCTCAATAGCAAGCAATAGTTGTTGGTAGTGATAAGAGTCGAGGACCCGTAAGAATCCAATCTAAATGCTAGTTGATAGTTGGCCTCGTCCATTACACTTGTAGCCCAGTCGAATATATATGCCTTCATATAGTTGTATGTAGTGATGGCAGTAGTAGTTGCTACCCCTCTAGTTGGATGCTCATGTATTTGGTTGGACATAGAAGGTAAATGAGTCAAAGGTAATTATCGGTAAGAATCCAATCTAGATATGTTTTGATAGTTTGACGTGTTGAATTGGACCCATTCCAGTTTAGTAAACTTTCACTAGAGGTTATGCCTCTTGATGTGCCCATATACAATAGTTGGAGTTATTAGTTGTTTTCCCAAAATGAAAGTCCTCAAAGATCAGGTGTAGTAGGCACTGGGTTGCATATTTGCTAGTTGTATGGTTTTCCCCTGTTAGTTGCACTAGTTTCTCGACTTACCTAGTTAAATGTCTATCCACTTGTGTAGTTGTCAATGTTGGTTGCCTTAGTAATTGTTACTCCTCCGGTTGGAAGCTTGTATACTTGGTTAAACTCCAAGGACAAATGAGTCTTTAATTGCATTTCTCAAAAGTAATTATGGATAACAAGTTGTGTTGCTTCAAAATGGGAACGGTAGTTGAATGTGTCGATGTATAAAGAACTTAGTTGAGTTATGTTATACGATTTGTTTTCCCTGGCGACCTATTTGTTGGCTAGCGCCTATATGCTAGCCATTGAGCTTATATGCTAACCTTTGGGCTTATTTGCTAGCCATCGAGGCTTATTTGACGACCACCGAGGATTATTTGATGGTTTACAAGACCTATTTTCACCCTAAGCAGAACATATTTGTAAGACAAAGGTAGACTAGATAAGTAGACAACACTTAGGCCTGTTATGATACGTTCACTGATATAATTGATAAGCATTCTAGTAAAGTGTCACATACAGATAAGTGACAGTCCTCCTATACTTGTTGTTATTTGTTTACTTGTTTTACCTTAAGTTCCATTATTTATCATTTGTTTTATCTGCCTTACATACTCAGTACATTATTCGTACCGACGTCCCTTTTTTCGGGGGACCTGCATGTCATGCTGCAAGTCCAGGTTCACAAGTGGCAGATTTATAGGTAGATGCTCAAGTTGATCATCAGAGTTTGGTGAGCTCCACTTCCTCTTAGAGTAGCCGAGTCGAGTCACTTGGGATATAGTTGTACATGCTTGTTGGGTAGGCTGGGGCCCTGTTCTGACCAAATTATTTTGTCAAACACTCTTATAGGCTTTTGTAGACAGATGGACACCTGTGGTCAGTAATGTTATGTGATATTGGGTTATATAATTGAGGCCTTGTAGGCCCACATATCTATATACTTGTTTTGGTCTCTTCTGTTTGTAGGTAATTGAATGTAGTAAACTATTGTATTGTCGAGTACGCTACTTGTATAGATGTGGCATTAGGTGTTCGTCCACCCCACCAAGGTTAGGGCATGACAAAGTGGTATTAGAGCAGGTCGTGTCCTAGGGAGTCTACAAAGCCGTGTATAACAGAATCTTGTTTACGGATGTGTTGTGCACCACATTTATAAACAGGAGGCTACAAGACATTTATGATTTGTTTGGTTACCCTTATTTCTGATCCAGATCATGCTATATAGAGCTAAGTCATAAGGAGTCAATGTTGAACTCCTATTCGATAAGTATTGTGAAGAGATGTTTGTATCCCGAGAGATTATCACCAGCTAGAGAGCTAGGACAACAGCAAGTCAGAACATTAGTAGAGAGACTTATGGACAATGTTGGGTCATGAGAACATCAGAAGACAGAAGTAGATGTTCTAATATATAAAAGGAGTAAGATGAAGAGAGTGAAAGTAGTGGCCTCATCAGCTCGAAAAGAAGGTAATGAAAGCTTAACAAAAGTAAAGTATGGATTTCAAAACACAAACGGAGAAAAGGGAAAGAGTTACAGGGTGCCAGAATGCAGAAGATGGTATGGAGATTGATAATGGAATAGAAAAATATGTAATCCTAGAAAAGAGCAAGAATGGAAATACAAATTTCAGTGGGACATTTTAATAAATGTGAGGAACGACTGAGGATCATATAATAAATTATGTTAATATGATGAGCCTGTATCTAAGAAAATCAAAGTGGCGCAGCGGAAGCGTGATGGGTCAGTTCTGAATATGTGACATTTTATCCAGATAAATGATCTAGGAATCCCAAGTATAAGGAGATGGTATTTTGGTAAGTCGTATGGAAAATTGTCGAGTTGTGAAGGATATAAAAATGATTTAGAAGGAATTATATGGGAGGCTAAGAGGCATACAAAGTTTATGTACCCTCACCTATTTCAAATTTCAGGCATGGAGGGTTGCCCGGATATCGAAGATTTCGTGTTGAAGGTGAGTTATGGCCAACCTTCATGATTTTGGTATATATAGATGGTCGTGTGAGATCAAGTTGATCTTATTTTGTAATTATGTTGCCATGTGTGGCATTGGAAGTATATTTAGGATGTTTACCAGGATTTGGATAGTCCGGTTTGTAAAAGGAACTCTGCCAAGATTTTTTTGAACCATCAGAAGTTAAGAATACCTTTAACATTCGCAGACGTATGTTCCTAAGGGAGGAATGATGTTACACCACATAGTTTCGCATCTCGCCGTAACATCAGTGGATATCAAAGTCCCAAGAATAAGTACGACTTTACGAAAGAGTAATGAAGGTTTATGACTTGTTGGTGGGAGTTCCGGAGTGTTTGGAAGTCAAATGGATTGGATAAAATATGTTTCAATAAAATAAAAAATATGATCAGTTTGACGACAGAGGTGAAAGACCATCAAAATCCCTGCAGGTTTAAGATTCTCAAAAGGAAGATTTACGGTCTAGATTGACGGACTGTCGAATATTGACGGTACTGTCAATCTCACCGTCAAATTACGACGGTGGAATTTTTTCTCAAGTTATAAATGGGTCCTCACGATTTGGGGCTCATTTGTTCATCAAAATCAGTTCATAAAGTCTCTCTAAACCATTCCCAACATAGTATATCACCCCAATACTAAATCCAAGCCGAAATACAAATGATTTACGTGATAAACCCTGTGGTAATCGTGGGAATATTGTCTTACTTTGTTTTCCTTATTTTTCTTTGTTCACTTGTGTGTTTGATAGCTTGTTAAGTGTGTAGGATCTGGAAACACATGCAAAATAAGGAGGAAATATGGAAAGATGAGCAAAACAAGTCAAAATAAAAAGAGAGACCACTATGAATCTGCGAACCGCAGACTGGGTCTTTGGACCACACATTGGTTCGCAAAATTACACAGTGTACCTGAGAGTTTTAAGACAAAATTGCGGAGAAACTGACCTTTTTGCGGACCGTAGTCACGTTCTGCGATCACAAAATGAGTGTCACATCATCCAATTCAAAACATAATAAGTGGGACGTAGTCCAGTTCTGTGGACCGCAGACCAGAACTGCGACCCGATCCCGACCATAGAACGTCTCAGATATAATAGGGCCGAAAAGCCTGAATTTCTTCACTTCTCTCTTTTGCACTCACTTTGAAATCAAAATATCCCCTATTTTCCCTCAACAATTATTCCCCTCACACGCACACCTCTTGCATGTACTTCACTTTGATCGATCACTTCATCTTCCTCGTCTACTCGTCGATCACAAGGTATGTTTATTTTCTTTTTTTTCTCATTTTCTCGCAAGAATAGGTAAAAAAAATGGTAGTTGTGATCATAAAATTAACTTATGGGGTTGAATAAGTATTGTGTGATGTGTATGTGTGCCCCATGTAGCCATGAAAGTGTGGTTGTTCTTCGTTGCCTCGTTTGCCCCTATTATTTAGAAATCGCAAATATTGCGAATTTGAAATTATTGAAATTTTGTAAAATTGTTTGCATATGGGGGTTGGGCTAAGGTTAATTTGCATGAATCTTGAATTTGGGTGCTTAATTTGTGTGGTAAGATTGTCAATTGAGCGAAATTGTGAAATATTTCCTAAACATGACTTGAATTTGATTTAATTGAAACAATAGTGAAGTTTGAGTACATACGAGCGTGAATTACAAGCATGGTTTAGGTTGGTAATGTGTGTATGGTGATAGTGTGGGTTTGGCAACACTGAATTTTGAAAATCTAGACAAAATCCTAGAAAAATACTCAAAATGTGCCGACTAGGCGCCCTTTTGCAAGCCGCAGAAGGGCACCCAAGTCCGCCAATTATTGTGATGCCTTTTGCGGCCGTGGAATGGTTCTTCGGACCGCAAAGTAGGCCACATTTTTGCCTAGTATATTTGAGAATTCTGGGCAAATGTGGGATCTCGATAGGCGGACCGCATTTTGGGTTTGCGACATCGCAAACCTGGACTGCGACCCACAGACCAGGTCTGCGATCACTGAAGTTGTTTTCGATCTTGTGTTTTAATTTTTTCATTTTCACTTTGTAGTATAACTTCTTGTTTGTTTTGCATGTTTTATTCTTGTGATTACTTTAGGAAAAATACAAAAATATTTTACTTTATTTTCGCACCATATTCCATGACTAATCATGTCTCTTGTTTGCAGAAATAGCTCCTAAAAATATGCAAGCACAGAAGTGCATCACCATAAATGAGTCGGCACCCCTAACTAGATATTTGAGGCTTAGTCATGCCTGGTTGATACACTAAAGCTAGGGGAAGCTCATTGTCCGTACTCACAAAGCAACCACTGGGCTAGGCAATAAAAGAAAGCGTCCCAGCACAGTTGTATCTAGTGATGAGAAGTAACAAACCTCTAATGCCACAACATATTCATCCTCCCAGTCTGAAGACGAGGATGTTGTGGTGGAAGAGGCCTGGGCGACCGAGTTGAGACAAAAGAGGGCCCAAGAGGTTTGGTGAAAAGGTTTCCAAAGAGCAATAATAGAAAAGCAAAGACCGGACCTTCATCGAAGAGAAACAAGTTTCCATAAATGGGTTGTGGGATCAGTTCTCAAGAGTGTCGGATCTATTTGTGTTTCATAGATGGCAATGCTTCATCAATCCATTGCCCCAATACAACGAAGAATTGGTCTGCGAGTTTTATGCTTCCTATACCGCCTATGTGCCCAAGAAAACAAAAGAGAAACCAAAAGCATTGCTATATGAGGTAGAGGTTCTGGGAGTCAAATTGCAATGTGGAAGTATAGCAATTAGTAAAATACTTTATCCCATCCTGTCATGTGACCACAATGAGTATGCTATAAAGATCTCAGGTCGGATGGATGATGAGCGTGTATGGGCGGCCGCAATTGTGACTAATGTGACCTCAGAATGGATTGCCATGGGTACAAAGATTTACAATAACATATTAATTACAGAATCCAAGTTTTGCCTGAGCTTTGTGAGTAGCCGATTGTAGTCGTCATACAATGAGACGGACATTCAGCTAGAATATATTTTGTTGATTGCGTGCATTATGAGTTGAATTCATGTGAATGTCGTCATTGTGATTGATAAGGAGCTTGGAAAGAGAACTCATTACCTTTCCCCTTCCTGATTACAAAATTGTGTTGTAGGGCCAAGGTTTTCGAGTTGCCTCGTGTGGATAATATTGTAGACGCTTTATTGACGTGCAAGTTGAGGAGAGACAAGGTAGAAAGAAGATAAAGACCACTAATGCCTTGGTAGACACTGAACTAGTTCATTTGGTTGAGTTGGAGGGATCCACATATGAGCGGACAGAGAAAAAGGCCACTACATCGTCCGACCACACTTCATCTATTTCTTCCATAGCTGGCACATTTACTCCGGCAGGTACCCCAGCTTCAACAGCTCCTATTCTTCCCACACTTTTAGCTGCTACTACATCATATCCCATCATATCGAGTGCTGGTATAGTGAGGATAGGCCAAATTATGGCCATTGCTAATGCTCGATCATCCCGACTTGAGTAGAGTATTCCTGAGATGATCCAGACTACCTTAGCCTCGATTAGAGATGCCTTGAGTGCAGTGCTGTAGAGGTAGGGAGAGCAAGGGTATGCACTTTTACTCTTGACAGGCTGGGTACACAGACTTGAGGCCAATAGCGATGGTGACATCTCTTCACTTTAGGCAGACTTAGACAACTTAAAGAAGGAAATAGAGAGTTTGAAGACTGTCGAGATTGATGAACTCTTGGGTATCCCACTCCAGTCATTGAGGGTTGAGCCACAGTAGGTGAGTGGCCTCGGGGTGAAGGGCCAGATAGAGGGTGCTGGTGAGATGCCCGATGACTCAGAGAGGCAGACACATGATAGAGATGATGATGAGACAGATGAGGAGGGGCTTGAGAAGCCTTGCATAGTTGAGAGAGTTGTTGTTGATGATGACTTTTTATAGATAGAACATGTAGTGTTTGATGCAGTGGTGGCACGGTCTCGTGAGGAGACTTCGATGATCGGTTCGAGTGGAGTGGCCCAGGAGCCACAGACAGATATTGATACTGGAGGTCCTACTCCTCCACCAGGTTTGGGCATCACTCCACCTGCCACTGAGACCATATTACCACCACCACCAACACAGAGCGATCCTGTGATGGGCAATGCAGAGTTACCCTTTCCCACTCCACAATCACAGGGTACTGATGCCCCAACAGAGGCCACGTTTGTGAGCCAGACTCAAGAGGGTGCTTAGTAAATCTCAGGCAGACCCTAACATTTTGTTCTTACTCTTTATTTTCTTTTATGCATTGAGGACAATGCATATTTTTAAAAGTTGGGGGTGGGGTACTTTGTATATTTTTGGGGAAATGGCAAATAGCTATTATTGTATTTTGTTATGTTTTGTATTCTGTGACATTCCGTATTTTGTTATTTTTCGTATTGTGTTTTATATTTTGTTTTCTTTGATTTTTCTTTGCATGGTTCTTTTCCAATGGTGTATGTTCAGTAACCATGGTCTAGTGATAGAATAATTTTGACTTGGTTGGTACTTGTATATAGTAGTTCTAGCATGTGTAGCTCTTTTTTATTTTAATGACACAAGCCTTACAAATATCACTATAAATAAGAACAACCCTCAAAGATTTGAATTTTGAAAACAAGAGTAGCATGATCCTTCTAATGAGTGTTCTATGAAAGCATGCCTCATTTTATGACTCTATGTCTACTTGTGTTGAATCTCATGAGATGATAGCCTTGTGTTCGATAGAGAGTATAAAATGTAGCGATTCTTGTAGTTCATGTGCATAGAGTGGTGAGGACTTGATTGCTATCTTGTGTTCGCTTGTGTCATCTAGAACTTGCCTCGTTGGTTTGTGACCACGAACTAGAGTTGCTTGGTTGAGGAAATGATCTTAGGCTTTCACATGAGAGTGAACCTTCTTGATTAGCAACTTCTTTGACCTACCTGTGAGTTGAGAGAACTAGTTTTCCCCTTTGAGTTTTTTGATTTTTCTTTGGCTACCACATTACAAACCGAAACTCTTTTTGAAATAAATTATATTTTGAACCAAATCCCTCCTTGAATGCATGAAAAGTGATGAATGAGTCCAAAAGTTTAAGTTGTGTATATTTAATACACCCCTGCAGTCATAGTGGGCGGTCTTCGAAAGCTGAGACTGTCCCTAAAATATTCAAAAAGGACCGAGGGAAGTCCCTTTGTAAAGATGTCTGCAACCTGATATCTTGACGGGACATGACAGACGCGTACCTGACCCCGAGCATCCTTTTCACGGACAAACTGAATGTCCATCTCGATATGTTTAGTGTGTTGGTGCTGAACCGGATTACCAGAAAGGTAAATGACACTAATATTATCGCAATAAACCAAGGTTGCCTTTTGAATCGGACAATGAAGCTCTAAAAGCAAATTACGTAACCAACATGATTCTGAGACCACATTGGCTACCCCTCGATATTCAGCCTCGGCAGTTGAGCGGGATAGAGTCGCCTGACGCTTCGCAGACCAAGAGACCAAGTTGTTGCCAATGAACATAAAGTAGTCGGACGTAGACCGTCTGGTGTCTGGACACCCACCCCAATCAGCATCTGTGTATGAGACAAATGTGAATGTCGATGAAGGATACAAATGCAAACCATAGTCCAGTGTATCCTGAATATACCGAATGATGCGTTTGAGTGCATTCATGTGCTCAATTCTGGGATCATGCATGAATAAACACACCTGCTGGACAGCATACGTAATATCCGGTCTGGTAAAGGTAAGATACTGAAGGGCACCTGCAAGACTGCGATAGCGGGTCGGATCCTCGTAGGGAACGCCTGCCGTGGCACTAAGCTTGGGCTTTGTATCAACTGGAGTGGAAGTGGACTTACAGGATGACATCCCAGCCCTCTCGATGATCTCAGCTGCATACTTCCGTTGAGACAAGAATAATCCATCGGAATGACGAGTGACGGCAATCCCCAAAAAATAACTCAAGGCACCTAAGTCTTTCATAGCAAACTCAGAGCTGAGCATGGTCATGATAAACTGGCGTAAGGCATCGGAAGAAGCAGTCAAAATGATATCATCCACATACAATAGAATGTAGGCCAAGGACGAACCATGACGGTAGATGAACAAGGAATTATCTGACCTACTGTGAGTGAACCCAATAGTCAAAACATAGTCAGCAAACCTTGTATACCAGGCCCGTGGAGATTACTTAAGCCCATATAAGGACTTCTTCAACAAACAGACATGATGAGGACGGTTGGGATCCCTGAATCCCAACGGCTGATGCATATAGATTGTTTCCTTGAGATCACCATGTAGGAAAGCATTCTTGACATCCAACTGATGAATAGGCCATGCCTTTGAAAGAGCAAAGCTAAGCACAGTGTGAATGGTAGTCGGCTTGACCACCGGACTGAACGTCTCCCCACAATCTTTACCAACCTGCTGAGTCTTACCATCATCCACAAGTTGCGCCTTATGTCGAGCAAATGAACCATCTGAATTCTCCTTATGAGCAAAAATCCACATAGACATGATAAAATTAATACCAGATGGACGGGGTACCAACTCCCACGTCTTATTATCAATAAGAGCATTATATTCATCAGTCATAGCAATTTTCCAATTCGGGTCGTTTAAGGCAGACACATGATTACGGGAAAAGGGGGATTTAGAGACATTAGAATGTAAATTAAAATATCTTTTAGGTGTAAAAATACTCTGTTGACTACGAGTGACCGATCTATGACTCGAGAGAGAATTGAGTGGATTTTGCGAATTTGCTGGGCTCGGGACGGACTGGCCAGCATCGGCAATCTGGAGTAGGAACTGGACCATTTCCAGAATTGGGCTGGACTGGCCCAATCGCTGGAACTGATCCAGTGACGGGAAATTGCGACGGAACAATGGGGCCAGCGGGTAGTGAGCCCGCTGGAGAATTTTGGATGCGGAATATGTCCGAAAAATGGTGAGCAATATACGGGGATATACCATTATCCAAAAAATTATATGAACTAGGACGGGAGTATGAACTTTATTAAAGGGAAATTGAGTTTCATCAAATATTACATGGCGATTAATGATGATTTTCTTTGAGGATAAATCAAAGCATTTGTAACCACGATGATTAGACGGATAACCCAAGAACACACACGGAGTAGATCGGGCCTGAAGTTTGTTAATTGTGGTGGACGGGAATAACGGATAACATAAGCACCCAAAAACCCGAAGATGAGAATAAGAATGATTCTTATTATATAAAATTTGGAGGGAGAAAGAATATGTCAGACCTTTGGAAGGAATTATGTTAAGGAGATATGTGGCTATTTGAAGAGCATGATGCCAAAAATATAGGGGTACAAAAGCATGAATTAAGAGAGTGCGGACAATGTTATTTATGGAACGAATTTTGCGTTCGGCTTTCCCATTTTGTGAAGATGTATGAGGACAAGAAAAATGAAAATTGATCCCATTATTAGCACAGAACTCCCGAAACACCCTAGTGTCATACTATTTTCCATTATCACACTGAATATTTTTTATTTCTCTTTCGAACTGGGTTCTAATGAATGCTCTAAATTTTACGAAGACGGAAAACACTTGAGACTTATTTGCAATTGGAAACGTCCATAAAAATTTAGAATAATCATCCAAAAAGGGAACATAATACCGATGACCCAACAAACTTAGAATAGGAGATGTCCATAGGTCGCTGTGAATAATATCAAATGACATTGAAGTATGAGAATCTGAGTCTACAAATGGCAACTGAACAATTTTTCCTAACGAACAAGATTGACAAAGCGGAGTACGACTCGTACCCTTACAAGAAATAAAACTATTTTAATCTAAAACAGATAAGATAGAGGATCCCGGATGACCAAGGCGAGCATGCTACAAGGAAGGAGAAATGGCTGCAAAAGCTGATGGTAAGGCTTGACTCGATAGACTGAAACCGGGTGTGATAGGATAAATATCTCCCCTACTATCACACCTCATGAGAGGACTCCCCGTCTTGAAATCCTTCACAGAGAAACCAAAAGGATCAAATTCAATAGAAACGCAATTGTCAGTGGTGAATTTTTGGACAGACACTAAGTTTTTAATCAATTTGGGGACATGTAAAGTATTTTTCAAGATAAGGGGAGGATTGGGGGGGGTAGAGTTTTATGACCATAACCCTGAATTGGAATAGAGTTACCATTACCGACAATTATACCGTGAGGGTTGCTCAAATTGGAATAAGATAAGAGAGTACCTGAATCGGATGTCATGTGGGTAGTGGCACCGGTGTCCATATACCAATTTGGGTCCGGTTGAGTCAAACCCAGTGTGTGCATCGCGGCCTCGATATCTGTCTGAGTAGGGCCTGCTGTGTGGTGAGCTTCTTTGGTCGGCCCAAGAATTCAGGCCCAGGGTGTCTGGGCCGTAGCTTCTTTGGAATTGGGCCAATGGGATGATAATTGAAAATAATCCCCTTGATTATTTTCATTACTTGAAAGGCTATATATACAAGTTACAAAATAGGAGAATCCTATTCCTATTCTATTCCTAAAACTTTATTCTATACATTTATGGTAATACACTACTAATTATATTACAACATTACCTAAACTAGGATACTAAATATTTACCATAAATTACTTGGTACAAATTAGTCCAAAACCGAGATCCAATCAGTCCAAATAAACTGAGAGCAAATTAGTCCAAATCCGTGACAAATATACACAATATACACATGTACATTGTATATATTTAACAAATAATATAAAAGAAAAAAAATGATTTTAAAAGAAATTTTAATATTCCAATTTGTAAGATTGTGAGCCAACTGTATCAGACCTCTGGTCAAAAAATTAGTCTAAGTCTGAATGAAGTTAAATGAGTAGTTCTGTCATATGCTGTTTGTAAGTTGTAGTGATTGGGTTTGTGCATTTTGTGAGGTCAAAACAAGTGTGCTTGAAACATTTTTTTACGCACTAGTTTTGAATTTTTGCCACATATGTGATCTTTAATTTTTATTCCTATTATTTATTTAATGAAAAAAAATTCAAACATGCTTCGCAAGATATAATTTTTATAACATTTTTATATACAAAAAATAGTTTTTGCATCGCTCGACATAAATTATGTCGGAATTAAGTTATGCGGCATAAGTTCTATAGTATTTTTCAAATTATATTGAGTGTTGAAAGATTTTTTTTATCCACCATAATTTGTGTAGATGCTATGATACATATACCGAAATTAAACGTAAATTTTGCCGAGCAAAATCTAAAATTATGTTGTTTTTCAGATTATGTTGAAAGTTTTTCCTTATACGACATAATTTGTGTGAATGCTATGATACATATGCCGAAATTAGATGTAAAATATGTCTTGCGAAATCTAAACTATGACGCGCCAAAAATATGAAGGATAAAAATTAAAATTCATAAATTTAAGGGGCAAAAATTAAGATCATCACGAAATACGGACATTTGTGCAAATGTTGAAATCACACATATAACATCATTTGTGGACCCCACCTAAAGAAAACGCCTGTTGTTATCCAGACAAATATTTCCCATTTCGTAATAATTGATTCTTTTAGCTTGTGCATTCCTTTAATAAAAGTGTTCGCTTCTAAAAAAAATTATAAATATTTTTATTAATTTATCTCTAATCAATATCTAAAAAATATATAGTTAATGAGTGTTGATTATTTAAATAAGAATAATTTTTAAAAAATAAATTCAAAATATTTTTGAAAATTCAAAAAATTATTTATTTTAAAAAAAAAATTAAAAGATCTAAATAAGTGGAACGGAAATAACCACTTATTGTGAAACGGATGGAGTATACCATCACGTAATCCCTGAGCACTGAATGGCGCGTAAATAGCATGTCCCTTTAACTTCCCCAAAATCACCCTTGTATTCACTCATAATTCCCAAATTACCCTTCTAACTCGCCTATATATTCTTCAATATGACAATATCTCCCCTTCATCTTCCTTATCTACCTTCTTCCTTCCATATCTAAACTAGACTATCTTCTTCTTTGTTTTACTGAACTGGCTAACTCTCAGGAAACTCTGGAGGAAACCCGAAACAAAGGGGTGGTATTCGCCCTATATGAAGCCTTGACGTCACACGACGTCGTTAAGGTCCAGAATCTCCTTGCCACCGACCTCGAGTGGTGGTTCCATGGTCCTCCTTCCCACCAATTCTTAATGTGCACCCTCACTGGAACTACTCTCCAATCTGATCATAAAACTTTCCAATTCATCCCTAAGAGTATCGACGCATTCGGATCCATTGTCCTTGTTGAAGGTTGTGACCCGACCCGATCCATTACTTGGGTACACGCCTGGACTGTAACAGATAGTGGGGTGATTACTCAAGTTAGGGAGTATTGTAACACATCACTTACTGTGACCCGTTTTGGAAAGAAAAGTCATTCGGATAATAATATTTCGTCGTCTATAAAGAACTTGCATTGTCCTGTTTGGGAGAGTAGTTTACCTAATCGGGTCGGGAAATCTGTTCCGGGTCTTGTACTGGCTCTTTAAAACGACTTGACCCGGTTACTGTGTTTATGGGCTAGTTTGGGTTTCTATTTTTATTTTAATACTTGAATTTGTGTGAGTTTGCTTAGGTTTACCCTACTATTTGTCTGTCATATTTTTTTCCACTGAGAGTTTATCGGAAATAACCTTTCTATCCCATAAAGATATGAGGTAAATTCTGCGTGCTGCTCTTCAGATCCTACTTGTAAAACTACACTAAATCTGTTGTTCTGTTATTGTTGTTTAGGTTTATTTTGTTGTTGTGATTGAGTTAAAGAAGGGACCAATTATGATTGGGAGACCTTTCTACTCGATATGGAGTGTGGAGTCTTATGATGTAGTGGCGTGTTTGGTTTGCAATAAAAGTGATTGTGTTTCGTTAAATAATTGTTTTCATGTCCTTCATTTTCCTCTATTTTTATATATTGTTGTTACTGTTATTTGTATTTTTCTTTTCAAATCTGCTTAAAGTTATTTTATTTGAGCCGAGAATCTTTCGAAAATAACAAATTTTTCGCAAAATTGGATTAAGGTCTACAAACAAATCATCCTCCTCAATCCCACTTATGAAATTATATTGAATATGATATTATAATTGTTTTCTTTCATTTTCAATTTTGGTATTTCTTCCAAGTTTTCAACAAATGACGAGTAATAGAATGGAAAATTTCATCCAAAAGCAAATGACAATGAATAGACGAAGGAGTTTAACAAATGTGATGACAAATTTCTTTACTTTCTACTTAAGTTAACTTCACGGCACGGCTTTTCCCACCCGATTTGATTTGCTCGTTGCTAATGTTATTTTAGAATTATGAGTTGATTATTATTTCTTATACTTGCGGGGTGTGAACGGGAGTTTGGAGAACGATAAAGTTATTTTCTTTGTCACCTATATTTATTGCAGATTCAAACTGTGGAATATACTCATATCAGAATCAATTATCTACATTAAGTTTTCTTAAAGTACGGGCCTTCCTCCAAAATTGCATGAATAAAACATGATTTTTGTATCAAACTGCTCTTTTTATCCTTTTGGTGTGCACACTCAATACTACTTTTCCAATTAAACAAAAAAAAGGAGTTGCTGCCTTAAAGAGTATTCTGATGGAAATATGCTGATATATTCCATGTCAGATATAACCAAAATTGGAGAATAAAATAAATATTTGTTTATTTCTAGCGGGTTTAACCCAGTTGGTCTTGGTCATCTTCACTAGACATACCAAATTAATTTAATAACACTTATCATCAAGATAACACAGATTCGGGTATTTTTAGTTTACATACTACGAAAATGACAATTTTCCAAATTATGTAAAGGAAAATGAACCTAATTGAATAAGCACACTAATATGTCTACAAGCTAGTTTGTCCGTTTGCAATCTATTAGAAACGGTGTCTAATAGTCGTAGTTAAGATGTCTTTCAAATTCGGATAAGTTTGTATCTTTTGGCTGCGCTAGCTTATATATTAATGATGTGCTTTAGTTACATCATACTCTTTTACTCTGTCTGCTAGCAACGCTTAGTTGATGGGATGAAAGTGTAGGAAGATTAATTCCTTATTATTTCATTTTAATGATAGCAAATATATATTTATTACAATGTAGTATTAATTTAAATTTATTTATATAAGATGATAATTATCCTAACTAATTACAAATTGATTTACACAATATTACAATATTCTAATTAGTGGTGATTGGAGATAATTATAGGATTGTCCCATAATTATTCTTACAGTCCCCCGCAGTCTTAGCGGGAGGTTCTCGTATGCTGAGACTATCCTTGAAATCATCAAAAAGTACGTGCGGAAGACCTTTTGTGAATATGTCTGTAATTTGATAACGGGACGGTACATGGATAACACAGACTTGTCCACGGGCAACCTTTTCTCGGACGAATAAGATATCCATTTCAATATGTTTGGTGCGTTGATGCTGAACATGATTATCGGGTAAGTATATCGCACGCACACTATCACAATAAACAATGGTTGCCTTTTCAATCGGACAATGGAGCTCTAAGAGAAGATTACGGAGCCAACACGATTCAGCGACCACATTGGTCACCCCCATGTATTCTGCCTCAGCGCTTGACCGAGACAAAGTTGGCTGGCGTTTGGATGACCATGAAATCCGATTATCTCTCAAAAACACACAATAACCTGAGGTAGAACGTCGTGTGTCCGAGCATCCACCCTAATCCGCATCTGTATACGATGAGAGAGTCGAGATGGAGGATTTATACAAATGCAGTCCAAAATGAATAGTACCCTTGATGTACCGCAGAATCCTTTTGAGATCCCCTAGATGTTCCTCTTTGGGATCATGCATATGTAAACACACATATTGAACGACATAGGAGATATCAGGCCTCGTGAAAGTGAGGCACTGCAAGGCCCATGCGAGACTGCGATAGTGTGTTGGATCACTGTACGGAGTCCCTGCAGTGGTACTCAATTTGGCTTTTGTATCCACGGGAGTGTGTGATGGATTGCAAGAAGACATATCGGCTTTGTCAAGGATCTCCTCGGCGTATTTCGTTTGACTTAGAAACAGACCACATGCATATTGAGTGACAACAATGCCCAAAAAATAATTTAAAGGACCCAAATCCTTTATCGAAAATTCTGTTGCGAGAATGGACATAATAGACCGATGAAGTGAGGTAGATGATGCAGTGAGAATGATGTCATCTACATATAGGAGGATGTACGCTATGTCACTTCCCTTCTTATAAATGAATTATGATTGATCAGACTTGTAGTGTGAGAAACCAAAAGTGGATATAAAACCTCCAAACATGTTATACCATGCCTGTGGAGCATGTTTCAAGCCATATAGGGACTTTTTCAGCAGACAAATATAATCTGGATGAGTAGAGTCTCGGAAATCCAACGGTTGGTGCATGTAAATTGTCTCCTGTATATGGCCATGCAAGAAAGCATTTTTGACATCTAACTAATTAATGGTCCAGGATTTTGACAGTGCCAGTAGTTGCTGGCTTAACCACCGGACTAAAGTTTCTCCACAATGTAGTACAACTTGCTGAGACCTGCCATCACCAACAAGATGATCTTTGTATCTCGCAAATGAGCCATCAGAATTCTTTTTATGGCAGAAAACCCACATAGACCTAATAATGTTCACATTAGATGGACGGGGTATTAATTCCCACGTCTTATTTCTAATAAGAGCATTAATTTTGTCTAACATGACATCTTTCCAATTTGGGTCTGATAAGGCTGCTTTGGGATTTTTTCGTATATGTGATGGTTGAACCGAATATAGTAAGTTAAATTGATGTTTTGACCAAAAATTCTCGTGCATGGCACGGGTTTCAACTGTCCGAGGTTGTACCATCATCGATTGGGTAGTAGGGGTCTCGGGTGTGGCAGTGGGTGGAGTGGATTTATTGTGGCCCAAGTTCAAATGTGTGTGGAAAGTGGGTTACCGATGAGTTATTAGGCCTGGGTAACGGGCTATTTAGGTTTACGAGTGAGGGAGCAGTGGGCTCCCCCACATGGGCCTGGTTGTCACGGGAACTTAACTGGACCGAGACCACTGGTCCAGTCTCGTGTATTGGTGGGGTCGTGGTGATTTGGTTATTCGATTGTGGCGGGTCAACAGTGGTTGAGAATTAAGATGGTGGTGTAAACTGGGATATATTCCGTTGTTCAAAAAATCATATGAAGGTGAGGATGCCACATGAGACCTAGCAAACGGGAATTTAGACTCATCAAAAACTACGTGACGAGCGATAATAATTTTTCCAGTCAACATATCATAACATTTATATCCCATATGATTTAATGAGTATCCTAAAAACACACAAGGAGTTGACTTAGCCTGCAACTTGTTAATGGAAGTAGATGGAAACAAAGGATAACACAAACACCCGTAAATGTGTAAAAGATGGAAGACGATGATACAACATTTGTGTAGGGGACACATTGGAGAGCAGTTTACTAGAAAGAATATTTAAAAGATATGTTGTCATTTGAAGTGCATGGGCCAAAAATTCGGTGGTGTGAAAGAATGCACAAGGATGGTGCAAATCATATTATTAATTGTTCGAATTTTTCTTTCGGCTTTCCCATTTTGTGGTGATGTATGTGGACAAGAAATACGCAAATACATCTCATTTTGGTGACAAAAATCTTTAAATTGGGTATTTATGAATTCCCCCCATTGTCACACTGAAAATATTTAATGGATTTGCCAAATTGAGTTTTGATAAAAATATTAAATTGTTTACAAATGGTGTAGGTTTGTGATTTATGTTCTAATGGAAAAGTCCACAAAATATTCGAATAATCATTTAGAATTAGCAGATAGTACTTATGACCCGCAGAACTCAAAACAGATGATGTCCACAAATCACAATGCAAAATATCAAGTGGTATAAAAGTATGAGAAGTAGAGGACGCAAAATGGAGTTTAACATGTTTACCAACTACACAAGATTGGCAAACAAAAGAGTCCAAAGTTCGGTTACAAGAAAACAAATTATTCTTCCTAAGAGAATTAAAAACTGGTGCTCCTGTGTTGACACCCAATTTTGTCCCATCTTTTTCAATTTATTTGCAATTTTAAATATTTTTGACACACACACACACACACACACACACACACACACACACACACATATATATATATATATATATAAAAGGCTTTTAATATCGTTGTCCATTGTCAAATATCGTCATTATTTTTATTATTCGCATTTTTACTATCATTTGCCTTTTAAAATCATAATTATAGTTTTTATCCTAATACTCCATGTTATTTTATTTTTGCAAAATGACATTGCATTTTTATTTTTAATTAAGCATTAAGCATTTCGTAAATATTATGTTTTTATCACATCAGTATATTTATCTTTATAATTTAAATCTTTTGCAAAGCATCTTCTAAATATTAAACCCTTTTTTATATTTTTAACTCACAACTCATTTTCCATTCATCCAAAATATTATATCAACCCACCCACAAATTACAAGCCCAATCTGCAACCCCTATTTTCAACCCAATTGGCCCAAATCGGCCAAAACCCCAAGCCCAACCGAATACCCCTCTTCTTTAACCTAATACCCAAACCAAAACCCTAAACTTTTCATTTTAAAATCACCCCAAGGGCTCTCTCATTTTTTTGGAGATCAATCGCGCACCCTAAAAACCCTGTCCCCATACCCGTGACCCAGACCCTGCCTCCATCGCCTCAACCCCACTGCTTCTATGAACCAGAGCGAACCACCACCACCATCACTGCTAACCCATCATCGTTGAAACTACGATGATACTTGCTTTTTTTGTTGTGCTCTTCGTTTTTCCATATCTGACCGGAAAGAAGAATCCGGCGTCGCTTCGGCATTCTTGCCGTCGAAGTGACGCCGCCTTTATTCCTCCCCTTTGCACATTGTCGTTATGCCGGAAAATATTCCAGCAACCTCATTTCGACTGAGAAAATCCCTTTTATTCTTCATCTGTTTCTTGGCTTTTCTCGGTCGATTCGGGTCGAGTTTGTCTCGGTGTTCGATCGAAAGGATCCCTGTTGTTCTTCATTGTTTTTGTTTCTGCTCCGGGTCGGGTCCGATTTTCGGGGTCGGGTCAGGTTTTGTTCTTGGAACACATTGACTGCCTTTCTAAGGCAGTGTTGCTGTTGTATCCTTGTTGTATTTTTGGTTCATTATGGTTGCCTTTATGAGGTTGATTTTGGCTGTACTCGGGGTTATTTTGATATTGCCTTCTTGGAATATTGTTGTTGTTTGCTGTCAATCGGGAGACGCCCTTTTTTTTGGTACTGTGATATTTTTATATTTTGTTGCTCTGCTCGATTTGCAATTAGCTCATTGGAAAACGAGCTCAGTTGACCTCTGTTTCAGTCATGGTTGGTCCATTTTGCTACTGTTATTATTTGGTACTTCTGTTTGGCTGTTGTTTGATGTCTCCGGTGACTTGGCTATCACCGACTGCTCTGTAACATCAGCACGAGAACTATTTTGGACTGTTCCTAGCGTTTTGCTAATTTATGTTAGTTTCTAACCGGATATTTACTCCGGTGTTTGACTCTGTTTGCTCCGTTAGTTATTGCTCCTTTTTGGGACTTTGCTCTATTTTTGGTTATTTTCACCACTGTTTTACCATGGCGCCCATTGTCGTCTGCCTATTTCAACCAGATCGGGTAAAATTTCCAGATTTTTTGTGTTCAATATTTTATTGTTGGTTATCTAAAAATTTGAGAAAACTGATTCGGGTCGGGACTTATGATTCGGGTTGGGTCATCGATCCGAGTCGGCTCGGCTCAGCCTGTGTCCGGTAAAATTTTTAGATTTTTGTGTTCAATATTTTATTGTGGTTATCTAAAAATTCAAAAGCTAAAGTGTTCGATTCCGGGTCGGGTCTACCCGAAATCCGAGTCGGGTCGACCCAAAATCCGAGTTGGATCACTTTCTATCTCGGGTCGGATTTTCAGAAGCATTTCGAATTCTGTTTCGGTTCAAAAATTTAGAATTCGGGTCTGATGTTTTGATCGCAAACTGTTGGTTTATTTTGGTATTTGAATATCCATTACATGCTATTTTGTTACTGATTTGAACAAATACTTTACTTAGGCCGATGAAATTGAATTTGAGGTCGTGTCCCTTCGGGAAATGGTTCCCGATTTTGGTTTACTGTTTTGGGTATAAATTTACTGATTTGAACATGATACTACATTGGCCGATGAAAAAATGTCCGTTGATTTTTTAGGCCTCCACAGTTGGAAAGATGGAAATAAAACTTCCGGGCAAGGATGAAACTTAAATTTTTTTTTATCCGAGAGACCAACATGTTCGGTAGGCAAGGCAACTAAAATGACCAACGAGTCATATGTTCGCAACCACGGCGTGATTGGAATGATCTTTTCAAAATTTTAGTCTGAGCCCTCCATAATAAAAACACTTACTGTTTTGGATACGAATCCGAAGTTATTTATATT
This sequence comes from Anisodus acutangulus, assembly GCA_029783415.1. Taxonomy (NCBI): domain Eukaryota; kingdom Viridiplantae; phylum Streptophyta; class Magnoliopsida; order Solanales; family Solanaceae; genus Anisodus; species Anisodus acutangulus. The sequence continues at coordinate 34,414,292 of CM056511.1, read as the reverse complement.
CAATTGTTTCTAATCGTTTGTTCTTGACAGCTTGCAAGAAACATTTATGAAAGTTAAAGAAGACAAGATACCCCTCACAAATGATTTATTTTATTGTTGTTTTATTTTCTTTAATTTAGCTTTATTCTATTCTGTATTGTAATATTATTTATTGTACTTGTGTAATTATTGAAATGTTTAGAATAGATAGACTTAGAATTAATAATCTAGAAAGAGTAGACTTAAAATAGGAAACCGCTAGTTTATCTATTTTTAGGCTCGTCACCCATACTTTCAAAACGTTAGTTTATTTATTTTAGGTTCGTCGCTCATACCTTCAAAATGCTAGCTTATTTTTGAACTGTTCATAATTTTCAAAACTATTGGTCACCTTTTACTCACACTATTAATCATACAAAATAGAGTCTTATTTTTATCCTATTCGTTATTTAATTGACTTTCAAAATATCATTTTCTTTGCATTACAAATAAGTTGTTTATCTTCTTACAAAAATCACTTTATATATATTTATAAACAATGACATACAAATGCATCTTTTTACTAAATACTTGCAACATCATTTTAACTTTATATTTTTAAACATGCATTTTCTTAGTATAATAATTAACCTGAGTTTGACTGGATAACCGTAAGTTAGCGGATCTTAAAGGGTGTCTAGCCCCTTCCCTTTAGGATAATAAAGAACTCTTACCTAGAATCTCATTAGTTTCGCAGACCAGTAATCAGAGTTCACATTGCAACATTTAGTTAACATTTAGATGCCCTAATTCATCTTAGAATAATTAGGTGGCTACTCCTCAAAAGCTTTAATCAATCTAGAAGGAATCGACCCATCACGTCGAGAATCGTGGTAAAAAAATGGGTGCGACATCCTGGGTGGCCCAACCGATTGTGCCAGACAATAGGAGAAATGACAGCAAAGGTTGATGGTTTGGTTATGCGGTTGGTGGAAACAGAGGTGATGGGATACAGGTCCCCCGTGCTATTACATCTCATGAGTGGAATCCCCGTCTGAAAAGTCTTCACAAAAAAGCCAAACGGATCAAAATTCACAAAAAACATTATTGTCAATAGTAAAACGTCAAACAAATATCAAGTTATTTATTGACTTTGGAGCATGTAAGATGTTTTTCAAGTATAATGGAGGGTGTGGAGAGGGTAGTGTTTCCTGACTAATACCACGAATTAGAATTTCCTGACCACTACTGACAATAATATTTTTATTATTGCTCATATTGAAATAAGACGAGAGATTACATTGAGATGTCGTCATGTGTGACGTAGCCCCTGTGTCCATGTACCATGATTCGTCTGGAACACTTAGATTCATGTTGTTCATGGCTTGTTCGATATTAGTGGGCGCATAGCCTACCGAAGGTAGTGCCTGAGCCGCAAATGCATATTGGGGACGAGACCCTAGAATTCCGGGTTGGTGAGTTTATGGTGGAGGCCTGGCCTACAAAGAAGTTGGGTATGGGCATGGCGGGGCAACCCACTGTGAGGCCCAGGCCCATGGTCGGTACTTCCCCTACTGATTACCGCCACTGCCCGGACTGCTCGCTGCTGCCGGTGGGTTGGCCACCGCCACAGCCTCGTCCTTCCACCATTATTTTTCCCTTTGTTATTGTTACGGTTTGAACCCCATTTTTGGCCATTATTTTGACGATTATTATTACCCTCCGAACCAGAATTTTGGGGCTCCGAATCCATGGAAAATGAGTTGGTGGAGATGACAGCAGTGCCGGCGGTGGATGCTCCAGAAGATGCATGTTTTGCCTTCCATGTTTCCTCGAGAATTAACCTCGAACGGGCCTCATAGAAAAGAGGCAATGGATTACTTTGTTGTAATCAACTGAAGGACCAACCTTTGATTTATCACGGGCGAACCAACGTTGTATAATTGGTCCGCAAGAATCTTCATTTCCTGACAATAAGAAGAAATATTGGAAAAATCATCCAATTTGACATTCGTAAACTGGTGTTCAAGATGAACTGCTCTAGAAAGTTTGTTATCCTGAAATATATTTTGTAGACGTTCCCACGCCTATTGAGCCGTAGAATTCGGCTCCAAAATGGTATGTAAAAGGTCGTTGGATAAAGTGTCATAAATCCATTGAAGGACAATAGCATCCAACCGGGACTATAGCTTTTTATTCACCAAACCGACGTCTGAGGATGACTCGGAAGGTATGATTTGGTCGATTACCTCATAGGCACGACAATGGATTTTGAATAATTCTTCCCAAGAAGTATATTGCCCTTTATCCATTTCAAATGTTATAGAGATAAAGTTCTTGACGTTATTAACGGCAAGAGCGGGATGAAAGTTTGTTTTTAGGCCATATGTTCCACAATAAATCAAAACCTAGAGAAGAAAAGAAGTATAGGTTGATGTTTTTGGAAGTGAAAAACCCTTAGGGTTTGGATATGTATAAGCCGAGAAGTAGGGATGGGGGGGTTATCGGCTAGGGTTTAGGAGAAGTGGTTTAGGGATTTTAGGAGAGGTGGCCAAAAAAATTGGAGTTAGCTTTAAGAAATTTAATTAATTTAAGCCTGAGCTCCGGGGTTAACCCGGTGCCCAGGTATACCTTCCCATCCGGTAGATTCACTAATAAGATGACTTACTCCAATTCCTCTACTGACTTCATGGCATCTGAGTCATCTGACAGCACAAATGACCTTGAGACATGGAAGTAATCCTCTTTATCTTCGAAGTTTATCTTGTCCTCCTCTTCTTTCTTTGTACTCAAAGAGTCTGAGTCATGTGATTGCTACTTAACTTCTTTTCCTTTACTTAAATCCTTCACTTTTTTGGGGCTTGCACCGCTTCTTCTACCACGAACATTTCCCTTGCTGCTGGTTGCTCACCATGAACTATTTTTACCATTGAACCCCAACCCCGTGATTTCACCCCAAGGGTCTTGGAGGTCACATACAAAAATACTGGACGACACAAAGGAAGAAATAAGTTTGGCTCGGATCTTTCACATGCTAAAGGAGCAACAAGAGGCAATAACTCGGTTACAAAAGAAAACCAGCGAAACAAGTGCGGCGGATGAGCCTCGACCGGTCCGCAATGATTATATGGGCCAGGAAGAGGATCGGGTCGATGAGAATGCCAATGATTCGGGGACTAATGTGTCCTCGAAGGGTTTGAAGAAGCTCGAAGCCTTAACAAAATGGATCAACAACAATGAAAAGAAAGAGGAAACTTAAAATTCACGGGTAGACCAGATTTCGAGAGCTCCTCCGATATTGAAGAGGCCGGACTCGAAGAGATATATCTAACTGCCATTTTCACCAAGTGCGACACTGAAACTAATTTTGAAGAGGTTTAAGATGCCGAATATCCTGACGTATGATGGGACACCGGATCCACAATAGCATGTGACGTTATATACTTGTGCAGTAAAGGGCAATGACATGCATCCGGGCGAGATTGAATTGGTGTTGCTGAAGAAGTTTGGCGAAACACTGTCTAAATGAGCGATGACCTGGTACACTATGTTGCCTGAACACTCTATTAACTCATTTAAATGCTTGCAGATGCTTTTATAAAGGCAAATGCTGGAGCGCGGAAGGTTCAGGCAAGAAAAGAAGATATATTAAAAGTTACTCAGAAGGATACAGCGTTGCTGCGGGAGTTCGTGTCGCGGTTTCAAAAGAAACGAATGCTTCTTCCAGGAGTACCGGATGAATGGGCAACATAAGCTTTCACTAAGGGGTTGAATCCCAAGAGCTCTAGTGTCTCATTCAATTTGAAGGAGAACTTGTTGGAATTTCCGACAGTAACTTGGGCAGACGTGCATAACCAGTACGAATTCAAAATCAGGGTGGAGGATGATCAACTCGAGCTTCCACGGGGGTCAGTAGGCCGGGACAAGAATTTTGATAAGTCAAAGAGAGTAGTTGAGTCAGAGTCAAAATCTTTAAAGGATAGATATCAGTCCTACATGCAATCGAAGAGGCCTAATTTTAGGTCGGATAAGGGTTGAAACAATCGCAATTTTCAGTCGGACAGATGTGATAGGCAAAATGATCAAGGGTTTGCCAGCAGAGGCTTGCAATTCAGAAGTGATACCTGCGAGTTTTCTTCCAATAATGTTGAGAACCCAAGGTTACCTAAATATAATTTCAACATAGATGTTGCCGGACTCGTTTCATTTTATTAGGCATATTAAGAAAACAAGATGGCCAAGACCACTCCGGTCAAATTCGGCTCAAAGGGATCCAAGTTTGGTTTGTGATTATCATTGAACTCATAATCATTGGACCGAGTATATCGTCAGTTGAGGGATAAAGTGGCTTGGTTGTTGAAAAATGTTAACATGCGTGAGTGTTTAAGTGATTGAGTAAAGGGGAACTACATAAGCAGGGAAGAATGATTATGAGTAAGTGATTGAGTAAAGGGGAACTACACAAGCGGATCCAGTCGAGCCCCAACATATTATCAACATGATTATTAAAGGAATGAATGTTCCGAAGAGAGCGGTCATGATGACAAAGAACATGAAATTGTTAATTACTCGGGAGAAAAGATCTAGAAATTATGTGATGAAGGGTACAATTTCCTTCAACGATGAAGACACAGAGGGCATCATTCAGTCTCATAATGATGCTTTGGTAATTTATGTATTTATCAATAAATTTCAGATTAAGCGTATTTTGATTGATCCAGGTATCTCGGCCAACATTATCCGTTGGAAAGCGGTAGAGAAATTAGGGCTATTGGGACCAAATTGTGTCGGCGGCCCGGGTTCTTAATGGATTCAACATGGCAAGCAAAATTATGAAGGGGAAATTACTCTTTTAGTCAATACAATCGGAACAGTTTAGCAAACGAAGTAAGGTACAACACGCTATTTGGCAGGCCTTGGATACATGACATGAGGGTCGTGCCTTCGACGTTACACATGATGCAAAAGTTCCCGACTCCGGAGGGAATAAAAATAGTTCATGGTGAGCAACCAACAACAAGGAAAATGTTCGTGGTAGAAGAAACGGTGCAAGCCCCAAAAAAGTGAAGGATTTTTGTAAAGGTAAAGAAGTTAAGTAGCAATCATAGGACTCAGACTCTTTGAGTACGAAGAAAGAAGAGGAGGACAAGATAAACTTCGAAGATAAAGAGGATTACTTCCGTGTCCCGAGTTCATTTGTACTGCCATATGACTCAGATGCCATGAAGTCAGTAGAGGAACTGGAGTAAGTCATCTTATTAGTAAATCTACCGGATATGAAGGTATACCTGGGCATCGGGTTAACCCCGGAGCTCAGGCTTAAATTAATTGAATTTCTTAAAGCTAACTCCGATTTTTTTTGCCTGGTCCTATTTAGACATGACAGGTATTCCACCAAAGATCAGGACTCACAAGCTGAGTTTTGATTCTAACTTCCCCCGGTAAAGCAAAAGAGGAGGCCTTCGGTCTATCCAATTCAAGTTCAAGATCGGGAATGGCAGAATTCAAGCATAAATTCATCAAGAAGGAGGTAACAAAGCTTTTAAATATAGGTTCCATCCGAGAAGTAGAATACCCGGATTGGCTAGCTAATGTAGTGGCCGTACCTAAGAAGGGTAACAAGTTGAGAATATGCATAGATTTTAGAGATTTCAACAAAGCATGCCCGAAGGACTCTTTCCTTTTCCGCACATCGATCGAATGATTGATGCTATGGCAGGGAATAAAATGCTAAGTTTTCTTGATGCTTACTTTGGGTACAATCAGATTCGGATGAACTCGGAGGATCAAACGAAAACTTCTTTCATAACTAGGTATGAGACTTATTGCTATAATATGATGCCATTTGGTTTAAAATATATCGGGATAACATATCAACACTTAGTTAGCCACATGTTCAAAGATCAAATAGGAAACACAATTGAAGTTTACATTGATGATATGTTAGTTAAGTCCTTAAAAGAAGAGGACCATTTAAAGCATTTGCAGAAAAAATTTGACGTGCTCCGAAAATATAACATGAAGTTGAATCCTAAAAAGTGTGCTTTTGGAGTGGGCTCGGGCAAGATCTTAGGCTTAATGGTTTCAAACCGGGGAATAGAGATTAATCCGGATCAGATCAAAGCCATCGAGGAGATACCGGAGGTGCTTGACAATATGAAAGCAATGCAAAGACTCACTGGAAGGATAGCCTCTTTAAGTAGGTTTATCTCTCGGTCATCGGAGAAAAGTCACCAGTTCTTTTCTTTATTGAAAAAGAAGAATGACTTCAAGTGGACACCGGAGTGTTAGCATTCTTTGAGAGATTTGAAGAAGTACTTGTCTACTCCACCGTTACTATATAAACCGAACGTAGACGAGCAGTTGTTCTTATACCTGGCAGTGTCCGAAGTAGTGGTAAGCACAATGTTGGTTCAAGAAAAAAAAGGTATGCAATTTCCAATTTATTATATGAGTAGAACTTTGGCTAGTGTAGAGACTAGGTATCCGCACTTAGAAAAATTGGCTTTAGCATTAGTAATGACTTCTAGAAAATTGAGACTGCATTTTCAATGTCATCCCATATGTGTAGTAACAACTTATCCACTAAAAATGTGATGCATAAACCAGAACTGTCCGGTAGGCTTGCCAAATGGGCAGTAGAGATTAGTGGGTTTGACATAGAGTATAAACTGAGAATAACTATAAAGTCTCAGGTTTTAACAGACTCCGTACCAGATTTTACACTGGGAATGATTCTCGAGGTAGAAAAAGAAATTTTGTTAACCTCGGGAGCAACCTCGGGGGCCTGGACCTTGTACACGGACGGAGCTTCGAACGTGAAAGGGTCCGGGATTGGGGTAGTTCTGAAGGCACCTGCAGGAGATATTATTCGGTAGCCGATAAGAACTGTGAAATTGACTAACAATGAAGTCGATTATGATGCTCTAATTGCAGGATTTGAATTAATAAGGAGCTTGAGAGCCGAGGTCATCGAAGCAAAATATGACTCGCTTCTAGTCATTAATCAAGTCAATGACGTGTTCAAAGTACAAGAAGAAAGGATGCAAAAAATACTTAGAGAAGATTCAAGTGATATTGCATCGGTTCAAAGAATGGATCATGGAGCATGTATCTCGGGAGCAAAATAATGAAGCAGATGCCTTGGCTTATTTGGGTCATCCATGGATGCAACAGAATTTACCTCAGGAACAGTTATGCAACTGCTAAACTCCGAGATTGATGGTGGTCATGCTGAAGTAAACACAACAAGCTTAACTTGGGATTGACGTAACAAGTTTATCGACTACCTTCGAGATGGGAAGTTGCCTACAGATCGGAAGGAGTCAAGAGCACTTCGGACTTACGCGGCTAGGTTTTGTTTGGTTAATTGTCAGTTGTACTGAATGTATTTTTACGGTATTTTAGCAAGGTACTTAGGGCTCGGAGAAACTAATTATGTGATGCGTGAGGTTCACTAGGGGACTTGCGGTAATCATTCAAGAGCAGAACTTTTGGTCCAAAAATTAATTAGGGTCGGATATTATTTGATTTAGATGGAAAAAGACGTGAAGTTTGAAAATGCGATGAGTGTCAAAGGCATGCTCTGATGATTCACTAACCGGTGGAATTAATTCATCCGGTTTTGTCTCCATGGTCATTCATGAAATAGGGGATGGACATCATGGGACCACTCCCATGGGCACCCGAAAAGGTACGTTTTATTTTATTTATGACTAATTAGTTTTCTAAGTGGGTTGAAGAGAATACCTTCAAGAAGGTCAAATAAAAATAAGTCATTGATTTTATATAGGATCATATCATTTGCCGGTTCGGCATATCGACGGATATCACTTGCAATAATGGGCGACAGTTCGTTGGAAAGAAAGTGAATGACTTCCTCGAAGGGTTGAAAATTAAACAGATTTTGTTGACTCCGTACCACCAGAGTGTAAATGGACAAGCGGAGTCAATAAATAAGTTAATTATTCAGAATCTGAGAAAAATATTGAAGGACTCAAAATGCAAATGGAAAGAAATTTTATTGGAAATATTGTGGCATACAGTAAAACGCCAAAATCTAGTACTGGGGAGACTCAATTTTATTTGGTTTATGGTGCGAAGCCTTTAAAATTGGTGGAAGTGGGCGAGCAAGCTTAAGGTTCAGCCATGCGGTCGAAGATTCAAATAATGAAGTGATGGTCGTAAAACTTGACTTGATGGATGAACATCGTAAATTGGCTTTACTTTGGCTAGTTGCTCAAAAGCAAAAGATGAGAAGATAGTACAACCATAGGACTAATCTTCGGTACCTTTAAGTAGGAGACCTAGTTCTGCGAAAAGTGAACCCTTAACACCAAAAATCCCAATGAAGGAAAATTGGGTCTGAACTAGGAAGGTCCCTACAAAATATCAGGAATCACTGGTAAAGGCTCGTACCAGTTGGAAGCTGAAGATTATCAGAAACTATCGAATAACTAGAACATCGCTCACTTGAAGCGGTATTATTGATAAGTTATGTTTTTATTAACCGTTTATATTTCATAGATATTACTATGTTATAGTTAACCCATGCAGGTCCAGCTCGGAGCAACCATTCAAAAAGTCGAGCCAAGTTAGAATTAGGTCTGCAAATACGTGTTGTACTCTTTTTCCCTTAGCGTAGTTTTTATCCCAAAAAGGGTTTTTTCGGTAAGGTATTTAATAAGGCAACAATGTAAAATGAGTTACATACTTCGGAGTTGAAGATCAACCAAGCGCTGGGGACTATCCGGTACGAAAGAAGCAAATAATATTTGAATTCTTATGCTTCGAACACAAATACTAGGTGACAACCATACTCTAGACAAGGAAGTTTGATAAATTCGAAAAAATTTCAAGTTCGATAAGTTCGAAGATTTTTTAAAAAGCTTTTAGGATTATCATTGTAAGGGTTATAAGATTGAATGAATATTGCCCGAATAGTTTCTTTGTTATGACAAAGCATGCAAAGGCAGAAAGATCAAATGAATCTTGCCCCATTGCTTGCCGAAATAAATGTTTTGAATAAGAGAATGCTTTGACTGAAACTTATTTCAATTATATTTCCTTAAATACCTTTATCTTCAGGTAACCATTGAAGTTTTTAGGCTTACGAGCTGATGAAGTCCTTAACTGGGGACTGTCATCATAAAAATACCCGGAACAAAAATAAGTAAAGTTCCGAAGGCACCAGGTCAGAATGAACCCAACCTAATTCTAAAGATACTTGAAGTTGTCTAAAAATTGAAAATAACTAAAGATCCAATATTCATGCCTGAAGTGAATAGGAGGCGTCTTATTCACAAACATAAAAATATTTAAGTCATTGAATGACTCAACCGGAGGAAATTACCCGGTGTAGAGAAAGATAAAGAATTTTTTTTTGTTCAAGTTACTTAAGTTATTCTTAAGAGATTTGCTTAAGTCATTTTTAAGACCGAAGGTAACTTTTAACGTTCATTCTACCCAACACAAACTAAGTGACAATTTGTTTTATTAAAACTCCGAAGCCTGAGGCAATTTGGCCAAATATCTATTTACTAACATTCCGGTTGTGCTGCAGCTTCTTAAGTAACACCAATGTTATATTTTCTAAAGTTATGATTTTACGACGAAGAAATGAATTTGAGAGTAATAAAACTTTCTTACCACGTGGCATATCAAGGGGTAATAGTTGCACTTTCAATGAGTAGAGGGATTAGAGGTAACAGTCCGCTTGAATAGTTTACTCATGTAGTTGAAAAATCAAAACAAATTCAAAAATATTTGTGCGTATCGTTAAACTTTAATCCAACTCTCCAAAGAAATGCAAATTAAATCAAGACAATAAAATAAAAAAGAATACAATAATTGGAAAAGGTTATTTTATGCATGTCACTGCTCATGATTGACCATATTGATGAAAACTTCCAAAAATATAGAGACAGCTCTTTCATAAGCACTTAGAAAGAAAGAGCACTTGCTTTAGCGTTATTATCTGGCAGAGAGTGACTGCGAGGGGAAATTTTCCGCGTGCTCTTCTGGGATAGTGTTGTATTGATATCAAGTGGACATTGGGGTCGGGTTGTTTAAACCAAACAGTTATTAATAATAATTCAATCGTAGAAGACGTTTATGTAGGGTTTTGTTGGGTACAAAGCACATAAGTAAGGCATAACGGAAGTTTAAAAGTTTTGTTTCTTACTTATCCCAACAACATTTCTGGTATGGTTATACAACAATTAAACTTGTAACATAAAGCATATACATACAAGTTAGAATTATCTGGAATCTTTATCAACTGTGAGGTGCACACGCAATTGCCCTTCCGATTGCAAGCTCCAAGCTTCAATGTATTTCTCCTTCAGAAAGCTAGGAAATCCGACAGAGGTACGAGAGAGTATTGATTCTAAGTCTCTAAGAGTTAGAATGTTATTCTGAAAATTAGTGTATAATGATGAGGTGAATGCCTCTATTTATAATTGAAAAATAGGTCAAAACCGGATTAGGGTTCGACCTTGGGCCTGGCCCAAAATTCGAGGCAGAGGTGCCGCGGCGCTCGACATGCGCCTGCACCGCGCCGCGACCCTAGGGTATAGGCGCCGTGGCGCTCGACGTGCTTCTGCACTGCCTCGATTTATTTTTCATGCATTCTTAATTAAATTCAAAATCCATTTTTGACTTAATTAAAATAATCATTATTAATTTAAATATCTCGATTCCAAATCGAACATTTAATTACTCTCTCAATACATCCTTAGATCGAAATGGCCAATCGACATAGTCTGATCCTACAAGCCTTCTCATATCGACATTAATCAAATTAAGGTCTACACGGAACTCCTAGACGACACCAGAAGACGAACTCAATATATGAAGTACATTTACGCGAATCCAGTAAACTTAACCTTTATGTGGTAAGATAAAATCCTTTCATTCACGACACACCCGATCAAGCTAAGGATTTGTCAAGTGTCTATCCAAATGGCTTAATCATTGTATCTCATCTATATTAGTTGACGACTAGACCATATTCTAAATATGCCTATTGCGTTGGCAAATGACTTACTCAACCTAATATTACTGAGAATCCGAGTGTTCTCTCGAATATACATTCGAGGAATGAATCCTAATCTTGGCTCAACTACCACCTTCAATCCATATTGTAATGTACCAAATACAAGTTGTATCTCAACCTATAAGGCATTTGAGCTTAGGACGGGATCAAAGTACATTACTTTGTAGACAAGGCGCGTATTGACCTCAAGTCTAAGGACTTCTATCTCCCACACGCTGATCATACTTTAGACAAGTATAACAAACAGTATATCAGCAGGGTATACCAATACTTTCAAAGTATCCATGTGTCCATCACGAGTAGCCATTACTCGTAGCAGGTGAGACATACTACATGTCAACTTATCACATATCATCGATATCCCATTCTCGATGATCATTAGTCGAGGCTATTTTAAGAGTTACGCTCTATCATGAATATCTCACTCTATTAATGACAACGTAAGCTCAAGGGATGCACATTAATGAATAATTACAAACAATCAAATAATAATTTAATAATTGCAAATGCCAAAATATTAATCTTCATTAATAATAATATAAATGTGTATAAAGTACATTTGTCCTAATACAGATTGTCTCTAGGACATATAAATACTTTCAATCTCACACTTGGCCTAGAGCCAATCTCCAATATATCTAATGCCCATATTCTCAAAATGACCATTATGCTTGACTAAGCTTAATGGTTTAGTGAATGGGTCAGCTAGATTATCGTCTGTGGGAACATATTCTAATCTAATCTCTTCAGTCTCCACCATCTCCCTAAGTATGTGGTACTTCCTTGGTACATGCTTGTTTCTGTTAGTTGATCTTGGTTCCTTAGCTTGCGCAATCACACCAGTGTTGTCACAATAAACCGTTATTGGACAAGTGGCACTTGGAACAACCCCTAGTTCCTTCAGGAACTCAGATATCGCGACAGCTTCCTTCCCAGCTTCCGATCCAGCAATGTCCTCAGCTTCTGTTGTCGAATCAGCAGTTGTAGCTTGCTTGGAACTTTTCCAACTCACTATTCCGCCATTGAAAATGAAGGCATATCCAGACTGAGATTTGAAGTCATCAAGATATGTCTGGAATCTAGCATCAGTGTACCCAGTACATACCAGCTTCTCTTGTCCACCATAAACTAAGAAATATTCTTTATTTCGTCTAAGATACTTAAGAATACTCTTGACTGCTTTCCAGTGTTCTTCTCCAGGATTTTGCTGGAATTTGCAAGTCATACTAAGTGCATGGGCCACATCTGGCCTCGTACATGTCATGGCATACATGATAGATCTTATAGCTGAAGCATATGGGATTCTTTTCATGCGTTCAAGTTCTGCAACAATAGAAGGACTATCCTTTTTTGATAACTTGATGCCTTGTCCCATAGGAAGATTTCACTTTTTGGAGTTTTTCATAGAGAATCATCTTAGCACTTTGTCTATGTATGTGGACTGTGATAGCCCTAACAATCTATTAGGTCTATCTCTATAGATCCTAATTCCAAGAATATAGCAGGCTTCACCCAAGTCCTTCATCATGAAGGTGCGGGATAACCATTCCTTGACTGATTGCATGAGAGTTTTGTTATCTCCCATTATCAATATGTCATCTACATATATAACCATGAAGACAACTACGCAGGGATCTTCTTTGCTTCTAATAAAGTCAAACGATTTGACTACTTTGTCAAAGGAAATATTCCAACTCTTTGAAGCTTGCTTAAACCCATAAATGGACTTTTGTTGCCTGCATACAACATTTGGTTTGGACTCAAGTGAAAAGCCCTCAGGTTGTTTCATATACACCTCCTCAACTAGATTATCATTGAGGAAAGCAGTTTTGATGTCCATCTGCCAAATGTCATAGTCATAATATGTAGCTATTGCAAGCAAAATCCGAATGGACTTAATCTTCGCAACAGGTGAAAAGGTTTCATCATAATCGACCACAGGCCGTTGATTATAACCTTTAGCCACCAATCTTGCCTAATAAGTCTGTACCATGCCATATGCATCAATCTTCTTCTTGAAGACCCATTTGCATCATATGGGTCTAATCCTGTTGGCAAATCAACCAAGTTCCAAACTTGATTGATGTACATCGAGTCCATCTCAGATTTTATGGCTTCTTGCCATCTCTGCAAATCAATGTCTAACATAGCTTCGTTGTAGGTTGTAGGTTCATCGTCATCAGGAATATCTATCTCATTGTGTGTTTCAACTAGGAGATTAAGTCTTTCTGGCGGACGATGAGTCCTAGTGGTCCTACGGAGTTGAATATTCTGGTTTGAGTGTTTGTTGCATTCTGATTATGAGAAGATCTTTGTGTGTTGAACAATCCATCACCTTGAGATCTTTCAGGAATGTATTTAATGTATTTTCTGAATGGGATGATGTACAACTATTGTGTCATCTTCCATTGGTTGTGTATAAGAGTCTTGCATTTCTGTACTATCTCTCACAGCACTCTCACTAGCTGAAGGGCGTACTCTAAGTACCCAATCTTTACCAGATACCCCACTGAATCCTTATTTAGGTCATTCGACAAGGGTTCATTTTCTGTGTTATCTTGTGGTTCTTGAATTTCTTCAAGTTCTATCTCTGTGCAGCTATGTTTCTTGTATACATATTCTTCTTCAAGGAAAGTTGCGTTCCTGGAAACAATGACCTTATGTTCTTCAGGAAGATATAAGTATTATCCCTTAGTTTTCTTTGGATAACCCACAAAATAATATTTCTCACTTTTAGATTTCAACTTGTCAGTAAGCATCTTCTTTACATATGCAGGGCACCCCCAGGGTCTCATATGTTTTAGAGCTGACTTCTTGCCATTCCATATCTCATATGGAGTTTTCTCTACTGACTTTGAAGGAACTCTGTTCAGAATATAAATTGAACTTTGCAATGCATAACCCGAAAGGTATGTCGATAGAGCTGACAAACTCATCATGGATCTAACCATATCTAATAGGGTTCGATTTTTCCTTTCAACAACATCGTTCATCTGTGGTGTTCCAGGAGGTGTCCATTATGATTGGACTCCATGAAGCTTCAAATAATCAAGAAATTATTTACTTAAGTATTCACCTCCTCGATCCGATCGAAGTGTCTTGATACTTGTTTCAAGTTGCTTCTCTACTTCTGACTTGTACTCCTTGAATTTCTCAAAGGCTTCAGACTTATGTTTCATAAGATACACATGCTCAAACCTTGTGAAATCGTTTGTAAAAATGATGAAGTAAAAGAAGCTTCCCTTAGCTTGAGTTGAAAATTGTCACGACCAAAGTCAGAGGGTCGCGACGGGCACCCGGACCCCACCAGTCGGGTATCGCTAATCATACATTTACCACCTAATCATCATTAATTATGGACTAAGCCAAAAGAAAATTATGAAGATCAGGTAACCATCTTATATATACACATACCCATACCAAGGCCGACAAGGCCATACAAGACCACTATCCACAGAACACATGTCTACAAGCCTCTAGGATGAGCAACATCAAAGGTCGGGACAGAGCCCCGCCATACCCGTATATTCATGCAAAATTGTACCGTACCAAAATTAGACCAACACTCCGAACAAGGGGAGTGCTCCCAAAAATCCGCTGAACCCGAAATCAACTAACGTGAACTGTCACCTTTCTTGATTAAACCTGCGGGCATAAAACGCAGCGTCCCCCAACAAAAGGGACATCAGTACGACTAATGTACTGAGTATGTCAGGCATGAACAATAGTATAACAGGAATAGAACAACAACTGAAACTGAAACAACTGACCAACAGTAAATGCCTCTGAGGCCCCTAACACATATGCCTAAATGTTATGCATAATGCAGTTTTCATATACATCAACCTCATTGGGCATCTTCCTTACCACAACAGCCTCTGTGGGCATCATACCATATAATGGTTAATGAATGTATGCATAATGCAAATACAATGTATTAATGTCCACACATGAATCCTCCTATAACCGCCTCTGTGGGCATCAGGTTATATCGCCACACAAGGGCATTGAATCATCACATCATATTGGCCTCTTCGGGCTCTTTCGTGGTAGTCTGTACCAGCTGCAGGTAGTGTGCGTATATAATGCTTTTCCCTTTTACCATTCCCGTACATATATATAATATTTACCATATAGTAGTGTGCATAGCACCAGTGGTCCAGGGTAATATATGAATGCAATGCAAATAAAAATGCATGAATGATAACACAATACTTCAATCTCAACGGATGACATAATACCTTTGACTAACATTGAAAACATCAACATCTTTTCTGTATGCCTCAATAAGGACTTAGAAATATATTTAGACATGTTTTTAGCATAGGAATCAATAACATGAATATTCTTAACTACTAGGAGTAGAATAAATTATGAAGCAATATCACGGTTATATTTCGTTACATGGAACATGTCAAAAGAAAGAAATAATTTGTCTTAACATACCTTCGTTTCACTAAACTGGAAGAAAAATATTGTTGTTGCACTTGCACGATTTTTCCACTGCTTCGTACGTTTTTGGTTCTCAATTCTAAACTAAAATGGACAGTTTTCCTCTCTGATTTCTAAACAATAAACTCCTAATACTAACTTTAGGATACGGGTCTTTGTTTACTTAAAATGGAATTGCTAAGTTGCTGAATAAATTAAAGGACTTCCAAGTTTTCCAAAGCTTAAAATATAACCTTCACGTGAGAATGGACCCTTAATCATCATGTCCTCCGCTTAGCCAATCTTGGCGGTGGAGGACGTAATTTGATGACACATGCATAAAACATGCACTCCAATTAATTAATTAATTAAGAGACATGCATCCGCATAATTTATCAATCACACCCATAATTAATTATGTGACCCCAATTCACTTAAATTATAATAACTTATAAGACCTTCATATACGCGATGTCATTATTTGTGATATGACACTAGTCCATAACCTCTTCATGCACATATCAAATTTATTTTCGCTTCCCGTCATCACACTTCTTACGTCCAAAATTATTTCGGGGTCTAATTCTTTTATATACTAATTTCCTTATTAGCATATGTCGATATAACATAAAGTCCAAAGTTCGGGTCTACTTGCACATGCCTAGCAATTTTACATTGGCCTAGCGATTTAAATTGTGACCCGATAGTACGGGATGTTACAAAAATGACCCACATACATCAGTATGGACCAACTCAAGTACCTCTTTGGCTCGTACCCCTTTCCCAGAAAGTGGTTTGTTGGTCATCTTTCCTCTCAAGCAAGATTCGCAGTTACCATAAGACTCCAAGTCAAATGGTTTGAGGTAGTCTAACTTCCTCAATCTTGCTATCATTGATTTGTTGATATGACCAAGTCTGCAGTGCCATAAGTAGGTGGGGTTTCTTGGATTACTTATCTTAGCTCATTTATTTTGCACATTGAAAATTTCACGACTACAGTTTAAAATATACAATCCATCCATAAGCGGAGCATTTCCACAAACAAAACCATTAAAAGACAGTACATAACTGACATTGGCAATGAATGAGGAAAACCCCTCAATGTCTAACATTGGGATAGAAATGATATTCCTCGTTAATGAGGGAATAAAATAACAATTAGTTAGTTCTAAATAAAAGCCTGAAGGTAAATCTAGTCTATAAGTTCTCACGCGTTCAACATCTATTCGTGCTCCATTTCCAACGCGCAAGTCCACCTCCCAAGGTCCAATCTTTCTACTGTTAATTAGGACCTGCACATTACTACAAATGTGCGAGCCACAAGCGGTATCCAATACCCAGTAGTGGGAGTTACTTGTAGACATATTTATTTCAATAACAAACATACCTTGTCCAGTAGAGGTAGAAACACCTAGTGTTTTGCCTTCTCTTGGAGCTGTGTAGTCCTTCTTTAGAACATGCGCTGGCATTTGTCCCCTTTCGTTCAACTTACATTTGAAAGGGTCTCTCAACAGTTCATACTCCATTGTTTGAGACTATTTTTCATAGAGACTCTTCAAGTGTTCTAGCATTTCGTTGGGGGCCATGTTTTCATGTTGCCTCTGTAACTCCATAGTCATGGAAGACAATATTATACATTTTGCCAAGGCAGTATCGTTCAAACGTTTCTGATAAGCCACATTGTCAAACAGGGCATACTCATCAGAATTTTTAGCAGGGACTGTGGGGAGTACTATGTCTAACACATACTCAATTCTTTCTAGTCTTAACACCAAATGCAGATTTCTTAACCAGTCAGGATAATTTGATCCAGTCAACTTGTTTGTCTCGACCAACATTTTCAGTGATAGATTCGACATTTTATACGATTGAAGAAACAAATAGACTTGAAATTAAACTCTAATATAATTTCTATTGAACACATTCGTTAACTAATTAACATGGCTTTTAGTTTAATTAGCTCCCACTATTTTAACATATTCTTCGACCCTATGGAAGAATACAGACTCATATCAAATATCGTCATAATGGGTCATGATCCAGGTTTATGTTATCTCTGCGTTTGCTGTGGCTGATAACTTCAATAACACAAACTGGTAGGTCTCTAAACCAATTACAAACAATTCGCAACTCATGTTTGACTGAATGTTCTAAATAATCAATATGCGTCCCTCGGCTTGCCCGACACTGTGGCGCCAAGACAACCCATCAAGTCAACCCCGTTATGCGACTACAATTATGTATCTAAGTGAGTTTTGCCTTATAGAGAAAACACTGTGGTGTAAATACTCATGAAGGTTTATCACCCACTTCTACATTTAACATGCATCTATGAAATAGTCTGAGTCCTCGTAGACTTAGAGCAAATGTTGTGGCATAAATACTCATCTCGCCGAAAAGAATTTTGCACTACAATCAATTATAACAGACGACGCGTTCATTTTAAATGAGACTTGTATTAAAATTTTAGGGAATATTTTAATTCAGGGTTTTAACCAAGATCAACTCTTTTACGCCATATCCATTATGACATCTTAACATCATGCAAAACTAATGACACATATAGTTTGGGAACCGTCAATCCAATATGTATGATATAAGATGATTTAATCAAACACTGGGCAGCACCTGCCCAGACAGTTATACCCACCATTATCAATAATGCTCATATCGACCATCATCTGTTCTTACCCGTTCTTAGTCGTGCACCGTGCAATGAGCCGGACAACGCATTTTTGGCTTAGTTCGAGTTAGAGCGGAATGACTTCCTCGAGTTAGCGTAGGAGATAATTTAGGGTGATATCAAAAGGTTAACATTCGGTCAAGACATGTAAGATTTCAAGAACACATTTTAATCCAATTTTATGTTTAATTCATATTATTATTCTATTCAATTGTTATATAACCATTGAACCAGCCTGGGCTCTGATACCACTGTAGGATTTTGTTGGGTACAAAGCACATAAGTAAGGCACAACGGAAGTTTAAAAATTTTGTTTCTTACTTACCCCAACAACATTTCTAGTATGGTTATACAACAATTAAACTTGTAACATAAAGCATATACTTACAAGTTAGAATTATCTGAAATCTTTATCAACTGTGAGGTGCACACGCAATTGCCCTTCCGATTGCAAGATCCAAGATTTAATGTATTTCTCTTTCAAAAAGCTAGGAAATCCGGCAGAGGTACGAGAGAGTATTTGATTCTAAGTCTCTAAGGCTTAGAATGTTATTCTGAAAATTAGTGTATGAATGATGAGGTGAATGCCTCTATTTATAGTTGAAAAATAGGTCAAAACCGGATTAGGGTTTGACCTTTGGCCTGACCAAAAATTCGAGGCAGAGGCGCCGCGACACTAGGGTATGGGCGTCGCGGCGCTCGACATGCGCCTGCACTGCCTCGATTTATCTTTTGTGCATTTTTAATTAAATTCAAAATCCAATTTTGATTTAATTAAAATAATCATTATTCGTTAAAATATCTCGATTCCAAATTGAACATTTAATTACTCTCTCAATACATCTTTAGATCGTAACGGACAATCGACACAGTGTGATCTTACAGGCCTTCTCATATCGACATTAATCAAATTAAGGTCTACACGGAACTCCTAGACGGCGCCGGAAGACGAACTCAATATGTGAGGTACGTTTACGCGAATCTAGTAAACTTAACCTTTATGTGGTAAGATAAAATCCTTTCATTCACGACACACCGGATCAAACTTAGGATTTGTCAAGTGTCTATCCAAATGGCTTAATCATTGTATCTCATCTATATTAGTTGACGACTAGACCATATTCTAATTATGTCTATTGCGTTGGCCAACGACTTAGTCAACCTAATATCACTGAGAATCCGAGCGTTCTCTCGAATATACATTCGAGGAATGAATCCTAATCTTGTCTCAACTACCACCTTCAATCCACATCGTAATGTACCAAATACAAGCCGTATCTCAACCTATAAGGCATTTGAGCTTAGGACGGGATCAAAGTACATTACTTTGTAGACAAGGCGCGTATTGACCTCAAGTCTAAGGACTTCTATCTCCCACATGCTAATCATACTTTAGACAAGTATAACAAACAGTATATCAGCAGGGTAAACCAATACTTTCAAAGTATCCATGTGTCCATCACGAATAGCCATTACTCGTAGCAGGTGAGACTTACTACATCTTCTAAGGATGTGATGCAGACCACATATCGACTTATCACATATCATCGATATTTCATTCTCGATGATCATTAGTCGAGGCTATTTTAAGAGTTACACTCTATCATGAATATCTCACTCTATTAATGACAACGTAAGCTCAAGTGATACACATTAATGAATAATTACAAACAATCAAATAATAATTCAATAATTGCAAATGCTAAAATATTAATCTCCATTAATAATAATATGAATGTGTATAAAGTATATTTGTCATAATACAGATTGTCTTTAGGACATATAAATACTTTCAGTTTATTGATATTTGATTAACGATTGGAGAATGATTTATAATTTTATATTAACAACTCATTAATGGTATACGGAGTATGATTTACTTATTTTCTTGATCGATTTAGCTTGACCGTTAAAAATTATTAAATTTATAAGTATAGTATTATACCCTTGTGCATATAAAGTACTTTAACTTTTAGTTTAGGGACTAGCATTTTCCTTAGTCTCACAGTGCTCTTGGTGCATTGCGTATGGACAAAAACGCAATAAATGTATTTTTTTTCACATATACCTTGTTGATTAAGCGATAATCACTAAATTCATATCGAACCAACTGATATTCTATAAATTATGTTAGGGTGTTAATTTATTTAAAATCGATAAATCAAATCGTTAAGTGTAAATATCAATAAGAACTCCTGGATATGGGTACTTATATGCTCTTCCTCATTTTATGTATCTTAATTTGATGAAACAAAATTAAATGTTATAGTATAACTTAATCTAAAAGTATATATTAACATAGTAATAACAATACCCTTTGAAGAGTGCTCTTAAACTTATCATGTCACGGAAGCTAAGTATCACTAAAGGTACAATAAAAATATAAATAAAAATTTACATTATTAAATATAAAAAACTATTTTTATAATAAATTAAAAGTAAAGTAAGACACGTCAATTAAAGGTAGGAAAGCTCAATTTTGTTGGGGCCAAAAATGTCGACATCACCTTGTTGCCATTTTTTATTTTGTTATTTCTGAAAGCCTAACTTCAGTTTGGTGGCTGTTTCTAAAACTGTAGACGCTACCAAACCTGAGATTTTAAGTGGTATTACTTTTATATTACTCAATAAATGAAACCAAAATCTGGAGGGCCCGTACAAATTTTAAATTTTAAATTTTTTTCTCAACATTATCTGAAACAAAACTTTTCTCCAATAAAATATTCCAGAAATTAGTTCAAAATAAATAAGACTAAAATGTGCTTTAGATAAACACGCAAAAAGTGTAAGCACTTATATGCGAAAAAATGGTTTGACTGTCAAAATGATATTTGTTTTGGAGGCAATAAAAGAGACAGAATGTCTGAAAGTAAAAAGGAGAATTGGAATTATGGAATAGCATATGAGAATTGTCCAAAAGGCATAAAAAAACATTCTGGGAATCATTCGTCTCCTTTGAGGATACCTCTACTTTAATTAACTTCAAATAAAATTTATGCCTCACCACAGCTGACATTCCCCATTATCCCGGAAAAGAATACTCCTTCTATCTTAATTTATGTACCATTGGTGTGAAACACTGAACATGAGATCATACTGATGTTCTGATATAATATTGATATTTTGAGCAACGATTCACTGAGACATGTATTCATGAACTGATAATGAGTGCTGAAGCTTTATCTAGGTTACAACATGCTGAATATTTTAAGCTGAGACTCGTGGATATCAAACACAAGTCTATATTGATAACGCACTGAGTTCACAACCATCAAAGTGCTAATTATGAACAACAATAAATTTTTAATTTTAAGGATAGATGTTCTAGCATTTTCATGAATTAGGCCATAATCTCAAATTATGAAATAATTTACAGTAATCTCGATAAATAAGGCGTGGGGATGACTAAAGATGTTTCCACACGTAGATAGAAGCTCTACATACCTTAGTCGCTCCAAAACTTGAAGAAAATGTCTGAAGTTTTCAAGAAGAAACTCAAAGCATTGAACCTTGAATCTTGAACCTTGAACCTTGAGATGAGTTTCCTTGAAACTCCTAGGTTACAGACAAAGAATTTCACTTAGAATTCATGTATAATCATTAATGGGCTGGTTAGAATACATGGGAATGACTTACCTTGAGATATGAGGATGGGGAGAGGAGGAGAACTTCGTGCTAGGGCTTTGGAGAATGAAGAATGGCTTACAAAGACTGAAAAATGCGACTTTAAATGAGTTTTCAGGTCTATTCTACGGACAATTTTGCAAACTGCAGAACGGGAATGCCGGTCGCACTTTTAATCGGGAAAATAAATAATAACTCGCCCAGATTTTGGCCATTCTATGGACCATTCTAGGCTCCACAGATCGGTTATGCGGATCGAAAAATGGGCTGCTCTGGCCGCACTTTTGTCCAGCGCTGCGACCCTTTAGTAAAATGATCATAACTTTAGATGTTCATTTGACCTCCACCACAGTTGGAAAGTTTTTCAAAGATCTACAACTTTTATGAAGGATGTTTTCCCAAATTCCTTATAGAATTTTTCATCTACTGGCTTGAAGTGAGGCTTGGTGCAAACTCACTCGAAAACATGCTCCGTAGAGTAGCTTCCTACTATAATTTGCCCAAAGATTCTTCTTACGACTTGATTAGTTTTCAAAACACTTCATATACTCTTCATATTGGTTCCCTTATGATTCTATCTTACGGGTCAAACCTTAGCCTGAAGGTACGAGGTGTTACAGTAACGCACGCATGACTAACAAATATGCCACATATGCTGAGCGGGCCAAAAAAGTATTTAAAATACTCACTTTTTACTGGTGGGGGGGGGGGTTCTGGTTGGAAAACCTATAAGTACGAACATCGGGGTGACAAGCCCGGATAAGTACAGAGGTCTACCAAGCCATTTCACCTTTTAATTATGTCGTGAGATTATTGTGACTATAAAAGAATGTCATTCGGGATGCCACTAAATTCACTGAAAAATTGAGTTATTGGGTTTGAAATTTAATGCACCTTGTATACGTCTGGTAGATTTCTTAACATATATAAAGGGTTCGAGCCAAATTAAAGTTATTGAATCCTGCTGAACTTGTAGCTAAAATTGTATCTGCTCCTACATGCGAATAAGAATAAAATAAAACAGTTTTCTGTGAAATAATTTTTCAATAAAAAGTACTTTTAAAATAAACTAGAAAAAAAAATATAACGTAAAATGGAATAACATGAGGAGCTAGTTAACCAATCATTTACTCACTTTTTTATGTGGGAATAGGAAATAAAAAGTGCTTTAGCAGCTGAAATTGATAGGTTAATTGCAACATCTTCAGTTTGCTTATCTACCTAGCATCCATATATAGTAAATTCAAAATTCCCTCAAGTTGGAGCATAGATATTGATCATTCTCAGCTTGTCACAAAGATCCACTCAACGGTTTTATGAAAAAATTAGCTACTTGCTCTCATGTCTTCACGTAGCCAGTGAAAACAAATGAAATGACAATCAACCTCAATATGTTTAGTTCTTTCGTGATACACCAGATTTGAGGCAATATGAAGAGCCCCTTGATTATCACACCAAAGTTTTGTTGGTGTATGATGTTTCAATCCAATTTCAGTTAAAAGATAATGTATTTACATAATCTCACAAGAAGACTGTGACATAGCTCTATACTCGGATTCTGCACTAGATCGAGATACAACACTTTGCTTCTTACTCCTCCATAATACTAGGTTCCCTCCAATAAAGACACAATAGCATGTGGTAGATCTTATATTAATTTTAGATCCATCATAATCAGCATTTGCAAAACATTCAACACGAGTGTGGCCATGATTGCTGTACAATATGCCAAGTCTAGGAGCTCATTTCAAGTAACATAGAATCTGTTTCAATGCTTTCCAATGTTTGACAGTAGGTGCAGACATGAGCTGGCTAACTACACTTACTGCAAAAGAAATATTTGGACGAGTCACAATGAGATAATTTAATTTTCTAACTAACCTCTTGTATCTCTCTGGATCATCAAAAGGATCACCATCATCTTTCAGAAAATTCACATTAGGAGCCATTGGACTACTGCAGGATTTGGCTGCCAACTTTCCAGTTTCTACAAGCAGGTCAAGAATATACTTTCTCTAAGACAATACAATTCCCTTCTTGCTTCTACTTACTTCTACTCCCAAAAAGTACTTCAACTGGCTCAAGTCTTTCCTATAAAATCTAGTATGCAGGAAAGACTTGAGGGAGAAGATCCCCGCAAAATCACTTCCTGTGATGACAATGTCACCAATATATACAAAAAGGATAATAATGCCAGCTGAAAATTGCCTATAGAAGACTGAGTGGTCATATTTTCTCATTTTCAGTCCAAACTCTTGAACTACCTCACTGAAATTTCCAAAACCAAGCCCGCAAACTCTGGTTCAAGTTGTACAACGACTTCTTCAAGTGACAGACTTTTCCATACCCCCCCCCCCCGAGCAATAAAATTGGGTGATTTCTCCATATATACTTCCTCTTGAAGGTCACCATAAAAGAAAGAATTCTTGATATTTAACTGATGTAAATGCCAACTCTCAGAAGTAGCTTAAAAAATGAACAACTGGGCAGAAGTGAGTTTGGCAACCAGGGAGAAGGTGTCTAAATAATCCACCCCATAAATTTGAGCATACACTTTGGCCACAAGTCTAGCCACGAAACCATCTGTATTAACTTTAACTGTGAACACCCACTTACATCCCACTGGTTTCTCTCCCCTGGGTAAATCCACCAAATCCCATGTGTGGTTTTCCTCTAAGGTGCATATTTCCCCAAGCATTACAGCAGAGCAAACCATCTATAATGACTCAAAGCCGTTTTCACTGTTTTAGGTACATAGATTGAGTCTAGAGAAACAACCAAAGATCTGGACGTAGAGGATAAGCGGTCATAGGGATAAAATTAGCAATGGAATATGTTGATTTGCAAGTTTATGTACCTTCACGAAGAGCAATATGAAGGTCAAGATTTTATGGAGGATTAGTCGAAGAAAGATATGATGAAGAAGAAACTGGTACAGGACATGTATTATTGGTCTCTTACCTCCTCGAATAAACTTGAACAATTGGAGGTCTTCCTAGCATAGATGGAGTAGAAGCTGAGGGCACAATAATTATTTGATGCTCTACAAAAGAACTGGGAGACAGAGGAACAACATTAGTTGATTGTTCTATCGAAGCACAAGTAACCTGATAGACTAACCAGTCATCTTCCTCCTCCTCCCCCTCCACCTGACTCGTAGAAATAGGAGGTGCATAGAAAAATGGGGTAGTTTATGAAAATACCACATTGGTTGACACTAGATATTTCTCAAGTTCAGTAGAATGACACCTACGCCCCTTCGAAAGGTGAGAATAGCCTAGGAAAACACACTTCAATGCCTTGGGATCCAACTTTTTAGCAGATGGTCGAACATCTAGAACATAACATGTGCTTCCAAACACCTTTGGTTCCACCGGAAATAGTGACTTATTTGGAAAAAATATTGTAAGGCATATTACCAGCAAGCACAGTCGATGGAATGCGATTAATCAAAAAATAAGTCGTAGAGACCGTATCTGCCCAAAACTGTTAAAGAACCTTCATTTGGAACAAAAGTGCCTGAGCTGTCTCAAGTAGATGCCTATTCTTCCTGTCAGCAACTCCATTTTGAGATGGTGTATCAACACATGAAGACTGATGGAGAATAACATGTTGTCTCGTGTACGACTGAAATAATTCTGACATGTATTATTTAGCATTGTCACTTCTTAGAGTGCGTATCGAAGCATTAAATTGAGTTTTAACTTCAGTATAGAAGTCACAAAGTGAGTAAATACTTTAGAGCGACTCTTCATAAAATAAATCCAAGTCATCCGAGAGAAATCATCCACATAAGTGACAAAATACTTGTGCTCGGTTTTGGAAATGACAGGACATGGTCCCCAAACATCAGAATGAACTAACTCAAAAGCCGACTCAGCCCGCTTATTAACCCTCGGACTTAATGGGTTGCGATAATGCTTTGCAAATCGAGACGACTCACATTTCAATGAAGAAATATTCTGGAACTGAGGATATAGCTTCTTTAACAGAGGTAGAGAAGGATGTCACAATTGACTTTAAATGGAGACACGACACTAGAGCAGGCAAGAAACTGAGGCTCCCATTCATCACGGATGTAGACATCATCTGATACATGTCCTTTACCAATAACTAATTCGGCGTAAGATCACGAAACAAACAATGATCGGGAAAAAGTGAGATATAATAATTAAGGTCTTTTGTAACTTAGCACATAAATCAAATTAAAGGCCAATTTTAGTAGACTTAATATAGATGACAGGGTAATAGTGGAGATTGGCTTAACAGTCCCATATATAACACTGTTACAAGTTGATCCATCAGCTATAAGTAACCGAAAAGGGTGCTTTGTGTGATTGAAAACTAGAAAAAATATTAGGATTACATGTCATGTGATTTGTGGCACCTGAATCAATCACCCATTATTTTAAGAGGTGGTAAGACATGTTTTATCTGAATCCGTAAAAGCATTAACTGAAGTGGGTTCCTTCAATGATTTTTGATATTGAAGATATCTAGCAAATTCCTCAGCCGAAACCAAAACTATTTTATCAGATAATGGACTAGAAGCCATCATTTTCCCAAACTCACAATATCAAAATAAATTGAGAGGGAATCTTCCAAACTCCAAAGTTAAAATTATCCAAATGAGGTCTATGCTAGACACTAGTTAAACTTCCAACCAGTAAATCACTCAAATAAATCAATGAACCAAGTAAAATTTGATTCCAACCAACCAAACTAAGAGAATTAACCAAGATCCAGCAAACAGCAAGTCTTCAAATTGTAACAGAGGAAGAACACCCAAATACGTCACAAGTTGATCTCAACAGCAATCTCAACTAATAGATCAAGAACACCCAAACAGATCGCAAATTGATCTTTTATCACATATTATTGTATGCCTGGGATGACAGACTATGATTTGCTTAAGAAAATTAAGGAATCTTCATCTCTAAGAAACATACATGTGGTGATTATGTCATCTGAAAATGTAAGAATCAATAGATGCTTAGAAGAAAGGATAAACGAATTTTTCTTGAAGCTAGTGAGATTATCAGATGTTAATAAACTTGGACCCCATATGATGAAAACCAAATGTAAAAGCCAACTACAAGAAGAACCAAACTAAGTGGCGACAGATCTGGTTTGAGTTTGTTCTTTGTCAAAATGTGGTTATATGATCTAAGAACTACCAGAAATTAGCGGGAAATACCAAGGCAACCTCGGAGCTTGAAGCCGGACTAGGAATGGTCCACGCACGCGCTGTACAGTATGGGCTGTCGGAGTTCAGTTCGCCGTCTCGTGAGACACACGAGCGTCTCCTCCGGCCACATGAATTTGTTTAATGACAGATCGGATAGAGGCGGTCCTGCCCAAGTAGGTTCCCTTATGATTCTATCTTACGGGTCAAACCTTAGATCGAAGGTACGAGGTGTTACAGTAACACACGCACAACTGACAAATATGCCACATATGCTGAGCAGGCCCAAAGAGTGTTTAAAATGCTCACTTTTTAATGGTAGGGGGTCTAGTTGGAAAACCTGTAAGTACGAACATCGGGGTGACAAGCCCCGACAACTACAGAGGTCTACCAAGCCATTTCACCTTTTAGTTATGTCGTGAGATTATTGTGACTATAAAAAATGTCATTCGGGATGCCACTAAATTCACTGAAAATTTGAGTTAGAGTATGAAATTTAATACACCTTGTATACGTCTGGTAGATTTCTAACATATATAAAGGTTTCAAGCCAAATTTATGTTATTGAATCTCGTTGAACTTGTAGCTATAATTGTATCTGTTCGTACATGCCATTAAGAATAAAATAAAAAAGTTTCCAGTGAAATTATTTTTCAATAAAAGTACTTTTAAAATAAACTAAGAAAAAATAATATCACCTAAAATGGAATAACATGAGGAGCTAGTTAACCAGTCATTTACTCACTTTCTGACGTGGGAATAGGAAAAGAAAAATGCTTTAGCAGCTGAAATTGATATGTTGATTGCAACATCTTCCGTTTGCTTATCTGCCTAGCATGCATATATAGTAAATTCAAAATTGTACAGATAGATATCACTTGAATAGCTTGAATTTATACCCACATAATCATGAGAGGGACGAAACAGAGGGTGTAAGGGTTTATTTGAATCTCCTTTGCTGAATATATATATATATATATATATATATAATTAAAATTATGTTGTATATGTATAGTAAATATAAAGTTTCTTTAATCTTTCTCATATATTTCTTTTATATTTTAAATCACCTTGATGAAAATGATAATTATAAGCCAGCCGAGTAGTTATGGAGTCGTTGTGATGTTATGCTATTGACTCATGTTATGCTGCCATTTCAAATTGCGAGGTGTTGGATATATATCACTTTCAATGGGTGCAAAATTTCCAAAAGAGGAGCAACGCTTTATTTCTTTGCTTTGCTTTTACTTTTCTTATTTGCACTTCGAGAAAGTCAGTGGGCAAAAGTTTTCTCTAACACAATCGAGAATGGATTCGAGTTAGTATATAAATTTATCTACGTTGTTAGTTGTTTAAGTCGTAGTTTATCAAGTTATCAATTATTACAATTTATCATAAGAATTTACTTTATCATTAGAATTCAAATTGTGTAAATACTTTTACTCAGTCAATATTTTAGCTGTTTAAAAATTCAGAATGTCACTTATCCACGTTATTGTCGGATATGTAAAGCAGTACGGGAGATAAATAAATATTATAAGTGTTCGAAAGGATAAACAAACAAGCCAATGTTCAGAACTGCCGCAAGTTTGTTGAGTCTGGAATCTTGATAACCTGAAATCAAGAAACACTAAATCTGAATTGTTACAAATAAGGCTGAGTCGAAAGATAGCTCTCTGTCTTTAAAACAAGATTGCCCCGTATATATGCTTTTACGTTAACGTGCAATAATCTCCCAAGATAAAACAACAACTAATCAACACTACAAAGCAAATAGGTTGATTCTGACGAAGAAAACAAACACAAAACGATTTGCTGAAGAATAGAAAAGGAAGGAAGATTTTTCTGTTTTTGTCCCAACGTTTCTGCTCACGTTTTGGACTTTCTGTTTCTCTTCTGTTTTGTCTCTATGTATATATTGTGTATCATTTTTTTCTGTCTGTGTGTGTCACTGCAATTGAGCCAAAAGGCTCCAATAAATAGCATAAGGGAGAGACTTCTCAACTGCTAAATAATGGTTGTTAATGGCTATTGAAGGAGGGAGTAATTCAGCCAAGTAATGACTGTTTAAGGCCATTAGGAGGGCTATTTATGGAGGAGTTAATCAGCCAAGTAATGACTGGTTAATGCTCCAAAAATCAACCCAAACGGTAGTTTCTGCCTTCCGTCGTTCCCAAATTCATCATTCCAGAAACTCCAGGGATCAAACTGTAAATATTAAATAATTTGGGGGTCTATCAGAAAAAGTCCAAGACCCAAGACCCAAGACCCAAGGCCTGTGACCCTAGCCCGGACCGGACGAGACGGGCGGGCGGCGGCGGCGCACGTGTGGGCTTAGCCTTGAACCCAAGTACATCTAGGTCCTCCCTCCTTCAAACACATGGGTTACCCCTTGGAGTCCCAAACCCTTAGCCAATTTTGAGACTTATAAAGAGAGCAATTCTTCATTTTCCCAACGATGTGGTAGATTTGTCCCACACCATATTTCCATGCCTCAAACACCTTACTTCGTGGACCAATATCTCTTTCATTTCTCAACGAAATTTGACGATTCTTGGCCCTACGGTCATCTACTCACTTAGTAGATTATGCACGTGTGAAGAGACAAAGCCTTCACCATGCGAAACCCTAATGTTTAATTCATTAAATATGGGTGGACGCACCTCCCCATCAAAGACAAATTTCCAACCGTTATTATCCTTTCAAATCTTACCACTTATCAGCCATACGTTCATTAATTGGATAGATAAGTGCAAACAAAGTCCCCGGTTTGACTTGCTCCTTAATAATGTTATGTTAGAATAGTACTTCCTTTGTTCCGATTGATTCATCTTTTTTATTATGTCCCTCCCAAAAAAATGTTATTTTTATTTATTAGAAAAAAATTAATTTTAAATATTTTATTTATTTTTAATGAGAAGATTTATAGTTAAATAAGTATTTGCGACTTGTTTTATATTACATATTTTTTAAAAAATATTTTTCTTTTTAAAGTTTATCAATCAAAGTGCATTAGAGACGAAATAGTACTTTTTCCCTTTTCCTTTGGAAAAGTAAGAAAAAGGTTCCCACTTATAAAATACACAAAATGATTAATCTCGATTTATTTATTTCTGGGTCGCACGTGGTTCATTTTCACTAAATATACCAAAATAGTAACACTGATTTTTCTTTCTTTCTTTCTTCAAGATATAAATGAATTGAAAAATTCAAATATTTGTTTACTCGAAAAGACGATCCATTTCCTCATTATGTAAGTTGAAAGATGATTTAAATAAATAAGAACACGAAAACATGTCTTAGCCAGTTGTATATATGACTTTGGCTGGCATCCTAGTGTGTTTCAGTTACACCAAGTTGTATATATGACTTCCAGCTATTTGCTTTTACTAAAGCATAGTTGGAGCCTGGAGGACCCCTGCTCACTTTATATACTAGTACATGATTTATAGGACTAGTAGATATACTTGGAGTAATTGATAAAGTTGTTGTCATGTGATTAGAGGTCATGAATTTAAGCCGTGAAAACAGTATTTTACAGAAATGTGAGGTAAGATTACGTACAATAAACTCTTATAGTCCGATCCTTCTTCAGATCATGCGCATAGCGAGAGCTTAGTGCATCAGGTTGTCTTTTTAGATTACATCTATCCTAGTGGGTTCATTGGATGATAAAACAAAATTGGATTCAATAGTTCAATAAATGTAGGGTCCACTCCATGAGGCTAATTAACACATTCGCACTCAAGTAATTTAATTTAATAGTTACATAACTAAAATAAAAATATATTTCCCTAAATCATAAATCCATCCGCAAGTATGTAGAATGGGACCATTTAGAAAGCGGAAGTCTGGCTGGAGCTAAAACTACACATTTTCTTGACTTTCTATGGATCTTTCACTAATGACTGTAAATTGTAATATAAGGGTAGACTTTTCAATCTTTTCAAAGCAAGGTGGAAGGAATGAAAAGTCCAAAAATAAAACAACTACTATTATTTTATTATTTTATTATTTTATTATTTTATTATTTTATTATTTTATTATTTTATTATTTTATTATTTTATTGAAAACGTTTCTCTTAAAACTAATTTATTTTGGAAATAAACCAAAATCAAATCCAAACGTCAGCTAGCTAAAATGCTAGAGTACAATCCACAAAAGTGCAGGAATAATAGGAATATCTGTATTTTAAAATAATTTTTTTTCCGTTCATTTGTTGCTTATTATATGTATCTCTGGAGAGGCAGAAAACACAAATTTTTAAAGACTTTGAGGCTTTTATGAATAACAGCTCCTTTGCTCATACACTTTTAATTTCTCTTGATTTTCCTTTCCTGAATTACTCTAAAAGTGTGGTGGCAGCGTTATACCAGCGAAAGGAAAATAACTAAGTTATACGTATATGATATGGTAATGATTTTTGCATTATTAGAGCAATCGAATTCTTATATAACAAGTTATTAGTTTAATTAACAAGTAATTAGCTACTAGGATTGATATGAAATTAATATGTTTAACTTAATATGATGATGTAAAAAGTTTAAACACCTTTAATTTACTTAGTAATTTAAACTCAAAAGGAACAGGAGCAGAAGAGGTAAAATAGAAGGACAATCTGGACATGTTGGAGTAAATTTAGAGTAAATTAGGAAAAAAAATTCTTGAAGGTGGAATGGTAGTGTTGTTCAGCATCCTTGAATTTTTTTCACTAGCATAACCACATATTTTTCTTTGACCGTTTTTTCCTTCAATTAAAATTGTACTCAAATAGTCATTGTTGGCATCTGTCTATAATATTTTTTTCCATTAGATAAAACATGAAGAGATTTGACTCCCTTTGTTGTTTCTTTTATTTGTTTCACTGCATCATCTTATTCCTTTTCTCATGGCTGGGCATTTTTCTTTAGCATTTTTGTGAGGGGATATATATATATATATATATATATATATATATATATGTATATAAATTAGGAATACAAATAATCTGTCATAGTTGACGTTCCCTTCTTAGTCGTATGAAGTTGAAGGTGTAATTGTATCAATCTCGCCTTGGATTGGGACGCGAACATGGTCTCTAATGTCTGCCACACCTCCTTGGATGTAGCACAACCAACAACCTGTCCTAAAACAATTT
The DNA here is from genome assembly GCA_029783415.1 of Anisodus acutangulus. Lineage (NCBI taxonomy): Eukaryota > Viridiplantae > Streptophyta > Magnoliopsida > Solanales > Solanaceae > Anisodus > Anisodus acutangulus. Next base: position 34,382,217 of record CM056511.1, on the reverse strand, counting down.
CGGAGAGAGAAGAGAGAAGCCAACTCAATAGAAGTTGTTGATCTTGTCTCCTCCAAGCAGTGTAGGCTGGATTAACAGTAGCCTCTGCAGAAGAACTGTCACGGGGTGAGTGAGGTACCGAGACTCACAGAGTAGAAGACTCTGTAGATATAGAACTAAAATACTAGTAAAGTTAAAATACTTTGGTAGAGAATTGAATTACCGGCGCAAAAGTACCTTTATAGAGATTGAATTGCTCGGGCAAACTCACTTTGGAAGAGATCGAATTACTTTGCACAAACGTCTTCCTACAGGGAGTGCTGGAGGCACACAAAGGCGTCTCTCGCTACAAATAGGCCGTCGACAGCGAAACTCGGAAAACCCTTGCACTAACAACACAATACAACTACCAAAATAATTTTACACTTAAAACGCAACACAACTACTAAAGTATTTTGCACTCATAATGCAATGAAACTACTAAGATATGTTTCCTCTACTACTACAATAATTTTTCTCATCTACTAAAGTATTTTAAGAGTCTACACTCAAATATAAATCAGCCATATCCCCACCATTTGAAGGAAGAAACTATAAGACACTTAGCTAGAAGAAGATATCTTTTATTGCACAAAGTTTTTTACAAGAGAGCTAGATTGGAAATTGGATCTCCTCCAACTACTTACGAGGCTCCTATTTATAGGAAAGGAAAAGCTAATACATGTACTACACTTATTAAACACACATAGTACAAGTGGAACACTTAAAACAATAAAGTAATTACAACAAACAAAAGTCTTACAATGTAAGACACTTAAGTGGCTAATAGACAAAGCATAGTGCATGATGATGAACTAGAGAACAAGGGAATAGCAACTTGCATGGCCTTGTGTTTTGGTAATGTTATGGCTAGACATGAATGATGGAAAAGGGGCCCTTAAATAGTGTTTGTATGTCATGAAAACTTGGGAATTTTATGGCTATACTTGGATGACTTTACTTTCATGACAAAGGGGACCCTTAAATAATGTTTGTGTTAAATAAGACAATATACACACAATATACAAGTGTATATTGCCTTATTAGAGGCCACAAAATCTGCTGCATTGATGCTCTCGGTTTTCACTAGTTTTGTCCATAAGAATATTGTATATTTGGAAAATATATGTGGAGTATATTATAATGTATTTGTTACCTAAAGTAGGATTATACACTATCATAATTGTAGAGTTAGAATTATGGTAGAATAAGATTTAGGAATAGAATAAGAATATTTTGTATCTTGTATATATACCTATTAAATCAATGAAAATAATCAAGGGGATTATTTCTTTCATGGTATCAAGAGACTAGGTCTAAACAAAAGTTTTTCTCTCAACTTTTGTCCTCTCTTTGGCCGAGAAACCCCACCCCCCCTCGGGTTTCTCTTCCAAAATTCGTCTTCCACTCTCAAAAACACCTCTCTTAAACTTCCCTTCCTTCTTTGTTCTTTCAATATGTCTTAGAACAATTATCACCCTGCCCCTCACGGTTTCCAATAGCAAGAGTTGTATCCCTATTGTCCTTGAGATGGAAAACGTCCAATATGCGACGTGGGCGGAGTTGTTTAAAATTCACGCTATCTCTTATCAAGTTCTTCATCACATCATTCCTCCCACTAGACCCCTTCCTGCGGAGGATCCTGAGTTATGGATTACACTTGATGTTACCGTTCTCCGGTGGATCTACGCCACTATTTCGGTGGACCTTCTACAGACGATTATTGAGCCGGATACCACGGCTATGGCTACATGGAATAGATTGCGTGACATATTCCAAGACAACCAACATTCACGTGTCGTCACACTTGAGCAGGAATTCTCTCTCGTTCGAATGGACGAATTTCCGAACGTTTCTGCATATTGCAAGAAACTAAAGGAGTTGGCTGATCAACTCCGTGGAGTTGGCTGATCAACTCCGTAATGTTGGCGCACCAATAACGAATAATCGTCTAGTTCTACAGTTGGTTGCCGGTCTTTCGGAGGCCTATAATGGGGTTGGAACTCTTCTTCGCCAAAGCAACCCTCTTCCTGACTTTATCAAGCCCGCTTCATGCTTACTTTGAAAGAAGCGGGTTTGGCTAAAAAAGCGGCTACCGGAGCAAGCCCCGTCGTCATGATGACGTCTTCTCCTAGTTCTTCGGGTTTTGTGAATAATTCGGGCCAAAACCATAATAATGGTGGCGGCAAGAATAATCGTAAGAATAATCACAAAAATCGCGGGGGCAAACGCGGCGGTTTCGGTGCTCAGCAAGCAGGCGGTGGGTCCCATCCAGGGAACAGTGGCCCACCACCCCTCTAGGCCCAAAGAATGGGGCCCATGGCGATGGTCAGTGGCAGGCGGGCCGGGCCAACACTCTTACCAACCGGCGAAGTTCCGGCCGGCTGGTCGCCACCCAGGCCCAACACCGGCTGGCGCCCATCGCCAGCTGGCCCAAAGAATGGAGTAGCTACGGCCTAGCTCTATCACGGTCTGGAATTCTCGAGCCCCGCCCTCCGCAAGCCCATCATGTAGCAGGCCCCACTCAAACCGATATCGAGGCCGCGATGCACACGTTAGGGTTAACGCAACCGGACCCAAATTGGTATATGGACATCGGTGCCACAACTCACATGACTTCCGAATCAGGTACTCTCTCATCTTATTCCAATTTGAGCACCCCTCGAGGGATAATTATTGGTAATGGCAGTTCTATTCCAATTCTAGGGTATGGTCAGAAAACGTTGTCTCCCCCCAATCCACCCCTTCTCTTGAAAAATACTTTACACGCTCCTAAATTGATTAAAAATTTAGTGTCTGTCCGAAAGTTCACATCTGACAATTCGGTTTCAGTTGAATTTTATCCTTTTGGTTTCTCTGTGAAGGATTTCAAGACGGGGAGCCATCTCATGAGGTGTGATAGTAGGGGGGATCTGTATCCTATCATGCCTGGTTTCAGTCCATCGTGTCAAGCCTTGCCATCAGCCTTTGCAGCCATCTCTCCTTCCATGCGGCATGCTCGTCTGGGTCATCCGGGATCGTCTATTTTATCAGTTTTTGATAAAAATAGTTTTATTTCCTGTAAGGGTACGAGTCGTACTCCTCTCTGTCAGTCTTGTTCATTAGGGAAAATTGTTAAGTTGCCATTTGTAGACTCCAATTCTCATACTTCAATGCCATTTGATATTATTCATAGCGACTTATGGACGTCTCCTGTTCTTAGTTCATTGGGTCATCGATATTATGTTCTCTTTTTAGATGATTATTCTAGATTTTTGTGGACGTTTCCAATTGCGAATAAATCACAAGTGTTTTCCGTCTTCATCAAATTTAGAGCGTTCATTCGTACTCAATTCGTAAGAGAAATAAAAAATATTCAATGTGATAATGGGAAAGAGTATGACAATAGGGAGTTTTGGGAATTTTGTGCTAATAATGGGATAAATTTTCATTTTTCGTGTCCTCATACATATTCACAAAATGGGAAAGCCGAACGCAAAATTCATTCCATAAATAACATTGTCCGAACTCTCTTAATTCATGTCTCCATACCTCCATATTTTTGGCATCATGCTCTACAAATGGCCACATATCTTCTTAACATATTTCATTCTAAAGGTCTGACATATTCTTCCCCCCTCAAAATCCTATATAGTAAGAACCCTTCTTATTCTCATCTTCAGATTTTTGGGTGCTTGTGTTATCCGTTATTCCCATCCACCACAATTAACAAACTTCAGGCTAGGTCTACCCCGTGTGTATTTTTGGGTTATCCGTCAAATCATCGTGGTTATAAGTGTTTTGATTTATCCTCCAAGAAAATCATAATTAATCGCCATGTCATTTTTGATGAAACCCAATTCCCTTTTACGAAAGTTCATACTCCCGAGCCTAAGTCGTATAATTTTTTGGATGATCAAATATCTCCGTATATTATTCGGAATTTTTCAGACATTTCAGCACTAAAATCCTCCAATGACCCATCGCCTACTGGACCCACAGCCGCCAATTCCGATGAATCGAACAGTTCCAAGAATTGGGCGATCCACCACCTCGAACTGGTCCAGATGAGGATTCCGGTTACCGATTTGGGCCAGTAGGTCCACTGCCTGCTGGCCAGTCCTTCCCGAGCCCAGAAAATTTCTAAAATTCCCTAAATTCTTCCTCGAGTCATAGACCGGTTATTGATAATAAGACGTGAGAGTTGGTGCCCCGTCCATATGGTATTAATGTTATCAGGTCTATGTGGATTTTTGCTCATAAGGAGAATTCAGATGGGTCATTTGTTCGACATAAGACGCGACTTGTTGGTGATGGTAAGACTCAGCAGGTTGGGATAGATTGTGGTGAGACGTTTAGTCCGGTGGTCAAACCGGCTACCATTCGCACTGTGCTTAGCTTGGCCCTTTCAAAGACTTGGCCAATTCATCAGTTGGATGTCAAGAATTCTTTCCTACATGGTGATCTCAAGAAAACAGTCTATATGCATCAGCCATTGAGTTTCAGGGATCCAAACCGTCCTCATCATGTATGTTTGTTGAAGAAGTCCTTATATGGGCTTAAGCAGTCTCCAAGGGCCTGGTACACGAGGTTTACTGACTTTGTTTCAACTATTGGGTTCACTCACAGCAGGTCAGATAATTCCTTGTTCATCTACCACCGTGGTTCATCATTGGCCTACATTTTGTTGTATGTGGATGATATCATCTTGACTGCATCCTCCGATGCCTTGCGCCAGTCTATCATGGCCATGCTCAGTTCTGAATTTGCTATGAAAGACTTGGGGCCCTTGAGTTATTTTTTGGGGATTGCTGTCAAACGTCATTCAGGTGGTTTGTTTTTGTCTCAACGGAAGTATGCTGCGGAGATCATCGAGAGGGCTGGGATGTCATCCTATAAGTCCATGCCTACTCCAGTTGATGCAAAACCCAAGCTTAGTGTCGCGGCAGGTGCACCATACGAGGACCCGACCCGCTATCGCAGTCTTGCAGGGGCCCTCCAGTATCTTACATTTACCAGATCGGATATTACGTATGCTGTTCAACAGGTGTGTTTATTCATGCATGACCCCAGAGTTGAGCACATGAATGCAATCAAACGCATCTTCGGTATATTCAGGGGACATTGGATGTTGGGTTGCACCTGTATCCTTCATCTACATCCACACTTGTCTCGTACACAGATGCGGATTGGGGTGGCTGTCCGGACACCAGACGGTCTACGTCAGGATATTGTATGTTCCTTGGCACCAACTTGGTCTCCTGGTCTGCCAAACGTCAGGCGACTCTATCCCACTCAAGTGCAGAAGCAGAATATCGAGGGGTAGCTAATGTGGTCTCAGAATCATGTTGGTTACGTAATTTGCTTTTAGAGCTTCATTGCCCCATTCAAAAGGCAACCTTAGTTTATTGTGATAATGTTAGTTCCATCTACCTCTCAGGTAATCCGGTTCAGCACCAACGCACCAAACATATCGAAATGGACATTCACTTTGTCCGTGAAAAGGTTGCTCGGGGGCAGGTACGCGTATGACATGTCCCATCAAGATATCAAGTTGCAGACATCTTTACAAAGGGTCTTCCCTCGGTACTCTTTGAAGATTTTAGGGACAGTCTCAGCGTTCGAAGACCGCCCGCTATGACTGCGGGTGTGTGTTAAATAAGGCAATATACACACAATATACAAGTGTATATTGCCTTATTAGAGGCCAGGAAATCTGCTGCATTGATGCTCTCGATTTTCACTGATTTTGTCGATAAGAATATTGTATATTTGGAAAATATATGTGGAGTATATTGTAATGTATTTGTTATCTAAAGTAGGATTATACACTACCATAATTGTAGAGTTAGAATTATGGTAGAATAAGATTTAGGAATAGAATAGGAATATTTTGTATCTTGTATATATACCTATTAAATCAATGAAAATAATCAAGGGGGTTATTTCTTTCAGTTTGCATGGCATGAAAACTTGGGAACTTTATGGCTATACATGGTTAGACAATTTATGGTGGTGTTTTTTGGATTTTCATGGTAAACTAAGGTGGGGTAAAGTGACTAAAATGGGAAAACTTGTACAGAGTTTTGTGTTTTTATGGTGATGTTTTGTGTGGTAGAGTGGTGAAGAAGATAGAGAAGATATACATATTTTTTGCTTCTTTAAATGGGAATTTATGATGCAAACAATGTAAAAGGCATGCTAATATTTGGTTTTTTCGTTTTTCCTGGTGGGGAATTACGGTGAGGAAAGTTTGCTAAAAAAGGTTAAAAGGGAAGATTTTGTCTTATTCTCTAACCCATAATTATGGGTTATACTTGTCTTTAAACCCTTCCAACCTTAGCTTTTCATCCCTTGTAAAATATTTTTTCGTGCGTGGATGTTCTTCCACAATTCCTGTTTTTTTGCCTTTCTTTTCCTGCGATGAAGTACTACCTTTCCCATTTAAATTAACCTTAGCAACTTCTACTGGATTAATTTTATATGGGTCTCGTGAGTCTTCAACTTCTGCCTTGTACTCTTGGAGCTCTTCTTTAACATTTTGCCAATAATGGTGGGTAGAAGGATAGTTCCAGCTCGCTTCCTTACCTAGCAATATTTCATCTGGAATGCATCTGTTGGAAAATAATCTTCTGTGCTTCGGCATATTCTTCTTCCAAAACCTAGATTGTGACTGGATAGTGGTTCCAAAGTGACACTGCAGGCATAACATGAATGGCTTCTTTGTCAATATCAACTGGAATGTCGAACATAAATATTTTGACTCCCCAAGAATTAAATTGATGAACTCAATATTCTTGAGGCTTGAACCACAACAGGAATGTTTTTAGAGAAGGCTCAAGATTTTCAAAGTCTCGAAAATCACTACACTTGAATTCCATAAGAATGAAACATTGATGATAGAGATACCAAATGAACCATAATAGCTCCTGAGGAAAATTCTTTTCTTGCCATATAAACATCTGTCAAAATGTATGATTAACACCGGATGGTGCTAGGATGGAATCTCCGTATTTGGAGCTCATAATAGGTCGTCCTTGCTATTAGGATGGATGAATCAAGAGGATCTACAAAAGACTCAAATAGCTCCGGCGGATGGTGTGGTGATGTTGATGATGAATTTGGTGGTGGTGCCTCTGAGAACATAAACATTACTCTTGATGATTTCTTTTTCTTTACCTCGGAGAGCCTTTTTGAAAATTCACTTGGTCTTGAAAGGAAATCTATAAGACATTAGCTTTTCCTTTCAAGTGCTTGACCTGAAACTTGTAGAGATGGAACCACTGAGCCTATCTGAGTATCTGCGGATTTGGAATAACCTTGACATTTAGCTAGATCATCCTCGAAAAAGCTTTTATATACATCTCAATAAGAAACTCAAAGTGAATTAGGAAAAAATTAAATTTTTAACTCCATTTTTCATCGCAAGAATCTCCTTGAAAGTGAAATGATAGTGTTGTTCCGCATCCTTGAATCTTTCACTAGCATAACCACATATTTTCCTCTGAAAATTTTCTTCTTCAACTAAAATTCCACTCCAAAATTCACTGCTGACATCTGTCTACAATATTTTTTTCCATCGGAGGGAATGTGCATAGATCGAACTTCTTTTAATATTTCTTTTAATGTTTTACAGCATCATCTTGTTCCTGGCCTCAAGGATGGACATTTTATGCAACATTTTTGTGAGGGGATAAATATATGTAGAACTATTTGTTGGGATACAATTGTTGTAGGTAACGGGAAGTAAGTAACTATTACAATAGTAGAAAGGATAAACAACTATTACAATGAAACTGGAAATCAAAACCTTACAAACTGCTTGTGTGATTTGCTGAGTCGAGTGATGGCACTCTGTCTTTAAGACAAGATTGTCCTGTATATCTCCTTTTACGATATTGATCAATAGTCTCCCAAGATACAACATCAACTTTAACAAGTGAGCAAAGGAAATTCAAGTGTTATTCTTGAAGAACTTTGAGTATAGTGACTTTGCTAGAGAGGAAGAATATTAAATCAGAAAATCTGGAGAATTCTCTAAGTGTTAAGTGTAGTGTTCAATTGAGCCAAAGGCCTCAATTTATAGTGTAAGTAGAAGATCCCTCACCTAGCCAACTAATGGCCTTCAATAGCCATGTGATTGCACTTGAATGAGGGGTTAAATTCAGCCATATAATGGCTGAATTCATGTGGCAAGTAATGGAGAAACAATGCTCCAAAACCAGCCCAAACGTCAGATTTTTCCAAATTCCAGTCGCAGCAATCTGCCTCCGAAGCACCGCGGCTCCAGTAGCTAACCAACCATTTTGCACCGCGGCTCCGACGGTTGTGGCGTCGCGGCCCTTCACGGCTCCGCGATGATTTTCGACTCGTTTCATCTTACACTTCTACACTTCTTCCTTCCTTTACCAACGTGGAATAGTTTGTCATTTGGCCAATAACCGTCCATAATTCTATGTCTCAAACGTATTACGTACGTACCAATATGTCTTTCACTAATGAAATTTGCGATACTTGGCACTACGTGTGCACGTGTGTGGAAATGACGTTTCCAACGTGCGGGCCCAATTGTTCGAGTTATAAATTAATGGGATATACTTAATTTCATATTTAGTATATTTCCAATACTATTAGGAATAAAATCTTTCACATAATTTATTACTCTAAAAAAATACCGAATTTTCTTTGTAGTAAATTTGGTATCGGGAAACTTTAGAAGTTCCTGAAAAATATGTGGACTTGGGGTGTACTCTTCATGGGAAAAATGCATGCCCAAAAATAAATTTCTTTTTTGGTAAAAAATATTTTTTTTGCTAAAAATCATGATACCATTTTTCTTTATAAAAGATGCAAAGTCATGTAGCAAATCAATGTGCTCCTCCATGTATCACTAAATAATAAATTGTCATCAATGTAAATAAGTGATGTATGGAGGATGGGCCGAAATATTTTTATCATTGCCTTTTGAAACAAAAATGGAGCAGTTTTCAAACCAAAAGGCATGACTTTCCACTGAAAGTGATGATCGGGAATACAAATACCTGTTTTTCCCTATCATCCGGGTGGATCCCCAACTGCCAAAAACCTGATTTAAGATCAAAATTGGAAAAATATTTTGACTTAGAGAGGTGAGAAAAAAGCGTGAGCTTATTCGGGATGCGGAATTTGTCATCCAAATGAAAGTGATTAAGAGGTAAGAGGATAAACTCCAGATCAGAGCCAATGAAATAGCATTCAAAAAACAATTCCAGTCTTATTATTCGGTCCAAGGTTGTTCCAGCTTACTAGAGAAGATCAAGCAAGGGAAATTGAATCGCAAATAACTCAACATTCTTGCGCAGAGTCTCACACTGAATTCTTGACCAAATGCGACAATCCTTGGTGGAAAAATGAAGAGTTCTTCATTAAGTTGCCTTTTAAGGAAAATGAGTATCAATTTGACAAAGACAAGTCACTCAGGGATGAATCCCGAACACCTTCTACTTTTGAAAAATTGTCATGACCCAAATCAGAGGGACATGACCAGCACCCGGGCCCTACCTGCCGAGCACCACTCTTCACATATCTACCAGCTAACCATAATCAATCATGGCCATAAGGACCGTTATCAAATATCCTACTGACACACACATCAAGGCCGACATGGCCATACACGACTACTATACACATGACAACTGTCTACAAGCCTCTAAAGAGTACATGACATCACAAGGTCGGGACAGGGCCCTGCCATACCCATATGCATATGCAAAACATCATACCACGATCAGACTGCAACTCTGAAATAAGTAAAGTGCTCCAATATCAGCTGAACCATCAACCTACAAGCGCGAACCGTCCCACTGTCTACCTGAGCCTGCGGATATGAAACGTAGTGTCCCCCTATAATAGGAACGTCAGTACGACTGATATACTGAGTATGTCAGGCATGAAGAATAACATAATAGAGATATAAACATAAACTGAGACAGAAACAGTCGACAAAGATAACTGATAGCAACAACCTACAGAAACAGCCGACAAAATCAGCCGATAGTAACAGCTGACAGTAACAGCCTAGCCGACCAGTAGTGAATGCCTCTGAGGGCCATAAAATGCCTAAATATCATGCAAAATGTAAATGCGATATACATATATATATATATTGGCCTCATCGGGCATCTTCCTTCTCATAACAACCTCTGTGGGCATTATATCATATCGGCCTCTGTGGGCATCATATCATATTGACCTCTATAGGTATATTCTTTTTTTGTGATATGTATACCAGCTGCAGGTGGTGTTGCGTATTTAACGCCATTCCCTTTTCTCATCCCCTACATATATATAATGCGTACCATAAAGTAGTGTATATAACACATATGGGTCCAGGATAATACATGAATATAATGCAAATGCATGAATGACAATAAAACATTGTGAACTTATCGGATGACATAATATCCTTGTACCTTCGGCTAACATTGAGATTATTAACATCTTTCACATATACCTCAATAAGGATTTAGAAATATATTTAGACATGCTTTTAACATTGAAATCAATAACAGGAACATCATTGGCTACTAAGAGCAGAATAATTATGGAACAATATTACGGTTACGTTTCGTTACATGGAACATGCCAAAAGAAATAAATGAGTTGCCTTAACATACCTTCATCGACCTGTTGATAATACAACCCAAGAAATCCGTATGGTACCTAACCTTAATCACGGATGAACCAGCTTGAAAAATGGAATTCAATGTGACTTAGAGATCGTGTTTGGCTTGTTGCGGCTAACACTCATTAATATCAAATAAATATTACCATATTGCTGCCTATAATCTCATTGCTACAAGTATACATTGTCTTGTGTTATGCATAAGATTAATGGAGAAGTTTCTCTAATTTGTCTCTAAGTTTCGTGAGACAGAGGGAACATTTGTTAAATGTTCTGGTAGAGGGTTATGTTTTGGCCAGCAGTTGATTCATTCTACTTAAATGCTAAGGAATGAGATAATGCTTCCTTTTAACATATGTCATCTCTACACTTATCATGATGCCACCCTATTCCACAAAATGCCACCAACGAATTAGATCCCCTTAGTCACTTGGGGGGTTCATCTAAATGCTACATATAACATTCCTACTCAATCTTGTCCCCCACTCAAAATCCATCCATTAGCCGATCATTGTTGTCCCACTTGGTAAGTCCCAAGTTAGTTCGGAACCGCCTCCTTTTATATACTAGGCTCTTTATTAGCATACGTGAACATGACATAAATTCCTCAAAGTTCGGGTCTATTTACATACGCCTAGCGATTTCATATACGCATTGCGATTAAACCATGGCCCGAAAAATACGGGATGTTACATTCTTCCCCCCTTAAAAACATTCATTCTCGAATGTTGGGGTGACATATCTAATCCCTGTCACATAACAAGAGAACACAACCATCGGTTCATGGGGTCATACAATATAACATACATCATTACATCAGATCTCGCATGGTCATCAAGCCTTTATTATAATAATCTGAAATAGAATTCACTTTATGCTTCTCACGCAACCTCGGCGTTGGTCTAAAATAGGTATGGATATTTGTTTTTTTCATCCCCTCTTCCGCCTCCCATGTTACTTCTTCTACATTCTTATTCCACCATAGAATTTTCACAGAGGCTTCTTCCTTTGTCCTCAACTTGCGGACTTGTTGATCTAAGATAGCAATAGGAACCTCTTCATATGATAGATCCTCTGTAATCTTTACATGATCGATAGGTACAATCCGGAAAGGATCTCCAACACATGCTCTCAACATAGAAACATGAAAAACCAGATGAACAAACTCTAACTCCGAAGACAAGTCTAATTCATAAGTCACTTGGCCAATTCGTCGAATTATGCAATATGACTCAATATACCTTGGGCTGAGCTTCCCCTTTTTCCCCAAACCTTATCACACCCTCCATAGATGAAACCTTAAAAAAGACTCAATCATCTACTTGGAACTCTAAGTCCCACTGTCGCATATCTGAATATGACTTTTGATGACTCTGAGCGGTTTAAAGTTGTTCTTGGATAAGTTCACCTTCCCTATGGCTTGGTGATCAGGTCAGGTCCCAAATAATTCTGATTCGCCTACTTCGAACCATCCGGTAGGAAATCTATATTTTCGTCCATACAAAGCCTCGTATGAAGCCATTTTAATACTATCATGCTAACGGTTATGGTGTGCAAACTCAATAAGGGATATATGATCATCCCAACTTCTCTTGAAGTCCAATATGCAGGCTCGTAGAATGTCCTTGAGCATTTGAATCGTACGCTCGGCCTGCCCATCTATCTGAGGGTAGAAAGTTGTGCTAAGATTAAATTGAGTGTCCAAACCCTTCTTGAAATGATATCCAAGAACTAAATGTGAACTGCATATGTTGACACCCAATTTTGTCCCATCTTTTATGATTTTATTTGTAATTTTTAATATTTTTTCACTTTTAAAATAATTTTAAAATATAGGCATATATGTGTGTATCTTCGTATTATTATTATTATTCGCATATTTTATATCATTTGCATTTTATAATAATCATAAGTTATCCGAAAATTCTATGTTATTTTATTCTCGCAAAATTGCATCGCATTTCCTTTTTATTAAGCATTAAACATTTTGCAAATATTATATTTTATTATTATCACGTCGTTACGTTATTTTAAATAATTCACATCTTTTACAAAACAAGAAAAAAAAAATATATATATATATATATAAATATGTTTTAATATTAAACCCCTTTTATTTTTTAAATTTCTAACCCATTTCATTTCCCAACCCAATACAATTTCTACCCAACCTAAATCAAAACCCACAAAACAAAACAAACCCCCCATTTTCAACCAAAAGCCCAAAACCAAAGCCCATTGGCCTAACCCGCGGCCCAATTCCCTTTCCCTTTGTTTTTTTTCCTTTCAACCCCTCAGCCCAAATCTCCCAAACCCATTCCCCTTACCCCCAGGCCCAACCGAAACCCCCACTGCCCAACCCCCTAAACCGGCCCAACCCCCAAATCCCTTTTATTCTACACCCAACCCTTCTTCTTATTCCCAAAACAAAACCCAAAAATCAAAAGAAAAGAAAACCTAACACCCCTAACCTTCAATCAGCCGCCACCCTACCCCCCACGCCGCCACCCTACACCCCTACACCCCTGCCCCTCACGCCGACACCACCAACCTACCCTGACACCGCCGAAACCATCCCCTCACCAACACACCCCCCAAAATCCTCAACACATGCCCCAAAAAATCAGATTTTGTCCCCTTTATTTTGAAATTCAAATTCGTTTTAAGGGGTGGGGGTATGAGGGGGTTGGAGGTCGAGTTTGAGACCTATAAAACCCCCCCTTTTGCACTGTTTCGAGAGGATTTTTTCGGATTGAAAAAGGTTTTTTTTTCTTGCTTAAGGTCAATTTTAATTTGAAATTTAGGTTTAAGTTTTGGTTGTATTGTATTTGTTTGTGTTGTTCTTCACTAAAAAATCCGAAATCTTCTTAAGAACAGTTCTTTGTTCTTGCACGTGTTCTTCAACTTAAAGATTCCGAAAATATAGGTCGAAAATTATTGGTTTTTGGTGTTGAAGAATCTGAATTTTTAGCTATTTTCTTGTTTTTTGTTCCGGGTCCTTTGTCGGGTCGGGTCAACTGCTGGTCAGTCCACTGGGTCGGTTTCAAACATCCGAAAATCAGAAAAACAGAGTCTCATTTCCAGAAAAATCAGAATTCAAAATCTACAACAAATCGGAATTCCAACATATCCGAAGCGGATTCGACGATTCAAAACACGTCTCGGTTAAGCTACCGGAAAAGGTTAGACTCGTTCAATTGTTCTATATTTCTTAAAGCTTATTTGATTGTGTTGTTTATGCTTGATTTAGTATGATATTTTGCTAAATAATGTAGTCTTGATTAATTGATATGATAATGAGACGTTTTGTATATACGTCATTGGTATATTTCTGATTTCTGATTTTTGATGTCGATATGTGATAGATGATATTACCTCAATGTGTTGGTTAGCTGATTATTGTCATTAGCTTTAGTGAGACATCTTGGGTTCATTATTAAGTGCAATACGGATAATGTAAGATTAATACGTGTTTGAAAGAGCTACGACGTGATTAAATATTCTTAGGACACTTAACGATTTGTTGATATTCAAAATTATTGTATGTTGTAGTTTGGTCGCTGCCTTTAAATCAAACAAATGAGCATACTTTAATTGATTCAAATGACGATATTTACATGTTATATTCTAGATTAATATGTGCAATTTTAAAAGGGATATATTATCCATGTTTAATATAATAGTATGTGCGTTTAGTTTAAGTTTATGAATGTTATGCCTCTTTAAGAATTAAGATTAGTCCAACGGAATTTATTATGTATGTATACATAATTTATACATTGATCTTCCTTGCCTCTTTTACTTTTGTTTAAATTTAGAACCGGTTGTGTTATCATATAGTCTTTCTTCGGCTACTTTAATGTGCCAAAATCTGAAAAAATAATGTCTTAAGTATATGTAGAATAGAAGGCCATGAATATTCATTCCTATGTACATTTAATGTTGTATATTTCGTGTATGTATGTATTAGGAATATTCATGTGTTGATATTTTCGTTCCGGCTACTAATCCTTTTCTTTTTCTTTTATTTACATGAAATGCATCGGGAGTAACGAAGAGTCTCGTTATGAGACTCATCATGACTTCGTCCAAAATGAAGAACCACATTCACATTCCTTGCATTCTCCGGCCTCGGAATTTCTACACAAATAGGGCGGGATGACATCATCATCCTCCCTAGTTTCCTCTTTTATTATTATTCTTTAATTTCATTATTTCTATTCTTGGGCATGTAATAATTATTTTAATGCTTGTGTGATTGTTAGAATGCTTAGAATAATTAGGCCGCGAATAGATGAATGAATAGGATAGTCTAACTGCCGTTAGTTTATTTCTTAGGATCGTTTTTGGAAACCAACCGCTAGCTTTATTTGTTTAGGACCGTCTTGTGTGTTCCAAACTTAGCCTCTAGTTACTTTGTTCTATTTTTAGGTTCGTTATGCATGCTTTAATATCTTTCAAAAATAATTTGGCTATCTATTATTCATTTTCTTTAATCCTAAAAAATAAGGTTTGCATTCTATCATATTTGCAACCTTGAAAGATTTTTTCATAAAAAATTGCTTTTTTTTTTTTTAATTTTTATTATTCAATTGCCAAATATGTATTTTTTATATAAAATATAACTTCTGGGCAATGATGAGGCTTAAACCTTTTTCCAAGATCAACACGTCTAGTAGTCGAGGTGACTAAAATAACCAACAAGTTATATATTCGCAGCCACGACGTGATTATAGTGATCGTTTCTATTTCACCCGAGAGACCAACACGTTTAGTAGGCGAGGCAATCAAAATAACCACATAAGTCATATGTTTGCAGCCACGACGTGATTGGAATGTTCTTTTCAAAATTTAAGTCTGAGCCCTCCGTGATCAAAACATTCACTGTTTTGAATGCGGATATGGAGTTATTTGTATTTAACTGTTTCTAACCGTTTGTGTTTGACAGCTTGCAGGGATTAAAGTAAATAACGACGAATTATTCTTCGGAGTTTATTTATTTTATTTCTTTCTTTAATTCAGCTTTTATCCCGCTTTGTATTATAATATTATTTATCGCACTTATGTAACTATTGAAATGCTTAGAATAGGCAAACTTAGGATTTATTCATAGGTTAGTTTAAGATTTGAAACCCGTCGCTAGCTTATTTATTTGTAGGCTCGCAAACTTAGAAATCCTTCGCTAGTTTATTTATTTTAGGTTTGTCACGCGTATTCAAGATTTTCAAAACAACTTTTGTCATCTTTTATTCGCTTTATTAATCATTCCGAATAAGTTTATCTTTTGTCAATTTTACAATTTCATGATTCCCAAAATTTTACTTCTTTGATAGTATAAATAATTTATTGTCACAAATGCATATTTTTCAAAACTTTACATGTATCTTTCTTTTTATGTTATCTGAATACGCACCTGTATAAAATGCATCATTTACTAATTATTTGCAAACATCTTTTAATCTATTATACTTGTAAAACATGCATTTTTCTAGTAATAATTAACCTGAGTTTTACGGATAACATAAGTTAGCGGATCTTAAAGGATGCCTAACCCCTTCCCTTTAGGATAATAAAGAACCCTTACCTAGAATCTCACTAGTTTCGCAGACTTTAAAATTGGAGTTACATAGCAGCATTTAGTTTAATATTTAGGTGTCCTAATTCACCGTAAAAAATAATTAGGTGGCGACTCCTCAATTATTTACCCAGGAATCACCCGAACACGTCCGCGCTCCGCTTTGACCCGAGCGAGGTCAAAACAGGGCGCGACAGCATGGCGACTCCGCTGGGGACTTCAGGTTCTTAACCATAGCAAAATCAGGTTAATTATTACTGCGCTTTACTTTTGTTCTTTATTTGATTTAATGCTTTGATTTGTTTCCTTCGTGAAATTTTGCGTGCATAACTGCTTTAATTGCTATATGATTTTACTGCTTTCTTTAAATTGGCATTTCGCTCATATTTCTTCCACTCTGGAAAATTGACACTATCACACACTACACGCGAGGTGTGTTTTGCGCACCCGCAAATTTCTTTCAATCTACCAAATTTTAGGAGAGTTGGCGTATCTTGCGGAGTGGCCGGACCATCTGGTGGCGCGTAGCCTTCTCACTCGAGTAGTCCGCTCGGGAACCTTGTGTCTAGTCAGCCAAATCTTAGAAAATTTAGGATAGAGCTATACCACCCTTTATTTTAAGTCATGCATGCATACACCTTAGGTGGGTCGATCCTTGGTATCGACTCCACAATTAAGAAATCCGCCAAAGATGTCTACGGGTCTCACAACCCAACGACCAATCATCATATTATGTGCAGCGTGATAAGAATAGACTAATCCAAGACTAATCATGACATGCTGAAATTGGAAAATGTACATTCATTTTTTCTCATTTCCGACAAAGCATTGCAGTTTAGCAGCTTGGATCAAATCTGTCGTAATCCCGCATATCTGGCGTTTAGGCCACCTCCGGCATAAGGGAGGCCCCATGCATATTAGGATGCGCATTTAATTGCCTTACAATCATTTTGTTGTTTTCTCCTGCTTTTTCACTATGTGCATATTATTTAAAGCAATAATTACTCGCCTTGTACTAACTTGATTTTCTTTAAATTTTTTTTAGAAGGTTTATTTTGTCTAGATTATTTTCCCAAAGGTTGATTTGCGTTGACTAAAAATGGCGGATCATCCCTACTTCACGAGGTCAAAGGCACAATCCTTCAGCAAAATGACTGATTTAGATGCATCCGAACAGACTGGCCTGGAACTTATCACTCTTTCCAGAGATGAACCAGAGGTTTCGGAAAATAGAAATGCTACCGTCCAAGAAAAATACATCGCCTAATCAGCATACAACAGATGGCAAATCTGCAGATCGAGATAGAGCGGCTCCAAAATCTCACCACTGGCTCCATTAGCGCCAATACCCCACTCCCTGAACAAGGGACGAATGCAACTGCACCGCAAACTTTTTCATCTCCTGAAGCGTCATTTCCCCAAAACCTCCCCAAAAATTCGCCACTAAACAAAATCGATCCACAACACACTAACCCACAAGCTAGTCCACAACAAAGCCCGTTACAAAATGACCCTACAACTCCACATACCCAAATTACCCCACTCATCCAAAACACCTCTTCCATGCAAAATCACCAAGCAGGCCAACACATATTGATGGCACACGTCGCTGATCCCAACGAACAAAGACGTGCCACCAAAGATATGCAACGGAAGCTCAACCTTTTACAACCACAGTACCAAACATGACTCTTCAGGAAATTGGCCAGTGTGAAGAAATGGACAGACAGGTGAGGATCAGAACCGGTGAAAGTGTGGCGAGAGAGATTCATAGCCTGAAAGAAGCATTCAAGAATATCCAAACCAGCAAGGGGCATGAAGGACTCGAGTACGAAGATTTGTGCATGCATCCCGACATTGAATTGCCTGTCGGATATAAAATGCCAAAATTTGACTTGTTTGATGGGAAAGGAAATCCTTACTCTCATTTGAGATCGTGATCGCGACAAACCGATTGGGGTAGGTAAAAATCAGGCCATCATAATGAAGTTGTTCGTAAGGAGCTTGACAGGGAAGCACTAGACTGGTACACAAGCCGCATCCGCAAAATGGCGTAATTGGGGCACGATGGCACAAGATTTCGTGGATGATTTAAATTCAACACCGACACGCCTTGGACAGATTTTATCGATGAAGTTGGAAAAGAAGTCCACAGAGACCTTCAGAGAATACGCCATGAAGT
Source organism: Anisodus acutangulus (assembly GCA_029783415.1). Taxonomy (NCBI): domain Eukaryota; kingdom Viridiplantae; phylum Streptophyta; class Magnoliopsida; order Solanales; family Solanaceae; genus Anisodus; species Anisodus acutangulus. The sequence goes on along the minus strand of CM056511.1, from coordinate 34,363,800 downwards.
GGAGGGCGTAAGCGTGAAAGTTCAACCCCGATAGAAGAAAGTGAGATGAACACTCTCTTTGTACAATCTTTGAAAGATGCAACATACTATGAGAGAATGATAAGCGTCATAGGGCGAAGTTTCTCTGAAGTTATAAGGATGGGAGATTTCATAGAAGAGGAATCGTAACAGGAAGAATTACAAACTTTGTAGCATTGCAAGCAACAAGTGAGACAATCCACGGACTCATTTGAGGGAGCAAGAAAGAGGAAGAGAGATGGAGTGTCCTCTGTGGTGACAGTTGAAACATAGGCCAAATCAAATGTTAACCTACCAAATGCCATCACCCCAAAGCCTCCCTACTACAATCAAAACAACCAAAGTCCTCATCCTTCCTATTATTACCCATACACCCAAAGCCCTCACTTTACTATCAATACCCACCTGGTCCCTACCTGTCTACCATACCCACCAATATATAGCCTGCCTCGAGCACCTGTCTATCCAAATCCCCCGCAATATCAGCCCGCATACTTACCTCAGCCACGAGTCCATCTACCTAACGCGCCCAGACCCCGCGCAAAATACGAAAGAAAGCCAGCCAAAACCTATACACCTTTAGCCGAACCTCGAGCCCAATTATATGAAAGACTGAAAACCGCAGGAATACTCCAGCCCATCCCAGGAAATGTCCCCAATCCTGTTCCAAAATGGCACGATGAGACTAAGCATTGTGCGTACCACTCGGGAATTCCTGGGCACGACACTGAAAATTGCTATGCCCTCAGAGACAAAATCGAGGCATTGATCAAAGAAGGAGTTATCCAACTGAAAGGACCTTCCTCTAATGAAAACAATAACTCTTTGCCAGATCATGATGATGCAAATGTGAATATGATTACTGTTGATAAAGAACACAACTTGAAAGGGACTATTGTGCCAGTCCAGAGAAAGGAAAAGGTTAAATCATCAGCCTTTATCACCCCTGTGATTACAGTCCAAGTGAGGGCACCGTTCGGAGTAGAAGTACTTCCTCCAAAGCCGCGGGCCATGGCACCATCTTGTCTTGGAAAAGTCTTATCAACCAATCTCCGAAGAAAGAGAGATGTTCCTTTGCCAAAGCCTGTTCCACCTCTGAGTCAGTCATTCGTCAGAGCATGCGCCACTCAGGAATCAAAGGAGGACAATGCAGCCAACCTCGTTGAGGGATTCAAAAGTCTTTTCATTACTGAAGAAGAAGCAGGATGCAGTGTGATTTTCGAGGATTACGCTAAAGACTCAACCATTTGGGATGCAGAGCAAGAAGATGATTTGGGAAATTGGACCTGTGCCCCGGCTTTGTTTCTCCCAGAAACTAGTTAACTGCATTAATATTTAATGAAACAATGCGATTCAAATTGAGGCCTGAATCACATATAGGCATTTAATGTGTTTTGCCTCTACCTTTTGAAAACTTAAAAAGACAAATCTGCATTGCTTTTGCTATTTTAAAATCTGTTTTGTTTAATAATTTTCTTTTTGCAAACTAATTTGTCGGCAGTATGTGACATATAATGAAACAAGCAAACAAGGTCCCAAACAAGCAAGGCTTCGAAGAATATGAGGAAGACTCACAACCGGAAGAACTGGGGCATAAGCCAAAGCCAGATTTGGATGAAACATCAAGATAGTTGATAAGTTACAAGCATCGGCACGGACGTTTGCCATTTGTACTCTTAGGCAACTGCACTACAATCTGGACTTCTACTAGGGCAATGCTATATCTTTCGCAGTCAAGTAGATACAGAATCATATACTAAGAGACTGATTGATGAAAAGCAGATGGACGCAGCTTGTCAGGGCAACCTTATCAGAATAGAATGGCCAAAAACCATCTATGCAGATGCAGTGAAGAGATACCATATCTAAGATTAGTTATTCTCTATGTAATACTTTTTCTATGTTGTAAAAGTTGCGCTCCCTTGGCGGGATACGCAAAGAACTCAGGTCGGGTTCCGTTTCCTAGATTGCAAATTTCCCCAAAAACACATTTCTTTGTAAACCTGAACTACGTTATGACCTGATTCCCTCGGCGGGATACGTAGGCGGCCATATCGGCTTCGGTCCCATCTTTAGAAAAATCCTTACAATCTCCTTTGCTTACCTGAACTACGTTATGACCTGATTCCCTCGGCGGGATACGTAGGCGGCCACATCGGCTTCGGTCCCATCTTTAGAAAAACCCTTACAATCTCCTTTGCTTGTAATGAACTACGTCATGACCTGATTCCCTCATGGGGATACGTAGGCGGCCTAAATCGGCTTCGGTCCCACCATTAGGAAATATTTTCTCATTTATCTCACATAGGACAAAATGCACTTATCTGATCACCCTGATAGGACAGGCAAGCAATCTACACAAGACTCGTTTGTCCGTTCAAAAGATCGTCATCCTCACATATCGGAAACTGGGGCATTTTTAAGGGATCACTGTCGGAGGACGCCGATAAACATGGAAAAACATCGGCAAACTAAGTCTTCAGCCTAAGAGGATTTTGGATAAGACGTTTGCTTTGTTTCACCGCATGTCGCTGCTCGACAGACATTTACATATATGCATACTTTCTTATAAGCAATTTATTTTCACCAAATATTTTCATTAAAGTTTGACAAGATTTTTTTTTTTACTAATACGCATACTTTCTTATAAGCAAAATCATTTTCAACAAATATTTTCATTAGCAGTTCGACAAGAACTTTTTAATGATAAGCATACTTTCTTATAAACAAATTATTTTTAACAAGTGTTTTCATTAACGGTTAGCCAAGACTGGGAACCAGACAGGGTCTACAGGTCCAAATCAGCAGGACATGCAGCTATCAAGAGCCAAAGCTATCAAGTCAACGCGAATCACCCGCCCCTCCCCAAACTCACAAATTTTCTTTGAGTACAGGTTCTTCAGGTTGAAAAAGCAGGGAAGCCACATCAGTTATGATCAATTCCCCAAAGAATTTCGGCACCACAACTTACTACAAGGATTACGTTCTTATTCTGCATTTATACGAAGACATCATCTTGACCTCTGTGGTCCGACTATTATGTCCGCACAAAGATGTTATTTCGAATCACAAAGAACGACAACAAGGCAAACCCGACGGCAAAGACGTCGCGTCACATTTTCGCCGTGCCAGACGACATTTCAATTCACATGAGTTTGGATCGCGTAAGATTCAAGACAACGTGGAACCCTATTACAAAGAAGCGGCGGCAAGGGCGTCGCTTACATCTCTTACAACAAGACGACATTTCAAAACGTCATCGACGTTATGGCGAAGACGACAATCATTTTTACGACTTTACAACGACGTCAACAACATTACAATGACGTCTTCAACGCGACAACTATCTTTTATCGCATCTCAACGGCGTCAACAAAGACTACAATGGCGTCTTCGGTAGCGACAATATCTTTACGGCAACACAACAACTATCTTTACAAGATCTCAACGACGTCAACAAAGATTACAATGGCGTCTTCAAAACAATGACTATCTTTACGGTAACACAACAACTATCTTTACAAGATCTCAACGACGCCAACAAAGATTACAATGGCGTCTTCAAAACAACAACTATCTTTACGGCAATGCGGAACTATCTTTACCGCATCTCAACGGGCGTCAACAAAGATTACAATGGCGTCTTCAACGCATCGCCTATCTTTTACAAAGATTACAACAACGTCATTGGCGTTCATCGCAAAGACATCAACTATCTTCAACAGCATTACAACAACGTCCACGACGTTACGGCAACACGACATCTATTTTTACAGCATTACAATGACATCAACAACATTACAATGATGTCATCAGCAACACGCTCATACAACGGCGTCACGAACAACGCGCCCATACAATGGCGTCATGAACAACACGCCTACGCAATGGGGTCTTTTGCAAAACAATTATCTTTTACATTCTTACAACGACATCAACGGCATTACAATGATGTCATCAGCAACGCGCCCATACAACGACGTCATCAACAACACGCCTATGCAACGGCGTCTTCTGCACAACATTTATTTTTACAGCATTACAATGACGTCAACAGCATTACAACGACGTCTTCAGCACAACATTTATTTTTACAGCATTACAATGGCGTCAACAGCATTACAACGACGTCTTCTGCACAACATTTATTTTTACAGTATTACAACGACGTCAACAGCATTACAACGACGTCTTCAGCACAACAATTATCTTTTACAGCAAAACAGCATTACAACAACGTCCTCGACGTTACATGCAGCACAACAACTGTCTTTTACATAATTACAACGACGTCAACAATATTACAACGACGTCTTCAACACAACACGTCAATCCAACGACGTCATTTCAGGCGCCCACCTTATAATGCGGGTATTTTAATTTCAGTCAGGCGCCCACCTTATAATGAGGGTATTTTTAATTTCAAATGCGCCCACCTCCTAATGCGGGTATTTCTAAGTTATTTTCTCTACAATTTTTCTCGTGATTATACACTAATTATATCTTAAGCTTTAGTTTGCGGGAGTTTTTAATTTGCAGGAATTTCATCACAAATGGAACTATCTCTTCACGGCGAACCGAGGCAAATTGGTCAACGACCTACTTGACGTCGATCCGCTTTTCCCATTAGTTTCTCGCATCTGCGACCGGTGTCATCCTAAGTCGACCTTTGGGGCATTGTTTCTTGAATGCACTATCTTTTGCAACTTCTATACCCCGGGATTCTATTTCTTACCATGCGATTCAGATGATCGGGACAAAATTGGCTACTCAGTCAACTTCTTTGGCCGAAAACTCTTTCATCGTCTCCGTCCAAAGAGGGGCATCTGTTGACACCCAATTTTGTCCCATCTTTTATGATTTTATTTGTAATTTTTAATATTTTTTCACTTTTAAAATAATTTTAAAATATAGGCATATATGTGTGTATCTTCGTATTATTATTATTATTCGCATATTTTATATCATTTGCATTTTATAATAATCATAAGTTATCCGAAAATTCTATGTTATTTTATTCTCGCAAAATTGCATCGCATTTCCTTTTTATTAAGCATTAAACATTTCGCAAATATTATATTTTATTATTATCACGTCGTTACGTTATTTTAAATAATTCACATCTTTTACAAAACAAGAAAAAAATATATATATATATATATATATATATAAATATGTTTTAATATTAAACCCCTTTTATTTTTTAAATTTCCCAACCCATTTCATTTCCCAACCCAATACAATTTCTACCCAACCTAAATCAAAACCCACAAAACAAAACAAACCCCCCATTTTCAACCAAAAGCCCAAAACCAAAGCCCATTGGCCTAACCCGCGGCCCAATTCCCTTTCCCTTTGTTTTTTTTCCTTTCAACCCCTCAGCCCAAATCTCCCAAACCCATTCCCCTTACCCCAGCCCAACCGAAACCCCCACTGCCCAACCCCTAAACCGGCCCAACCCCAAATCCCTTTTTATTCTACACCCAACCCTTCTTCTTATTCCCAAAACAAAAACCCAAAAATCAAAAGAAAAGAAAACCTAACACCCCTAACCTTCAATCAGCCGCCACCCTACCCCCCACGCCGCCCCCCTCCACCCCTACACCCCGCCTCACGCCGACACCACCAACCTACCCTGACACCGCCGAAACCATCCCCTCACCAACACACCCCCCAAAATCCTCAACACATGCCCCAAAAAATCAGATTTTGTCCCCTTTATTTTGAAATTCAAATTCGTTTTAAGGGGTGGGGGTATGAGGGGGTTGGAGGTCGAGTTTGAGACCTATAAAACCCCCCCTTTTGCACTGTTTCGAGAGGATTTTTTCGGATTGAAAAAGGTTTTTTTTTCTTGCTTAAGGTCAATTTTAATTTGAAATTTAGGTTTAAGTTTTGGTTGTATTGTATTTGTTTGTGTTGTTCTTCACTAAAAAATCCGAAATCTTCTTAAGAACAGTTCTTTGTTCTTGCACGTGTTCTTCAACTTAAAGATTCCGAAAATATAGGTCGAAAATTATTGGTTTTTGGTGTTGAAGAATCTGAATTTTTAGCTATTTTTACTGTTTTTTTGTTAAGATTCGGTCCTTTGTCGGGTCACCGCTGGTCGGTCCTTTGCCGGTCGGTTTCAAACATCCGAAAATCAGAAAACAGAGTCTCATTTCCAGAAAAATCAGAATTCAAAATCTACAACAAATCGAATTCCAACATATCCGAGCGGATTCGACGATTCAAAACACGTCTCGGTTCGCTACCCGGAAAAGGTTAGACTCGTTCCAATTCTTCTATATTTCTTAAAGCTTATTTGATTGTGTTGTTTATGCTTGATTTAGTATGATATTTTGCTAAATAATGTAGTCTTGATTAATTGATATGATAATGAGACGTTTTGTATATACGTCATTGGTATATTTCTGATTTCTGATTTTTGATGTCGATATGTGATAGATGATATTACCTCAATGTGTTGGTTAGCTGATTATTGTCATTAGCTTTAGTGAGACATCTTGGGTTCATTATTAAGTGCAATACGGATAATGTAAGATTAATACGTGGTTGAAAGAGGTACGACGTGGATAAATATTCTTAGGACACTTAACGATTTGTTGATATTCAAAATTATTGTATGTTGTAGTTTGGTCGCTGCCTTTAAATCAAACAAATGAGCATACTTTAATTGATTCAAATGACGATATTTACATGTTATATTCTAGATTAATATGTGCAATTTTAAAAGGGATATATTATCCATGTTTAATATAATAGTATGTGCGTTTAGTTTAAGTTTATGAATGTTATGCCTCTTTAAGAATTAAGATTAGTCCAACGGAATTTATTATGTATGTATACATAATTTATACATTGATCTTCCTTGCCTCTTTTACTTTTGTTTAAATTTAGAACCGGTTGTGTTATCATATAGTCTTTCTTCGGCTACTTTAATGTGCCAAAATCTGAAAAAATAATGTCTTAAGTATATGTAGAATAGAAGGCCATGAATATTCATTCCTATGTACATTTAATCTTGAATATTTTGTGTATGTATGTATTGAGAATATTCATGTGCTGATATTTTCGTTCCGGCTACTAATCCTTTTCTTTTTCTTTTATTTACATGAAATGCATCGGGAGTAACGAAGAGTCTCGTTATGAGACTCATCATGACTTCGTCCAAAATGAAGAACCACATTCACATTCCTTGCATTCTCCGGCCTCGAATTTCTACACAAATAGAGGCGGGATGACATCATCATCCTCCCTAGTTTCCTCTTTTATTATTATTCTTTAATTTCATTATTTCTATTCTTGGGCATGTAATAATTATTTTAATGCTTGTGTGATTGTTAGAATGCTTAGAATAATTAGGGCGAATAGATGAATGAATAGGATAGTCTAACTGCCGTTAGTTTATTTCTTAGGATCGTTTTGGAAACCAACCGCTAGCTTTATTTGTTTAGGACCGTCTTGTGTGTTCCAAACTTAGCCTCTAGTTACTTTGTTCTATTTTTAGGTTCGATTATGCATGCTTTAATATCTTTCAAAAATAATTTGGCTATCTATTATTCATTTTCTTTAATCCTAAAAATAAGGTTTGCATTCTATCATATTTGCAACCTTGAAAGATTTTTTCATAAAAAATTGCTTTTTTTTTTTTTAATTTTTATTATTCAATTGCCAAATATGTATTTTTTATATAAAATATAACTTCTGGGCAATGATGAGGCTTAAACCTTTTTCCAAGATCAACACGTCTAGTAGGCGAGGTGACTAAAATAACCAACAAGTTATATATTCGCAGCCACGACGTGATTATAGTGATCGTTTCTATTTCACCCGAGAGACCAACACGTTTAGTAGGCGAGGCAATCAAAATAACCACATAAGTCATATGTTTGCAGCCACGGCGTGATTGGAATGTTCTTTTCAAAATTTAAGTCTGAGCCCTCCGTGATCAAAACATTCACTGTTTTGAATGCGGATATGGAGTTATTTGTATTTAACTGTTTCTAACCGTTTGTGTTTGACAGCTTGCAGGGATTAAAGTAAATAACGACGAATTATTCTTCGGAGTTTATTTATTTTATTTCTTTCTTTAATTCAGCTTTTATCCCGCTTTGTATTATAATATTATTTATCGCACTTATGTAACTATTGAAATGCTTAGAATAGGCAAACTTAGGATTTATTCATAGGTTAGTTTAAGATTTGAAACCCGTCGCTAGCTTATTTATTTGTAGGCTCGCAAACTTAGAAATCCTTCGCTAGTTTATTTATTTTAGGTTTGTCACAGCGTATTCAAGATTTTCAAAACAACTTTTGTCATCTTTTATTCGCTTTATTAATCATTCCGAATAAGTTTATCTTTTGTCAATTTTACAATTTCATGATTCCCAAAATTTTACTTCTTTGATAGTATAAATAATTTATTGTCACAAATGCATATTTTTCAAAACTTTACATGTATCTTTCTTTTTATGTTATCTGAATACGCTTTGTATAAAATGCATCATTTACTAATTATTTGCAAACATCTTTTAATCTATTATACTTGTAAAACATGCATTTTCTAGTAATAATTAACCTGAGTTTTACGGATAACATAAGTTAGCGGATCTTAAAGGATGCCTAACCCCTTCCCTTTAGGATAATAAAGAACCCTTACCTAGAATCTCACTAGTTTCGCAGACTTTAAAATTGGAGTTACATAGCAGCATTTAGTTTAATATTTAGGTGTCCTAATTCACCGTAAAAAATAATTAGGTGGCGACTCCTCAATTATTTACCCAGGAATCACCCGAACACGTCCGCGCTCCGCTTTGACCCGAGCGAGGTCAAAACAGGGCGCGACAGCATACCTCAGTCAGATATAATATAAATAGGCGTACAACTTTGTGTAGTCCCCGGCTGTGTAGGTGATTTTGACCGTCAGGAATTGAGCTGATTTTGTCAGTCTATTAACAATCACCCAAATAGAATCAAACTTATGATAAGAGCAAGGTAAACCCGTACTGAAATCCATATTAATTATTTTCCATTTCCACATTGGTATTTTAATGTTCTGAGTCAGATCGTCGGCCCTTTGGCACTTCATTTTTACTTGCAGACAATTAAGACACTGAGCTACAAACTCCACAATGTCCCTCTTCATGTCGTTCCACCGATACATATTGTCACGACCCAAACTTGAGGGTCGCGATGGACACCAGGACCCCACCCACCGGGTACTGCTAATCGTACATCCAATACCTAATCATAATTAAATACGGACTAAGCCAAAAAACATTATACAAAATCTTAATAAGAAATCCAATTTTCATATATACATACCCATACCAAGGCCGACAAGGCCACACATGACAACTAACCACATGACACTTGTCTACAAGCCTCTAAAGAATACATGACATCATAAGGATGGTACATGACCCCACCATACCCATATGCGTATGCAAAAAACACTGTACCACGACCAGACTGCAACTTTGAAACAAATAGAGTGCTCCAACATCAGCTGAACTAGCAACCTAATAGCGTGAACCATCACCCTCTTTAACTGAACCTGCGAGCATGAAACGCAGTGTCCCCCGACAAAAGGGACGTCAGTATGACTGATGTATTGAGTATGTCAGGCATGAACAATAGTATAACAGGGATACAACAACAACTGAAACAGGAACAACCGACCAATAGTAAATGCCTCTGAGGACCCTAACACATATGCTTAAAGGTTATGGAAAATGCAGTATGCGTATACATCGGCCTCATCGGGCATCTTCCTTACCATAACAGCCTCTGTGGGCATAATATATCTAAATATCATGCATAATGCGGTAAATACATATATACTGGCCACACAAGGGCATCTTCCTCCCCACAACATATATATATATATATATATATTGGCCCTTAATCAGGCATTTTCCTTCATTAAGCCACACGTGCTTTATCATTTATCATATCCCAGCTGATCAGGTGGTCTGCGTTTCCCGTTTCCCTTCTCCAATATACGGTCTTGGGTAAAACATGAATGTAATGCAAATGAAAATGCATAAATCACAATAAAATATCCTGAATGACATAATTTCCTTGTATCTTCGGTTAACGCCGTAAATATTAACATCTTTTCTGTATGCCTTAATAAGGACTTAGGAACATATTTAGACATACTTTCAACATAGGAATCAATAACATGAATATTCTTAACTTCTAAGAATAGAACAATTTATGGAATAATATCACGGTTACATTTCGTTACATGAAACATGCTAAAAGAAAGAAATAATTTGCCTTAACATACCTTCGTTTTGCTAAGGTAGAAACCACATTGCTGCTAGGAATTTCCTAGAGTACAACATAGAATTGAACGCTGCTGCTCCTTGTTTAGAATGTTACAATTCCTAATTTCCTAATGCTTTACTGCTTCGTACGTCTCTTTGCTCAAATCGAAAGAGACGGTTTTTTTTTGCTATTTCAATTAGATGTGTTACGCACAGTCTGATGCTCTTTAGCCAATTTGACAAACTGAAATGGCCTACTTAGTGACAAATCTCGCGTTATAAAACTAGTAGGAATGGCTAGAGCTTAGGTGCAATGTCTTAAATTGACATAAATGAACCTCATAATGTGGTCTCCCACTCAAATTAATGAAATGCTATCTGATTAACACGTACATCCCCTTAATTCTACATGCAAGTCCGTGGGATGTTGTCACTTAATTAATACACGTAGATTCCCACTCAAATTTGTCCCTCAGCCCACTAATAATTAAACTTACCCCATAATTAATTATTGATCTCAATTCACTTAAGTCTTGATAACTTATAAAACTTTCATATACTCATTATCACAATCATGTGAAATACCACTAGTGCATAGCCTCTTTTCGGAATACACAAAAATATTATTAATCCCCGTCGTCACACTTGTTACGTCCAAAATTATTTCGGGGTTTAATCTTTCTATATACTAATCTCTTTATTAGCATACATAAATATGATCCAAAATTTTCCCAATGCTCGGGTCTACACATGCCTAGCGATTTTTCTATACACCTAGCGGTTCAAACCGTGACCCGAAAGTACATGATGTTACACATACCCTTGAGATCATGAGACATCTTAGTAGATCCAGGGTGAATGGAATATCGTGAGCAATGGACCTGCATCATAACCTTATCTCGTAATCCTGTTACATTGGGAATACAAAAATGGACCTTCCACCTGAGGGTCCCTTCTCCCAATTTATTCAAAGATTGCGGTTATCTTTTGCTAAATATCTTTCCCAATCTTCTCTAAAAATGGGATCTTCATCGTGACATTCATTTTCTTCCGGTATGAGGGATAATCCTGTTGTATTCTGAGTCATAGAGCTATCACCATTTGAATCCTCCAATCGGACTCTCACTTAGCTAACTGATGTGTTCCCTCAGTTCAACTTCTCTCCTTAGTCCTCACATTAGTCAAACCGCTTGTAGGTGAATGATCATATTGTCAACTTAGCTTTGTTTACTAACTGGTGTGCTAAAAACTCTCACATTCATAGCATCTCAATCGTATACACTTTATGGACAATATTATCGGATCTGAAGTGCATGTATTGTCGCGGTTAACTCTCATTCATTGTCTGAAAGAAAATTCTCATTTTGTACTTTCTCACTACTCATGATTATAAACAACTCCATTTCTTTACTACCTGTTCACTCGTTTTCTTACTTGTCGTACTCTTCTTAATTCCAAAATATCCTGGTACACGTACGCAATCTCAAACATTGCTCCTGATTCCAATCCTTGGCGTTACTACCCCTTAAAAGGTGAGTTATTAACTTATTTCCTTGTTTAGTACTGTAACATCCCGTACTTTCGGGTCACTATTTGAATCGTTAGGCATATGCAAAATCGCTAGGCATTTGTAAATAGATCCGAGCGTTGGAAAAATTCATGTTATATTTACATATGCTAATAAAGAGATTAGTATATAAAAGGATTAAACCCCGAAATAATTTTGTACGTAACAAGTGTGACGACGGGGAGTGGAAAATAAATAATGATTGTATATCCCTAAAGAGGTTATGGACTAGTGTCATATTACAAAATTATGACACTGGGGATATGAAAGTCTTATAAGTTATCAAGACTTAAGTGAATTGGGATCACAAAATTAATTATGTGTGTGATTGATTAAACTGAGGGATTAATTAATCTTAAGGTGAGACAATGTTTAGTGAGAGATTACAGGTGGCTCACGATAAAAGCACCTAAGTGACTAAGTCGTGAATGTGTGTGTACATTAGCAATTAATTATTAGTGGAGGACATCATTATTAGGATTCATTAATGGTAGGTAATGATTAATGTGATGTCGTGTGTGTGATAGTTATTCCTATTCAATTACACGTACTAGGTCAGTATGATTAGGATAGCATTTAGCATTTCATTTGAGAGTAAGAAATAGGACTAAGAAGCAGATGCAAAATCAAGTTAAACTTTTCTTTCACTTTGGGAGAAACAAAGCAGTATACTCCCATTTTGGAGTGTTCCATTTTGAACACCTACGTTCATAGCAAATCATTGGGGCAAATTGCTTTTAAGTAGCAAACGATTCCTATTCTTTTTTTAATATCAAGGTATATTAAGGAAAATTATTTCTTTCTTTTGGCATGCTCCATTTAACGAAATATAACCGTGATATTATTCCATAAATTATTCTACTCCTAGTAGTTAAGACTATTCGTGTTATTGATTCTGATGCTAAAAACATGTCTAAATATGTTCCTAAGTCCTTATTGAGGCTTACAGAAAAGATGTTGGTATTCACAGTGTTAGCCAAAGGTGCATGGATATTATGTCACTCGGGGTATTTTATTGTTATTCATGCATATTCATTTGCATTGCATTCATAGATTACCCTGGACCCACATGTGTTATGAACAATACTATATGGTAAATATTGTATATATATGAGATATAGGGAAAGGAAAATGCGTTATATACGCACACCACCTGCAGTTGGTACAGACTATCACAAAAGAGCCCGAATAGGCCAATATTGACGCCTGTGTGGCCGATATAACTTGATGCCTACAGAGGCGGTTATGGGAAGTAAGATGCATGTGTGGCCATTAGTATACCGCATTTGCATCATGCATACATTCATTAATCATTATATGGTATGATGCCCACAGAGACTGTTATGGTAAGAAAGATGCCCGATGAGGCTGATGTATATGTATATTGCATTGTGCATAACATTTAGGCATATGTATTTGGGCCCTTAGAGGCATTTACTGCTAGTCGACTATTTCGATTTCAGTTATTTGTACAACCCTGATATGTTATTATTCATGCCTAACATACTCAGTACATCAGTCGTACTGACGTCCCTTTTATCGGGGGATGCTGCTTTTCATGCCCGCATATTCCGTTAAAGTGGGTGACAGTTCACGCTAGTAGGTTGCTGGTTTAGCTGATGTTGGAGCACTCTATTTGTTTCAGAGTTACGGTCTAGTCGTGGTACAATATTTTTTTGCATATGCATATGGGTATGGCGGGGTCCTGTCCCATTCTTGTGATGTCATATATTCTATAGAGGCTTGTAGACAGGTATCCTGTGTGTAGTAGTCTTGTATGACCTTTTCAGCCTTTGTATGAGTATGTGTATATATAAGTTAGTTTTCTGGAAAAAGATTTCATATACTTGTCTTTCGGCTTAGCCTGTATTTAATTATGATTAGGTGTTGAATGTACGGTTGGTGGTACCCAGCGGGTGGGATCCAGATGCCCGTCGTGGCCCTACGGTTTTGGTCGTGACAAGTACGTTGAAGATTCTGAAGAATTTACATTACCTGACGTTGGCCTACTATATCCAACCCTGATCATTATACTTGGATTCGAATTCCTTCACCTGCCTCATTTCTAAGACTTTCTGTCAATGGCGCTTTGGAAAAGATTCCTTGATCTTGTTAAGCTAAGATGTAACCTCATTACCTTATCTATTTCGTAGAAACTTTGGTCAGTTCATAAATGCTCATAGATCTATATTTGTCTGACATTTTATTTCCATTATAATGTTGTTATCTCATTGACATATATCTTTAATGTCTGCTGTATATCCATTGGCGTCATTCACTCATTTCCATCTGTTTAGGCGCTAACCTTGATCTTTACTCACTGTTACTTCCATTTACATACCTTTTAAGAGATGTGGCTGCATATGTTGTAGAACCGATGCTTCATATGTTTAGATCCAATTCATGGTGTTACATGATCCCATGACTTGTCAAGATTTCTTGTCTTGTCATTATTAGACCTCCCATCGACCGAATGCTAATTCCTCTTTCTTTTACATTTCTATTTCAAGTTTCCTTGGGGGAAATTTCTTATCTCAATGTATCTTCATAATTTCTTCCTAAACATCAGAGGTTCGTCACCTTTGGCCGAAAAGTTCTTATTATTCCTCCTCTACCATTGGTCCTTACGTTGTTCTTGAGTACTTATACCTTTGTGAAACCCGCATAACTATAATCTCATTCACCTTTATCCTTCTTGTCGAAATCTTTCCTTCCGTTTGTCGAAAAACATTTCTGCCTTGATACTTGATCATACCATCCCATTCATGCTTATTAACTGTTTTTGTATTTCTTACAACCATTTTTCACTTGTTCCATAGTCCAATACCTATAACATTATTTGGCTTACTAACATTGATACATATAGTTCTCAATAATACGGGGTATGGCCCTTTACACAAGGACGAGAGCCTTATGTCTCCTTCCCCTACCGTGGATAACTAGATCCTTATATATAACTTGGGCTCACTATTCCATGTACGTCACTTTACGTGATCTTCTTAAATTTACTGATGATCACTCTTCAGATGACTGGATTGTGGCAATCTATTATCGTTAGTGATACCTCGGGACAATTCCCTATCTATTCTAGGTAAGACATCACAATTTAGATCGCGCATACACAACATATTCCCACATTCTAATCAGCATGAGTCACTGCAAAACGTGCAGATTTTCATAACCCAATAAACCTTCCAATGATGTCTTCTGCTCTTCATCTGTACAATCCATAATCATCTTATCCTTACTTTTGCGCATCAACTTGGGATACTTTGGAATGTTGTGGCAATGGCTTCCACCCTAAACCAACCCCCTGTACCTTTGTGACAGACATTGGCATGCGCTCGACCATACTGACGACAAGACGGTCGGGGCGGTCTCACTCGACCTTTACAACTTTGACCCTGATATATTGGCATCTTTGAACCCTTTAAATATCGGCGATCACTGACTGATAAATTCCCTAGGTTAACCCCTCAAGGGCCTATCTCTATCGGGTGCTCTAGGCTAAAGTCGTGCCTGGGAAAGCAACTTACTCATATCCTCTGACGGATTTGTCTCAATGGAGAGCATACTACTCGTATTTACACTCAATCCAACTTCAATCTCCTTGCTAATCATGAGCCTACTGGAAGATGTCATTGCTGTAACCATACACACGATAAGACCTACAGAGAGAATCCTTACAATCTTCTGTGTTCAGGTGCTTAGTACTTCCTTTACTTTACTCTTTTTTTGTATCCCAACGCAAATATTTTGCTTTCCAGTAGAAGTCACTCATTTACTGGCTACGACTATGAACTAACCGAAGTCATTTATTTGGTAACTGGCATTACTGAAACAGTATCAGGCACGAGTTAAACTCGAATTCTTAAAACTCAGCTCTACTACACGATCTATAATATGAAAGAATGGAAATCATCCCTAAATGCCTTGCAGCCTCCTGTTTATAAGTGTAGCGCGCAACACACCCATAAACAAGACTCTACTAGACACGGCTTGCAGACTCCCTAAGACAAAACTGCTCTGATACTAAGTTTGTCACGACCCAAATCGGAGGGCCATGACGGGCACCCGGGCCATACCTGCCGAGCACCACTCTTCACATATCTACCAGCTAACCATAATCAATTATGGCCACAAGGACCGTTAACAAATATCCTGCTGACACACATATTAAGGCCGACATGGCCATACACGACTACTATACACATGACAATTGTCTACAAGCCTCTAAATAGTACATGACATCACAAGGTCGAGACAGGGCCCCGCCATACCCATATACATATGCAAAACATCATACTACGTTCAGACTGCAACTCTGAAACAAGTAGAGTGCTCCAATATCAGTTGAACCAGCAACGTACTAGCGTGAACCGTTCCACTGTCTACCTGAGCCTGCGGGCATGAAAAGTAGTGTCCCCTAACAAAAGGGACGTCAGTACGACTGATGTACTGAGTATGTCAAGCATGAAGAATATCATAATAGAGATATAAACATAAACTGAGATAGAAACAATCGACAAATATAGCTGATAGCAACAGCCGACAGAAACAACTGACAGAAACAGCCGATAGTAACAGTTGACAGAAACAACCGATAGTAACAGCTGACAGAAACAGTTGATAGTAACAACTGACAGTAACACCCGAGCCGACCAGTAGTGAATGCCTCTGAGGGTCATAATATGCCTAAATATCACGCACAATGCAAATGCGGTATACATATATATATATTGGCCTCATCGGGTATCTTCCTTCCCATAACAACCTCTGTGGGTATCATATCATATTGGCCTCTGTGGGCATCTTCCTTTTTCATGATATTTGTACCAGCTGCAAGTGGTTTTGCGTATATAACTCCATTCCATTTTCCCATCCCCTACATATATATAATGCGTACCACATAGTAGTGTATACAACACATATGGATCCAGGGTAATACATGAATTTAATGTAAATGCATGAATGACAATAAAACATTCTGAACTTATCGAATGACATAATATCATTGTACCTTCGACTAACATTGGGAATATTAACATTTTTCTCATATACCTCAATAAGGATTTAGAAACATATTTAGACATGCTTTTAACATAGAAATCAATAACATGAACATCATTGGCTACTAATAGCAGAATAATTATGGAACAATATTATGGTTACGTTTCATTACATGGAACATGCCAAAAGAATGAAATGAGTTGCCTTAGCATACCTTCGTCGACCTGTTGGTAATACAACCCAGGTAGTCTGTATGGTACCTAACCTTAAGCACGGATGAACCAGCTTGAAAAATGGAATTCAATGTGACTTAGAGACCGTGTTTGTCTTGCTGCGGCTAACACCCATTAATATCAAATGAATATTACCATATTGCTGCCTATAATCTCATTGCTACAAGTATACCTTGTCTTGTGTTATGCATAAGATTAATAGAGAAGTTTCTCTAATTTGGCTCTAAGTTTCGTGAGACAAAGGGACCATTTTTTGAATGTTCTGGTAGAGGGTTACGTTTTGGCCAGCAACTGATTCATTCTACTTAAATGCTAAGGAATGAGATAATGTTTCCTTTTAACAGATATCTCTACACTTATCATGATGCCACCCTATTCCACAAAATGCCACCAACGAATTAGATCCCCTTAGTCACTTACGGGGTTCATCTAAATGCTACACGTAACATTCTCACTCAATCTTGTCCCCACTCAAAATTCATCCATTAGCCGATTTATGAATTAGCCGATCATTGTTGTCCCACTTGGTAAGTCCCAAGTTAGTTCGGGACCGCATCCTTTTATATACTAGGCTCTTTATTAGCATACGTGAACATGACATAAATTCCTCAAAGTTCGGGTTTATTTACATACGCCTAGCGATTTCATATACGCCTTGCGATTAAACCATGGCCCGAAAAATACGGGATGTTACAAAAATAAATGCCAAGAGCTGGTAAATTGTGATTTGATTGAGCCATCAAATTCACAATGGGTGTGTGAAGCATTCTATGTCAACAAAATAGCCGAGCAATCGTGAGGTAACTTGAGATTGGTAATTAGTTACCAATCTCTTAATGACTTTCTTTTGGATGACATATTCCCCCATTCCAAATAAGCTCACGCTTTGTTCTCGCCTTGCCAAGGCCAAATATTATTCCAAGTTTGATCTTAAATCAGGTTTTTGGCAATTGAAAATCCACATAGATGATAGGGAAAAACAGGTTTTTGCATTCCCGGTCATCATTTTTAGTGGAAAGTCATGTCTTTTGGTTTGGAAACGGCTCTATTTTTGTGTCAAAAGGAAATGATAAAATATTTCAGTCCATCCTCCATGCATCACTTATTTACATTGATGATATTTTATTATTTAGTGATACATGGGAGGAACACATTGATTTTGCTAAATCATTTTGCATCTTTGATAAAGAAAAATTGTATCATGCTTTCAGCGAAAAAAGTGGTTTTTGCCAAAAGAAATTGATTTTTAGGCATGCATTTTTCCCATGGAGAGTACACCCAAGTCCACATATTTCTCAGGAACTTCTATAGTTCCTCGATACTGAATTTACTACAAAGCAAATTCAGCAATTTTTGGGAGTACTAAATTATGTGAGATTTTATTGCTAATAGTTCTAGATATATTTATCCCCTCACAAAAATGTTGCAAAAAAGACCCATCTATGAGGAAAGGAACAATATGATAAAGTGAAAAAAATAAAAGAGATATTAAGAGAAGTCCGATCTTCGCACATTCTCTCTGGCGAAAAGAAAATATTGCAGACAGATGCCAGCAATGATTTTCGGAGTGTAGTTTTATTTGAAGAAGAAAATGATCAGAGGAAAATATGCGGTTACGCCGGTGGAAAATTCAAAGATGCGGAACAACATTATCATTCCACTTTCAAGAAGATTCTTGCGGTAAAAAAAGAAATAAAAAAATTCAATTTTTTCCTAATTCACTCTGAATTTCTTATTGAGATGGATATGAAAACTTTTCCGAGGACAATCTAGCTGAATCCCAAGGTCATACCAAATACTCAGATGGGCACAGTGATTCTCTCCTTATAAATTTCAAGTCAAGCACTTGAAAGGGAAAGATAATGTTCTTGTTGATTTCCTTTCAAGGCCAGGTGAGATCTCAATGAGGTTTTCTCAAGAAAAGAAGAACGAAAAGAAAAAGTCAATGGATCAAATGCTCTTGCTCTCCGAGGCCCGCGGACAACCTCTTCTTCATCATCATCACATTACCCGCCGGAGCCGTTTGAATTTTCGGATGTTTTGACCCGTTCATCTTATTGGAAAGTAGGACTTTTTATGAACTCCAAGTTTTCAAAGTAGGGACTGGTCATCCGGAATATCTATAATGCCAGGTTTTTACGGCACGAGCTAAAGATTTTGCTAAGGAGCTTTAATGGTTCTTGTGGTACCTTTGTCATGGAATTTAAATGTAGTGATTCCCAAGACTTTGAAAATCTTGAACCCTACATCAAAATATTTTTGTTGTGTTTCAAACCTCAAAAATATTGGGTTCATCATTTTAATTGTCATGGAGTCAAACTATTTATGTTCCACATGCCATTTAATATTTTTGAGAGGACTATCCATGTGTGGCCTACAATATCTCTTTGGTATCATTTCCATTCATCACCACAATCCGAACAAAGGAAAAGGAATACGCCGAAGCTCAGAAAATGATTTTCCAGCAAAACAGGTGTATATTTGGCCAGGTGAGAAAGAAAATTGGTATTATACTCCCAAAATTTATCATTGGCAGAATATTGAAGAAGAGCTCAATAGATACAGGGCAAGGTTTGAAGACACACAAGATTCACAGAAAAGAAAAACCAAAATAGCAAGAATCATGGAGTAAGAACATCCACGCACAAAGCGATACTTCACAAGGGCTGAAAAGCGAAGATTGGAAGGGTTGAAAGACGAGCATAATGCATAATTATGGATTAGAGAATAAGAAAAAACATTCCCTTTAACCTTTTTAGCCAAATTTCCTCCCAATAATTCCCCATCCGAAAAACCAGAAAATTAGCATAGATGTTTTAAGTGGTTTGCATCATCGATTTCCATTAGAAAAACCAAGAAAATTAGCATAATTCTTCAAAGTTCTAGCTACATAAAATTCCCATTTGAAAAAGCCAACAATATGTATATTTTTCCTATCTTTTTCACCAAAAAACCACCGCTAAAAACCACCACAAAAACACAAAAAAATCTGCACAAGTTTTTTCCCTTTTAGTCACTTTATCCACCTTAGTTTACCATGCAAATCCAAAAAACACCACCATAAATTGTCTACCCATGTATAGCCATAAAATTTCCAAGTTTCCATGCCATGCAAACACTATTTAAGGGGCCCTTTGACATCATCCATGTCTAGCCATAACTTTACCAAACCCAAGGCCATGCAAGTTCCTATTTCCTTGTTTTCTAGTTTATCATCATGCACTATGCTTTGTCTATTAGCCACCTAAGTGTCTTACATTATAAGATTTTTGTTTGTAAATGTAATTACTTTATTTTTTCAGTGTTCCACTTGTACTATGTGTTGTAAATAAGTGTAATACATGTACTAGCTTTTTCTCTCCTATAAATAGGAGTCTTGTAAGTAGTTGGAGGACATCCAATTTCCAATCTAGCTCTCTTGTAAAAAACTTTGTGCAATAAAAGATATCTTCTTCTAGCTAAGTGTCTTATAGTTTCTTCCTTCAAATGGTGGGGATATGGCTGATTTATATTTGAGTGTAGAGTTAAAATACTTTAGTAGATGAGAAAAATTATTGTAGTAGCAGAGGAAACATATCTTAGTAGTGGCATTGCATTATGAGTGCAAAATACTTTAGTAGTTGCATTGCATTGTAAGTATAAAATTATTTTCGTAGTTGTATTGTGTTGAACTGTTGATAGTGCAAGGGTTTTCCGAGTTTCGCTGTCGACGGCCAATTTGTGGTAGGGACGCCTTTGTGAGCCTCCAGCACCACCTTGTACTAAGACGTTTGTGCGAAGCAATTCGATCTCTACCAAAGTGAGTTTGCGCGAGCAATTCAATCTCTACGATGGTACTTTTGCGCCGGTAATTCAATTCTCTACCAAGGCACTTTTTATTTGCTAGTATTTTAGTTCTATCTCTACAGAGTCTTTTATCGTCTCTGCAAATTCCGGTACCTCAGTCACCCCCTGTGGTATGCGACAAGTTTCAATGGACAATTGTAAGTGTTGGAAATTTGTCTTTGGTGGAGTTGCGTCCACCCATCTTTAATGACTTAAACACTAGGGTTCCGCATGTTGGAGACTTTGGTTCTTCACATGTGCATAATCTACAAAGTGAGTAGATGACCGTAGGGCCAAGGATCGTCAAATTTCGTTAACAAATGAAAGAGATATTGGTCCACGAAGTGAGGTGTTTGAAGCATGAAAATATGGTGTGGAACAAATCTCCCTCATCGGTGGGGAAAAGAAGATTTGTTCATTTTATAAGTCTAAAAAATGGATAAGGGTTTGGGACCCCAAGGGGTAACCCATGCGTTTGAAGGAGAGAGGACCTAGGTGTGCTTGGGTTCGAGGCTAAGGCCACACGCGCGTCGCCGCCGTCCGGGCTCGATCTCGGGCCTTGGGCCTTGGGCCTTAGGCTTCTTCTGATATTATATTTTTTGATCCAAATTGCTTAACTTCTCACTAAGTACCATTACATGGCTATTAAAAGCCATTAATTGGTTAGTTGAGAAGTCATCCTCCTTACACTATAAATTGAAGCTTTTGGCTCAATTGTCCAAAAAAAAAGAGGGAAAATCAGAAATCTTCTTCTTACTCTCTAGCATCATTTCGTTACTCTAAGTTCTTCAAAGTAACACTTGATTTTCCTTTGCTCATTTGTTAAGTTGTTGTTTTATCTTAGGAGACTATTGTCCATAACGTAAAATGATATATACGGGGCAATCTTGTCTTAAAGACAGAGTGTCATCACTCGACTCAGCGAAGTTTTAAGTGGTTGTAATCGTTCTTATTTTCAGTTTGTTGTAATCGTTAGTAGTTTATCCTTTCTGGCTATTGTGATATTTACTTACTTCCCATTTTCTGCAATTGTTGTAACCCACAGTAAGTTCCATCAACATATCCTTCTAGATCATAATCGGATTTGCGATCGTCACATTACATAATTATTTCTGTCCAACACCTTATTAAGTAACTTTTCTTTTCAGCTATCAGTGTGGGACTTTGTTCACACACACCCTGCACTAAGTTCCACATGATCCATCACCATTCACGGGCTAATTGGAGATTAACTATGTGTCACCCACATCAACTGAGTATTTATGGCTACCAAATCCCACTAGTTGTTTTTGCATGTGTCTTTGAAGGACGAGTAAAGATAGAAAAATCAGCAAGTAGACAGGCAAAGACACTAAGTTATGCCCTACTTCATCACTCTGCCATTTCCATACCCGTCTTGTTGTTCCATGGCTTGTTATTTCATGGCTCAGATATCATGAAAGGATTTGAGAGAGCAAATTTTATTTTGTTGGTTGATTCACGTATGGTACAATGGTGTTTAAATACAGCTATAATACAAGAGACCTAAAAGAAGGACTTAATAAAGTTATCGGCTAAGTAATTGAAGCTAAATCTAAAATTATACAGGGAATATTATCTCTTATCGGTAGTTATCCTAACACCCCAATACTGGGTTCACAACAAGGCAAATTTAACAATTTTTGGGGGTAATAAATTATGTAAGAGATTTTATTTCTAATCTCTACATGTATTTCTCCCCTCACAATAATGCTAAAGAAAAATGCCTTGCCATGGGGCAAGGAATAAGATGATGCACTGAAAATAATAAAAGAAATATCAAAAGGAGTCAAATCTCTACACATTTCCTCCAACTGGAATATTACAGACAGATGCCAACAATGAATATTGAAGCGCAATTTCATTTGAAAAAGAAAATGGTCAAAGAAAAATATGTGGTTATGCTAGTGGAAAATTCAAGGATGCTGAACAACGTTACCATTCCACTTTCAAGGGGATTCTTGCAGTGAAAAATAAAATTAAAAAGATTATTTTTTCCTAGTTCACTCCGAGTTTCCTATCGAGATGGATATGAAGGCTTTCCCGAGGATGATCCAGCTGAATCCCAAGGTCATTCCGAATCGGTAAATACTCAGATGGCTCGGTGGTTCACTCTCTACAAGTTTCAAGTAAAACACTTGATGGAAAATATAATGTTCTTCCAGATTTCCTTTCAAGATCAGGTGAATTCTCGAAGACCCATTAATATTATCAAACGAGTTGCCCATGCTATGCCTATGGTGTCATTTTTCTGGCATTATTCAATCACAATCTTGGTCATGGAAAATGAATATTCTGAAGCTTAGAGGATAATTTCCAGCAGAACAAGTACACCTCGAAGGAAGTATGGTTAGATGAAGAAGAAAATTATTCTACTACCACCCATTCGCATTGGGAAGATGTTGAAGCAACGCTCAAGGATTATTATGAAAAGTTTGAAGACTCCCAAGACCCATTTAAAATTGATCCATCAGATATTGCTAGGATTAATTTAAGTGGTGAAACCAGTACTTCCGTGCAAACAAACGAAAGGTAAAGGAATTATGGATGAAAAACATCCACACACAAAAGATATTTCACAAGGGCTGAAAAGAGAAGTTTGGAAAGGTTAAAAGACAAGCATAATGCATAATTGTGGACCAGAGAAGAAAAAATCCACACAAGTCTGTAAAGTTTTTAGTCTCTTTACCCCAAAATAAATCCCCATTTGCTGAGGAAAAAATCTGAACAACTTATTTATCCTTTTAGCCACTCTACCCCACCAACAATCACCATGAGAAAATAAAAAACCTGCACAAGTTATTCCGTCTTTTAACCACCTACCCCACCAGAAATTACCATGAAAAATCCAAAAAGACCACTAAGTAGCTAGAAACTAATTTCCATGTGGTCAATATGATTATGAGATTGATGTATTCTGCTTAGTTTTCAGAGTGCCTTTGTAATCTAGGCTAGGGGCCGGCGGGCACGCCCCCAGCTTCTTAAGTTTGGGAATTGGCTCGCCAGTACCAAAGCACCCTTCCAGGACAGGAGAAGGTCAAACTCTGGGCGGGCAAGCAACCAGAGGCAGACCTACTTTTATAGGTGAGGGGGCACCGGACCTCGTGTGTTTCCAGAGAAACCCTGTGTATTGCATATATAATCTCCAAAAATGGATATGTAACTTAAGGTGGTACCCTCAAAAACATATAGTTGCAGTTGCACTGGTTAAGCACCAGCATGTAAGGGTTCCCTAAACCTCATGGCCCAAGATCGACTTTCTTTTGCTACAACATATGTGTTTTTTTTTGTCTTTTTTCTCATTCTCTGCAAAGTGAGAAGTGTTTTTTTAATCTGAATTTTTTCCTCTTTTGAAAAGAAGGATTTGTTGAAATATGTGTTTTTATCTGAATTATTATCTACATAGATTGAATTCTTATGAATTCAAAGTGAGTTAATGCAATATATATATATATATATATCGATCGAACTGACTGATTGCACTGGCCTATTAAGATAATATGACTTATACAAAACTTTGGTGCACCAGAAAACCTCAAAATCCTGGGTCCACCTCTACTAGCAACCCCTTTGTAAGAGGACTTTTGCCACCATAATTCTATCTCTACTATAATTTTTATCATTCTCTGATTCTCGATACTATACTCACACCTTGTGATACATGAACTTTGGCTGTTTTGGGCATAAAAGTGGTTTTTGTGAACTGGTTAGGGATGTCACACATGATGACCTATTGATACGAGGTACTAACTGAGCAGTGCTCTCAATGTTGCTTCCTTGGTATCAAAACTTTAGGGAGATGCTTTTTTTTCAGTTTCAATAATTAATATGAATATCTGGGATGTACTTAACAGTAGCGTATGCATGGCTTGTAGACGTCTAACATTATTTAGTTCACGTCCTCTAGAGAAATCTGAACTTAATCTTTCCATCTGTGGGTGCATTACAGAGGCTGTTGGTTATGGTGATCCACTTATTTCTGTCTTGCCATAATTTCGCTGTATCAAGTGAAGTTTCTTTCAGCAACGTATACAATTTTTGAAGTTCCTGTAGAAAGTATGCAGGTTGCTGTTCTTTTCTTAGTAATTTGTTCTATTCATCTTGCAAGTCTCATACTTTGGGAGGCATAGGTTATGATAGTAATTTCAACTTGGTATTGCAGATTAAGTTGGCTTTAGAGCAATAACTGGTTGTTCAATGGTGATTAAGAACCTGTTTTGATTTAACTGTCATTTTGTTTTAAAATCTGAAGATGGTGATATCAAGAAGTACCATAAAATGTTTGCATTATTTTGGTGAAATTGAGGAATAATTTTGTTAAACAGCCACTCTCGGCCAGAAATAGTTGTAGTATATATGGTATATATATTTGTAGTATATTGTAATAAAAAGGATACCTTAATTAGTGTTATACACCTACCATAATTGTATAGTTAGAATTATGGTAAAATAAGGATTTAGAAGTAGAATAGGAAAAGGATTTGTAGTAATATGGAAAGATGTAACTTGTATATATACCTATTCAATCAATGAAAATAATGAAGGGGATTATTTCTTTCATTCAGCTTTATCATCACCTCGTTTTTTTATTATGATATTTGTTCTGCAACGCAATCCAAATTTCTTTTGGAGACTTTAATTGGAGTAGAGATCATATAGAGGCGATCCGTCAAGAGTATTCAAGATGTGTCCATGACAGAGCAATTTGTTATCTACACGTTTCTTCCTCTCTCCCTCGACTTCTCAAAGTCACCTGGTGTTTCAGTGTTTCCTATGAAGGGCATTCTGGTGCACAAATCATCCCGTGTTGGTAGGGTCGGGGAAGAGCCGCATCCCAAGGGGTATTTCAGTGTTTCCTATGCCAAGAAAAAATGGTAGACGGCTTTTCTGAATAGAAAAACTTAAGCAGAAAATATTGAGACCTGAGAATATGCTCCCTGCTTCCATGTTTTCACATTTGCATTTAGTAAAACACTTTTCAACAAACACTCTTAATTAGTTACATTTTCAGCTACAACCTACAAGCTTTAACAATCATCATACATAAGGAAGAACCGGAAGTGTCAGGGTATCCATCTTAATTGGTAAAACTTCAGAAGAGTGACTCTGTCTGTCGTCTGTTTCTTATGATATTGATCACAACATCGAGCATTTCCTTTTGGTTGCACGGGATTTCCTTCAAAAACACAACAGATTCTTCAACAAGTGTTCCTAAGCCACATATCTGACTCTTTTTTTCTTAGGCACTGGTAATAAGAATGGACTTGGTGGTTGCAGCAGCTAGCGACTTTCTTCAAAGAAAAACGAGTTCTTCAACTTGAGCTAGGCACATGCATATATTAACTCTGTCTTATGTGACACAACAATGAGCATTGCTTAGTTTACTGGTGCATAATGACTTCCTTCAAATAAAAGCAACAGACTCAACAGATGGCCTTAATGCACATATCTTAATGTCATAATTAGTTCTACAAGCTGACAGCCCATCCCAATTAGGTGTTGCTGCCTCTGACTTGACATTCATATTCCTGGGCAAAGAGATAGCAGCACTTGTATTATTATTCTCTATATAAGCAATACCAATATAATCTCTGCATTTTCGACACAAAAGTTTAGTGTGTCGTTGAAAGAAGCCACACGAGTTTTTCGACCTAAAATAAGGTGAGCATCTAAGTTTTACTTATCTGAGGAAATATGCTCTCATCAATGCATAAAAATGTGAGGACCCCTCTCTTCATCGTTTTCCCATATTTTGATCCATTGACTGTAGTATTGAGATTGCAAGAGTTCAGGTTCTACTCATATCCACAAGATCCACAACTGCAACAAAATTAAGCAAATTGTAACTAGAATCATTCTATCACAATAGTACTATGCATTTCTGTTGAGAGTAGCAAGGAGAATAGTAAGCTCATCACAACAGAGAACTGTGCAACACACAACATCAGCATGCAGCTGCACACACACAAGAGATTGCCTTTAGTTTGTTAAGTTAGTTACAATTCTGTTTTTACCTTTTCTGTTTTTCCCTTTCGGTTCTTAAGTCTTTTGGTTTTCCTTTGTGCATTGTAACTATAAATAGGGGTCATTTGATCCTTAAAGATATAGAAAAATTGAGAAAAGATCCCACAAACACTGTGTTCTTCTCCTTCATATCTGCTTCTGTGTCGATTATGCAGAGGATTGTTGCTTGGTAGACTGCTTGCATGCAAGCATATTGAGGCTCAGATCTAGACTTCTAACATGGTATCAAAGCCTTAGGAAATCGAGGATATCTCCGACAACATTGCAATCGGAGATCGAGAAACTCATCGCGAAGGTCTGAGTTAATTTTTGCATATACTGAATAGGTTTGTCAATTCTTCGCATTTTTTTATTTAACACTGAACTGTGTTGATTCGATTTTACTTCGATTTCATTTTTGGAAATTACAATTGAGTACGAATTGTGAGATTATGGAGAACACCTTACAAATTGGATCGATTGTTGTTGATGAAGGTTCAAACTCTAATTCTAACATTGTCGACCACAATCACCCACTCTTTTTGAGTGCTTCTGACAGACCTAATGTTGTTCAAGTGGTAATTCAGTTGGTAGGGAGGTAAAATTACACATTGTGGAGCCGAGTCATGAAACTGAACTTGTTGACAAAAAATAAGATTGGATTTATTGACAGAACTGTGAAAAGAGATACATATGGCCCCAATCAAGTGAAGCAATGGGATCGTTGTAATGCAATGGTCATTTCCTGGATCATGAGGAGTGTTAATAAGAACTTGTTAAGTGGTATATTGTACATGTCGCGCCCGTTTTTCGACCTGGCTCGGGTCAAAGCGGAGCGCGGACGTGTCCGGTGATTCCTGGGTAAAAAGGGTTGAGGAGTCGCCACCTAATTATTTTTACGGTGAATTAGGACACCTAAATATTAAACTAAGTGCTGCAATGTAAACTCCAATTTTAAGGTCTGCGAAACTAGCGAGATTCTAGGTAAAGGTTCTTTATTATCCTAAAGGGAAGGGGTTAGGCATCCTTTAAGATCCGCTAACTTGCGGTTATCCGGTCAAACTCAGGTTAATTATTGCTAGAAAAATGCATGTTTGATGTATGAAGTTAAAGATGTTTGCAAATAATTAGTGAAAAGAGATGCATTTTAAAAGATAGATAAATGTAGAGATTTTTTCAAAATATGCATTTGTATGATATTTAAAGAGAAATACATGTAGAGTTGGAAAAATATGTATTTGACAATTGCTAGTAAAACAATTTATTTATAATGCCAAAGAAGTAAAATTTTGGGAATCAATGAATTGTAAATTGACAAAAGATAAACTTATTCGGTATGATTAATAAAGCAAATAAAAGATGACAAAAGTTGTTTTGAAAATCTTGAATACGCGTGACGAGCCTAAAATAAATAAACTAGCGAAGGATTTCTAAGTTTGAATTTAACCGAGCCTACAAATAAATAAGCTAGCGACGGGTTTCAAATCTTAAACTACCCTATGAATTAATCCTAAGTTTGCCTATTCTAAGCATTTCAATAGTTACATAAGTGCGATAAATAATATTACAATACAAAGCGGGATAAAAGCTGAATTAAAGAAAGAAATAAAATAAATAAACTCCGAGGAATAATTCGCCGTTATTTACTTTAATCCCTGCAAGCTGTCAAGAGCAAACGGTTAGAAACAGTTAAATACAAATAACTTCATATCCGTATTCAAAACAGTGAATGTTTTGATCACGGAGGGCTCAGACTTAAATTTTGAAAAGAACATTCCAATCACGTCGTGGCTGCAAACATATGACTAATGTGGTTTATTTTGATTGCCTCGCCTACTAAACGTGTTGGTCTCTCGGGTGAAATAGAAAAGATCACTATAATCACGTCGTGGCTGCGAATATATAACTTGTTGGTTATTTTAGTCACCTCGCCTACTAAACATGTTGATCTCGGATGAAATAAAAGGTTTAAGTCTTCATCATTGCCCAGAAGTTATATTTTTTCCGTCTTTACAACTGTGGAGGCCTCAAAATCGACGGATATTTTTCATCGGCTAGTGTAGTATCGTGTTCAAATCAGTAAAATTAAAATGAAACAAGAAATGCTTGATGGCGACAGCGAGAAAACAGAGGCAGAGGAAAAAAAAAGTTTCCGAAAATGACGCGGTGTTTAGTTTAAAACAGTAAAACAGTAGAACAATAATTTGGAACCGAGCAGTGAACTGAAATAGAAAGCAGTACCCGAAAAGATGCGATATTTATTCAAAACAGTAAAACAGTAAAACAGTAAGATATCCGTTGCCCGGATACTTAAAATAGTGCTAAAAAAAATAGAGAAACGAAACGAAAGAAAAGCGCGGCTTCGAAGTTAATTTCATCGGCCTTAATGCAATATTAATAAAACAATAAAACAGTAAAAGAAACGAGCAGTGAGCAATTAAAGTATCCGACCCAAATTCTGAAATGTTGGAACCGAAATAGGATTAAGAAGTAATTATGGAAAAATCCGACCCGGATCATGAACAGTGACCCGAATGAAATCAAAAATTCAGACTTTTTCAGATAACCAACAACAGATATGAAAAAATGCCATAATCTGGAAATATACCAAGACCGGGTCGACCCGACCCGGGTCAGTGACCCGACCCGAATCAGAGGCCGACCCGAATCAGATTTTTTTTTCATTTTTTCAGATAACCAATATACAAGATATGAAATGCAAGAAATTTGGGGAATCCAAACCGTCGACTCGACCCAGGCAGATCAATTCCGACCCGAATCATGTGTTCAACCCGAATCAATCGATTTCATCAATTTGATTAACCAATAATAACAACAGCAACAATGCAAGAAATTTGGAAATTCAAACTGGGTCGACCCGACCCGGGTCAGTAACCCGACCCGAATCGGAGATTCAACCCGACATCAAATAATTCCACCAAATTCAGATAACCAACATACAGAAAATATGAAATGCAAGAATTCTGAAAATGTTACCCAAATCGTCGATCTGACCGGTCGATGATCTGACCGAATCGGAAACTCAACCCGAAATCAAATATTCACCAAATTCAGATAACAAACATACAAAAAATATGAAATGCAAGAATTCTGAAAATGTTACCCAAACCGGGTCGACCCGACCCGAATCGGAAACTCAACCCGAAATCAAATATTCACCAAATGCAGATAACCAACATACATAAATATGAAAATGCAAGAATTCTGGAAATAATACCCAAATCGGGTTGACCCGGGTCGGGTCGACCCGACCCGAATCATGTGTCGAAATCAGAGAATCAAAAGTGGAGAACAAACCTTTTCGGACTTGATTCTTGAATAACAAGGAAGGCAAATGTTTGAAATCAAGAACACAACAAATATTTATATATTAAATCGTTTTTAGAAAATCCTCCGAAAATTCCTTTGAGAATCCTCTCAAAAATCTGTCCAATCTCCCCCTCAAAAATGAAGAACAACATGGGGTATTTATAGGTGGATTCCCCCTTAAAAACGAGTTTGAAATTCAAAATAAAAGAGCCAAAATCGCGGATTTGAGGGGCATGGGTCATGATTTTCGTGTCGGCGTATGAGAGGGAGTTGGTGGTGGCGGGGGTTGGTGATGGCAGAGGCGAGGTGACCGCGACACTGGGGTCGTCGGTATGGGAGTGTGGGGTCGCGGTGATTTGTGAGGGGGGTTAGCGTTTTTTTTTATTTGGGGGTTTGGGTTTTTGGGCAAATGGGGGGTTTAATTTGGGGATTGGGCTTGGGTTGGCCGGTTGGGCCTGGTGGGTCGACCGGTTGGGCTGTTTTGTTTTGGTTTGGGTAGAAATTATTTTTGTGGTTTTGGGTTAAGGGGATAAAAGGGAATGGGTTTGGGGTATTGGGCTGGTCCGGTTTTGGGTTAAGTAGAATTAAATGGGTGATGGGTTGGGCTTTGGTGAAATGAGTTTTAGTTTGGGTAGAAATTGTTTTGGGTTGGAAAATGAATGGATTATGGATTAAAAATATGAAAGGGGTTTAATATTAAAATATTATTTTTATTTTGTAAAAGATGTGAATTATTTAAAATAACGTAACGACGTGATAAATAATAAAATATAATATTTGCGAAATGTTTAATGCTTAATAAAAAGGAAATGCGATGCAATTTTGCGAGAATAAAATAACATAGAATTTCGGATAAAACTTATGATTATTATAAAAATGCAAATGATAAAAAATGCGAATAATAATAATAATAAGAGGATATACACATATATGCCTATATTTTAAAATTATTTTAAAAGTGTCAAAATATTAAAAATTTCGAATAAAATCATAAAAGATGGGCCAAAATTGGGTGTCAACAGATGCCCCTCTTTGGACAGAGACGATGAAAGATTTTCGGCCAAAGAAGTTGATCGAGTAGCCAATTTTGTCCTGATCATCGGGACTGCATGGTAAGAAATAGAATTCCGAGGGGTATATAAGTTGCAAAAAGATAGTGCACATTCAAGAAACAATGCCCCAGTGTCGACTTAGGATGACTCTGGTCGCAGATGCGAGAAACTAATGGAAAAAGCGGATCGACGTTTGAAGTAGGTCGTTGACCAATTTGCCTCGGTTCGCCGTAAGAGATAGTTCCACGCTGTGATGAAATTCCTGCAAATTAAAAACTCCTGCAGACTAAAGCTTAAGATATAATTAGTGTATAACTGCTGAGAAAAATTGTAGAGAAAATAACTTAGAAATACCCGCATTAGGAGGTGGACGCCTGACTGAAATTAAAATACCCTCATTATAAGGTGGGCGCCTGACTGAAATTAAAATACCCTCATTATAAGGTGGGCGCCTGAAATGACGTCGTTGGATCGACGTGCTGTATTGAAGACGTCGTTGTAATATTGTTGACGTCGCTGTTGTATAGACTTTGTTGATGTCGTCGTTGTATAGGTGTTGCTGATGTTGTCGTTGTCGTTGTCGTAAAAAATAGTTGTCGTGCTGCCGTAACGTCATGGACGTTGTTGTAATGCTGTTGAAGGTAGTTGATGCGCTGCAGTAACGTCAATGACGTTGTTGTAATGCTGTAAAAGATAGCTGATGCGTTGAAGACGTCATTGTAATGCTGTTGACGTCGTTGTAATGTTGTAAAAGATATTTGTTGTCTTTGCGATACTTGTCGATGACGCGTTGTTGTAATGATGTTCTTTATTGCGGATAGCGGTTATCTTTGAAAGGCGTCGTTGTAATGCTGTTGAAGATAGTTGATGTGCTGTAGTAACGGCAATGACGTTGTTGTAATGCTGTAAAAGATAGCTGCTGCGTTGAAGACGGCATTGTAATGTTGTTGACGTCGTTGTAATGCTGTAAAAGATATTTTGTTGTGTTGTTGTAAAAGATAGTTGCTGTTTTGAAGACGTCATTGTAATGCTGTTGACGTCGTTGAGATGCTGTAGAAGATAGTTGTTGTGTTGTCGTAAAAGATAGCTGTTGCGCTGAAGACGTCATTGTAATGCTGTTGACGTCGTTGAGATGCGGTAAAAGATAGTTGTTGTGTTGCCGTAAAAGATAG
Organism: Anisodus acutangulus; assembly: GCA_029783415.1. Taxonomy (NCBI): domain Eukaryota; kingdom Viridiplantae; phylum Streptophyta; class Magnoliopsida; order Solanales; family Solanaceae; genus Anisodus; species Anisodus acutangulus. Next base: position 34,331,298 of record CM056511.1, on the reverse strand, counting down.
CTGCTGCGTTGAAGACGTCATTGTAATGCTGTTGACGTCGTTGAGATGCGGTAAAAGATAGTTGCTGCATTGCCGTAAAAGATAGCTGCTGTTTTGAAGACGTCATTGTAATCTTTGTTGACGCGTCGTTGAGATCTTTGTAAAGATAGTTCTTTGCATTGCCGTAAAAGATAGTTGATGCGTTGTCGTAAAAGATAGCTACTGCGCTGAAGACGTCATTGTAATGCTGTTGACGTCGTTGAGATGCGGTAAAAGATAGTTGCTGCATTGCCATAAAAGATAGTTGTTGTTTTGAAGACGTCATTGTAATGCTGTTGACGTCGTTGAGATGCTGTAAAAGATAGTTGTTGTGTTGCCGTAAAAGATAGCTGCTGCGTTGAAGACGTCATTGTAATGTTGTTGACGTCGTTGTAAAGCTGTAAAAATAATTGTCGTGCTGCCATAACGTCGATGACGTTATTAAAATGTTGTCCTGTTGTAAGAGATGTAAGTGACGTCCTTGCCGTCAGTTTGCTGTAATAGGGTTCCACGTTGTGCTGAATCTTCTGCCGATCCAAACTCATGTGAATTGAAAAGTCGTCCTGGCACGGGCGAAAATGTGATGCGACGTCTTTGCCGTCGGGTTTGCCTTGTTGTCGTTCTTTGTGATTCGAAATAACATCTTTGTGCAGACATAATAGTCGGGACCCTGTAGGTCAAGATGATGTCTTCGTATAAATGCAGAACAAGAACGTAATCCTTGTAGTGAGTTGTGGTGCCGAAATTCTTTGGGGAATTGATCATAACTGATGTGGCTTCCCTGCTTTTTCAACCTGAAGAACCTGTACTCAAAGAAAATTTGTGAGTTTGGGGAGGGGCGGTTGATTCGCGTTGACTTTGTAGCTTTGGCTCTTGATAGCTGCATGTCCTGCTGATTCGGACCTGTAGCCCCTGTCTGGTTCCCAGTCTTGGCTAACCGTTAATGAAAACATTTGTTGAAAATAATTTGTTTATAAGAAAGTATGCTTATCATTAAAAAGTTCTTGTCGAACTCTAATGAAAATATTTGTTGAAAATGATTTGCTTATAAGAAAGTATGCATATTAGTAAAAAATCTTGTCAAACTCTAATGAAAATATTTGGTGAAAATAAATTGTGTATAAGAAAATATGCATATTAGTAATAAAAATCTTGTCAAACTCTAATGAAAGTATTTGTTGAAAATAAATTGCTTATAAGAAAGTATGCATATATGTAAATGTCTGTCGAGCAGCGACATGCGGTGAAACAAAGCAAACGTCTTATTCAAAATCCTTTTAGGCTGAAGACTTAGTTTGCCGATGCTTTTCCATGTTTATCGGCGTCCTCGTGATGATCCCTTAAAAATGCCCCGCTCCGATATGTGAGAATGACGATCTTTTGAACGGACAACCGAGTCTTGTGTAGATTGCTTGCTTGTCCTATCAGGGTGATCAGATGGGTGCATTTTGTCATATGTGATATAAAGGAGAAACTATTTCCTAATGGTGGGACCGAAGCCGATTTAGGCCGCCTACGTATCCCCATGAGGGAATCAGGTCATGACGTAGTTCATTACAAGCAAAGGAGATTGTAAGGGTTTTTCTAAAGATGGGACCGAAACCGATGTGGCCGCCTACGTATCCCGCCGAGGGAATCAGGTCATAACGTAGTTCAGGTTACAAGTAAAAAGAAACTTGGGGAAATTTGTGATCTAAAGAAACGGTACCCTAAATGGGTTCTATGCGTATCCGTAGAGGAGCGCAACTTTTACAACATAGAAAAAAGTATTACATAGAGAATAACTAATCTTAGATATGGTATCTCTTCACTGCATCTGCATTGATGGTTTTTGGCCATTCTATTCTGATAAGGTTGCCCCGGACAACTGTGTCCATCTGCTTTTCATCAATCAGTCTCTTAGTATATGATTATGTATCCACTTGACTGCAAAAGATATAGCATTGCCCCAGTAGAAGTCCTGATCGTAGTATGGTAGCCCAAGAGTACAAATGGCAAACGTCCGTGCCAATGCTTGTAACTATCAACCATCTTGATGTTTCATCCAAATCTGGCTTTGACTTATTCCAAAAAATGCCTTGATTCTTCCGGTTGTGAGTCTTCCTTATATTCTTCGAAACCTTGCTTGTTGTTTGAGACTTTGTTTGCTTGTTTCATTATATGTCACATACTGCCGACAAATTAGTTTGCATGATGAAAAAAGAAAAGAGAATTATTGAACAAAACATATTTTATAATAGCAAAAGCAATGCAGATTTGTCATTTTAAGCTTTCAAAAGGTAGAGGCAAAACACATTAAATGCATATATGTGATTCAGGCCTCAATCTGAATCGCATTGTTTCATTAAATATTAATGCAGTTAACTAGTTTCTGGGAGAAACAAGGTCAGGGCACCTGTCCAATTTTCCCAAAACATCTCCTTGCTCTGCATCCCAACTGGTTGAGTCTATAGCGTAATCACCGAGAATCATATTGCTTTTTGCTTCTTTTTCAGCAATGAAAAATCTTTTGAATCCCTTCACGAGGTTGGCTGCATTGTCCTCCTTTGATTCCTGAGTGGCGCATGCTTTGACGAATGACTGACTCAGAGGCGGAACATGCTTTGGTAAAGAAGCATCTCCCTTCCTTCGGAGATTGGTTGATAAGACTTTTCCAAGAAAAGATGATGCCATGACCCGTGACTTTGGAGGAAGTGCTTCTACTCCAAACGGTGCCTTCACTTGGATTGTAATCATAGGGGTGATAAAGGCCGATGATTCAACCTTTTCCTCTCTCTGGACTGGCACAATGGTTCCTTCCAAGTTGTGTTCTTCATCAACAGTAATTATGTTCACATTGGCATTGTCATGACCTGGCAAAGGGTTATCATTTACATTAGAGGAAGGTCCTTTCAGTTGGATAACTCCTTCTTTGATCAATGTCTCAATTTTGTTTCTGAGGGCATAGCAATTCTCAGTGGCGTGCCCAGGAATCCCCGAGTGGTACGCACAATGCTTAGTCTCATCGTGCCATTTTGGAACAGGATTGGGGACATTTCCTGGGATGGGCTGGAGTATTCCTGCGGTTTTCAGTCTTTCATATAATTGGGCTCGAGGTTCGGCTAAAGGTGTATAGGTTTTGGCTGGCTTTCTTTCGTATTTCTTGCGCTGGTCCAGGTGCATTTGGTGTATGGACTTGTGGATGAGGCAAGTATGTAGGCTGATATTGTGGGGGATTTGGGTAGGCTGGCGCTCGGGGCAGGCCATATATTGGATGGGTATGGTAGACAGGGTAGGGACCAGGTGGGTATTGATAGTAAGGTTGAGGGCTTTGGGTGTATGGGTAATAATAGGAAGGCTGAGGACTTTGGTTGTTTTGATTGTAGTAGGGAGGCTGGGGTGATGGCATTTGGTAGGTTGACATTTGATTTGGCCTATGTTTTTGAACTGTCACCACAGAGGACACTCCGTATCTCTTCCTCTTTACTGCTCCCTCAAATGAGTCCGACTGGATTGTCTCACTTGTTGCTTGCAATGCTACAAAGTTTGTAATTCTTCCTGTTCTGATTCCCTCTTCTATGAAATCTCCCATCCTTATAACTGCAGAGAAATTTCGTCCTATGACGCTTATCATTCTCTCATAGTATGTTGCATCTTTCAAAGTTTGTACAAAGAGAGTGGTCATCTCACTTTCTTCTATCGGGGGTTGAACTTTCATTTATACGCCTCCACTTCATGGCGTATTCTCTTAAGGTCTCGTGGACTTCTTTTCCAACTTCATCGATAAAATCTGTCCAAGATCGTGTCGGTGTTGAATTTAAATCATCCACGAAATCTTGTGCCATCGTGCCCCAATTACGCCATTTTTGCGGGTTTTGGCTCGTGTACCAGTCGAGTGCTTCTCCTGTCAAACTCCTTACGAACAACTTCATTATGATGGCCTGGTCTTTACCTACCCCAATCAGTTTGTCACAGTATGATCTTAAATGAGCGTGAGGATTTCCTTTCCCATCAAACAACCAAATTTTGGCACCTTATATCCTACAGGCAATTCAATGTCGGGATGCATACACAGATCTTCGTACTCAAGTCCTTCATGTCCCTTGCTGGTTTGGATATTCTTGAATGCCTCTTTTAGGCTGTAAATCTCTCTCGCCACACTTTCATCGGTTCTGATTCTTACTCGCATGTCCATCTCTTCACACTGGCTAATTTCCTGAAGAGTCATGTTTGGTGTTGCGGTAGTAAAAGGTTGGGCTTCCATTACATATATTGGCGGCACATACTGCTTGCTGTGATCAGCGATGTGTGTCATCAATATGTGTTGGTTTGCCGGGTGATTTTGGCGTGGAAGGGGTGTTTTGGATGAGTGTGGTAATTTGGGTATGTGGAGTTGTGAATGAGGCCGGATCATTTTGTAGCGGGCTTTGTTGTGGACTTGCTTGCGGGTTAGTGTGTTGTGGATTGGTTTTGCATAGTGGCGAATTATCGGGGAGGTTTTGGGGAAATGACGGTTCAGGAGATGAGAAAATTTGTGGTGCAGTTGCATTCGTCCCTTGTTCAGGGAGTGGGGTATTGGCGCTAATGGACAGGTTGGTGAGATTTTGGAGCCGCTCTATCTCAGTCTGCATGGCTGCCATCTGTTGTAACAGTTGGGCGATGTATTTTTCTTGGGTGGTAGCATTTCTATTTTCCGAAGCCTCTGGTTTATCTCTGGAAAGAGTGGTAAGTTCCAGGCCAGTCTGTTCGGATGCATCTGAATCAGTCATTTTGCTGAAGGATTGTGTCTTTGACCTCGTGAAGTAGGGATGATCCGCCAGTTTTAGTCAACGCAAATCAACCTTTGGGAAAATAATCTAGACAAAATAAACCTTCTAAAAAATGAAGAAAACCAAGTTAGTATAAGGCGAGTAATTATTGCTTTAAATAATATGCACATAGTGAAAAAGCAGGAGAAAACAACAAAATGATTGTAAGGCAATTAAATGCGCATCCTAATATGCATGGGGCCTCCCTTATGCCGGAGGTGGGCCTAAATGCCAGATATGGGATTACGACATTTGATCCAAGTCGCTATCTTTGCAATGCTTTGTCGGAAATGAGACAAAATGAATGTACATTTTCCAATTTCAGCATGTCATGATTAGTCTTGGATTAGTCTATCCTTATCACGCTACACATAATATGATGATTGGTCGTTGGGTTGTGAGACCCGTAGACATCTTTGGCGGATTTCTTAATTGTGGAGTCGATACCAAGGATCGACCCACCTAAAGTGTATGCATGCATGACTAAAAATAAAGGGTGGTATATCTCTATCTTAAATTTTCTAAGATTTGGCTGACTAGACACAAGGTTCCCGAGCGGACTACTCGAGTGAGAAGGCTACGCGGCCACCGGATGGTCCGGTCACTCCGCGCATACGCCAACTCTCCTAAAATTTGGTAGATTGAAAGAAATTTGCGGGTGCGCAAAACACACCTCGCGTGTAGTGTGTGATAGTGTCAATTTTCCAGAGTGGAAGAAATATGAGCGAAATGCCAATTTAAGATAAGCAGTAAAAATATGGAAATTAAAGCAGTTATGCATGCAAAAAATTTCACAAAGGAAACAAATCAAAGCATTACATCAAACAAAGAGTGAAAGTAAAGCACAATTATAATTAACCTGAATTTTGCTATGGTTAAGAACCTGAAAAGTCCCCAGCGGAGTCGCCATGCTGTCGCGCCCGTTTTTCGACCTGGCTCGGGTCAAAGCGGAGCGCGGACGTGTCCGGTGATTCCTGGGTAAAAAGGGTTGAGGAGTCGCCACCTAATTATTTTTACGGTGAATTAGGACACCTAAATATTAAACTAAGTGCTGCAATGTAAACTCCAATTTTAAGGTCTGCGAAACTAGCGAGATTCTAGGTAAGGGTTCTTTATTATCCTAAAGGGAAGGGATTACACATACTTTAAGATACGGTAACTTGCCGTTATCCCAGGTCAAACTCGAGTTAATTATTGCTAGAAAAATGCATGTTTAAAGTATGAAGTTAAAAAGATGTTTGCAAATAATTAGTGAAAAGAGATGCATTTTAAAAGATAGATAAATGTAGAGATTTTTTCAAAATATGCATTTGTATGATATTTAAAGAGAAATACATGTACTGTGGAAAAATATGTATTTGACAATTGATAGTAAAACAGTTTATTTATAATGCCAAAGAAGTAAAATTTTGGAAATCAATGAATTGTAAATTGACAAAAGATAAACTTATTCGGTATGATTAATAAAGCAAATAAAAGATGACAAAAGTTGTTTTGAAAATCTTGAATACGCGTGACGAGCCTAAAATAAATAAACTAGCGAAGGATTTCTAAGTTTGAATTTAACCGAGCCTACAAATAAATAAGCTAGCGACGGGTTTCAAATCTTAAACTACCCTATGAATTAATCCTAAGTTTGCCTATTCTAAGCATTTCAATAGTTACATAAGTGCGATAAATAATATTACAATACAAAGCGGGATAAAAGCTGAATTAAAGAAAGAAATAAAATAAATAAACTCCGAGGAATAATTCGCCGTTATTTACTTTAATCCCTGCAAGTTGTCAAGAGCAAACGGTTAGAAACAGTTAAATACAAATAACTTCATATCCGTATTCAAAACAGTGAATGTTTTGATCACGGAGGGCTCAGACTTAAATTTTGAAAAGAACATTCCAATCACGTCGTGGCTGCAAACATATGACTAATGTAGTTTATTTTGCTTTGCCTCGCCTACTAAACGTGTTGGTCTCTCGGGTGAAATAGAAAAGATCACTATAATCACGTCGTGGCTGCGAATATATAACTTGTTGGTTATTTTAGTCACCTCGCCTACTAAACATGTTGATCTCGGATGAAATAAAAGGTTTAAGTCTTCATCATTGCCCGTAAGTTATATTTTTTCCGTCTTTACAACTGTGGAGGCCTCAAAATCGACGGATATTTTTCATCGGCTAGTGTAGTATCGTGTTCAAATCAGTAAAATTAAAATGAAACAAGAAAGCGATGGCGACAAGCGAAAAGCGAGGCAGAAGGAAAAAGTTTCCGAAAATGACGCGGTGTTTAGTTTAAAACAAGAAACAAAGAGAACAATAATTTGGAACCGAGCAAAGGAACTGAAATAGAAAGCGATGCTAAAAGATGCGATATTTATTCAAAACAAGAAACAAGAAAAAAGAAGATATCCGCGTCTCTGATACTTAAAATAGTGCTAAAAAAAACAGAGAAACGAAACGAAAGAAAAGCGCGGCTTCGAAGTTAATTTCATCGGCCTTAATGCAATATTAATAAAACAATAAAACAGTAAAAGAAACGAGCAGTGAGCAATTAAAGTATCCCACCCAAATTCTGAAATGTTGGAACCGAAACAGGATTAAGAAGTAATTATGGAAAAATCCGACCCGGATCATGAACAGTGACCCGAATGAAATCAAAAATTCAGACTTTTTCAGATAACCAACAACAGATATGAAAAAATGCCATAATCTGGAAATATACCAAGACTGGGTCGACCCGACCCGGGTCAGTGACCCGACCCGAATCAGAGGCCGACCCGAATCAGATTTTTTTTTCATTTTTTCAGATAACCAATATACAAGATATGAAATGCAAGAAATTTGGGGAATCCAAACCGGGTCGACCCGACCGGTCAATGACCGACCGAATCATGTGTTCAACCCTAATCAACTGATTTCATCAATTTCGATTAACTAATAATAACAAGAACAATGCAAGAAATTTGGAAATTCAAAGCGGTCGACTCGACCGGTCGAGAACGACCGAATCGGAGATTCAACCCGACATCAAATAATTCCATCAATTCCGGATAACCAACATACGTAAAATATGAAATGCAAGAATTTCGAAAATGTTACCCAAATCGGTCGACCGACCGTCGATGTTTGACCGACCCGAATCGGAAACTCAACCCGAAATCAAATATTCACCAAATTCAGATAACCAACATACAAAAAATATGAAATGTAAGTTCTGAAAATGTTACCCAAACCGGGTCGACCCGACCCGGGTCAGTGACCCGACCCGAATCGGAAACTCAACCCGAAATCAAATATTCACCAAATGCAGATAACCAACATACATAAATATGAAAATGCAAGAATTCTGGAAATAATACCCAAATCGGGTTGACCCGGGTCGGGTCGACCCGACCCGAATCATGTGTCGAAATCAGAGAATCAAAAGTGGAGAACAAACCTTTTCGGACTTGATTCTTGAATAACAAGGAAGGCAAATGTTTGAAATCAAGAACACAACAAATATTTATATATTAAATCGTTTTTAGAAAATCCTCCGAAAATTCCTTTGAGAATCCTCTCAAAAATCATTCAATCTCCCTCAAAAATGAAGAACAACATGGGGTATTTATAGGTGGATTCCCCCTTAAAAACGAGTTTGAAATTCAAAATAAAGGAGCCAAAATCGCGGATTTGAGGGGCATGGGTTGCGGATTTTCGGGTGTCGGCGTAACAGAGGGGAGTTGGTGGTGGCAAGGGGTTGGTGATGGCAGGGCGAGGTGACCGGCGAAGTGGGGTCGCCGGTATGGGGGTGTGGGGTCGCGGCGATTTGTGAGGGGTTAGCGTTTTTATTTGGGGGTTTTGGGGTTTTTGGGCAAATGGGGGGGTTTTAATTTGGGGATTGGGCTTGGGTTGGCCGGTTGGGCTGGTGGGTCGACAGGTTGGGCTGCTTTGTTTTGGTTTGGGTAGAAATTATTTTTGTGGTTTTGGGTTAAGGGAATAAAAGGGAATGGGTTTGGGGTATTGGCTGGTCCGGTTTTGGGTTAAGTAGAATTAAATGGGTGATGGGTTGGGCTTTGGTGAAATGAGTTTTAGTTTGGGTAGAAATTGTTTTGGGTTGGAAAATGAATGGATTATGGATTAAAAATATGAAAGGGGTTTAATATTAAAATATTATTTTTATTTTGTAAAAGATGTGAATTATTTAAAATAACGTAACGACGTGATAAATAATAAAATATAATATTTGCGAAATGTTTAATGCTTAATAAAAAGGAAATGCGATGCAATTTTGCGAGAATAAAATAACATAGAATTTCGGATAAAACTTATGATTATTATAAAAATGCAAATGATAAAAAATGCTAATAATAATAATAAGAGGATATACACATATATGCCTATATTTTAAAATTATTTTAAAAGTGTCAAAATATTAAAAATTACGAAAAAAATCATAAAAGATGGGACAAAATTGGGTGTCAACAGTACAGACCTACTGCATGTGCTGTACGGAAGGATTTGAAGGAGAGATTTGACAAAATAAATATGTCAAGAGTGTATCAGTTGAGAAAGGATCTGGCAATGCTGAATCAAGGTGTGTCACCAGTGTCAAGTTATTATTCCAGAATGAAGGATCTGTGGGATGAGATTGACTCAATCATTCCTCCACCTACATGCGATTGTGCTAGTCCTAGAGAATATATAGAGCACTTGGCTAATCAAAGGTTATTAGAGTTTTTGATGGGATTGAATGATGGATATAATCAAGCAAGAAGCCATATCTTGTTGATGACCCCTACACCTAGTGTGAATCAGACATATGCAATGATAGCTCAGGATGAGAGCCAAAAGCAGATCACATGAGGATACACATCCATGGGAGATGCCACTGAGAATCTGGTTTTAACTAGCAGATTTTCACAACACAGACAGAAGAAACCATATGCTTCCAATGCCTTCTGTGATTTCTGCAAAATGAAAGGACATGTCAGGGACAATTGCTATAAGCTAATGTACTGTGATTATTGTTAGAATAAGGGACATGTTAGAGACGCATGCTACAGAATCATAGGGTATCCTGATGATTTCAAAGGAAAGAAAAAGGCAAATATAGTCACAACAGGTGCCACATGTGATGAGAAGAATTTTTTGCAACCTTATGATGGTGGTGGATATATGACACTTTCAAACCAGAGAAGTGGACATTACAAGCAGCAACCTCATGGGAAACATGATCAGCTGAGCTACTTGTTGAGATCATGTACTCTTGAGAGGTATCAGAAGGTACTTGAAGTATTGAATCAGGATGTATCAGTCTCTGATGTGCAGTATACAACAACTCCTAAAGTTCACATGACAGGTAAATCTATGTTTAATAACAAGAAGAAAGCTAATTCCACTTGGATAGTGGATTCTAGTGCAACTAACCACATGGTTGCTGATAAAAATATGATTGAAAAAGTGATTTTGCTAGAGGATACAGGACAGGTTCAATTACTTACTGGAGACACAACACCAATCACTCAAACAGGACACTACAGGTTGTCAGGAGCTGATCTCATAAAGCATGTGTTGTGTGTGCCAAGTTTCAAGTTTAATCTTCTTTCTGTTTCAAAGTTAACAAGGGAATTAAACTATTGTGCAAGTTTCTTTCCTGATTTCTTTGTGTTACAGGATCTCTTCACTGGGAAGGTGAAGGAGATTGGTAAAGAAGTAGATGGACTATACATGTTAGAGTCTAGAGGAGGCATACAAGGGCAAACACTTGTTTCAACCATAACCACTATCACAGCAGCTGAGCTAAGAGCTGGACTATGGCATAAAAGAATGGGACATGTACTAATGAGTGTCTTAAGGAAAATAAACAACATTGGAGATAAGTCTAGTTTCTCAATTCAACATTGTGACATTTGTCCTATGGCTAGACAAACTAGGACACAATTTCTTGTTAGTAGTAGCAAAAATGAGGTAGCTTTCCAGCTTTTACATCTTGATGTATGGGGACCATACAGGACCCCAACCTATACTGGTATGAAGTATTTCCTTACTGTTGTTGATGATAACACAAGATGGACTTGGGTTTTCTTGTTAAATTTGAAGTCTGATGTGTCCACTGCTCTTAGGACTCTATTTGTAATGATCAAAATATAGTTTAATATGAGTGTTAAGAGTGTTAGATCAGATAGTGGGACAGAATTCTTCAACAGTTCTTGTAATGATTTGTTTGTACAACTTGAGATAATACATCAAAGCTCATGTCCATATACTCCACAACAAAATGGAGTACTGGGGAGAAGGCACATACATATCCTAGAGATTGCCAGAGCAATTAAGTTTCAAAGTAATTTTTCAACAAGATTTTGGGGAGACTGTGTAGAGGCAGTTGCATATGTTATCAACAGGGTTCCCTTTGTGGTGATAGAGAATTTTTCACCTTATGAAATGTTATTCAAAAAATCACCCGATTTGTCTCATATAAGAGTGATTGGATGCCTTTGCTATGCCACAAATCTGATAAAGGGGGACAAGTTTGATGCCAGGGTAGTTAAATCAGTTTTGCTTGGATATGCTACCAAGCAAAAGGGGTACAAATTATTGAATTTAACTAACAAAACTATTTTTGTGAATAGGGATGTCTCATTTTATGAAGACATATTTCCTTTCAAGTAGTGTACATGGAGCAACATGGAATCTCATGTCTCTTCTGCTAATAAAGAATATGATAGTAAGGGTGCAGATGAAAGCATGGCTAATCACATGGAACCAACCACTATATAAGGCTCACAAGTAGCAGCTGATGATGCAATGATACAGAATGAAGGAGACATTGTCCATGAAGAGAATGCTGAAGAAATGACTGGTAATATAGTTGAAGAAATGAGTGCAACACCCACAGAGATAAGAAGATCTGTCAAAAGCAGAAGACCTCATTTGTGGATGAAGGACTTCATTTAGCCTAATGTCAATTCAGGAAATGGACAAAATTGTCTATATCCACTGTCTGATACTGTAAACTATGTAGGGCTTTCAGTGGGTTATCAGAGTTTTATATCCAAGCTTGAAGAAGAATGGGAGCCCCAATCATACTTTGAGGCAACAAAAGATCAGATGTGGATATATGCTATGAAAGCTGAGATTAAAGCTCTTGAAGAAAATTACACCTGGGAGATAGTTAATCTACCCAATCACAAAAAGGAAATAAGATGTAAATGGGTGTACAAGATTAAGTATAAGGTAACTGGTGAAGTAGAGAGGTTTAAGGCAAGGCTAGTGGCAAAAGGATACAAATAAAAGAAAGGGATTGATTACCAAGACACTTTTTCACCTGTGGTGAAGATGGTGACAGTTAGATCAGTCATCTCTATTGCTGCAGCAAAAGGATGGGTTTTACATCAGATGGATGTGTTCAATGCTTTTCTACAAGGAGATCTTAATGAAAAGGTCTATATGACCTTGCCTCAAGGGTTTACATATAAGGAGGGAAATGTATGCAGGCTGTTGAAGTCATTATATGGACTCAAACAAGCTTCAAGACAGTGGAATATTAAGTTAACCACTGCCTTGATATCTTCTGGCTTTGTGCAGAGTCATTTGGACTACTCCCTTCTTACAAAGAAGGTTAAAAATAACAGATTGGTTGTAGTTCTTATCTATGTGGATGATCTGCTGATTACAGGAAATGATGAGAGTCTCATAAAGGAAACTAAAACTATATTACAACAGCATTTCAAAATTAAGGATTTGGGAGAATTGAGGTATTTTTTGGGTTTTGAATTTGCCAGAAACAAGACTAGAATTGTTATCAGAGAAAATATGCCTTTGAGTTAATAGCATTTATGGGATTATCAGGTGCCAAGCCAGTTGGATCACCAATGGAACTGAATAACAAATTCACTTCTATTGTGTATGACAAGCAAGTGCATTATGAAGCATTTGTAAAAGATCCCTTGCTAAAAGACCCTGCAAGTTATCAAAGGCTGATTGAGAGGTTGTTGTATTTAACAAATAGCAGGCCAGACATTGGTTTTGTTGTTCAGAGTCTTAGCCAATTCATGCAGGCACCCAAAGAGTCCCATACGGCAGCAGCTCATAGAGTGGTAAGATATATTAAGCAAGCACCAGGTTTTGGTATTTTTATGTCTGCTGGTGAGTCCAAATGCTTGTCTGGATATTGTGATGCAGTTTTGGGCATCATGCCTTAACACTAGGAAGTCTGTTACTGTGTATTTTATATTTTTTGGTTCTTCCTTAATCTCCTAGAAGTCCAAGAAACAATCGACTATTTCCAGAAGTTCTGCAGAGGCAGAGTATAGAAGTTTAGCTTCCATTGTTGCAGAAGTAGTTTGGGTTTCTGGTTTATTTGCTGAATTAAATATATAGTTGGATATGCTTGTTCCCTTGTACTGTGATAACAAGTCTGCTATCCAAATTGTAGCTAATCCGGTGTTCCATGAGAGAACTAAACATATTGACATTGATTGTCATTTTATTAGGGAGAAGGTTCAGCAAGGGTTGGTTTCTAACTTCTACATTCCCACATCAGACCAGTCAGCTGATATCCTAACCAAAGAACTAATTTAGGGTCATCATGCACATCTCTTGTCCAAACTAGGTATGAAAAACTTATTTTCGGTACCTAGTTTGAAGGGGGGGGGGTTGATAGTAGCAATTAGAATAGTAAGCTCATCACAACAGAGAACTGTGCAGCACACAACATCAGCATGCAGCTGCACACACATAAGAGATTGCCTTTAGTTTGTTAAGTTAGTTACAATTTTGTTTTTACCTTTTCTGTTTTTCCCTTTCGGTTCTTAAGTCTTTTGGTTTTCCTTTGTGCATTGTAACTATAAATAGGGGTCATTTGATCCTTAAAGAGTTATAGAAAAATTGAGTAAAGCTCTCACAAACACTGTGTTCTTCTCCTTCATATCTGTTTCTGTGTCGATTATGTAGAGGACTGTTGCTTGGTAGAATGCTTGCATGCAAGCATATTGAGGCTCAGATCGAGACTTCTAACAATTTCTTTAGAGTTTTTTTTTGGGTGGGGGGTCAAATACTTGAACCTTGTGCTTTACGACAAAAATCGACATAAAATCAGATGAAATCCAATTCCGAGAACAGAAGTTCACCCTCTGTCCCATATTAGTTGTCAAGGTTACTAAAATTATTTATCATTTTATGAAATTAAGATAGAATTAATTTATTTTTTATTTATTTTACTCTTATTTAGTTGTTCTTGACAGAAAACAATATTGATTACTTAGCCTTGTTTATGAATAGAGATATAAGGATGAACTTGTTATAAAATTAATTTTTTATTTAAGATTTTTAAGGGCGGACAAAAGAAAAATGTGACAACCAACTTGTACCATTTAATTTACTACAAATAAAATTCTACAACTGGGAGAGAAGGAAGTACATATATTACTCCCTTTATTCCTTTATTTCAAAAAGATTGTCTTGTTGATGTATGCTTCTGCGTGTGGGGGTCGTTGATATGCTTCTGAGTTCTGTCTTTTGGGACATTCACGCCGCTCTTAACGGTAACTAAGCCTGGGAAATAATCCTCTACGTTATCTGTACACTATATCATATGTTTCTTGGGTCCTGAATGTCTTACACGTGTTAAGTTTGATTTTTGTAAGGGTCATGGATTCGGACTTGAAAGGGCTCAGGATTAATTTTTCTTAAAAGCTAAAAAGGAATATCATCTTACATTCCTAATATTCCCGATATTAATTGAATATGGATTTGATATCATAATAATAATAATTAAGCTATGTCGTTTATATGAATTATTACTGTTTATATCACTCTAAGCTAGAATTGCTAATTAATTAATATTCAGTGGTTCTCTAACGTTGTCCGGGACATGTTTAAAATTGACATTTTCTAGTCTCCTTATTACTCTTCTCAATTGTGATCAGTTCGTGTTTCACAAGGTCTAAAAAATGGATTGATAAAAAAATTCGAGCATCTAAGAGTAAAGCTTTGTGCACATCCAATTTGGTATTCTGTTTTTCACGTCTTCTACATTGATGGAGTCCACGCCCATTAAAAGAAAAAGAAAGAAAGCAAAGTGAAATGGATTTCATAATGTCTGCAAATTGTAAATTGCTGAAACTTCATTCTCATTGGTTGAAGGTTTGACAAACTTTCCTATAAATAGAAACATTCAGCTTTTTATTTAACACATCAACAGAGAGAAAAAAATATAGAGAGCATAGATGGTATAAGAAAATATTCTACTAAAAAAAATAGAGTGCGAGCGATATTGTAGTCAGGTGGGAAAATAAAAAGAGGATTATTTCTTTTGAGTGTGTAGTGATTTTTGGACTATTTATATTCGTCACTATACAGTGTAAAATTTCTTGCTATAGTAATATCAGTTGTTCCTCTTGACCTGTGATTTTTCCCCTATTCAGAAGGATTTCCACGTAAAAAATTTCAATGTCATTATTTCTTTTTATTCTTGCTAATTAACCATAACTTAATATTCTTCATTTATCATTAATACCGTAAATATTATTTTTGTGGGTCTATTTTTTTATTCCAACATACATAATTGTGGAGCATATGAAAGAGGTTAAACGTTGCAAAAATAATGGACTACCAAGAACTAAAGATGAAAATATACTGCCTACTTCTATCAAGCCAATGAAGATATACAACATCATCCTTTTAGGACTAGAAAATAATGGGCATTTGTTTGATAGTTTGGAGCAGATCAGAGACCAGAAATTAATTTAGAGGGTGCGTGGATTGACATATTTTAAGTATTTTTTGATTTTTAAGTTTTTTTTCTATTTTTTGAGGTGTTTTGATCAGATAAAAAGTGTTTTTAAGCACTTATTTTTAGACTAAAAAGGTACAAAAATAAATCAAAAGTCAAAAGTTGAGTAGAACTAACTTATGACTTTTAGTTTTTAGCTTACAAGTCACTTTTAAAAAGTCAATTCAAACACCGAACTTATCTGGAGTTTCTCCAATAAATTTGTTAAACAGCCACTCTCGGCCAGAAATAGTTGTAGTATATATGGTATATATATTTGTAGTATATTGTAATAAAAAGGATACCTTAATTAGTGTTATACACCTACCATAATTGTATAGTTAGAATTATGGTAAAATAAGGATTTAGAAGTAGAATAGGAAAAGGATTTGTAGTATTATGGAAAGAAATAATCTTCTGGCCGAGAGTTGCTGTTTAACACACCCCCGCAGTCATAGCGGGCGGTTTTCGAACGCTGAGACTGTCCCTAAAATCTTCAAAGAGAACCGCTGGTAGACCCTTTGTAAAGATGTCTGCAATTTGATAACGAGACGGGACATGGCATACGCGAACATGACCCTTTGCAACCTTTTCCCGGACAAAGTGAATGTCCATTTCGATATGCTTGGTGCGTTGGTGTTGAACGGGGTTACCTGAAAGGTAGATGGCACTAATGTTATCGCAATATACCAAGGTTGCCTTCTGAATGGGACAATGAAGCTCCAAAAGCAAATTACGTAGCCAACATGACTCGGAGACCACATTTGCGACCCCTCGATATTCTGCCTCTGCCGGGCGTGACAGAGTTGCTTGACGTTTTGCCGACCATGAGACCAAGTTGTTGCCAAGGAACATACAGTAGCCAGAAGTCGACCGTCTGGTGTCGGGACAACCACCCCAATCAGCATCCGTGTAAGAGACAAGTGTGGATGTAGGTGAAGGATACAAGTGCAACCCATAGTCCAGTGTCCCCTGAATATACCGAATGATGCATTTGATTGCATTCATGTGCTCAACCCTGGGATCATGCATGAAAAAACACACCTGCTGAACCGCATATGTAATATCCGATCTGATAAAGGTAAGATACTGGAGGGCCCCTGCAAGACTGCGATAGCGGGTCGGGTCCTCGTATGGTGCACCTGCTGCGGCACTCAGCTTTGGGTTTGCATCAACCGGTGTGGAAGTGGACTTACAGGATGACATCTCAGCCCTCTCTATGATCTCAGCAGCATACTTCCGTTGAGACAAAAACAAGCCACCTGAATGACGTTTGACGGCAATCCCCAAAAAATAACTCAACGGCCCTAAGTCCTTCATAGCAAATTCAGAACTGAGCATGACCATGATAGACTGACGCAAAGCATCAGAGGAGGCAGTCAAGATGATATCATCCACATATAACAGAATATAGGCCAATGACGAACCACGGCGGTAGATGAACAAAGAATTGTCTAACCTGCTGTGTGTGAACCTAATAGTCGAAACAAAAGCAGCAAATCGTGTATACCAGGCACGTGGAGACTGCTTAAGCCCATATAATTACTTCTTCAACAAACAGACATGATGAGGTCGGTTGGGATCCCTGAAACCCAACGACTGATGCATATAGACTGTTTCCTTGAGATCTCCATGTAGAAAAACATTCTTGACATCTAACTGATGAATCGGCCAAGTATTTGAAAGAGCCAAGCTAAGTACAGTGCGAATGGTAGCCGGTTTGACCACCGGACTAAACGTCTCACCACAATCAATACCAACCTGCTGAGTCTTACCATCACCAACAAGTCGCGCCTTATGCCGAGCAAAGGACCCATCTGAATTTTCCTTATGAGCAAAAATCCACATAGACCTGATAATATTAATACCATATGGACGGGGCACCAACTCCCACGTCTTATTATCAATAAGAGCATTATATTCATCAGTCATAGCAATTTTCCAATTAGGGTCATTTAATGCGGACACAGGATTGCGGAGCAAGGGGGATTTAGAGACATCAGAATGTAAATTAAAATGTCTTTTAGGTGTAAAAATACCCCGCTGACTACGAGTGACCGGTCTATGACTCGAGGAAGAATTAAGAGAATTTTGGGAATTTTCTGGGCTCAGGCGTCGGCGAGCCAGCAGCGATGGGCCGCTTGGCCCAAATCGAAATGGTGGACTCAACTTGGACCGATTTGAGCCAGGCTGGACCGGCCCGATTCTTTGGAACTGTTCCGATGGTGGAATAACTGGGTGTGGCGATCTTGTTGGGCTGAGCGATGGGCCGAGGATTTTGGGTGCAGGAGATGTCCGAAAAATTCCGAATAATATACGGGGATATTTGGTCATCCAAAAAATTATATGACTTAGGTTCGGGAGTATGAACTTTCGTAAATGGAAATTGAGTTTCATCGAAAATGACATGGCGATTGATTATGATTTTCTTGGAGGATAAATCAAAACACTTATAACCACGATGATTTGACGGATAACCCAAAAATACACACGGAGTAGACCGAGCCTGAAGTTTGTTAATTGTGGTGGATGGGAATAACTGATAACACAAGCACCCAAAAATCCGAAGATGAGAATAAGATGGGTTTTTATTATATAGTAATTTTAGGGGGGAAGAATATGTTAGACCCTTAGAAGGAATTATGTTAAGAAGATATGTGGCCATTTGTAGAGCATGATGCCAAAAATATGGAGGTATGGAGGCATGTATTAGGAGAGTTCGGACAATGTTATTTATGGAGCAATTTTTATGCTCGGCTTTCCCATTTTGTGAAGATGTATGAGGACATGAAAAACGAAAATTTATCCCATGAGTAGCACAAAACTCTCGAAACTCCCTATTGTCATACTCTTTCCCATTATCACATTGAATATTTTTTATTTCTCTTTCGAATTGAGTACGAATGAACGCTCTAAATTTTATGAAGACGGAAAACACTTGTGATTTATTCGCAATTGGAAACGTCCACAAAAATCTAGAATAATCATCTAAAAAGAGAACATAATATCGATGACCCATTGAACTAAGAACAAGAGATGTCCATAAGTCGCTATGAATAATGTCAAATGGCATAGAAGTATGGGAATTGGAGTCTACAAATGACAACTTAACAATTTTTCCTAATGAACAAGACTGACAAATTGGAGTACGACTTGTACCCTTACAAGAAATAAAGCTATTTTTATCTAAAACTGATAAAATAGAAGATCCCGGATGACCCAGACGAGCATGCCACATGGAATGAGAGATGGCTGCAAAAGCTGATGGCAAGGCTGGACTCGATGGACTGAAACTGGGCATGATAGGATACAGATCCCCTCTACTATCACACCTCATGAGATGACTCCCCGTCTTGAAATCCTTCAAAGAGAAACCGAAAGGATCAAATTCAACAGAAACAGAATTGTCATTTGTGAATTTTCGGACATACACTAAATTTTTAATCAATTTAGGAGCATGTAAAGTATTTTTCAAGAGAAGTGGTGGATTAGGAGGAGACAATGTTTTCTGACCATACCCTAGAATTGGAATAGAACTGCCATTACCAATAATTATCCCCCGAGGGGTGCTCAAATTGGAATAAGATGAGAGAGTACCTGATTCGGAAGTCATGTGAGTAGTGGCCCCGGTGTCCATGTACCAATTTGGGTCCGGTTGGGATAATCCCAACGTGTGCATCGCGGCCTCGATATCGGTCTGAGTGGGGCCCGTTGCATGATGGGCTTGTGGAGGACGGGGCCCAAGGATGCCATTCCGTGATGATCTTTGGGCCGTAGGTCTTTGGATTCCTGTGTTGGGCCATCGCCGGCGATGGGCCGCCAACTGCCGGGCGTTGGGCTGGTGTTGGCCAGCCATCGCCGCCGGAAACTGTGGCTGGAGGGTGCGGGTTCCACTGCCAATGGCCCCACTGCTGGGCCCACGGTGGTGGTGGCCCACTATACCCTGAATGGGACCCACCGCCTACTTGTTGCTCACCGGAACCGCCACCAGAACCACCTCGTTTTCCCCCGCGGTTTTTGTTATTTTTGCGATTATTCTTGCCGCCACCATTATTATGGTTTTGGCCCGAATTATTAACAAAACCCGAAGAACTAGGAGAGGATGCCACCATGACAACCGGGCTTGCTCCGGTAGCCGCCTTTTTAGCCAAACCGGCTTCTTCCAACGTCAGCATGGAGCGGGCTTGATGAAAGTCGGGAAGAGGGTTGCTTTGGCGAAGGAGAGTTCCAACACCATTATAGGCCTCCGAAAGCCCGGCAACCAACTGTAGAACTAGACGATTATTTGTTACTGGTGCGCCAACATTACGGAGTTGATCCGCCAATTTCTTTAGTTTCTTGCAATATGCAGAAACGTTCGGAAATACGTCCATTCGAACGAGAGAGAATTCCTGCTCGAGTGTGACGATACGGGAATGTTGGTTGTCTTGGAATATGTCACGCAATCTATTCTATGCAGCCATAGCCGTGGTATCCGGCTCAATAATCGTCTGTAGAAGGTCCACTGAAATAGTGGCGTATATCCACCGAAGACCGGTAGCATCAAGTGTAATCCATAACTCAGGATCCTCCGCAGGAAGGGGTCGAGCGGGAGGAGTGATGTGATGAAGAACTTGATAAGAAATAGCGTGAATTTTAAACAACTCCGCCCACGTCGCATATTGGACGTTTTCCATCTCAAGGACAATAGGGATACTGTTCTTGATATTGGAAACTGTGAGGGCAGGGTGAAAATTGTTCTTAGACATATTGAAAGAACAAAGAAGAAAGGGAAATTTAAGAGAGGTGTTTGTGAGAGCGGAAGACGAATTTTGATAGAGAAAACCCCGAGGAGGGGGGGGGGTCTCGGCCAAAGGGAGGCAAAAGTTTGAGAGAAGAAAACTTTTGTTTAGACCTAGTCTCTTGATACCATGAAAGAAATAATCCCCTTCATTATTTTTATTGATTGAATAGGTATATATACAAGTTACATCTTTCCATAATACTACAAATCCTTTTCCTATTCTACTTCTAAATCCTTATTTTACCATAATTCTAACTATACAATTATGGTAGGTGTATAACACTAATTAAGGTATCATTTTTATTACAATATACTACAAATATATATACCATATATACTACAACTATTTCTGGCCGAGAGTGGCTGTTTAACACTGAACTACAAGTTTTAGTTACAGAAAGAAAATGTTACATTCTATTGTTAATTTAATTATGAAACAATTTTAGACTCACCTTCAAATTGAAAGTGAGACTCGTGCATACAAGCACTAAGTTTCACAGTTAATTTTGTTAGTTGGAATACTTAAGCATTAAGCACAGTTAATTTATTAGTTAGAATACTTCTAGCAACGGAAACAAAAAACTGTAGGTTTCAAGAATCTCTGAGTAAAATTAGAAAATTTAAACTGTCATCTGTGGGAAGAAAGACCATCAAATTCAGGATTTTAGGTATAAAAAAGCAAAAATAAATTTTAATTCTAAAAATTCTGACAAGGCAAACATGGTAGAGAGTTCTGCCCAAGGAATGATTGCTATGATTACTGCATCGTGAAGTGGAACGATCATAGAGTTGAACAAGGTTGTCGTATCCACTAATAATCAAGACTAGTGGTTGAATTCCGATGCAATCATTCATGTCTGTTATAACAAGAATCAATTCAAGGCTATGCAGTAGTGAAGGATTTCGAGAACGTTTTGATGGGCAACCATATCACTGAAATCAGTTCAACTTTGGACAGAAGTTGACATTACCGAATCTATACCATATTCCTGAAATGAAGAGTTTTATGTCTGCTAATTTGCTTTCTATGAAAAGTTTTAAGATTGTAATAGAATTTGATCATGTAATAGTGTCTAAGAGTGGTATCTATTGCATGTTAAAGTAGTATTGATGCAATAAATATTGTTTCGAGTCGGATTTTCTTTTATGTAACGGAAGCTTCCTGTGCCTACTTCTTACTATGTGGAGCCCAAATATTTGTTTTTTTTTTCTCCGATGATATACAAAGTAAGAGTCATAAGTTTACCCTCCGATCGTTCAATTAACTTTTCTCAATAGTTTTTGTTATGCAACCAAAGTGTAACTTGCAAAATTTTGAAGTTGCTGAAAATATGTATGTCCTAGAAACAATTATTATTAGGGACAAATATATTTGAACATATTCGTATTATTAATAAGATTAATATTTATGGCATTTGCGATTATTGGATTATTATTTGATTGTTTGTAATTGTTCATTAATGTGCATCTCTTGAGCTTACATTGTCATTAATAGAGTGAGATATTGATGATAGAGCGTAACTCTAAAATAACATCGATTAATGATCATCGAGAATGAGATATCGTTGATATGTTATAAGTCGACATGTGGTCTGCATCACATTCTTAGAGAATATAGTATGTCTCACCTGCTACTAATAATGGTTATGGACACATGGATACTTTTGGAAAGTATTGATATACCATGCTGATAAACTATTTGTTAGACATGTCTAGAGTGTTATCAGCGTGTGGGATATAAATGTCCTTTGACTTGAGGTCAATACACACCTTGTTTACAGAGTAATGTACTTTGACCCTGTTCTAAGCTTAAACTCCTTATAGGATAAGACACGACTTGTGTTGGGTACATTATGATGTAAATTAAGGTGGTAATTGAGCCAAGAATATGATTCATTCCTCGATTGGATATTCGAGAGAGCACTCAACTTCTCAGTGATATTAGGTCGACCAAGTCATTGGCCAATGCAAGAGACATATTTAGAATATGGTCTAGTTGTCGACTAATATAGATGAGATAAAGTGATCATGCTATTTGGATAGACACATGGCAAATCCTAAGCTTGATCGAGTGTGTCGCGAATGAAAGGAATTTATCATCTCACATAAATGTTATGTTTGTTGGATTCATGTAAACGTACTTCATATATTGAGTTAGGTAAATGCAGCCTAGTCTAGGAGTTCCGTATGGACCTTAATTGGATTAGTGTCGATATATGAAGGCCTATAGGGTCACATTATGTTGATTGTCTCTTCGATCTAAGGATGTATTGAGAAAGTATTAAATATTCGATTTGGGATCGAGATATTTAAATTGATAATAACTATGAGATACTTTCTATTAGACGGAGATTATTTAATTAAATCAAAATTAGATTTTGGATTTAATGTGCTGAATATATATTTATTAAATGAAAGCGGGAAACAAAATTTTACGTGCCGCGACGCCTACCCGGCAGTGGGCCCAGTCAGACTGGCCCACTGCACCTCGGTTTTTGGGTCAGGCTTAGAGCCCAACCCTAATATGATTTTTGACCTAATTTTAACTATAAATACAACACTCCCATTGTTAATTAAAACACACCAATTCTATAAACTAATTCTAGACTTAGAGTCTAGGACAAAAGTCTCTCAAACCTCTGTCAAGATTTCCTGGCTTTCTTGACAGAGGAATACACCGTAGCATTGTGCTTGCAGTCGAAAAGGGAATCGCGTGTCCACCCTTTAGTAAAGGCTCCAGATAATACAACATGTAAGTGTTCATGTTTTATGTTACAGGTTTTTTATTGTCATATAACCATACTAGAAGAAATTGTTGGGGTAAGCGCTGTGTCTTACTTATATGTTTTGAACCCAACAAAATCCTTCAGTTGGTTAGACCAAAAATCGCGACTAATTGAGGAGGATTAAACCAGCTAGCTCTTTTCATTCAAGAAATCTAAAACTTCAAAGTAGTCAAAGATATTACCTGCAATTAGTTTATTTTCAAAATGATTGCTAATGTAAATCCTATATCTGTACACAATTTCTTTATTAGGTCAAGGAATATTGGTTTGACAAGCTTTTGGTAGCACTCAAGATCAACGATAGAAGGAGAAAGTTTCCTTTAATTAATGTGATATACAAGGAGATACGTGTTGTATAAAGCATACTGATAACGTGAAGTGCAAAAATATAGAAAACTCAAGAAGAGAGTTATGAAACAAGAATTGATGGAAATTTATGCAGTATTGCTAGCCATGTACAGTGGTGCACCAACTTTTTCTGCCCTCTAAGATGACCTTCATGCTAAATCAAAACCTAATCTGCCAACCTCAAACCACCCCTCCTATAAAATAAAGCCCCAACTCTAAAAAAAAATAAAAAAAATAAGCACAATTAATGGATGGCTGCAATTACAGCAGCATGGCCAACCCATTGTGCTATTTATCCATCGCCGTTTTACTTTTCTTTGCAAATGAAGTATCATTGGCAAATTCGACAACACAGTACCATGATTTTGTTGTATGCAATTCATGTTACCCTTCTTTGTCCTGCTAACATTAATTTGAAATTTTAGAACTAGAGGATCCTGACCTCTTTTTCTATATAGGATCAGATTCAAGCAATGCCAGTAACGAGGCTGTGCAAGATCCATAACACTATAACAGTGAACGGACAATTCCCTGGACCAACCTTGGAAGTGAACAATGGTGATACTTTAGTCATCAACGTAGTCAACAGAGCTCGATACAATGTCACCATTCACTGGTAAGTTCATACATGCAGAATGCAAATAAACTTATAGGATGTGAATATGAATTTAACTTCTAAAGTACACTGACAATGTCAAATTTGATAGTGTCAGGATAATTACAGGTAATCGTCCATTAAAACTGAACATAGTAACTTGAAAAATAAAGCAGCTTACCTACTCCAACAACACTTTAAAATACATATATTGATAGTGCAAAAATCCTTCACACTGTCGTCTGTCAGTATATATATGTTGAATCCATATACTGAACGCAATGATATCTTGCATTTGTGATTTCCTTCTATGTGGTTCTTACAACTTTGTTGCATTTCGAAAGGCATGGAGTGAAGCAAACAAGAACAGCATGGGCAGATGGACCAGAATTTATAACACAATGTCCAATTAGACCAGGAGGGAGTTACACTTACTGCTTCATAATTCAAGGACAGGAAGGTAAACTTTGGTGGCACGCCCACAGCTCATGGCTCAGGGCCACTGTTTACGGAGCTTTAATCATCCACCAAACAGAAGAATTCTACCCATTTCCTAAACCCAAAAGAGAGACACCCATTCTGCTTGGTACTTATTCATTCCTTTAAACAAAAGACTTGAAAACAATTGAATACTTACTAGCTGAGCAGTTTCTCATTGAAATAATGGTATGGCCTTTTTTGATGATTAGGTGAGTGGTGGGATGCAAATCCTATTGACGTTGTAAGACAAGCCACGAGAACAGGAGCAGCTCCTAATGTATCCAATGCATACACCATTAATGGTCAACCAGCTGATCTCTACAGGTGTTCGAGTAAAGGTTAGTCCCAATCTATGGAACATTCAAGACGTGGATTTAAGTCATATAAAATGATAGCGTAAAGTGTTTTTACACTACCAGTGTAGTATAATTGACATGTGATAGCAAGTTAGTTAATATTTACCAGGTTACTACTTATAGTACTTACTGCTTAGCATAGAGATTACTCCTTATAAGTGACTTTATGGTGTAAATGTTTCATACATTGTGAGTGCATAGAAATTAAACTCTTGAAATGAAAACATAACCAATAGAGTTGGTATCTCTACTCTTTTTATATTAAGACTCACGATCACATAACAGAGCTAGAAATATCTCAAGAGCGCTAACAATAATCGATTCAAATATTACTCCAGAACTTTTGACATCAATTTCTCATACGATAGTCAACAAAAAGCATATGTGATACTAATGCTAAATAATGGTATATATTTATCTCATAGTACAAGGGTCGCTTGTTAAACTAACTAGTTCATCCGAACATTTATTAGTTTGGATTCAGAGTAACATGCTCAACTATCATGTTTACACAGAAATCATCTAGTTGGATTCACCTTTATGCAGATACTACCGTAGTCCTTGTGGATTCTGGTGAAATGAACCTCCTTCGAGTTATCAATGCTGCACTCAACCAGCCGCTTTTCTTTACTGTGGCAAACCACAAGCTAACAGTCGTTGGAGCAGACACCTCTTACGTTAACCCCTTCATCACATCAGTGCTTATGTTAGGTCAAGGCCAGACTACTGATGTCTTAATCACTGGTGACCAGACACCAGCCAGATATTACATGGCGGCGCATGCTTATGCAAGTGCTCAAGCACCTTTTGATAACATCACTACCACAGCTTTCCTTGAGTACAAGAATACTCCTTGCGCTTTTCAGGGGATCAAGATCAATCGGATTTC
Organism: Anisodus acutangulus; assembly: GCA_029783415.1. Taxonomy (NCBI): domain Eukaryota; kingdom Viridiplantae; phylum Streptophyta; class Magnoliopsida; order Solanales; family Solanaceae; genus Anisodus; species Anisodus acutangulus. The sequence continues at coordinate 34,305,506 of CM056511.1, read as the reverse complement.
CCCATATTTACCAGCATTTAATGACACTGCCACTGCCTTCACAACTCGTTTAAAAGCCCAAGAACGGTCGAGGTGCCAACTGAAATTGACGAATCTGTTCTTCACGGTTGGGCTAGGACTCAACAACTGCCCCAGAGGTATGTTGGAATATAAGTTAGATTCTTTATAAAATATTATATAGCAAAAATAAGATGGAAGAGGGTGATAAACTTATAAAGTTCCACACTTACATAAACAAGACACGACTCACACATATATAGTTATTACATTCAACTATAAACTCCTAGTTACATGAACCATAATTAGTACTCTTTTCGTTATGTGGGTGGGGTTCAAAATACAAGAGCCAAACTACTTGGTTCTAAGTATGAATTCGGACACAGAATCTTCAAATTTTTTGAAATAAATTTTACATAATTAGAAACTACATAAAAAGTTCTATAAATCACAATACTTAATGATTCAATATATGTAAGAAAATCTTTGTCAAAGAAACAATTCTTTGACTTTCCAAATAATAATTGCACCACATAAAGTGAAATAGAGGAAGAAATACTCATATAAAATGACTCAAAAGACGAATGAATGTAAACACTTATACTCTTACTAATATGTAAGCCTAATATCTCTAACCAGGTGCAAGCTCTAGCAGTTGTCAAGGTCCAAATGGAACTCGATTCACCGCCAGTATGAACAATGTCTCTTTTGTGCTACAATCCAACTTTTCCATTCTACAAGCACATCACCAAGGGATACCTGGAATTTTCTCAACTGATTTCCCAGCAGTCCCACCTGTGAAATTCGATTACACTGGTAATGTAAGCAGATCACTTTGGCAACCTGTTTCAAGAACTAAAGTTTACAAGCTAAAATACGGAGCAAGAGTGCAAGTTGTATTACAAGGAACAAGCATCGTCACAGGTGAAAACCACCCAATCCACCTGCATGGATATGATTTTTACATCATTGCGGAGGGCTTTGGGAACTTTAGTCCTCAAACTGATACAGCTAAATACAACCTTGTTGATCCACCTATCAGAAACACGACAAGTGTACCTGTCAATGGATGGTCAGTTATCAGATTTGTAGCTAACAAACCAGGTGAGAGAAGGGCCACAAACGTCTATATTTTTACAAAACAATTTTATGCACCATCAGTGAAGCCCTAAAATGTAGTCTCATTTTTTAAGTATGCACTCCAACTTTGGGTGTGCACAAGTAGGCACCTCAACTTGTCTCAACTTTATCCGTTGGACACTTTAACTTAAAAATTGATCTATAGACACCTCCAAAATTTATGTCCACCTCAGAGCCACGTCAGCATTTGTGACGTGTTCAACTTTTTATAAGTTGAGGTGCCTCCTTGTACATACCCAAAGTTAGAGGACATACTTAAAAAATGAGGTCAAGTTTGAGGGCCTATTTATGTATTATGCCTAAAACGTATTTACACAATTAGACCACTTATTAAACTTATAAGGTAAATCTCTATGATCAGTTGTTGATAACCTGATAAAATGCTACTCCAACCAACATGCTATAATACGTTAAATTACTTACACTATCATCATACATAACTTAAATCTCTATTAACAAACAAATGCCAAATTCTTTTCTGTTGAGCTTTTGGACTTACAATTTTTCCGTTTTTGTTAAATAGGAGTCTGGTTAATGCACTGTCACTTGGATGTTCATACTACCTGGGGTTTGGCCATGTCTTTTCTCGTTGAAAATGGAGTTAGTGAATTGGAATCATTGGAAGAGCCTCCAGTTGATTTGCCTGTCTGTTGACAAACACAACATGCACAATGAAACATAACTTAGAACACAACATAAATCACATATATAAAGTTTAAGCCATACAGGTCTAAATGAGGCCCCTTCTCCACAACCCCACCAAACAAACAAACATTTGGGACTAGCTAGTTCCTTTTTGATCTATTTTTTTTTCTCCTTTCAATTATATTCCTTCATTTATTCCAGAATTAATCCCTATTTCCTCAGATTACAGCAGTTGTATTCTTTCTACTAGTATTGTAATGAAAGGAGAAGAATCTATTTGATTCTTGAATAATTTAGTTCCCTTCACACATGCATTATTACAAAGCCAAAAGGCCTATTGTAAGAAGCAACATGGCATGTCCACTGTTATACCAATATTGTGAAAGTATGTATGTCCTAGAGACAATCATTAGTAGGGACAAATGTACTTGAACACATTCATATTATTAATAAGATTAATATTTATGGCAGTTGCAATTATTGAATTATTATTTGATTGTTTGTAATTATTCATTAATGTGCATCCCTTGAGCTTACGTTGTCATTAATAGAGTGAGATATTGATGATAGAGCGTAACTCTAAAATAGCTAGACTAATGATCATCGAGAATGAGATATCGATGATATGTTTTAAGTCGACATGTGATCTGCATCACATTCTTAGAGAATGTAGTATGTCTCACCTGCTACTAATAATGGTTACTAGTGATGGACACATGGATACTTTTGGAAAGTATTGGTATACCATGCTGATAAACTATTTGTTAGACATGTCTAGAGTGTTATCAGCGTGTGGGATATAAATGTCCTTTGACTTGAGGTCAATACACACCTTGTTTACAGAGTAATGTACTTTGACCCTGTTCTAAGCTTAAACTCCTTATAGGATAAGACACGACTTGTGTTGGGTACATTATGATGTAAATTAAGGTGGTAATTGAGCCAAGAATAGGATTCATTGCTCGATTGGATATTCGAGAGAGCACTCAACTTCTCAGTGATATTAGGTCGACCAAGTCATTGGCCAATGCAAGAGACATATTTAGAATATGGTCTAGTTGTTGACTAATATAGATGAGATAAAGTGATCAAGCCATTTGGATAGACACATGGCAAATCCTAAGCTTAATCGAGTGTATCGCGAATGAAAGGAATTTATCATCTCACATAAAGGCTATGTTTGCTGGATTCATGTAAACGTACTTCATATATTAAGCTCGTCGTACGGCGCAGTCTAGGAGTTCCGTATGGACCTTAATTGGATTAGTGTCGATATATGAAGGCCTATAGGGTCACACTATGTCGATTGTCTCTTCGATCTAAGGGTGTATTGTGAAAGTATTAAATATTCAATTTCGTGTCGAGATATTTAAATTGATAATAACTATGAGATAATTTCTATTAAATGGAAATTATTTAATTAAATCAAAATTAGATTTTGGATTTAATGTGTTGAGTATATATATTAAATGAAAAAGGGAAACAAATTTTTACGTAAGGCGCTGCGGCGTCTGCTAGTCTGCGCCGCGACGCCGACCCGGCAATGGGCCAAGTCAAACTGGCCCACTACACCTTAGTTTTTGGGCCAGGCTTGGAGCCCAACCCTAATCTGATTTGTGACCTAATTTTATCTATAAATATAGAACTACCTCATTATTATTAAACACACGAAGAACACCAATTCTATAAACTTTCTAGACTTAGAGTTTATGACGAAACTCTCTCAAACCTCTGCCAAGATTTCCTGGCTTTCTTGACAGAGGAATACACCGTAGCATAGTGCTTGCAGTAGAAGGGATAGTCGCGTTTAATCCCTAAGTAAAGATTCCAGATTATACAACATGTAAGTATTCATGTTTTATGTTACAGGATTTTATTGCCATACAACCATACCAGAAGAAATTGTTGGGGTAAGTAGAACACAATTTTGAACTTTCGATGTGCCTACTTATATGTTTTGAACCCAACAAAACCCTACAGTGATATCAGAGCCTAGGCTGATTCAATGGTTATATAACAATTGAATAACATAATAATATGGGTTAAACATAAAATTGGATTAAAACAAGGCTTCTTGAAATCATACACATCTTGACCGAATGTTAACCTTTTGACATCACCCTAAATTATATGCTACGCTAACTCGAGGAAGTCATTCCGTTCTAACTCGAACTAAGCCAAAAGTGCAGATATTCGGCTCATTGCACGGTGCACGGCGAAGAACGAGTATGAATGGATGATGGTTAATATGTGCGTTATTGATAATGGTGGGTGAGGATAAATGATATGTGATTTGATCCATAAATGTGATTTAGGGCTCGAACGATTTTAGAAAATCAACACAGAAATGTTTTGTGAGGACGTTGGCATCGTGACCCTATGGTAGGGCGTCGCGGCGCTTGCTAGGGTTTCAAGGTGGCGCCGCGGCCCTAATGCTTCATTTTTTAATTTTGGACTTTCTGGACATTAGGCGTCGTGGCTCCATGGTGGAGAGCCGCGACCCTAATGCAAGACGAAGGTTTCTGCCTCACTGGCGCCGCGACTCTAATAATTAGCGTCGCGGCCCAACCGGTCCAAAAAAAAAATTTGTTCAGAATATTTAACCCATGATTATTATTATACAATATATTTGATAAGTATACTGTTTATGTGCTAAATAATTGTCATTTAAATTACTAGAATAACGTCCGCAAATAACTGTCTGGGTAGGCGACACCCAGTATGTGTTTAAACCGCTTAATATCATGCTTGGGCAGGCGGTACCCAATAACTGCTTAATAGACTTTGCATGATAATTAAGATGTTATATTTGATATAGCATACTATAGTTGATCTTGGTTAAAATCCTGAATTAAAATATTCCCTAAAATTTTAATACAAGTTTCATTTAAAATGAACGTGTCGTCCGTTATAATTGATTGTAGTGCAAAATCCTTTTCGGCAAGATGAGTATTTATGCCACATCATTTGCTCTAAGTCTACAAGGACTCAGACTCTTTCATAGATGCATGTTAAATGTAGAAGTGAGTGATAAACCTTCATGAGTATTTATACCACAGTGTTTGCTCTATAAGGCAAAACTCACTTAGAAACATAATTGCAGTCGCATAACGGGGTTGACTTGCTAGGCTGTCTTGGCGCCACAGTGTCGGATAAGCCGAGGGACGCAGATCGATTATTTAGAACATTCGGTCAAACATGAGTTACAAATTGTTTGTAATTGGTTTAGAGACCTACCATGTTGTGATGTTGAAATTATCAGCCATAGCAAATGCGGAGATAGCATGAACCTGGATCATGGCCCATTATGACCATATTTGATATGAGTCCATATTATTCCATAGGGTCGAAGAGTATGTTAAAATAGTGGGAGCTAATTAAACTAAATGCCATGTTAATTAGTTAAAGAATGTGTTCAATAGAAATTATATTATAGTTTAATTTAGTCTATTTGTTTCTTCAGTAATATAAAATGTCGAATCTATCACTGAAAATGTTGGTTGAGACAAATAAGTTGACTGGATCAAATTACCCTGACTGGTTAAGAAATCTACGATTGGTGTTAAGACTAGAAATAATTGAGTACGTGTTAGACACAATGTTCCCCACAGTCCCTGCTGAAGATTCTGCTGAGTATGCCTTGTTTGACAAGGTGGCTTATAAGAAACATCTTGACGATGCTACATCGGCACAATGTGTAATGTTGTCCTCCATAACCTTGGAGTTACAGAGGCAACATGAAAACATGGGCCCCAACGAAATGCTAGAACACTTGAAGAGTCTCTATGACTCACAGTCTCAGACAATGGAGTATGAACTGTTGAGGGACCTTTTCAAGTGTAAGCTGAACGATGGGGGTCAAGCGTCAGCACATGTTCTAAAGATGATTGGGTTAATAGAAAGGTTGGCTGCGATTGGAACGAAGCTGCTTATAAATGTCTCTATCAACCTGATTTTGAATTCACTTCCTAGTTCATTTGAGAATTTCATTGTGAACTTCAATATGAATGGGACCAAGGCAAGTCTTCCAGAGCTTCACAACATGTTGAAGACCTTTGAATCATCTACCTCTAAAGGTAAAGTTGTGCTCATGGTGGGCTCTTCTAGCAAATTCAAAACCAAGGGTAAGAACATACAAAGAAGAAGAGTAAGATAGTTGTTGCACCTACAGTTATGAAACCTACATGAGGTATTCAGAAGAAGGCAAAGGTAGCTTTGGATGTGTGCCTCAACTGCAAGAAGAAGGGGCACTGGAAGAAGGACTGCACAACTCAAGGAGAAGGCAAATCACTAAGTGCTCCTGACTATACTGGACAAGGTATGTTTGTCATTGAAATAAATATGTCTATAAGTAACTCTCACTGCTGGGTATTAGATACCGTTTGTGGCTCACACATTTGTAATAATGTGCAGGGTCTGATTGACATCAGAAAGGTTGGACTTTGGAGGTAGACCTGCGCATTGAAAATGGAGCACGAGTGGATGTTGAACGTGTGGGAACTTATAGACTAGATTTACCTTCAGGCTTTTGTTTAGAACTAAATATTTGTTATTTTGTTCCCTCATTGATGAGGAATATTATTTTTATTCCAGTGTTAGACATTGAGGGGTTTTCCTCATTTATTGCCAATGACAGTTATGTACTGTCTTTTAATGGTTTTGTTTGTAGAAATGCTCTGCTTGTGGATGGTTTGTATGTTCTAAACTGTAGTCATGAAATTTTCAATGTGCAAAATAAATGAGCTAAGATAAGTAATCCAAGAAACCCCACCTACTTATGGCACTGTAGACTTGGTCACATCAATAAATCAAGGATAGCAATATTAAGAAAGTTAGACTACCTGAAACCATTTGACTTAGAGTCCTATGGCAACTGTGAATCTTGTTTGAGAGGAAAGATGACCAACAAGCCACTTTCTGGGAAAAGGGTGTGAGCCAAAGAGTTACTTGAGTTGGTCCATATTGATGTATATGGGCCAATTTCAACTCAAGCTAAGGGAGGCTTCCCTTACGTCACCACTTTTACAGACGATTTCACAAGGTTTGGGCATGTGTATCTTATAAAACACAAGTCTGAAGCCTTTGAGAAATTCAAGGAGTACAAGTCAGAAGTAGAGAAACAACTTGAAACAAGTGTCAAGACCCTTCGATCAGATCGAAGAGGTGAATACTTAATTAAAAAATTTCTGGATTACTTGAAGTTTCATGGATTCCAATCACAATGGACACCTCCTGGAATGCCACAGATGAATGGTGTTGTTGAAAGGAGAAATCGAACCCTATTAGATATGGTTAGATCCATGATGAGTTTCTCAGCTCTACCAACATACCTTTGGGGCTATGCATTGCAAAGCTCACTTTATATTCTTAATAGGGTTCCTTCAAAGTCAGTGGAGAAAACTCCATATGAGATATGGAATGGCAAGAAGCCAGCACTTAAACACATGCCCTGCATATGTAAAGAAGATGCTTACTGATAAGTTAGAATCTAAAAGTGAGAAATATTATTTTGTGGGGTATCCAAAGGAAACTAAGGGATACTATTTTTATTTTCCTGGAGAACATAAGGTCCAGAAATGCAACTTTCCTTGAAGAAGAATATGTCTACAAGGAACAGAGTAGCAATGAGATAGAACTTGAAAAAATTCAAGAACCATAAGATAACACAGAAGTTGAACCCTTGTCGAATGACTTAGACAATGATTCAGTGGGAGTATCTGGTTAAGATTGGGTACTTAAAGTACGCCTTTCAGCTAGTGGGAGTGCTGTGAGAGAGAGTGCAGAAATGCAAGGCTCTCATACACAACCAATGTAAGATGATACAATTGTTGTACATCATTCCATTCAGGGAATACATGAAAATAACATTCTTGAAAGCTCTCACGGTGATGGATTGTCTAGGGCACAAAGACCTTCTCACAATAAGAATGCAACAAACACTGAAACACAGAATAATCAACTCCGTAGGACCACTAGGACTCATCGTCCGCCTGAAAGACTCAATCTCCTTATTGAAACACACAATGAGATAGATATTCCTGATGATGATGAACCTACAACCTACATCGAAGCTATGTTAGACATTGATTCACAGAGATGGCAAGAAGCCATGAAATATGAGATGGACTCGATGTACATCAATCAAGTTTGAAACTTGGTTGATTTGCCACAAGGGTTAGACCCATAGGATGCAAATGAGTCTTCAAGAAGAAGATTGATGCATATGGAAAGGTACAGACTTATAAGGAAAAATTGGTGTCTAAAGGTTATAATCAACGACCTGGGGTCAATTATGATGAAACCTTTTCACCTGTTGCGAAAATTAAGTCCATTTGGATTTTTCTTGTAGTAGCCGCATACTATGATTATGACATTTAGCAAATGGATGTTAAAACTGCTTTCCTCAATAGTAATCTAATTGAGGAGGCATATATGATACAACCTGGTGATTTTATATCCAAGAGTAAGCCCACAGCAGTATGCAAGCTACAGAAGTCCATTTATGAACTTAAGCAAGCCTCAAGGAGTTGGAATATGTGCTTTGACAAAACAGGCAAATCGTTTGACTTTGTTAGAAGCAAAGAATATCCATGCGTTTATAGTAAGCGCAAGGAAGAGGGTATTGTCTTCATTTTTATATATGTAGATGACATATTAATAATGGGAGATAATAAGACTCTCATGCAATCAGTTAAGAAATGGTTATCCAGCACATTCATGATAAAGGAGTTGGGTAAAGCCTGCTACATTCTTGGAATTAAGAGATATACCTAATAGATTGTTAGGGATGTCACAGTCTGGATATGCCTTTATTTTCAATGGTGGAGTAGTGAGATGGAAAGGCTCCAAGCAAGAAACCACTACTGATTCGACGATTGAATCCGAGTATATTGCTAGATCGGAAGCTTGTAAAGAAGCTGCCTCGATATCTGAGTTCTTAAAAGAACCGAGGGTTGTTCCAAGTTCCAGTTATCCAATAACGATAAATTGTGATAGCACTGGTGCGATTGCGCAAGCTAAGTAACCAAGATCAACTAACAGAAACAAGCATATACCGAGGAAATACCACATACTCAGGGAGATGGTGGAAATTAAAGAAATAAGATTAGACTATTTTCCCACATATGATAATCTAGCTGACCCGTTTACTAAACCATTAAGCTTAGTTAAGCATAATGGTCATTTTGTAAACATGGGTATTAGATGCATCGGAGATTGGCTCTAGGCCAAGTAGGAGATTGAAAGTATGTATGTCCTAGAGACAATCATTATTAGAGACAAATATACTTGAACACATTCGTATTATTAATAAGATTAATATTTATGGCAGTTGCAATTATTGAATTATTATTTGATTGTTTGTAATTATTCATTAATGTGCATCTATTGAGCTTACGTTGTCATTAATAGAGTGTGATATTGATGATAGAGCGTAACTCTAAAATAGCCTCGATAAATGATCATCGAGAATGAGATATCGATGATATATTATAAGTCGACATGTGGTCTGCATCACATTCTTAGAGATGTAGTATGTCTCACCTGATACTAGTAATGGTTACTAGTGATGGACACATGGATACTTTTGGAAAGTATTTGTAATATCCCGTACTTTCGGGTTACGGTCTAAATCGCTAAGCGTTTATAAAAATTGCTAGGCATGTGTAAATAGACCGGAGCGTTGGAAAAATTTATGTTATATTTATGTGTGCTAATAAAGAGTTTAGCATATAAAAGGATAAAACCCCGAAATAATTTTAGTCATAACAAGTGTGACAACGAGGAGTAGAAATAAACTTGGTGAGTGCACAAAGAGGTTATGGACTAATGGCATATTAGAAAATTATGACATTGAGTATATGAATGTCTTATGAGTTATTAATTAAGTGAATTGAGACCACAAAATTAATTATGTGTGTGATTGATAAATTATACAGAGGCAGGTCAATTAATTAGTGGAAGTAGAGTGCATGTGGGTGTATGTGGTGTCACTTGGGGGATGAATCCACCGCCAAGAGTGGCTTGGTGGGAGACATAATCATAGGGGCCATTAAATGGCACTTAGGATTAATTCACTATATTTCCTTTAAGTAGCAATTTCTTTATTTGAAAGTCTTTTAAGAGACCAAATAGGGGGCTGATGACCAACGAATTCGTTAAGCTTTCCTGCAGTTCATTGCTAAATGAAAACATTCACCAAACAAAAAAATTTGCAAATATTTTTTTAAGCAAACGTTCCAGCAGGCAGAGATATTAAAAAGGTGTTGGTTCCGTTATTATTCGAGGTATGTTAAGGCAAATTATTTCTTCTTTTTGGCATGTCCCATGTAATAAAATATAACCGTAATATTATTCCATAAATTATTCTACTCCTAGTAGTTAAGAATATTCATGTTATTGATTCCTATGCTAGAAACATGTCTAAATATGTTACTAAGTCCTTGTTGAGGTATACAGAAAAGGTGTTAACATTCACCGCGTTAGACAAAGGGGCAAGGATATTATTGTCATCCGATAAATTCGAGAAATGTTTTACTGATATTCATGCATTTCCATTTGCATTGCATTCATATATTACCCTGGACCTACTGGTGCTATACACACTACTATATGGTAAATATTATATATATATAGGGGATATGGGGAAAGAGAAAGGCGTTATATACGCACAACACCTGCAGCTGGTACAGACTATCACAAAAGAGCTCGAAGAGGCTAATATGATGTGATGTGAGGCCTGTATGGCTTATTGGGATGAATTGTACTATCTGCAACACTAACATATATTGGTACTGGTTGCACGATTCGCAACACTAACATATATATATATTGCACTTGCATCATGCATATATTCGTTAACCATTACATGATATGATGCCCACAGAGGCTGTCATGGTAAGGAAATTTCCCGATGAGGCCAATGAATATGGACACTTCATTGTGCATAACATGTAGGCAAGTGTTTTAGGGCCCTCAGAGGCAGTTACTGTTGGTCAGTTGTTTATGTTTCAGTTATTGGTATATTCCTGTTATGCTGTTTGTTATTCCTGACATACCTAGTACATCAGTCGTACTGACGTCCCTTTTATCGGGTGACGCTGCGTTTCATGCCCGCAGGTTCGCATAGGAAAGGCGAAGGCCCACATGAATATGTTGCAGATTTCAGCGGATTTTTTAAAGCACTCCTCTCTTTCTGGAGTATTAGTCTGATTTTGGTATGATACATTTTTGCATGTCTATATGGGTGTGGTGGGGCCTTGGCCCGACCTATTGATATTGTGTACTATCTTAGAGGCTTATAGACAGGTGTCTTGTGTGTAGTAGTCTTGTAGGGCCTTGTCGACCTTGGTATATCTATATATGTAAGTTGGATTTCTGGATTACTATTCCCACAATCCTTTTCGCCTTAGTCGGTAATTAATTATGAATAGGTGTTGATAGTGTGATTAGAGGTACCTGGTGAGTGGGGTCCGGGTATCCGTTGCGGCCCTCCAATTTGGGTCGTGATAGTATTGGTATACCCTCGTGATAAACTATTTATTAGACAAGTCTAGAGTGTTATCAGTGTGTGGGATATAAAGTTCCTTTGACTTGAGGTCAATACATACCTTGTTTACAGAGTAATGTACTTTGACCCTGTCCTAAGCTTAAATTCCTTATAGGATAAGACACGGCTTGTGTTGGGTACATTATGATGTAAATTAAGGTGGTAATTGAGCCAAGAATAGGATTCATTCCTCGATTAGATATTCGAGATATCACTCAACTTCTCAGTGATATTAGGTCGACCAATTGGCCAATGCAAGAGACATATTTAGAATATGGTCTAGTTGTCGACTAATATAGATGAGATAAAGTACTCAAGCCATTTGGATAGATACATGACAAATCCTAAGATTGATCAAGTGTGTCGCGAATGAAAGAAATTTATCATCTCACATAAAAGTTATGTTTGCTGGATTCATGTAAACGTACTTCATATATTGAGTTCGTCGTAAGGCGCAGTCTAGGAGTTCCGTATGGACCTTAATTGAATTAGTGTCGATATATGAAGGCCTATAGGGTTACACTATGTCGATTGTCTCTTCGATCTAAGGGTGTATTGTAAAAGTATTAAATATTCGATTTGGGATCGAGATATTTAAATTGATAATAACTATGAGATAATTTCTATTAAATGGAAATTATTTAATTAAATCAAAATTAGATTTTGGATTTAATGTGTTGAGTATATGTATTAAATGAAAACGGGAAATAAATTTTTATGTAAGGCGCCGCGGCGTCTGCTAGTCTGCGCCGCGGCACCGACCCGACTGTGGGCCAAGTCAAACTGGCCCACTGCACCTCGGTTTTTGGGTCATTCTTGGAGCTCAACCCTAATCTGATTTGTGACCTAATTTTAGCTATAAATACAACACAACCTCATTGTTATTAAACACACGAAGAACACCAATTCTATAAACTTTCTAGACTTAGAGTTTAGGACGAAACTTTCTAAAACCTCTGCCAAGATTTCCTGGCTTTCTTGATAGAGAAATACACCGTAGCATAGTGCTTGCAGTCAAATAGATAGTCGCGTGTAATCCCTAAGTAAAGACTCCAGATAATACAACTTGTAAGTATTCATGTTACAGGATTTGATTGTCATATAACCATACCAGAAGAAATTGCTGGGGTAAGTAGAACAAAATTTTAAACTTCCGCTATGCCTACTTATATGTTTTGAACCCAACCAAACCCTACATATTGATAGTTCCAAAAATAATTTCAAGAGTAATATTATCAAGAAGCAGGAAATTGCATTTGCATACAGTCTAAGAATAATTAATCCTGACAAGAAAGTTAATTAGAAGCGAGTAGCTGTTACTCAGGTAAAATTTGGACTAAGACAGTTCTCAATTAAAAATTGCAGAAAGATAAAGTGCATCATTACCAGATATTATTAGCTACTATAAACAAACAGAACAATATTTGTGTATAAAAAATAATAACTATCTAACCCAAGAAGAAAAATTGCTAAATGATGAAATGGCATCTGTATAGAGCTAATGCAACTGAAGTTAAAAATGTTACCTTGGCATTGGGGTAGGGGTGTATGGGGATCAACTTTTGTGCATTCGGAACTTAAATGATAAAAAAGAATAGCAACCAAAGTATCCCATTAAAAAAAATTACAAAAGTACTTTTACTCCTTTCGCCCAGAAAATTTCTGCCCAAAAGGTCCTTTTATAAGTAGGGCAGTCCACGTTTTTTAAAAGGTTCATTTTAGTTCAATTACGTAATAAATTATTTTTTCCTGTCCATCGACATTTGGACTATGAAAGAATACCTAAAATCAAAAAGAAGTTGAGAGTAAGTATTCAATTTATATTTTTTTAATTTCATGGGATTAGATCTAACATCAGATTCTTCATCTTAATCTTCTCTTGAGTCGCCACAATGGGGATTAATCTTCTCTCGAGTCGCCACTATGGGATGCGGAAGAAACACCAAACCAGAGGTAAATACAAACAACAAACAATTATTAGCACAAAGAATTAGCAGCCAATCTTATTTAGGTACCAATGTCCAGAGATAGTATTTAATTAGGACTCTACTTCTATTCCTTCTATCAAAATAATCTACGTTACAAAATAAAAAAAAAGTATTAGTTGTTTTGAAGTTGACTTTGAAGTCTTACTTACAATTTTATCCTACATAGAAGTATTTTTTAAAATTTTGAAAGGGTATAAAAATCATTTAATATTTAAAGGATATTTTGGTTAACCAACATTTATATTCAGGCCACGGATCAAGATCCTCATTTCCTCACCTCACTGCCCCCATTTGCGTTGGGTTCTGCACCCGCAGATGGTGTTCTGTGGCGCAGAAACAACCTCAGAACATAGGCAGTGGGGAGTACTATTTAAGCCAAAAATCGGTGGCCTCTTATCCTTATCTCATTTTCGACCCCAAACACTCCCAAACCCTCCCAAATATTCCTCAAGCGTTCCTACATCATCAAGGGTCTATCACATACCAATTTGAAGAGAAATCCTCCATGGACAATCATTATGAAGCTTGGAAATCCTCCTTAGATAGACAAGTTAAAGGTTTTCTTGAAGATGGAAGAGAACTTATTGTGAAGGACCTTGTGGCTGGTTTAAGGTAAGAAATTGTTGCTATTAATGATCTCTAGTTTCTCATAGCTTATTTGGAGTTATTGATGAAGGAAACTTATGATAATTAAGCTAAGAACTCCATGAAGAAGTTGTTATTGTTCTTTGGTTGTTCTTGAGTAACATTTGAGATGATTATGGCTAGAAAATTGGAATATGTATTGTTGATGTTGATGTGGTGGTGGTGGTGATTGTGTTGTGGGTATTGAAAGGGGAGTGATGGCATATTAATAGCCTTGTACATCATAGTAGAGAAGCATGCCTTCTAGATGATCGATGAAATATCGTGGTGAGTCAATACTTGATATATGGATTCCGTCTTGACTCGAATCACCTATATTATGTAGATAATCATTCATAAAGCTCTCGGGAGTTCGCAAGGCGTTGGTAGTGGAGAAACGCAGGTATGTAAGGTTGTCCCCTTCTTTCAAAAGCATGAAATCCAAAGTGTTTAACATTTTCAAAATAAACGCCAAAGAATTATTCTATTCATATGTCGATCCTCCCTTGTCGGGAGTAGTTCCATTGCTATTATTGCATTCCATGTTATTATTGGTTGTCCGGTTGAGACCATACTCCTTCCTGACAGAGTCCTTCAGGTCACAGTCTTGTATGCTGGCAAGTTGTCATTGAAAATCAAAAGAAAAGGCCGAACCACAGTTAAGGGCTAAAAAGTCGTAGTTACCTTCAAAGGACGAGTCCTATGCACATGTTGTTATTCTTCATTGAACATACCTATTATCTCTTGATTGTATTCTATGTATCTTGATTGTCTCTGGAATTCATAGACCTCAAAAATAAGGATTCCAAAGAGGTAGTCGGCGAGTCGACCAAGAGTCATTTTAAAGTAAAGTCAAAGAATTTTGAGTTCCAAAGAGGCCATAAGTTCCATTGTTATCACAGTACAGTATCCACACCATCGAACCTATGCCGGTTGGCAGTTATATATATATATACAATATTCACACCACTGTTGCAATCAACTGGTGGGAAGTTGTACATGTACATTATACACACCGTACTGCGCTATAGTCGGCCGAGTAGGCACTTATATATGAATATACACCTCAGAGTATACCTGAGGGAAGTGACATATTACACATCGGGTTATAAGATGGGGCAAATTACATACCAAAGTTACTATACCAAAAGTTCAGTACAGTTTCAGAGTTTCCTTGTTCGTCCTACCCGACACACAGGTTATCAGAGTATCAAATTTCTTTTATGCTCTTCTTTACAACTTATACCGTCATATTGCAATTCATGCTTTACATACCGGTATATTTTATTGATACTGACGTCTTGTTTGGCGGAGGCGCTGCATTTCATGCTGCAGATTCAGGTAAAGGTGCAAATAGACCTTCCTAGTAGGAGCTGGTTTAGTTCTGCGGATCGAGTGATAAGCTTCACTACATCCTAAGCTACCAATTAAGAGTCATGAGCTAAATTTTGGTATAGATACAGGTTATGGGTAGGTCGGGGCCCTGTCCCGACCATAACATAGTTATGTTTTCCATAGAAGCTTGTAGACTGGGTGTTATCTATGGTTGTCTTGCTGCGGCCTTGTTGTATATGTATATTGGCCTTGTTGTCATTATATCAGATTGTCATATTAGGTTACCCTTGTATTGATCATTCTGAGGCCTTGGCAGCCTAGATCGTTGTATGCTCGGATTATAATATACAGGTGGTACGCATAGAGCATTCACACGCCGGGTGCTGGCCACACCCCCACTTTGGGGTGTGACAGAAAGGGTGTTTCAAAAATCAAAGAAAAATCCTAAATTATAATCAGAGTTCGGGTAATGGTTCAAATGATCCCTCGGGGAAGGTGTTAGACACCCCAATATTAAGAATCCGTAAGATACGGTTGACCTCGCGTATAATATACTAGAAAATTGCTTTTATGCTTAATGTGTTTAAAATATTACAAATAATGTCATTCAAATTATTTTCTACCAAAAATATAGCTTTTTCACACACTTTAAAATGGGTACAAAAACCCCCCTTTGTAAAATTCTTCCTTTTGGAAAGCAATATCCTTTGTTCTTAGTCAAAAGATAGTAAAATATTTCTTTCTTTTAAAAATGTTCTCCTTTATATGAAATAAAGAATTAAAGTATAACTTTATCAAAGCAAACATTTATTTATAAAAAACGAGGTCAACCGCTAATTGTCTGTTCCCTTGACTCAAACTATAGTTATAAAGGATTTTCCGACTTTATTGAAAATAACTACAAATTTGTTTTGAAAACGTTAATCAGTTCAAGAATTATCTTAATAACTTATGCTAAATTAAGGGAAAGTTACACATCGTTTTTTGTTCCTTAGAATAAATTAGCAAAATTAAATCAAGTCATATTTTCCATCATTTGCAAAGCATTAATTTGAGGAGTAAACTAACCGGAATATCAATTCTTATTACTTATCCAAAAATGAACAAATTATTTATTTAAAAGAGGTCAAATAGTGACTCCGTATAATTACGTCCTACCCTACGGATTTCAATAATATTTAATGTTTTACAACTAGCAAATACATACATAAATAAAATAAAGCAAACGGGTTAGTGAGTATACCGGCCCATCAATCACCATATATAAAAGAAATCCTATTTCTGGGCCATTTTCATCCATGACTGGGCCTTTTACCATTTTTACCCATGGCTGGGCCTTCAGACAGCTTTCGGACTCGATAAAAATGTGTTGCTGAGCCTTCAGGCCCAACGACTCAAACAGTCATAGAAACAGCAAAGCATGGGCCCAAAGGCCCACGAGACATGTAAAGAGGGAGGGGAAAACACATATACGAATTAGAACGCACCCAATACATATCAAGAAAAAGAATACAAATGAATAAGAGACTCATGGTAGAAAATAAAAAAACCAATGCATATGCAAGGCAATTCTATAGCAGTCTAGACCAAACGTGCTTTAAAATAAAATAGTCCATAATTAAATATGGGTTCAGGCTCGAGTAACACAGGGAAGAAGAAGAATAAACCCAATATTGCAATGTATTGGCCCCATAACATTATTAAGCCCAATTAAACACATACTCAGCCTTATACAAAGCACACTGGTCCATTATAGCATTCACAGGTAAATAAGGGCCGATATATATAGGATATACTAAATTAGGTGTCAATAGTATTTTGGACATTCAAACCATGCATTGATGATTTTGCTCATTGTCGACCAATAATATCAATAGATGGCACACATGTGTACGGAATATACGACATCAAGCTACTGATTGCAGTAGGAATGGATGCCAATTGGTTGATATTCCTCTGGCTTTCTCCATTGCATCTAATGAGAGCAACGAGACATGGTGGATGTTTTTGACATATTTGAGGCGACACATTATTAAGGATTGAATGGTCATATGCGTGCTATCTGACAGAAATCATAGAATATTGAGTAATATGTTTAGTGTGGAGGGGTGGCAGCCTCCCTTTGCTTATCATCGCTATTGTTTAAGGTATGTGAAGGAAAATTATGAAAGGGACTTTAAAAGTGACATACGAAACAATTTTATGTAAGCGGCTGCAACAGAGCATCCAGAGAAGAAGTTTCTTATGTGGATGGATTTGATCAAGACGACGAAGGAGGAAGCCTACCACTGGTTAACGGCAATCCTTGTTGAAAAATGGACATTACATGCATACGAAGGTAGAAGAAGGGGGACGCTAACAACAAACAACTCTGAGTTATTCAATGTCTTTCTGAAATGTGCATGGGGGATGTCTGTTACTGCAATGGTGAGAATGACTTTCAAGTAAGTTGTGAAGCGGTTCGTCGCTAGAACAAAACAAGGCAAATAAATATTAGCAGAAGGTGCAAAATGAATGCCAAACCCAACAAAACTATTCGAGAAACACAGAACAAAGTATGAGCAACACTTGATGACCAAGTATAACCATGCAAAACGTATTTTTGAAATCAAGACAAGTATTTACCAAGTTCGGGGATGAAACATTCATATTATATATGAGAATACGAGAACGTGCACTTGTGGTAAGTGGAAGTCATACCACATGCCATGTTCTCATTCCTATAAGTGTTTCGAGGCAATTGGAAAAGGGAAATCACAATATGTGGCATCGAAATACAGTGTGAAAAGTTATCTAAAATCATATGCCGGTCGATTCTTCCCACTTAGTGATGAGTCTTATTGGCTACCAGAGCTATTTGCAATGATTGCTAACAAAAAGTATATCTGTAAATTGCGTGTTCGAGCACACACTTGAATTCCCAATCAAATGGATGTTCCAGATAAGACATATTCTTGGAAGTGCTCAATGTGCAATGAATTTAGCCATGATAAGAATAAGTGTCCCCTATGGAATCGTGGTTGAAGTACCTCTCGTGGTGGAAGAATCTCTCGTGGTGGAAGAACATCTAGCAGTGGTCATGATTTTATGAATGTATTTTTATTCTTTTTGTTGTTATCGAATTGTTAAAAATGATGTATCTTAATTATTTTTCTGTTTGTTATGAATGATGTATTTTATCTATTTTTGGAGCGTTATGAATTATGCATTTTAAGTATTTTAAGATTGTTTTGAAGGAAGAAATTCAGAAATAAATTTCTCTTAAAAAACTCATAAAAGACAATAATTAGAAAAAAATATTTAATTATCGTTGCTTTCTGGCACCACCTCATCATCGTCATTATTTTCATCTTCCCCATTACATTCATTCTCTACTTCATCTTCTTCCCCTTCATCTCTTTCTCCATCTTCCTCATTGTAGTTTAGATCATAACTATCATCATTAGGAGCACTTGTTTGGTTGACACAATAATATGACACTCCACAATTTAATGTTTGTGGTAAATATTTTGGAAGACTGTCCATTCTTGAACTATTGGATAAACTGGATAAGAAGAATTTCGATGAATATTTTTATTTGGAGGTTTGAAATGTAGTTGACAAAGCTTGTTCTCACGATCCAAAATCATATTTGTGCCATGAGGGAAAGTACCTTAACCCTGTAGGCGAACCCCATCCATAATAGATAAATTAAATGATAATCATGCGAAAAAGTAAAGGACAATTTAAAATACTGACAAGTCTCAAATATTTAATGCAAAGGCCTTAGAGTTATTCCCCAAAATCTGGTTGTCATGAGTACATAGCTTACTAATTGGAATACAAGTCTGAAGCTTAAGTAAAAATCACGGTCTAAAAAATAGGACAGAAAGTAAATAATAAACTGAAGGAGTTCCAATACTGGTATAGTGTTTGCAACTCATCCTAGACTCCGAAGACAACTCTCTAATGCATCATGTCTAAGCTCTGCCCGCGTCCGGATCAGTACCTGCACATAGAGTGTAGCAAGCGTAGAGTGAGTATGGGAATCACATATACCCAACATCATTATCGACCAACCCTAACTATAGCAGTGGTGAGGGTTGGTACTTTCCGATACTTCTCTACTAAGTTAGTTAACTAAAGTGTAATAAAATCAAATATCCAACTCCGTAAGTAAAGCCCTATAGTTTACTAAACACGAGGGTCATCAGTATTGTCAAGTTATTTTAAAAGTTCTCGACCTTACTAAGGATGAAGCCAAATTGCTGCTACCAAATCCAACCTAAACCCCATTCACGACGCCTAATCCCACAAAGGTTCCACCTTTTCATCAACTATGGCACATGCATTCATAAGGATTCGACCTTTACACTATTTAAGGCAATATATATTAATCAAGGTTAAGTCTTTCTATCTTTTAGAACAAGTATTGTCATAAATATTCTATCTTTCCATCCTTTACACTAAGGATACCTGTAAAGATTCTATTTTTACACTCATTGTTCTTCAAAAGTTGTAAAGATTCTAGCCTTCTTTCACTTTCAAGCAAGTAAACCATAAAGATTCATATGTCCGTCTTACATAAAGAATAGGTTGTACAGTTCCAATATTTTCTTCCGCTAAGAGTAACATGATCATAAAGTCTACAGCTTTACATCGCCGAGTACACATAACCTAAATTACATATCAAGATGTATGTATAAAATGCAATACAGATGATATGTATGCAATGCAATGGCCATATGTACCCGGTATACACACGCTCTTGCAGTAGGTGTCACATCACCCATGGGGGACTCATGAGGTCCATATACCCATCCGGATTTTTCCATCGGATCCCAGCTCTGTGGCTGTAGTATCATCATGATTTGGAATTTCTCATCGGATCCCACCTATGTGGTTGTAGTATCATCATTAATCATCACTCTCTTACTATGTATCATACCCAGTAACCGACTTTCATGCCCCTTTATCAATATCTCAACAGTTCAATGTCAATAATAATATGAATGAATTATATGAAAATGAGTACACCATGCAAAAGCATAAATCAATACAATAAGAGTTTCCCTATTTACTTTCAAGATTTAGACGAGATGTAGAGTGATGAGAATCAACCAATATGGCTCTCATAGCCCAATTTACAACAAACATATCAATCCTAAGTGATTTATGCACAACGCTCGTGGTCTAAAGGCTAAACACATAATATTTTCCATGTACAACATACTACGTTACTTCAATTACCCTTTTAAGTACACCAGTACCCGTACAAGTGCTTGTCATCTCACTAGTACAGGACCATCAATTACCCATTACTCCTCTTAATTATTAAACCAACATATAAACACTATATTAATGTCTAGTGAGTCTCAACTTGCCTTATTTTGAAGTCTGATAGCTCATGAATGATTCCAAGCTCTATCTCACACATAAGCGAGCCTCTTCCCACTAAGACAACCATCACACTTGCGACTAACCTTGCGCAGGTGTGGCTCCGCAAGTGCGAGCCAAATCTCGCAGAAGTAAGACACCAGAAACCCGCAACCTCATGCAACTTCAAAACTTTGATCCAACTCCTGAAACTCATTCGAGACCTCCCGGACATAAACCAAATATGTAAACCACTTAAAATACTCATGCGACCGAGCTAAGACATACATCTCTACAAAATCATCCAATTTCCACAATTTTACTAATAACACCATAAAGTACATCTGAATGCCTCAGGAAGAGAACCAATGACTCGACTAAGTCATAAATGATATTCCAGACCTAATGGAATCAACAAAACTTCGAAAATAATTCATTTACACAAAAGTAAACTATGAGTCAAACCTCTTCTTCTCTTTAACTTTAAAACTTCAAAACTCACTAAATTCAATTCGAAACTTACCTGATTGCCTTGGAAACCGCGCCATCCATTCCCATAAGCCATAAATATCGAGATAAAGCTACGAGAATGGTATTCTCGGGAATACAATTCTAAAAGTACAAAATGACCAAACGGGTCAATACATCATCTACCACTTAAATACACGTTCATCCTCGAACGGTAAAGAAAAGCACAAAGGTCGTCAAGTAACTGAAAGATCCCCATCACAAACCTCATGGAAGCCTTCACATGCAAGAATCACACCAATAACACCACTTGCCCACCTTACTACCCAAAGCTTCCTTTGACTTAGTTAAAAAACTCAAATATCCAATTTCCATATCCAAAATTTCTTCCACAACCGATTTCATATAATTGAACTTACTCCTCTCAAATTCCTTAGTTTTGATTTCGACCACACCTCTGAATGCAATTGACTGATTCACAAACTTTCATCATCAATGCTCCAATCCTATAGTTGTAACCACAATCTATTACCAAGCTTGTACCGATCAAGTACTCTGATTCCAATAACCTTTCCACACCATCCAAAGCCGTCCTCAGTACCCGAAATCCATAGAAGACACGTCGTCACCTGCCGAGAGTCTAATTCATGACTCCCTCTCGCCAGAAAGAATATGTGCTTGTTCTAAGCCAATTCCAAGTCTTTCCATCCACAAACTTACCATATCCAAGGCCAATTGCGCTAATTCCAAATCCGTTAGTTTCGTTTATCGAGATGAAACTATTGAGTTAACTTTCTTCGCCAAAATTCCTCTCAAACCTCCAAATGTAATAATATACGTATCATCCTAGTGACTATCTTGATTTGCCAAAAATGCAGAAAATCATCTGATCATCCCGAGGCTCCCCATATCCATTTGTACCTTCCCAAACCATCACCAAGTACCCGCATAGACCATTAGAACTATCCGAATAGTTGTGATCAACAAATTATCATCAAATCAACTTGCAAACTCCAAATAAAGCATGATAACTCTGTCATACCTCTGTTCTGAACTGTAAATCTATCAAATCTTCAAAAATAAATTACTGGACTAACCATAAATCTTTATAAAACAGTATCCATAAACCATCTAGCTATACGTGAATGATCTTAATCTGGTGCAAAGTGCACAACTCCTCGAATGTCACCAATAGTCACCCGAACTGACTCAAATCCCTCACAAAACCAATCATAGAGCTCTCATAGGTCAGTGGTGACTGATCCCAATCTGTTGCTCGTGAATACTCAATGTCGCGATATCATCCCTGACTTTAAAAGCCGAACCCTATCCAAGTCATTAACTTAGTACCGAGTAACTACACCTTATACCTTAAATCTTCTTGTTCTCAACTCACAATTGATACGAAAATCTGACAGAACTCCTAAAATCTCAATACATCGAATCTCCCTTCCTGCGCTTTCACTTAAATGATTCCCTACTCCTAATACTTCAACGGAAGGCCTGAAGCCTCATACTCCCCATTCATAAGCATTAAATCTCTGATTTTAATATCCTTTTTACGGCTTTAGCAAACCCAAAAGTATCAATTATTGCAGTCCAGGTGTCTTACCATACACAAATATATTTAAGTCATTAATACTTGATGTACTCAACTATGCTATCCAGCCAGTAACACTCCGACATAGCCCACTATCACGAATACTATTTTACTTTAAAAATGCAACTTTATCTTCCACACTAAAAATACTTCAAGACTCCTTCTTATTTATCAAATCTAGCACATTCATTCGAGAATGATATGAAATTAACCACCTTGGTAAAAAACAAGTCATATTTCTATCAAACTTATCACGTCAGTCATCTGAAACCCGTACCTCACAGTCGTCAATCACAGATCCTTATGGAACTTCGTCATAACACTTAGTAAACTCCCGTATACTTCTTTCTTCAAGCATGCATAAACAATTACACCCTATATGAAATAATGTGAGATAATTCCACCATAATTTATACTTGATTCCAGTAATCCCGTTTCTTCGAATTCAAATGCTTTTCTTTTTCTGAAGGTATACCATACGCCTTCCAATTCAAGGTCCAATATGCCCTTATCTTAACTCTTCAATTTTTCATATCCTTTCCAAAATTACATTCACCGCTATAGATCAAAAATCACTCAAACCCACTAGAGAGTATATCGAAATATCATGAATCAAGCAAAATAGTTGAGTCAACCCTGAAGATAGTAGTAAACCATAACTCGAAAAACTGAAGGTTTTCCTTGCCTGACTTGAATCTCAAAATTGGATACCTATCTAAATCAAGTGCATCACCTGAACAATCATTCACAGAGCCCTTCTCACCAGAAGTACTAACCAACCTCTACTTCCCCAACACGATCCATTATTAGCGATGTAATATTCCAAACCATACTGCACTGGTCCATAAACTGTAGAGCAATCTTACCTACCATTTACAAAATTTTACTAACACTTTCATATGGTTCCTTACCAGTATCCTTGTTAAAGATCCCTTAACTGAAGAATCCTTCTCCTACCTTGGCTTACAAGCCCAACAACCTAATATCACTATACAACGTACCATAGTGAATTCACTTTTCTTGGTTTCAATAGTTATTATTGATCCTTACTTCAATTTCTGAAATTCACTTCAAAACTCGAGTTAGTTAACATACACCATTGGTCTACCACTTTAAATTTCCTTATTGACTGAAACCTCACTCAAGGGTCCTTAAAAAATGCTTTCCTAAGAAGAACCATCTCTTGCCTTGTCTCGCCGAACTAGATTTCCTCCAATTCATGTGGCTATCCTTTTCATTTTGTCATCTTCAGAAAATAACATCATTATCAATTGTTGAAACTTACCTAGTCCTAAGAAATAGGTATAATGTTCATATTCCTTATAAAAAATTAAGTGCAATCACCGATAACTCCTTAAGTAATACATCTTCACACTTGTCCATCACTAGATCCATCATCATCAGCCGATCCTTGTATATCCGGTAGTATACATCATAGTCAATATATCTATCAATCCATCTCCCATTAGCATCCACTTTTTACTCAGAGTAGTCTGTTCCAATGACAAGTTAGTGAATATATTTATCCTGAGTCTATTAGCCAATTACGTAGAGAATTCGCATACCACTCGTCCTTACTCCACCACCAGATTTCCATCCTGTCGCAACTCCGCTTAACCTTTTATACCCTTATGAGTTAACAGACTTAGAACACCCCATGCTCTAATTAGATGAATACTTTGCCATTCTAACATCTTGTCACCAAGCTCGAACCATTCGAATCCTCTCCAGTACAACTCAACTATGTAAGATAGAAAGTAAACTCTTCATATAAACCTTATAACAAGTCTTATCACATCTGATCTCATCACCAAGGATCACCTTTCACGTCTTTGTCTTTTATCAAATTCTCTTCACGTCATTCTCATGGTCTCTGTCCTCTCTTACGACCAATTGATCTTTCCATGTATAAGCTTGTCTTTAAGATGCCAACCTATGCACTCTTCCATTACTGAATCATCAGCTCATCATTAATACACCCTTGTCACAAGAATTTCGCAATAAATATGAATGACATTAAATTATTCCCACATCAATCACACCACAAGTAAAGCATCCTTGATATGTGTTACACCTCGTATTTTTGCGCTGATATGCATCGTAAGTAAAGTAAAGTAAATCCTGGTGAGGCTAACAAACCTTTTTGATGGAAACAAGTTTAAACAACTTTTATGTATGTTTTGTAAGATTTCGAGGTTAAACGGATTAAAGAAATTAAGTTTGTCAAAACTCAGGGAAAGATGGATAGAATTTCTGGACCTAATATTTTTCCCGAATTGTCATGGATATATCTCCCAGTATATAAAGAATTATGGAATCATAAGCTATCTAAATTCAAGTTCCAAGATTCAACTTTCTAATGCGATTTACGGTTCGTTCATCGGAGAAATACAGAGAAAACTGCAGACCGTACAAAATTGTATGTCCGTAAAAGTAAACCAATTTTCTGGGCAGTGGAAAGAATGTTAAGTTTTATATATTACTTTGTTCGAACATGGGACCTCAGTTCACCCCCTAACCAGTCCCTAGATAACCCCTAACATTCTCCCAATGGTTCTCCCACAATTTACAACTCAATCCAAAGATAAACCACGCTAGTTCGACGTAAAGAATCTTGTGCCTACCGTTTACTTCCTTTCCTTCTCTTTGTGATGACTTAGGAAGTGACTTGGTGTTGAAGTAAGTTAAAGAACATAGGGCTATTTTAATATGATTTAAGCTACCAAATGGAGTTGTAAAAGTATGGATAGCATGGTGGGGATGAACGAGGGAGCTTTTTGCTATTTTCCTCTTACATAACAACGACAGAGGAGATAGTAAGCCTCTACTACTACGAATGCTAGTCCTAATGGATACCTTTTCTGTTGTTTTGCTAAAACATGTTGAATATGAACTATAAATGACCCTATGAAGTTATGTACATAAGTTGTTCGATAAAATGTCCAAATGAACTTCTCTATAGAATATGAAGCTGATATTGATACCAATTTTTTATGTGACATAGATAATCATCCATAGATGGTATGAGGACACATGGGACATTATAGCTTTGTGAATAAGGTATGTAAGAATTATCCTTTCTTCATTTTTGCATGATCTTTGTCCGCAAAAGGAAGTTCTACTCTTGGCCATGGACACCATGTTGGTCTTTTACCCTTGAAAGTAGTTTCATGATCCTTGGTTGTCCCTTGTTGGGAGTACTTTCTGCACCCTATGATATTTCTTGTTAAATGAATGATTCTGAGTTTCTTGCTGAATTATAACGATTGTTGTATGTAGCTCCATAATGATAGGCAGGGGTTAACGATCGTAGGTCACTCTGCCATATTCATATTGGTATTTAGAGGTCCTTCATGCATTGTATATTTATGTATCTATTTTCTACTGAGTTGCGCTATAGTCGGCCAGGTACGATACTTATATGTGTACACCGCTGTAATTGGTTTTGACATTACCAAGTTCTATTAAGGATGGGTTTGACCGAGTCCTTTCAAGGCTGGGTACGTTATGACATGATATGATTTTCCCCACAGAGAGGCTGGATATTATATTATATAGCCCCACAGAGTGGCCCAGTTTTACCTATATGCATATATTCATGATTGTATCAATTGTGTGCCCTCCGTGGCTTTATTCTGAATTTCAGGTCGATTATATACCTTTTCTCTGATATTTCATCTTTTATTTACATGTTTACTTGCCTTACATATTCAGTAAATCTTTTGTACTGATGTCTTTTTTGTCGGGGGACACTATGTTTCATGATCCTAGGTGTAGATGGACGCTTTGACAAGCCTCCTCAGTAGGATCACTATTTAGCTTGAGTTGGAGCACTCCTCTTCTTTCGGAGGTGCTGTCTGAGTTTCGGTATACATTTATGTATGTATTATGGGTATGACTGGGCTCTGTCCTGACCTGGTTATTTGATATACTACTCCTAGAGGCTTGTAGACTAGTGGGTTATATATTGTCATTCTGTATGGCCTGGTCGGCCTTCCTGTTAGTTTGATAGTAATATTGTTATGGCTTTGTCGGCCTTCTGATGTTAGTTGTGGTATTGTCGGCTTTACGAGATATGTACACATGTTTATTTTGTTGTCACTTATTCAGATTGTCATTCCAATTTCTCTTTTGATTGTCGGTCTGAGGCCTTATCAGCCCAGACAGTTATATGTTCACTCTATGATATACAGGTGGTACGCTCGGGCCGTTCAAGTGCCGGGTGCCGGCCACACCCTCCGAAAATGGGATGGAACAAACTTGGTATCAGAGTAAGTCTATCCTAGGGATTCTACAAGACGTGTGTAGTAGAGTCTTATTTATGAGTGTGTTGTGCACCACACTTATAAGCGAGAGGTTGCAGGACATTTAGGGATGGTTTCCATTCTTTCATCTCATAGATTGTGTAATAGAGCTGAGTCGTAAGGATTTGAACCCAATTTGTGCCTTATACGGTTTTCGTAATGCCTATTACCAGAAAGATGTCGGCTCATTCGTATTCGTATTAAGTGAATGAGAAATCCCTACCGTGTTGATGAGATGCCACAGGTGCAGGTTTTATAAAAGATTTCAGAATGTGAGTACTTGTCTCATACATATACATGGAAGGTAATATGAGTATAGAAATGTGATGTGTTGATTTTAGGATGACTAAGGAAGTGTTGAGTATGTTCTGAAAGACTTATTGGAGTGATGAAAGTATGTTCGACAAAAATTTCGACAAAGATTGCCTATTTTGGGGAGTCTCACATAGAAGGGTAATGATGAGGTAAGACTTGTTTATAGATGTATCGAGATGTATAAAAGTTAAACGGATCGAAGAGAATACGCTTTGACGAAATCAGCAAGTTCTCAGAATTATGGCCCAAATATACAGACCATACAATATTGTACGGACCATACAATTGGGGATTTGAATCATAATTTTTTCTACAATTTTCCAGTTCCAGATCTGGTTATACGGTCCAAATGTACAGACCGTACAATTGTACCATACTTGTGGGTGGTGGCTGACTTTTAAGTCCTTATATTTTTGACGAACCAAGATCTAGTGGTCATTTCTCATTTCCTACGACCTTAAGCGGCTCTTTGAACCCCTACAAAGTTTCTATAGGTGTTCTTGATGATTCAAGCAAGGTTTATTCTCTCTCTCGAATAATCTTATGTCTAGTCTACTATTTATATCTCTTCTTGGTTAGTTGTGGAGGTTGTTTTTGTGCAAGGAAAGGGTGCAAAAAGGACTGGCTTTAATCCGTAAAGGTAATTTCTATCATCTCCTTATTAGGTTTGAATTTATAAGTTGTAGTAGATTGTTTTTCTAAGAACTTGTAGCTCAAGTATTCTGTTACAAATATCTGGACTAAGGTAAGAAGTGAAATGGATAGCAACGGAATAATACGAATATAAGTGAGATACCTGGATAAGTATGAAAAATGACTATGAGGTCTGAATGGCTAAATATTAACAAGATATATCGATCGAATGATTTATCTCTTAGGGTCAGAAAAAACATTGATATTGGTAAGGCGGCTCGGTTATATGGAAAAAGAGTTGAAGCTTCGAAAGATTGTTATGATACAAGATATTGCGAAATTTCAAGGTAAGAAACCAAATAGTAAAGGAACCAACTGCAAAGGAAAGGGGAATCCTTAGAGGTTATTAAGAGAGGAGTCCTTGAAATTTATTTCATAGCTAAAATATAGAAAATCTATTGAGACTATGTATGTCAGTGATAGATGCATGACATTCTAACAGTGTAAATAATTTAGTAATCCCTAGCAAGATGAATTGGATTTGAGCAAACTGTAAGTCGTTAAACGATCATAAAAGTATGGAAGGAGTTGAGACAATCATATAATTTTCAAGGCGGAAATCTCTTAAGAATAGAAAGTGGTTTCCCTTCTAAAGGGGAGGTAGTATGGGGAAGAATTGATATAGAACTCATCTGATGTTTTTAACAAAAAGAAAACAAGGTTACGCTGAAAAAATTCAAGACGAACCAAATTTTGTCATTTAGATTTGGTGAATGTGACATGAGATATAAGTGTCAATGCTAAGAAAGGGGTGGTAGCGACCTTCTAATTATAGAAAGTGAGCAACGGTAAGAACCGCTGAATATATAAGGCTCAGAAGAGAAGGGCATGACCCGTAAGTGAAGACAAAGACATATAATCCCAAAAAAGGATATTCAGAATTAGTGAATGAAATGGGTAATTTGAACTAAGATGAAAATAATATATGAGACCAGAAGAGCTGTCAGTCGACATAGATTCTACAGTATGAAATGATCTTAGAACCTGGAGTTTTAATTTTCCTGGTAAGTGATCACAACTTCTAGAAAGTAATCCAAATGGAAATTTGCAACAAAAAGGCCCAACATAAAACATATCAAGTTAAAAGTCTAGGGATGCCTAGAAAAGGGGATCCAAGCAATTATGTACGCAATCAGAATTGGCACTGTCACAATAAAAATGGATATGAAGATAAGAAGGATGATGGTGAGTAGTTAAAGATAACCAAGAACCTACAAGGGTATGTGATGACGACATTGCTGTAAGTATATTGCTAAGGAATGTTAAATAAGACTTCGAATATATTTATTTTAGTATAAGTATATCTAGTAGGAAAGTATGTCAAAAACTGTCGTCAGTATGTTGGTTGAATAAAAATAGAACCAAGGTTATAACGCCGAGTGGAACTTAAGGCCAAGCATTCAAGGAACTCCTGAATAGAAGTTAAGATAGACCAATGAATTGCAATGCACATGTTCAGGATGGATTAGGAAATGAGTACGTTTACGCTTAAAAGGCAGTTGGGAATCCAAAAAGGCATGCATACCAAAGACTTAAGGTCGGCAACGGTGAGTAGAAGTATGACATGACATCTTTAATAACCATAAAGACATCCAGTACCCCTCTAGGCGATAGTAACTGAAATTGAGATAAGTTTCTCTTACCAATAGTAAAGGTGCCCCTTCAGACAAATCGTGATGATATAGAGGACCATGAATCTCCTTAAAGAGGATAACAGTTCTTGGGATTAAGAAGTAAGTAAAGGAAAGCCTAGATGGTATAATAGAGTATGACCCTCGACGAGGAAGAGATAGTTCAAAAGCTAAAACAGATGAAGTTACTAACCAGAACTTAGTAGTGGTATTCTTAGGGGTCAAGTAAAAGAACAAGAATAACAGATTTTTGTTCTAGTACAATTTGAAGGGAGAGTTCAATAAAACAAGATAATAACCTTTAAGGCAACTTAAGGTAAGAAAGTTGAGCGGATTATCCTATCTAGAGGCCGAGGGAAAAAAAAGGTAGCCGAAAGAGCTTTATTAGGTAATGTATTTAAGGGTTCAATTTCAAAGCTCCCATTATAATAAAATTATCGTGCAGAAGATATCATCATTTCTCTCGTGGCAAGAGTAAAGAGATAGTAATATGAGAATATAGAATTGGTACTATCGGCGAAGAAAGCCAGTATTCAAAATAAAGGAGGACAGATCTCTTCGATACTTAGGTCGCTTGTATGTTCCAAATTTGGCTAATTTAAGAACAAGATTTGAGCAAAAGTGAATTATTTCCGCTATTTTACTCACCTTGGTTCGATGAAGAGGTACCATGGTATGAGAGATATATATTGGTGTGATGATGCGGCAAAGAGGATTACCAAGCTTTAGCATAATGACCCTATGGTCGGCAAGCAAGGGCAGAGTATTTAGGACCAGTGAGCTAATATAGAGAATGGATTTCCCAACATAGAAATAGAAAACTATTTCAAGGATAAAGTTCAATACAAACTCACCTCGTTCTTATAAAAAATGTTACCTAGATGGTTAATGATCGACAGACTTATAAGAATGGACCATTTCTTGTCATAGTGAATTATCTGCACAGCTGAGGACTATGCAAGTAAAATATATTAAGAAGACCGTATGAATTTCGGACATTTTGATGCATATCATCTTAGGTAAGGGGTTTTAGTTGCGAGAACTTCTCGAGATTCTTCTAGAAAGTATGGGAACATGGAGAAATCCTGTCATAACATTATCCAAAATATGAAGTAAGTCTAGATGCACGATTTGGACACTCGTTGATTTAAGGCAGGTATGCTAAATTTCGAAGGAGAGTTGAAGGATCTCTCATCCCACAAAGAGTACGTATCATGGTGGTTATTATTTTATCATCTAGATGGGCCTTATAAGACAGTGTATAGTTAGAGGTACATATATTTTCTCGATCGATTCAACATAAGGAAATATGAGTGTGTAGGCCAAAGTTAACCCACCAAAAGGTAAAAGAAGTAAAGCCTCTTCAAGGGCAAGTGTTAATAATTCAGGAATTACCAGGAATCACCTACTGATGTACGAAGCTAAGTCCTAAAGAATTCTTTTTATGATTAAGTATTTCTACATATTCTTGCCCATAAAGTGTAATGAAATTCGACTAGTAAAGTGTGTTTATCCCTAGAGATATTTGACTGTATAAGATTTCTTAAAGGTTTGGCCAAGTGACATATGAGCTAGGGTTACCTCCGTGAGTTAAAGAAAATATAAATATGCTTTCCATATATCGATGTTGCAACAGAGTAAAGGAAATTTATTTCACATATCCCTAGTTTGGAACGTTTAGAATATGAAGAATTACCTAATGTATATACCACAATTACTATGCTATATCACTGAGTCTGAAAGTTGTAAATCAAAGAGATAGCCTATGATAGGGGGAATTGTAAAGGAAATGATTTGAAAAGTTAAGAAAAATATGAAGATTAAGTATCATCATTTTATACTGGCAAAAATACTATATCGACACTCGTGTGATACTATTCCCCATTTCCTATTTTGTAGTGATAAAGTTTATCTTGTACGTTTGTATAGGCAATGTTATTGTCACATAAGTGACAGATGCAATACCGACTACGACACTTGATAGTTGATCTGAGTTATGGTTAACCTTTTTGATTTTTGAATAGATGGACGGTTGTGTGAGGCCGATATGTTATGCCATGCCATCGTATATCCCTGTGAGGTATTAGATATCTTTTCTGACTGTTTGACATGTTTGGATAGTCTTGTTTACAGATAAAATTCTGCCAATATTTTTAAGAATCCCATGGATAATAAATTCTGAAAGTTCAGTTACCCCAATATTCGAGGACGAATGTTCTTAAGGGGGGATAATGTTACACCCTGTATTTTCGCGCTCGTGTATCATATGTAAAGTAACGTAAAGATTAGTGAGGCTAACATACCATTTTTTATGGAAAAACATTTACACATGTGTTACGTATGTTTCATAAGATTTCGGGGTTAAATGGATCAAAGAAATTAAGTTCGTCAAAACACGGGGAAAGACGGGCAGAATTTTCGGACCTAATTTTTTGCCCAACTTGTCGGGGAATATCTCCTAGTATATAAGAAATTATAGAGTTAATAAACTATCTAAATTCAAGTTTCGACAGTCTACATTTCTAATTCAATTGACAGTTCATCAATCAGAGAAATATAGAGAAAATTACGGACCGTACAAAATTGACTTTTCGTAAAAGTAAACTATTTTACTGGGCGGTGGAAAGAATTTTAAGTCTTATATATTGCTTTGTTCGAACATGAGTCCTCATTTCTCCCCAAAACCAGAACCTATATCACCCGTAACATTCTCCCAATGGTTCTCCATCAATTTGCAACTTAATCCAAAGATAAACCACGCTAGTTCGACGTAAAGAATCTTGTGTCTACCGTTAACTTCCTTTCCTTCTCATTGTGACGCCTTAGGAAGTGACTTGGTGTTGAAGTATGTTAAATAACAGAGTATTCTTGATATATTTGAGGTATGTTTCATATTCCCTAGCCTAATCTTAAGTTGTACAAGTGTTGAATTAAATTTTGTTGGAAGATTCTTGAAGAAACTAGTAACTATGAAACTTTAGATTAAGCTTTATTGTGCGGGCTATTTTTATATGATTTAAGCTACCAAATGGAGTTGTAAAAGTATGGATAGCATGGGGGGGGATGAATGAGGGTTGTTGTTCTAAGATATGTTGAATTTGATCTATAAATGACCCTATGAAATTACGCACATAAGTTGTTCGATAAAATGTCCAAATGAATTTCCCTATAGAATATGAAGCCTATATTGGTACCAATTCTTTGTGTGACATATATAATCATCCGTAGAAGGTGCGAGGACATATGGGACATTGTAGCTTCGTGAATAAGATATGTAAGGCTTAACCTTTATTCTTTTTTGGCATGATCTTATGACTAACGACATGTATCGAATTTCCATAAAAGCAAGTCCTACTCTTGGTCATTGATACCATGTTGCCATTTTACCCTTGAAAGTAGTTTCATGGTCCTTGGTTGTCCGTTGTCGGGAGTACTTTCCTCACCTTATGATATTTCTTGTTAAACGATTGATTCTGAGTTTCTTACTGGATTGTAACAATTGTTGTATGTAGATCCATAACAATAGGCGGGGGTTAACGACCGTAGGTTACTCCGTCCTATTCATGTTGGTATTCTAAGTCGTTTATTCATTGTATATATATGTATCTATTATTTACCAAGTTGTGCTATAGTCGGTCGGGTACGACACTTATATATGCACACTAATGTAGTTGGTTTTGACATTATCGAGTCCTGTTATAGTCGGGTACGATCGAGTCTTTTTGAGGCCGAGTACGTTATGTCATAATATGATATTCCCCACATAGAGGTTGGATATTATATTATATGGCCCCACAGAGTGACCCAATTTTACTTACATGCATATATTCATGATTGTATTTGTTGTGTGCCCTCCGTGGCCTTCTGAGTTTCAAGTTGATTCTATACCTTCCCTATGATATTACACCTTTTTTATGTACACGTTTACCTGCCTTACATATTCAGTACATCTTTCGTACTGATGTCCCTTTTGTCAGTCTGATAGTAATATTGTTATGGCCTTGCCGGCATTCTGGGGTTAGATATAGCCTTGTCGACTTTACAAAATATGTACACATGTTTATTTTGTTGTCACTTGTTCAAATTATCATTCCAATTTCTCTTATGATTGTCGGTCTGAGGCCTTGTCAGCCCAGATAGTTATATGTTCATGCTATGATATACATGTGGTATGCTCGGGTCGTTCAAGCACCGGGTGCCGGCCACACCCTCGAAGTTAGGGTGTGACAATATGTCAAACCTCCTCAAGTGCATTCCTCAAAGTTAAAACGCTTATAACTTAGTTACTTTGCTAACCATATGAATTCAAATCTCCAACTCCCTTCCCATCACATGTTATACAATAAATGTACCTCTTCGACCTTCGAGTAACTAACTGTTGAAGATATGGCAATCATGCAGTCCTTTGTACCATCGCTCCCATTTCCTAGGGATATCACTGAACTAAAAATCTGAATCACAACCTCGCTCAATCGAGTCTTCAAATCATAGCTCAAATCTGAACTCAGTCTTGAGTCCTTATCACGGCGACACATCTCGTACTATGTCGCATGATGTCACATCCAGCCGCTCGTGGGTGAATTTAAGAATGTGTCCTCACCATTAGTGAGAGATTAAAACAAAGAATTTTAGATATTAGACTGAATAACATGCGCACGACAAGGAATAAAATAATGTGTAATGCCCCGAACTATAGCTTGGGAAAAAAATGGTAACGATACCTGACTGCATATGAACGAGCGAGCCAGATGACTTGTTGAATCAACATGGGCATCAAAACATATAATAGTAAGGATTTAAACAATGCAACTAAATACTGAAATATAGCTTGAAAATATATTGCGGAAATACTCTGACAAACATGATAAGTCTGAATAACTGCATAACTACATAACTAATATAACATGCTAAACTAGTCTATGAAACCTTTGCACATGAGTTTGACTGCAAAACTATTTTACCCGGACAAGGCTCTGGCATACCTCTGTTGTAGAGCATGACATAATAATAACTAAACTGACACCCCGAATAAAATATGGCTCACTAATAATTGATACTGGGGAAAATTCGTCGTTCTGAAACTTAGTACCTGCACTGGGAAGCATAGGCCCCTGACAAAAGTGATGTAAGTTTTCAATTGTACTTTATGTAAGGAAACTGAAAGAATAAGCAGACACATGAAATAATAGGAATATGAAACTGAAATTGAATAATGAACATGAGCATGATCAGACATAAGGATAATAATATGTATAAAATCTATATAAATGTATATCTGTATATCTATGGGAGCATTAATAAAACTGACATGCAACCACCACGAGTGAACGTGGCGTCTGATCTCTGCCCGATCATCTAAGCCATCTCGTACCTTGTCGGAGTATGAGATATGGACATGACATAATGGATCCAATAACATGTAATGGGTAACATGAAGGTATCGTCCTAACTTGGCGGAGCAATCCTTATCCTACACTGGCAAACAAAGTTTCAGGCTGTCTAAGCCTTCTTGGTAATCTGTGCAACTCCCAAAACATGAACATGAATATATTTGGCTTGTAATCCCATGAATTTCATGAAAATAACTCGTATAACATGGTTTGTAATTATAATTTATCATGTGAATATATATATAGTATAACTTGTATAAATCATGAAAAGCATGTATAATTTTGTAGATTGAGCAACAATAATTCATGACTTGTATTTAAGAACTCATGAATTCAAAACATGTATTCACGGATTACAGACAGGTTCATGATAATCACAACGACATATCATGAATACAATAAATGGAAACATGATATATATATATAGTTGAACATGTTAATAGGGTTACCATGAACTTGAACAAAACCCTGGGTCTGCAGAATTCACATTTCATGGATTAAACATAGCATAGGGAAGAACAATGACGTTCCCACACATGGATAAAAGCTCTATATACCTTATTCACTCATAATCTTGTATTAAAAACTTGAAGGAGAAATCCAAGAGCTTGAACCTTGAAATCTTAGGAAGGGTTTATCTTGAAAACCCTAGGTTAAGAATAATGGATTTGACTTAGAATTCATAAGAATGATGTTAGAATCACTTGGAATTTCATGAAATAGGCTTACCTTCGTGTTGGACAATGTGGGGAAGAGAGAAATTTTGTGCTAGGGCTTGGAAGAAGTGAAAAATGAAATAAAAAGCTGAAAATCGTGAATATATATTGTTCAGTCATCGGGGGTTCAACGGCCGGATTGTACGGTTCGTACAATTTTCTACAATGTGGAGTATGTACAGTATAATATGTACGACGATATGTACTACTCGTATAATTTTGTATGGTCCGTATAAAATGGTCGGCATTGAGCTAAAATTTCCAGTGGGCATTAAAAGTCTAGGGTCATCCTATGGTAAAAAGGATGATTCGTATATTTTTATACGGTCTGTATAACCTACCGTACTTTATCAATTTCAATGGTGATTTGTACGGCCTAATTCTATGGTCTGTAACATTTTCTACGGTCCGTGTATCTCTGGCATAAAATAGGGTTTTCAGAACTTAAACTGGGTTTCTAACTTTAACTCCCATCTTGGTTTCCTACACTCCTTAATCATGAACATGACTTAGTTTGGAGGTACGAGGTGTTACAACATCTCCCTCTTGGAATCATTCATCCTCGAATGATGGGCCATGGTTAAAAATAAGATCGGGCATGTCATAAGTATATGAACATGAAGAAACATGACTTAGAACATGGGGTTGAATGACATGATTACATGAAAACATGAACATGAGGGCAGAGACATGAATAACGAATACATGAACGTGAAATATGAGACATAGATATGCAAGGTATTTACTTTGTACGCTTTCTACTTGCTCTTTAAACAAGTGCGGATAACTGGACTTCATGTCCTCTTCGGCTTCTCATGTAGCCTCCTCAACTTTCTGAATTTTCCACAACACTTTTATTGAGGCAACTTGTTAGTCCTCAATTTGCGAACCTGACAATCTAGAATAGTCACAGGGACCTCTCCATTAGTTAGACAACCAACGATGGGTCTCCCACACACTTTCTCAATATAGATACATGAAACACATCAATCACTATCTGGGACTGAGCTTCCCCTTCTTTCCAAACTCATGACACCTTTCATAGGTGTAACTTTCAAAAACACTTAATCATCAACTTGAAACTCTATGTCTTTACGCCTCACATCCAATTAGGACATCTGACGACTCTGAGCTATTTTCAAATGCTCCTGAATCAACTTGACTTTCTCAATAGCCTGATGGACCAAGTCTGGTCCTAACAACTCTGCTTCACCAACTTTGAACCAACCAATTAGCAATATACACCTTCACCGATAAAAAGCTTCAAATGGTTCCATCTTGATACTAGCATGGTAATTGTTATTATAAGCAAATTCATTGAGAGACAAATGATCATCCCAATTACGTTTAAAATCAAGAACATATGCCCTCAACATATCCTCAAAGGTCAGAATAGTATGCTTTGCCTGGCCATCTGTCTGAGGATGAAAAGCTATGCTAAGATTTACCTTGGTACCCAATCCTTTCTTAAAGGACTTCTAAAAGTGCGACGTGAATAGAGAACCACGATCCGAAATAATGGACATTGGGGTCCCGGTCCCATGAAGCCTGACAATTTCTTGGATATACAACTTAGCATAATCTTCTACTGAATCTGTTGTCTTAATTGGTAGAAAGTGGGCCGATTTAGTAAGTCGGTCCACAATTATCCAAATCGAATCATGCCTTCAGGATGAGTGAGGTAGACCTATTATGAAGTCAATGTTTATCATCTCACACTTCCAAATAGGAATGTCAATGTTTTGAGCCAACCCACCAGGCCTCTGATGCTCGGCCTTCACCTACTGATAATTCGGACACTTGACTACAAAGTCTACCACATTCCTCTTCATATCATTCCATCAATAAATCTCATTAAGATCATGATACATCTTCGTAGAACTTAGATGGATAGAATACCTAGAATTGTGCGCTTTTGCCATGATTCGCTCTCTGATTCCATCCACATCTGGAACACATAACCTGTCTCGGTACCTTAAAGTACCATCATATCCCCTTGTTCAAAAGATGTAGTATTATGCTCTTGAATACCCTATTTCAGATGCAATAGATAGGGATCATTAAACTGTTTCTCCATCACTTCGGCTACTAGGGAGGATTCAGACCCATTTTGGACAACCACACCACCATCTTTAGAGTCCAAAAGTTGAACTCTTAAACTGGTTAGTCGATGACTTTCCTTTGTCATAGTTATCTTTCCTTCTTCAACATGAGCTAAACTTCTCATGGAGCACTGACTAAGAGCATCGTCTACCACATTTGCTTTCCCCGGATGATAGACAACATCTACATCATAATTTTTTATCAATTCAAGCCATCTCCTTTGTCTAAAATTCAACTCCTGCTGCTTGAAAATATGATATGTGAAAATGTCAACGTGAACTTCATACAAATAGTGGCACCAAATCTTTAGTGCGAAAACCACAGCTACTAATTCTAAATCATGAATCAGATAGTTGTTTTCATGATGCGTAAGCTGTCAAGATGCATAGGCTACAACCTTGCCATGATGCATTAAAACACACCCAAGACCAACTCCTGACACATCACAATACACTAAAACCCCTTCCGTTCCTTCTGGAAATGTTAACACTGGAGAAGAAGTCATTCTCATTTTGAATTCTTCGAAACTATGCTCATAGGCATCTGACCGCTGAAATTTGACTTCCTTCTGAATTTAATCTAGTCAATGAAGCTGAGATGGAGGAAAAAACCTCTACGAAATGCCTATAATAGCATGTCAGACCCAAGAAACTTCTTATATCAGAGACTGAGGTGGGTCTGGGTTAATTCTTTACTGCTTCAATTTTCTGAAATTTTACTTTCACGCCTTCTCCAGATATTACATGGCCTAAGAAAACTACTAACTTTAGCCAAAATTCACACTTGGAAAATTTTGCGTAAAGCTTGCAATCCTGAAGTGTCTATAACACTATTCTGAGATGTTCTGCATGATCAGTATCACTACGGGAATAAACTAGAATATCATCAATGAAAATAATGATGAAAAGATCGAGGTAAGGCTTGAAGACCCCGTTCACAAGATCCATAAAAGTAGTTATGTGTCGTCAATACGAACGACATGACACAAAATTCAAAATGACGATTACGAGTTCTAAAGGAGATTTTTGGAATATCAACTTCATTAACCTTTAGCTGTTGGTATCCTGATCTGAGGTCAATCTTAGAATAACTCTAGGCACCCTGAAGTTGGTGAAATAAGTCATCGATTCTGGGAAGAGGATATTTGTTCTTAATAGTGGCCTTGTTCACCTACTGGTAGTCAATACATATAAGCAAAGACATATCCTTCTTCCGAACAAACAAGACTAGTGCACCCAAAGGTGAGACACTTGGTCTAATAAATCCCTTATCAAGAAGATCTTTCAACTGGGCTTTTAGCTCACTTAACTCTTCTGGAGCCATTGTGTATGGAGGAATAGATATCGGCTTGGTGCCGGGAAGTAAATCAATTCTAAAGTCAATCTCCCTATAGGGAGGAACTCCAGGAAGATCTTCACGAAAGACTTCCGAAAAACTCATTGATAACTGGTATGGACTGAAGAGTTGGGATCTAGGTATCTGCATCCCTAACTCGAACTATATGGTAGATGTACCCCTTGGATATCATCTTTCTGGCTTTAAGATAGGAGATAAACCTACCTATGGGCGTTACTGCATCACTCTTCCATTATATGACTGGTTCACCGGGAAATTCAAATTTTACAATATTGGTTCTACAACCTACTGTGGCATAGCATGAAGACAACCAGCCGATGACCATAATTACAGCGAAGTCTATTGTTTCTAAATCTACCAAGTCGGCTACTGTAATGTGGTGATAGACTTTAATTGGACAACCCTTATATGCTCATCTAGCTATAACTAACTCTCCAATTTAGTGGATACTTCAAAGGTTTCATGCAATATTTCTGGTTCTATCCCAAATTTCTTAACAATGAATGGGGTTACATAAGATATAGTAGATCCAGGATCCATAAGGTATAAACATCCAATGTGAAGACCGTTACTATACCTGTGATAACATCTGCACGAGTCTCTATATCCTGATGACCTGTTAGTGCATACAAGCGGTTTGGACCTCCGCATATGTTTCCAAACTTAGTTGTACAACACCCTGATTGGGCCTGATAGTTATGAGGAATTACTCAAATTTGTGGACTGAGCCACATTACCTCAAATACTCTACCTTGCTGATGGACAATCTCTCTGAAAGTGACCTCGCTGACCACACCCGTAATAGATATATATACCCATGCGACACCTCCCTGGGTGTCTCTCATCATATTTACTGCAAACTGGATTGCTAAAGGTCCCCTGACCCACACTGGCTTGTGATTGAGAGCCTGATGCTCTAAAGTTCTGTCTCTTATGATCATTCATGAACTTTGGGACTGAGCACTGGCTGAAGATGGAGCACATCCTGATGACTTATTTTTAAAGAAATATCTGCCTCCACCTCCCCTATGACTAAAGTGACTGAAGACTTAACTCTCTTATTGAATTTCCTATCCTTCTCCCTCTGTAACACTTTCTCCTCCTTCATCCTTCTCTCATTACCTTGTACAAAAGCAACCATCTTGATAATAGTCATTTCCATGTTTTGAGTAGAAATGTTAGCAGCACCAAACAAATGAGGGTTAAGACCACACAAAACATGCCTAACTCTAGCCCTCATGTCTAGAACCATGAGTGAAACATACTTAGCCAAAGAAACAAAGTGGAGGTAGTACTCATGAACACTCCTACCATTATGCTTGAGCTTCTCAAATTCAAAGGCCTTGGCCTTCCTGACCTCTAGAGGTATAAAGTGTTATATGAAGTCATCTACAAATTCATCCAAAGTTGCAGGAGACGCATCTTCCCATAGGGACTGTTCCCACGACTCATACCAAATATGGGCAACATCTTGCAAATGATAAGCTCTCAACTCTGCTGCCTCTATCTCAGTAACATGCATAATACGAAAGATCTTCTGAAACTCAGTACATGTACCGTGAAGCTCAGGCTTTGAGAAAAATCAATATAAGTACAATTGAATTGTATTGTATGTAAAGCAACTAAAAGAATAAGCAGACACATGCAATAATAGGAATATGAAACTGAAACTGAATAATGAACATGAGCATGATCTGACATGAGGATAATAACATGTATAAAACTTGTATATATGTATATCTATGGGAGAGCATTAATGAAACTGACATATAACCACCATGAGTGAACGTGGCATCTGATCTCTGCTCGATCAGCTAAGCCATCTCATACATTGCTGAAATACGAGACATGAACATAACATGATAGATCCAATAACCCGCAATGGGTAACATGAAGGTATCGTCCTAACTAGGCGGAGAGATCTTTATCCTATGCTGGCAAATAGAATTTTTGGTTGTCTGAGCCTTCTCGGTGATCTGTGCAACTCCCAAAACATGAATATGAATATATTTGGCTCGTAAGACCATGAATTTCATGAAAATAACTCGTAGAGCATGGATTGCAATTATAATTTAGCATGTGAATATAAATATAGTAGAACTTGTATAAATTATGAAAGATATGTATAATTTTGTAGACTGAGCAATAATGATTCATGACTTGTTTTCAAGAACTCATGGAATTCAAAACACGTGTTCAAGAATTACGGATAGGTTCATGACAATCACAATGACATATCATGATTACAATAAATGAAAACATGATATATCTATATATAGTTGAACATGTATATAGGGTTATCATGAACTTAAACAAAACCCTAGGTCTGAGGAAATCATGCTTCATGGATTAAAGGTAGTGTGGGATAGAACAATAATGTTTGCACACGTGGATAGAAGCTATACATACCTTATTGGCTCATAATCCTGTATTAAAAATTCTGAACTTGAAGGAGAAATCCAAGAGCTTGAACCTTGAAACCTTTGGAAGGATTTATCTTGAAAATCTTAGGTTAAGAATAATTGATTTCACTTAGAATTCATGCGAATGATGTTAGAATCACTTGGAATTGCATGAAATAGTCTTACCTTCATGTTGGAGAATGTGGGAAAGAGAGAAACTTCGTGCTAGGGTTTGGAAGAAGTGAAAAATGAAATAATAGGATAAAAATCGTGAATATATATTGTTCAGTTATCGGGGGTTCTACGGCCGGAATGTATAGTCCGTACAGTTTTCTACGGCATGGAGTATGGCCTGTATAATATGTACAGCCCGTAAAATTTTGTACGTTCTGTATAAAATAGTCGTCACTGAGCTGAAATTTCCAGTGATCATTAAAAGTATGGGGTCATCCTACAGTCAAAAAAGACGATCCATATATTTTTATACGGTCCGTATAACCTACTATACTTCATCAATTTCGATAATGATTTGTACAACCCAACATTTTCTATGGTTCGTATATCTCTGGCGTAAAACAGGGATTTCATAATTGAAACTGGGTTTTTACCTTTAACCCCCCCCCCCCCCCCGTCTTGAATTCCTACACTCCTTAATAACGAACAAGGCTTAGTTTGGAGGTACGAGGTGTTACAGAATGAAAGTTTCCTAAATGTCCTATAGCCTCTCGAAGATAGATACGGAGCTCTTCATACCAATTCGCAAGACTCTACTAGACATCGCTCTTGTACACATGAGAGCAATGAAGCTAGTGCTTTAATACCAATTTATCACGACCCAAAATCCAATTTGTGCCATGAGGGCACCTACCCTGAACCCGTAGGTGAACCCCATCCATAATAGATAAATTAAATCATAATCAATGCGGAAAAATAAAAGATAATTTAAAATACTGACAAGTCTCGAATATTTAATGCAAAAGCCTTAGAAACATTCCCCAAAATCTGGTTGTCATAAGTACAAAGCTTACTAATTATAATACAAGGTTGAAGCTTTAGTATAAATCACTATTTGAAATATAGGACAGAAAGTAAAAATTAAACTGAAGGAGTTCCTGTACTGAGATGGTGTCTGCAGCTCACCCTGGACTCCGAAGGAAACTCTCCAATGCACCGCGTCTTGGTTCCGTCTGCGTCCGGATCAGTACCTGCACATATAGTGCAACAAACGTAGAGTGAGTACGGGAAGCATATGTACCCATCAACATCGTCGACCGACTCAAAATATAGCGGTGGCAAGGGTTGGTACTTTTCGATACTTCTCTACTAAGTTAGTTAACTAAAGTGTAATCAAATCGAATATCCAACTCCGTAAGTAAATCCCTATAGTTCGCTAAACCATGAGGTTCATCAGTATTATCAAGTTATTCTATAGTTCTCCACCTTACTAAGGATGAAGCCAAATTGCTGCTACCGAAACCAACCTAAATCTCGTTTTGGGCGCCTAATCCCACGAAGGTTCCACCTTTTCATCAACTATGGCACGTACATTCATAAGGACTCGACCTTTACACTATTTAAGACAATATATATTAATCAAGGTTAAGTCTTTCTGTCTTTTAGAACAAGTACTGTCATAAAGGTTCTATCTTTCCATCCTTT
This sequence comes from Anisodus acutangulus, assembly GCA_029783415.1. Lineage (NCBI taxonomy): Eukaryota > Viridiplantae > Streptophyta > Magnoliopsida > Solanales > Solanaceae > Anisodus > Anisodus acutangulus. Next base: position 34,262,238 of record CM056511.1, on the reverse strand, counting down.
ACACTTAGGATACCCGTGAAGATTCTATACTTACACTCGTAGCTCTACAGAAGTCGTAAATATTTTAGCCTTCTTTCACTTTCAAGCAAGTAAATCATAAAGTCTCATATTTTCGTCTTACATCAAGAATAGTTTGTACAGTTCCATTATTTTCTTCCACTAAGAGTAACATGATCATAAAATCAACAACTTTACATCACCGAGTACACATAGCGTAAATTACGCCTCAAGATGTATGTATGAAATGCAATACAAATGATATGTATGCAATGCAATGGCCATATGTACTCGTATATACACACTCCTGCACTAGGTGTCATGTGACCTATGGGGAATCATGAGGTCCATATACTCATCCGAAATTTCCCATCAGATCCCAGCTCTGTGGCTGTAGTATCATCATCATCAAGAATTTCTTATCGGATCCCAGCTCTGTGGCTGTAGTATCATCATCAATCATCAATCTCCTACAACACTCACGGCCCGAAGGCTAAGCACATAATCTCTGCCATGAACAACATACTACGTTACTTTAATTATCCTTTTAAGTATACCGGTACCGGTATAAGTGCTGGTCACCTCACTAGTATGGGACCCCCAATTTCCCATTAATCCCCTTAATTATTAGATAAACACATAAACACTATATTAAGGTCTAGTGCGTCTCAACTTACCTTATTTTGAAGTCGCATAACTCACGAACGATTCCAAGCTCAGTCTGAGCAAAGATAATGCCTCCCGGAAGCTCCATCGTATCTAACCTCACCGAACAAGCTCAATCTAGTAAAAATAGTAGTCTATGGAGTTAGACGAGTCCAACGATACCCATATTACTATACTTTATTTCGGAACCCACAAAGTCACCCAAATTAGGATTTCGAGCCTCAAAAGGGCAAAATGGAAAAATTTAGTCAAAAATTAATTTACCCAACCTCTAGGGAGTCTATATACTAAGAATCATCCAAATCTAATATCAATTTCATGATTTATTAGATAAAACTCCATTTTCCAAATTAGGTTTCATAATCCATGAAACCCTCATCCCAAAACATAGATTCTACCAAGCAATTCTTTACTAATCAATGTAATAACCATAAAAAGAAGGCTAGAAGCTTACCCAATAGATGATTCTTGCAAACCCCCCAAAAGTCTCTTTAAACCAAGCTCACATGCTCCAAATATGTGAATGAGAAACCAAAACTTGAAATGGGAATTAAATATTTGATCTGCCCAGTGATCTCCGCATATGCGGGCTTGCTTCTGCGCTCTTTTTCCCATATCAGCGAGGTCCACTTAAGTGTACCAACTCCGCAGGTGCTGACCAATAGGTGCAGGAGCGACTCCGTTTCTACAAACCATCTCACGCAGAAGCGAACCTCTTCCCACTAAGCCAACCATCTAACCTGCGACTGTACTTCCGCAGGTGCAAGCTAAATCTCGCAGAAGAGAGTCACTAGAAAGTAGCTACCTCATGCAGCTTTCAAACTTTGATCCGACTCCTGAAACTTATCTGAGACCTCCCGAACATAAACCATATATGCAAACCACTCCAAAAACATGCAACAGACTTGCTTTCACACTCAAAATACACATGCAACGGACTTGCTTTCACACTCAAAATACACATGCAACCGAGCTAAGACATACCTTTCTACGAAATAACCCAAAACATCTAATTTTCACAATTTTACAAATAACACTAGAAAGTACATCTGAATGCCTCGGAAAGCGAACCACTAACTCGACTAAGTCAAAAATGACATTCCAGACCTAACAAAATCAACGAAACTTTGAAAATGATTCATTTACCCAAAAGTCAACTATGAGTGAAACCTCTTCTTCTCGTTAACTTTAAAACTCACTAAAGTCAATCCAAAACTTGCCCAATTTCCTTGGGAACTGTGCCACCCATTCTCGCAAGTCATAAATACTAAGATAAAGCTACGTGAAGGGTATTCTTGGGAAAACAAGTTTTAAACGACCAAACGGGTTTACATCATCTACCACTTAAATACATGTTCGTCCTCAAACGGTAAAGAAAAGCACCAAGGTTCTCAAGTAACCGAAAGATCCCCATTGCAAACCTCATAGAAGCCTCCATATGCAAAAATCATGTTGATAACACCACTTTCCCACCTTACCACTCAAAGCTTCCTTTCACTTAGTTCAAAAACTCAAATATCCATTTTCCATATCCAAAATTTCTTCGATGACCGATATCATATGATTGAACTGACTCCTCTCAAATTCTTTGGTTTTTATTTCGACCACACCTCTGAATGCAATTGATTGATTCCCCAACTTCCATCATCAATGCTCCAATCTTATAGTTGTAACCATCAATTACCAAGCTTGTACCGATCAAGTACTCAAATTCCTCTCATCTTTTCACACCATCTAAAGTCGTCCTTAGTACCCAAAATCCATAAAAGACACGTCATCACATGTCGAGAGTCTAATTCATGACTCCTTCTCGCCAGAAAGAATATGTGCTTGTTCTGAGCCAATTCCAAGCCTTTCCATCCACAAACTTACCATATCCATGGCCAAATGCGCTAATTCCAAATCTGTTAGTTTCGTTTATCGAGCTGAAACTATTGAGTTAACTTTCTTCGCCAAAATTCCACTCAAACCTCCAAATATCATAATATACGTATCATCCTAGTGACTATCTTAATTTGCCAAAATGCAGAAAATTATCTGATCATCCCAAGGCTCCCCATATCCATTTGTACCTTCCGAAACTATCACCAAGTACCCACATAGACCATTAGAACTATCTAAATAGTTGTGATCAACAAAATATCATCAAATCAACTTGCAAACTCCAAATAAAGCCCGATAACTCTGTCATACCTCTGTTCTGAATTGTAAATCTATCAAATCTTCAAAAATAAATTACTCGACTAACCATAAATCTTTATGACAAGGTATCCATCAACCATCTAGTTATACGTGAACAATCCTAATATGGTGCAAAGTGCATAACTCCTCGAATGTCGCCAATAGTTACCCAAACTGACTCACATCCCTCACAAAACCAATCATAGAGCTCTCATAGGTCTGTGGTGACCGATCCCAATCTATTGCTCGTGAATACTCAATGTCGCGATATCATCCCTGACTTTAAAAGACGAACCCTACCCAATTCATTAACTTAGTACCGATGAACTACACCTTATAACTTAAATCTTCTTGTTCTTAACTCACAATTGATACGAAAATCTGATAGAACTCCTAAAATCTCAATACATTGAATCTGCCTTCTTGCACTTTCACTTAACTCATTCCCTACTCCAAATACTTCAATGCAATGCCTGAAGCCTCATACTCCTCATTCATAACCATTGAATCTCTGATTTTAATATCTTTTTTACGCCTTTAGAAAACCCAAAATTATCAATTCTTACAGTCCATGTGTCTTACCACACACAAATATCTTCAAGTCATTATTACTTGATGTACTCAACCATGCTATCCAGCAAGTAACACTCCAACATAGCCCACTATCATGAACACTATTTCACTTTAAAAATGTGACTTTATCTTCCACACTAAAAATACTTCAAGACTCCTTATTTATCAACTCTAGCCCATTCATTCAAGAATGATATGAAATTAACCACCTTGGTACAACGCAAGTCGTATTTCTATCAAACTTATCACATCCGTCATCTGAAACTCATACCTCATAGTCATCAATCACATATCATCATGGCCCTTTTCCATAGTACTTAGTAGACTTCCTTCTTCAAGCATGCTCAAACAATTACATCCTATCTGAAATAATGCGAGATAATTCCATCATAATTCATACTTGATTCCATTAATCCCGTTGCTTCGAATTCAAATGCTTTTCTTTTTCTTAAGGTGTACCCTACGCCTTCCAATTCAAGGTCCAACATGCCCTTATCTTAACTCTTTAATTTTATATCCTTTCTAAAATTACATTCACCACTATCGATTGACAATTTCTTGAACCCACTCGAGAGTATATCGAAATATCATAAATCTTGCAAAATAGCTGAGTCAACCCTGAAGATAGTAGTAAACCACAACTCGAACAACAGAAGGCTTTTCCTGCCTTATTCGAATCTCAAAATTTGATACATGTCTAAATCAAGCGCATCATCTGAACAATCCTTCACGGAGCCCTTCTCACAAGAAGTACTAACCAACCTCTACTTCTTCAACCCGATCCATTATTGTTGTTGTAATATTCCAAACCATTACTCCACTGGTTCATAAACTGTAGAGCGATCTTACCTATCATTCACAAAATTTTACTAACACTTTCATACGGTTCCTTACCAGTATCCTTGCTAAATATCTCTTAACTAAATAATCCTTCTCCTACCTTGGCTTACAAGCCCAACAACCCAATATCACTACACAACGTACCATAGTGAATTCACTTTTATTGGTTTCAACCATTATCATTGATCCTTACTTCAATTTCTGAAATGCACTTCAAAACTCGAGTTAGTTAACATCTACCATTGATCTACCACTTTAAATATCCTTATTGACTGAAACCTCATTCAAGGGTCCTTAAACAATGCTTGCCCGAGAAGAACCATCTCTTGCCTTGTGTCGCCGAACTAGATTGCCTCCAACAATTCATGTGGATATCCTCTTCATTCTATCAACTTCAGAAAATCACATCACTATCAATTGTGGAAACTTACCTAGCCCTAAGCAACAGGTACGATTCCCATATTCGTTAGCAAAAATTAAGTACAATCACTGATAACTCCTTAAGTAATACATATTCACACTTGTCCATCGTTAGATCCATCCTCATCAGCAGATCCTTGTACATCTCGGTAGTCTACAACATAGTCAATATATCTATCAATCAATCTCTTATTAGCATCCAATTTATACTCAGAGCAGTCTCTTCCGATGATAACTTAGTAAATTTATCCCACTTATCCTGAGGCCATTAGCCAATTACATAGAGAATTCACATACCACTCATCCTTACTCCACCACCACATTGACATCCTATCGCAACTCCGCTTAACCTTCCATACCCTTATGAATTAATAGACTTAGCACACCCCATGCTCCCATTAGATGAATACTTTACCATTCTAACATCTTGTCACCAAGCTCGAACCATTCGAATCCTCTCCAGTACAACTCAACTCCTTAAGATAGAAGGAAACCTCTTCATACGAAACTTATAACAGTTCATATCACTTCTGATCTCATCACCAAGGATCACCTTTCACGTCTTTGTCTTTTATCAAATTCTCTTCACATCATCCCCATGGTCTCTGTCCTGTCGTATGACCAATTGATCTTCCCAAGTCTAACTTTGTCTTTAAAATGCTAACCTATGCATTCTTTCGTTGCTGAATCTTCTATAATTTGTTTATTTTAAATTTAGTACAATGCATGAATTATTTCTGGTGGTACTGGTACATACAATGCATACGTACCTTATTAATTAGATAAGCCTTTATTGGAGTACTAATTTAAAAAAAAACCATTAATATAAAAGTTGTAGATCTGGATCTTTATGTACGAATGACATCTTGTTCATTTATGGAAGAAATTGCAACATGTTGTTACTAAAGGAAATATTTTCCGTAATCATTTCAATCCATCATTGTAATATTATATACATTCTTACAAGACTTAATTTAGGCTACAACTATGGTAGAATATACTAAGAATATTTACACACTAAATATAAAAAATTTACTTTGATTATGGAAATAATCATTCCCCCGCAGTCTTAGCGGGACGCTTTCATACGCTGATACTATCCCTAAAGTCATCAAAGAGTATCTACGAAAGACCTTTTGTGAATATATCAGCAATATGATAGCGGGATGGGACATGGAGAACACAGACTTGTCCACGTGCAACCTTTTCACGGATAAATAAAATATCCATCTCTATATATTTGGTGCGTTGATGTTGTACGAAATTCTCGGACAGATATATCGCATTCACATTATTACAATAAACTATGGTTGCCCTTTTGATTGGATAATAGAGCTCCAATAACAGATCACGGAGCCAACATGATTCAGAGACAACATTTGCTACCCCTCTATATTCTACTTCAACACTAGACCGAGATAGCGTGGGTTGGTGCTTCGATGACCACGAGATCAAATTGTCTTTGAGAAATACACAATAACTCAAGGTGGAGAGTCTGGTATCTGGGTATCCACCCCAATCAACATCGGTATGAGACGTAAGATCGGAAATGGCTGACTTATACAGATGTAATCCAAAATCAAGATTACCCTGAATATATCACAAAATTTGTTTGAGAGCACCCATATGTTCCTCATTCGGGTCATGCATGTGTAAACATACCTGTTGAACAACATATGAGATATCCGATCTCGTAAAAGTGAGATACAGCAATGCCCCTGCTAAACTGCGGTAATGTGTCAGATCACGGTATGGAGACCCTGAATAGTTACTTAACTTAACCTTGGTATCCACCAAAGTAGGGGATGGCTTACATGAAGACATGTCGGCTCTGTCAATTATCTCCTTAACATATTTTCTTTGGCAAAAATTAGACCACCTGCATGTTGAGTTACAGCAATGCCCAAAAAATAGTTCAAAGAGCCCAAATCCTTCATAGCAAATTCAGATGCAAGAAGAGAAATAATTGACTAGCAAAGAGAGATAGATGATGTTGTGAAGATGATGTCATCCAAATAGAGAAGAAGGTATTCTATGTCATTCCCCTTTCTGATAAATAAATAAAGACTGATCGGATTTGCTATATGAGAAGCCTAATGTGAAAATAAATCCAGCAACCCTATTATACCATGCTCGGAGGGCTTGTTTGAGACCATATAAAGATTTTTTCAACAAGAAAACATAATCAGGATGAATAGGATCTTAAAATACCAAAGGTTGGTGCATGTAAACTATTTTCTATAGGTGACCGTGTAGAAATGCATTCTTTACATCCAACTGATGAATGGATCATAATTTTGATAGAGCCAGACTGAGAACTGTCTGGATATTTGCCAGTTTTACCACTGGGCTAAAAGTTTCATCACAATCCACTCGAACCTACTGAGACCATCCATCACCAATAAGACGGGTTTTGTGCCTCTCAAATGAACCATCAGATTTCTTTTTATGACAGAAAATCCACATAGAACATATGATATTTACATTAGAAGGATGAGACACCAACTCCCATGTCTTATTCTTAGTAAGAGCATCAATTTCATCTAACATGGTAGCCTTCAAATTCGGGTCCGATAAGGCAGCTTTTGGATTTCGAAGAATCATGGATGGTTGGCTAGAGGACATCAGATTAAAATGATGCTTAGGCCGAAAATCCTATGCATGGCATGTGTTTAAATGGATCGGAGTGGGGATAAAATGGAATGTTAGGGTAGAGGATTGTTATGGGCTAGATTTTCAGCCGAGTGAATGTTGGGCCTTTCTTGCCACTAGACCGCGGGAGAAGTGGGATCCCTCGGTTGGGCTTGAGGCATTGGGCCAGTCACCCGATTCGGTGAAGAGGGAGAGGGAGAAGTAGGCTCCCTCATTTAGGTTGACCCATTCCGGTAAATAGACTGGGTCGAGGCTTAGGGCGAAGGAGCAGTGAGCTCCCTCATCTGGTCTTGCCCAGTTTGGCTAGGGGGCTGGACTGACGAAGATGGAGAGGAAGCAGTGGGCTCCCTCATTTGGGCTTGTGGATATGAGTTGTTTAAATTATATTGCAATATTGGATGTATCCCGTCGTCCAAAAAATCATATAAAGGCGGGGAAGACGTGTGTATGTTGGCAAACGGGAATTTGGACTAATCAAAATTAATGTGACGAGAGATGATATTTTTCCCACTAGAAATATCGTAACACTTATAGCCCCTATGATTTTGTGGGTATCCCAAAAATACACATGGAGTGGAACGGGCTTGAAGTTTGTTTATGGTTATGGAAGGAAAAAAAGGATAACACAAACACCCGAAAACCCTCAAATGTGTGTAGGAGAAGGAACACGATGATAAAGAATTTATGTGGAGGTTTGAAAGTAAGTTGCTATGGAGAATATTTAAGAGATATGTAGTCATTTGAAGAGCATGATGCCAAAATGATAGTGGTATGGACGAATGGGCAATAAATGTGCGAATTAAATTATTGATTGTTCGTATTTTCGTTCGGGCTTTCTCATTTTGAGGAGAAGTATGAGGACAAGAGAGACGAAATAACATACCATTTTTGTCACAAAACTCCTTAAATTAGTCATTTATGAATTCCCTCTCATTGTCACATTGTAAGCATTTAATAGACTTCTCAAATTAGGTTTGAATGAAAGTACTAAATTGCATGAAAATAGTGTGAACATGCAATTTTTTCCTAATGGGAAATGTCCATAGAAATTAGAGTAATCATCTAAAATAAGCATGTAATACTTATGACTTGCCGAACTTAAAACTGGTGATGTCCATAAGTCACTATGCATGATATCAAATGGCATAATAGTGTTTGAAGTAGATAAAAAGAAAGGTAGTTTAACATGTTTCCCAAAAATACAAGATTGACAAACATGAGAACCCAAAGATTGTTTACAAGCAATAAATTTATTCTTTCTAATAGAATTTAACACATGTGCTCCCGGGTGTCCCAAACGATTATGCCATAACGTAGGAGAAAGAGCATCAAAAGTTGACGGAGAGGTGGCTTGGTTGTTGTTGGTGGTGGTGATGGGATACAAATCCCCAATGCTAGTACATCTCATTAGTGGCATCCCCGTCTGAATGTCCTTCACAGAAAATCCAAAAGGATCAAATTCTACAGAAACATTGTTGTCTGTGGTGAACCGACGCACAGATACCATGTTTCTAATAAGTTTGGGTGCATGTAGGACATTATTTAACTGTAAAGGTGGGCAAGGGGATAAAGTTTTAATTGCCAAATACAATGAATTGGAATTTCGTGTCACTGCCAACCACAATATTTTTATTATTGCTCATATTAAAATAAGACGATAGAGTACCTTGAGATGCTGTCATGTGTGAGGTTGCCCCCGTGTCCATGTACCATCTGTCATCGGGACCATTGAGAGTCATAGTGTTCATGTCTTACTCGATGTCCGTTGGAACATAACTAGAAGAAGATGGTACATGGGCTGAAAATGCTTGATGTGGACGGCTGCCAAGGACCTCGGGTTGCCGGGTTGGTGGGGTTGGCCTGGTCCACTAGGCTGTGGGGTACCTGCAGGGAGGGGTCCACTATTGTTGGGTCCAGCTTCACGGAGAGAACTGCCCCCACTACCCGTTGTTGTGGTACTGCTGCGGCTGCCAGGGGGTCGGTTCTGCCCTTGCTGCCCGCGGCTATTGCCTCCGCCGGAGTAGTTTCCTCCGCCACAGCCTCTCCCCTTCTACCATTATTTTTTCCTTTGTTATTGATGCGATTTTGACCCCGATTTGATCCATTGTTGTTGCAATTTGAACCACTGCCTGAACCAGAATTTTGAGGCCAAAATCATCTGTAGACGCGTTGGTGGAAATGAGGGTGGTGCCTAGATTGTTTGACGTCGTCGCCGCGTGTTTTAGTTTCCAGGTTTCTTCAAGAATCAACCTCGAACGAGCCTCATAAAATGATGGTAATGGATTACTTTGTTGAATAAACGTAGAAACTCCATCATAATGTTCATTCAAACCCGAAATTAATTGGATAACTAACCTTTGATTCGTCACCGGTGCACCAACGTTGAATAGTTGATCGGCAAGTATTTTTAACTCTTGACAAACTTGTTGTGTCGTCGAATCTGGTTCCAATAAGGTGTGCAAAAGGTCGTTCGATATGGTGTCATAAATCCATTGAAGGACAATAGCATCCAAGCGAGATCATAGAGCCGCATCAATAGTGGTGGACTTGTCGGTTTCCATGACACCCGATTGAGGCTTTGTAGGAAGAATATGGTCAATGACTTGGTATGTGCGGTAATGAATTTTAAATAACTCCGCTCAAGATGAATATTGCCCTTTTTCCATCTCAAGAATTACCGAAATGAAGTTCTTGACGTTATTTACGGTAAGAGCGGGATGGAATTTGTTTTGGTCGGCCATTATTACCCAAGAGAAACAAGAAAAGAGAAGGAGAAAATCGAAGAAAGAAGGAAAAAAATATTTAGGGCTGCCGGAACTAAGGTTCCGATGGGTGGGGGTGGTGGCCGACTGGTTTAGGGTATTTTATGGCTAGGGTTAATTTTTGGCTCTTGATACCATGAAGGAAATATTTTCCGTAATCATTTCATTCCATCATTGTAATATTATATACATCTTTACAAGACTTAATTTAGGCTACAATTATGGTAGAATATTTACACACTAAATATAAAATATTTACATTGATTATAGAAATAATTATTAGAAGAGAATTAATAAACAAGAAACTCAAAAACTGAATATAGTTGAAAAAAAGACAAACATCAAATGGAAATGCAGAAGAAGTTGAATTCCCTTAAATTGAGTAGGGTTGCTCCTTTTAAAAGGTTTCTAAATGATAAAATATTTTTCGTGTCTTTCATTTACAATATTAGCAATATATACACAAGTATACAAGCTGAAATTATGCAAATCATATCTCTAATCAGATCACTAATTAGTGCTAATCAAATCACTAAATATATACATTATTGAATATACACAGATTCTTACATAATATGTGTATATTTCTAATATACCCCTTTAGTCGAATCAGGAGGTTTGCGTACGTTGAGACTATCTCGAAAATCATCAAAGAGTTGCAGCGGGGGTCCTTTAGTAAAGATATCGGCAATTTGATAGCATGAAGGGACATGTAGGACTCGTACTTGACCACGAGCGTCACGTACGAAGTGTATATCCATTTCAATGTGTTTAGTGCGTTGATATTGAACTGGGTTGCTTGAAAGATATACCACACTAACATTGTCACAATACACCCATGTAACTTTTGTAACTGGACAATGAAGTTCCAAAAGTAAGTTCCGAATCCAGCAAGATTCAGAGACGACATTAGCCACCCATCAATATTCGGCCTCAGCAGTAGATCGAGACAAGGTAAACTGCCTTTTCGTAGACCAAGATATCAAGTTATCTCGAAGATAAACAAAATAATCAGAAGTTGATCGTCTAGTGTCCGGACATCCACCTCATTCTGCGTCAGTGTATGAGATGATTTTACTTATCGAAGAGGGGTAAATATGAAGACTGAATTCGAGAGTACCCAGAATGTAGCAAATGATTCGCTTCAAAACGGACATGTGTTGGGTTCTTGGGTTGTGCATAAATAAACATACTTGTTGAACCGCATATGAAATAATTGGTCTAGTAAATGTCAAATATTGCAAGGCGCCGGCTAAACTAAGATACTCAGTTGGATCATGGTAGGGATTACCTGAGGAAATAATTAGTTTTGCTTTCGCGTCTACAGGTGTATGAGATGATTTGCAGGAAGACAAACCGGCTCGTTCAATAATTTCTTCTGCATATTTCTTTTGTGAAAGAAATAAACCACATGAATGTCGGGTGACAGAGATACCCAAAAATAGCTTAGTGGACCCAAGTCTTTCATAGCAAATGCAGAACCAAGTTTAGACATGATGGACTATTGATGTGCATCTGAAGAAGCAGCCAGGATGATATCATCCACATAAAGAAGAATATATGCCATAGTTGTGCCTCGACGGTAAATAAATAGAGAATGATCTGAAGTGCTGTGAGAGAAACCCAGTGTAGCCACATAATCAGTGTTTTGCTGGTACCAAGCACGAGGGGCTTGCTTAAGCCCATAGAGAGATTTTTTGAGCAAGCATACGTAATGAGGGTGTCAAGGATCACAAAAACTCGGTGGTTGATACATATAGACAGTTTCATTGAGGTTTCCATGCAAGAAAGCATTTTTTACATCAAGCTGAGTAAGACACCAGGATTTTGACAGTGCAATGCTAAGTACCGTCTGAATAGTTGTTGGTTTAACCACCAGACTAAAAGTTTCACCACAATCTACACTAGTTTGTTGTCCTGCATAATTACCTATAAGGCGGCCTTTAAAATGAGCCGTCATACTACTTTTTATGCCTGAAAATCTACAAAATTCAAATAATATTAGCATTAGATGGTTGTGGCACCAAGTCCCACGTCTTATTTTTAATAATAGCATTGTATTCATCTTTCATGGCCATTTTCCAATTATGATCGTTTAATGCATGAATATGATTTGTGGGCAATGGAGAAATGGAATTTTTTGTAGCATGGTGAAAATTAAGCAGTCTTCTAGGTTTAAAAATTCCATGTTGGGCTCTCTTGGACATTTGAGGAGAATGGGGAGGATTCAGATGTGGGCTGATTTGAATAGATTGTTGGGCGGGTGTCGTACTTTGCGGTGTGGGTTGATTTGGAGTGGGTTGAATTGGGCTGGGGTGTGATGAATTATTGTCTATTGGCCCTTCTAGTGATTGGGCCAGTGTTGGTGGGGTAGAAGGGGCCCGAGTAGGAGAAATAGGAACGACAGTTTCCTGTTACTGGGTCAGCTTATGAGATGAAGGATGAGTTTGCATTTGGTGGGCTTGTGTGGGGGTATTTATTGGGTTTGTATGGTCCCCTAAATTTGGACTTTGAGATGTGGATGTAGGTTGTATAAGATAGGGAGAGAGAGATAGGTCTGCATCCAGAAACTCATAAGTTGAGGAATGAGTAGCTTGTAATTTGGAAAAAGGAAATATTTTCTCATAAAAAATTACATGTCTCGAAATAATTATTTTTCGACTCGATAAATCATAACATTTATAACCTCTATGATTTGCTGGATATCCCAAGAAACACAAGATGTTGATCTAGCTTGCAATTTATTTTGAGAAGTGGAGAGAAGTAATGGATAGCATAAACACTCAAAAAACCCGAAGATGAGAGTACGATGGATCTTTTTGATAGAGAATTTTTGTGGGTGTTTGATATGCACGTTTTTTGTTGGGAAGTATGTTGAGTAAATAGGTAGTCATTTGTAGTGCATTATGCCAAAATGAAGGAGGTAGAGAGGCACGAGCAAGAAGAGTTCGGGTGATATTATTTATGGTCCGAATTTTCCTTTTAACTTTTCCATTTTGGGAAAATGTATGAGGGCAAGAAAATCTAAAGCTCATTCCATATTGTTCACAAAACTTTTGAAAGGGCCTATTATTATATTCCCTCCTATTGTCACATTGGAAACACTTGATTTCCCTTTCAAATTATGTTTTGATATACGTGTGAAAACATAGAAACATGGAATATACTTGAGATTTATTAGCAATTGGAAAAGTCTATAAAAATATTATAAAGTCATCAAGAAATAAAACATAATAACGATGACCACCCGAACTGAGGATAGGTGACGTCCAAAGGTCACCGTGCATAATATCAAATGGCAAAGAGGTTAATGATAACGAGTCATAAAACGATAGTTTAACTTGTTTCCCAAGGGGACAAGAATGACAGAAAAAATTTCCCAAAATTTATTACACATAATGAAATTATTCCGACGAATGGAACTTAAAATAAGAGCTCCCGGATGTCCTAAATGATTATGCCATAATTCGAGAGATAAAGCTGCAAAAGTAGAAAGTGTTGATAGTCCAAAATAAAGTGTTGTGGTTATTGGATATAGGTCACCCACGCTGTCACACCTCATTAAATGCATCCCCGTCTGAATATCCTTCACAGAAAATCTGAAAGTGTCAAATTCAACAGTAACATAATTATCAATTGTGAATTTTTTGACGGAAACAAGATTTTTAATTAATTGTGGGGCATGCTACACATTTTTTAAGGTTAAGGGAGGATGGGGTTTAGGTAACAATGCATTTCCACATACAATAATTGGAATTGTATGGCCACTACCAACTGTAATATTACGATTATTACTCTTTTTTAAATAAGACGTAAGATTACCTCTGTTTGCAGTCATGTGAGATGTAGCCCCGGTATCCATGTACCATTGATCATCCGGAGGGGCAATTGACAGAGTATGCATGGCTTGTTGAATGTCAGTTGGTGCGTATATGGGATGGGCCGACTAGGCTGCTGCTACATGGGCCTAAGGTGGTCTGGGCCCTAAAATTTATTGTTGGCGTGGCTCATTTCTATTATGAAATTGGGCTGGTGCAGTTAGGTATAGGCAAGGCGGACTGGGCCAATGTTGCCAAGGCCCATACACCTGCGGATAGGCCCAGTTCATAGAATAAAAATTGGGTTGTTGCCCTACACCAGTCTGTTGCCCCTATTTCCCTATGCCACCACGATTGCCTCCACCTCCTCTACCGCCGCGACCAGTGGAGGGACGATTGTTATTCCTTCTATTTTCGCCCCGATTTCCACCGGAATTTCCACCCACATTATCGTGAGTCATGTGCAAGGCAGAGTTATCAGTGGTATTTGCGGTAGCCTTTTTCGCTCTTGTCGTTTCTTGCAAAACGAGCATGGATCGGGCTTTGTAAAAGCGGGAAGGGTGTCTCCATGGCGAATCTGAGACCCAACAGTTAAGTAGGCCTCCGTTAGACCCGAAACTAGTTGGAGTACCAATCTTTCATTCGACACGGTGGCGCCGACGTTGGATAGCTGGTCTGCTAGGGATTTGAGGTGTTGACAGTATGAAGAGGCATCCGAGAAATTTTCCATCTGGACTGCTAAGAATTCCTGTTTGAGATAGAGGGCTCGGGAATTCTTGTTGTCGGAAAATATGTCTTTTAGCTGATTCCATGCGATTTCGGCCGTGGAGTCTCGTTCAAGGATGGTGTTGAGAAGATCTTAGAAAATGGTACTGTAGATCTATTGTAGAACAATGGCGTGAATACGTAACCACAGTTCGGGATCTGTTTCTTTGAGAGATAGGGGAACCCGACTTCTTCGATGGAGAGATGTGGTCTAGAACTTTGTAAGCTCTAGCATCGATTTTGAATAATTTCGACCATGTGATATATTGACCCTTTTCAATATCAAAGGTGACTTTGATAAAGTTGTTGATGTTCGAAACTGCAAGAGCAGGGTGAGGAGGAAGAATAGAAGGGGAAGGTATTTTTGGGTCGAATGTTTGTTCAACAAACATGGCTTATTGTCGGAACAGGGGAGCTTGAAGAAGACGAAGAAGCAGAAATGGTCGACGGCAAAGAGAGTTGGTCGACGGATTAAAGTATGGATTATCTAGACTCTTGATACCATAAAAGATAAAATGTTTTCCGTGTCTTTCATTTACAATATTGGAAATATATACACAGTATACAAGCTGAAATTATGCTAATCATATCTCTAATCATATCACTAATTTGTACTAATCAAATTACTAATTGGTGCTAATCAAATCACTAAATATATACATTATTAAATATCCACAGATTCTTCTGAGAGTTATTAAATATCCAATAAGAGGAAACTAACTCTCATTGGGGTCTTTTTTATTTTAAGATAACTACCAAATATGAAGATAACTTCCACGTTCCTAGATTTTCTACCCATGTCAAACCACTCTCATTCATCTCAAAGGGTTCATAACCGCAACTTTAATCCATAAGAATCATCAGAAACTTCTCGTTTGCTGTTTATCTTCTTCAGTTCTGGTTTTTTTTTCTTTTCAACCTTCTTTCTTTTCTCTGCATATATCTATTTGTTTGAGTAGCAATTGCTTTCCTAGATATAAGCTGCTCAACTATCGTAATACAACAATATGGAAGAGGAAATTACTGATCGACTCCAAAAATTTGTCTTAACGGAAGAAGAAAAGGATGCTGTAGAGACTGATATTCCGGATATTAAGACAAGTTTACAACTGTGAAGTGAGCATTCTGGGCAAAATCATAGCATACAAGGAAGTTAGTTTTCAAGGTGTAAAGAATACCATGCCGATAGTTTGGGGAAACCCGTTGGGACTGCGAATTAAGAAGATCGAGAAAAACTTCTTCCAATTTATATTCAGGAACAAGGAGAGCATGAACAAGGTCTTGTTTGGTACTCCATGGTTGTTTGATAGGTATCTTTTAAATGTTCATGAATGGGAACCGGGACTAAGGAGCGACTCACCGGTTTTTAACGTTTGTGCCCTGTGGATACAAGTATGGAGCATTCCATTGCATTGGATGTCACCGGAAGTAGGCAGAAAAATAGGACATGCGTTAGGTGGAGTGACGGACATTGTCATTCCTAAAAATGGTAACAGAGAAGGTAGACACCTAAGAATCTCAGTGATGATGAATATAAACAAGGCGCTACCTCGGGGGAAACTGATTAAGCTTGGATATGAATCTAAATGGGTGGAATTTAGGTATGAAAATCTACCTTATATCTGCTACTACTGTGGAGTGTTAGGACATAATGAAAAAAATTGTTTCAAGAGATAGGAAGATATTCGTTCGGGACAGCTAGCCAGCGATCAGATTGGTACGTGGCTAAGGGCTGAAACTCATATGAACTTTAGCGAACATCCAAGACGTCAAGTGAGGACAGAAGAATTAGAGGGACATGATCAACTACTTATGCATCTCTCAACTGGGAATAGAGTTGAGGGCAATTACCGAATGGCGCAACCTTTCGACGAGGGAACAGGATCCTCTGAAACTCGTCATAAATTGGGGGAAGATAGGCATAATACGCTGGATAACAGAAACTCGCAAGGGAAAAAATTGCTAAATTGTGATAAGGGTGCTACGACATATCGGAAACCGGTTGATCACATCGAACCAATATTTTATGGGAATCAACAGGAAGTTCATATTGCAGCAAGTTAAACAGTGAACCAGATAAATGACAACATGGCAGTAGATTCACTGCCTCCAGTTAATAATCCCACAAAAGAGAAAATGCAGCAGTTCGATGAGAAGAAGGAACCTGTTTTCGATGATACGTTAGCAGGACGAGAAGCTCGAGAGCTATATATTTTATCAAAGATGGGCTTTGGTGACACCATTGAAGAAGGAGATTTTGAGAGATATTTCGAGAGGATGGCGGCTGCTTCTCGACAAGCAGAGCCTGCTGATTTTTTAAAGATACAACAAGAAGAATCAAACGTGGAAAAACTGTCCGAGCAGGTATGTTCCATCCCAATTCATAGTTCTGATAAAATTCCTCCCAAAACAGTGTTAAACGAGGAGAAATTTTTTGGTGTGACAGAAAACGTTGTTAGCAGTAATAATCAGAAGCAAGTTACA
The DNA here is from genome assembly GCA_029783415.1 of Anisodus acutangulus. Taxonomy (NCBI): domain Eukaryota; kingdom Viridiplantae; phylum Streptophyta; class Magnoliopsida; order Solanales; family Solanaceae; genus Anisodus; species Anisodus acutangulus. The sequence continues at coordinate 34,245,080 of CM056511.1, read as the reverse complement.
ACTAAGGTAGAGAGGAATAAGAGTTGAAAACGTTTAGCTAGATCTAATGTCGGTACGGAAGGTACTGGTAAAAATAAGAAAATTGTTGGAATCAATGATAACTTGGTTGATGTTGAGGTTACTGATTTGTGTAGTCGATATGTCGGGGATAAACGGAAAGGTGATAATGATCAGATTCTTGATATAGAAGTTAAAAAAAAAAAAAAAAGTGTGGTGGATCGGGAGGCCAGCCCAAAATGGCTTCCCTCCTCTCAATGAAGGCATTGGTGTGGAATTGTCGAGGACCGGGGGTCCTTGACAATTCCCTTTTTGAAGGAGACATTATGTCTTCACTCCCCGAGCATGATATTTTTAAGTGAAATTAAAAATCGTGAAAGAACAGTGTTGAGAATCCAGAGACAACTTAATATGAAGCACGCTATTATTGTGGATCCGGTGGGATTATCTGAACGATTATGCTTATTTTGGAATGATGATGTCCAGGTATGTCAATCTCATTCATCCTCCTTTTACATTGAAACTTATATACATGATGTGGTTTCTGATTATAAATATTGGTGTGTTTTTCTATATTTAAGTACTGATAAATCTACTCGTAGGAATCAATTGCAAGAACTTAGTGCCAAATCGAGTAGTTGGGGATCACTATGGGTAATGGCGGGTGATTTTAATGATATTATTGATAATTCAAAGAAGTCAGGGGGTAGGATTACAGAGACTACATCCTTTAGAGATTTTCGAGACTTTTTATGGAATATTGGAGTTGTAGATTTAGGTTTTAATGGAAAACCTTGGACTTGGTGGTATTTCAGAGAAAATGATGGTATTATTCATCAAAGACTCGATAGAGTAATAGGTTTCCCAGATTGGAGACTAGAATTTAATCAAGCAAATATTCTTCACTTAGAAACATAGACTTCTGATCATACTGATTTTCTAATGAATACGGAACCTAGCCTTATAAGAAAGAAGAAAAGGTTTTATTTTGATAAAAGATGGAGCGAAAAAGAAGAAGTGAAAGTGACTATAGAGCGTTCATGGAATAGATATACGGGAGGGTTTGAACAATCAAAGGTTAGCTTTAAATTAAAAAAGTGTTGAGCCTCATTACTTGCTTGACTTCGAGGGGGAAAGGAAAATTCTAGGAAACAAATTCAAGGTATTAAGGATAGAATTGCAGATCTTAGAAACGATTCTAGGAATTGTGATACTAATTAGCTGAAATTGCTTAGGAAGGAATTAGGGCAAGCGTATAAGGATGAAGAAGCTTATTGGAAGAAAAAATCTAGAGCTCTATGGCTTCAGGAAGGCGACAAAAATATCTCTTTCTTTCATATGAAGACCATCCAGAGGCGTAAGTGTAATAGTATTAAAGGGCTTCAATTAGACGATGAAAATTGAGTATCTGAGCATAGGGATATTGTGAAGGAAGTAGAGAGATTTTACAATCATTTATTCACTACCTCTAGACCTATTAATTTTGATCCCATTTTGAGTTTAATTCCTCCTTTAGTGGATAATACAATTAACAATATGCTTATTAGAGATGTCACAAATGACGAAATTAAAAAGGTTGTTTCCGATATGCATCCCCTAAAAGCACCGGGTGTGGATGGTATGACTCTTTTTTTCTTTCAAAAATATTGAAATATTTTATCTGGTGATATTTGTGAAACTGTTAAAAGTTTCTTTCATTTAGGTTATCTACTATCTTCTTGGAATCAAACTCTTATAACTTTGATCCCTAAAGTGAAAAACCCTAGTGTCATTAGTCAATTTAGACCCATAAGCTTATGTTCTATGGTGTATAAAATTATTGCTAAGGTTAATGTTGCGAGACTCGAAACATATCTCCCCAATACTCTTTCTTCTAATCAATCTGCTTTTATTGGAAAAAGACAAATCGTGGATAATGTTGTTCTAGCTCATGAATTTATTCATCTTTTGAAGAACAAAACACGAGGGAAGAAAAAGTATATGGCTCTTAAACTAGCTATGGACAAAGCATACGATAGAGTAGAGTGGTTTTATATCCAAAAATTACTTCTTAAAATGTTCTTTCATGAGAATTTTGTCACTTGGATTATGCAATGCATTACTACCCAGACATATGGGTTTAATGTTAATGGTGATATAGCATGGGAAGTGAAACCTACTAGAGGACTAAGGTAAGGGGATCCTCTATCCCCCTTATTTGTTTTTTGATATGTGTAGAAGATCTTTCTAGAATTCTAAATCAAGCGGAAGTACTTGGGGATATACAAGGTTTAAGTTTAGTCAGAGGTGGACCTACTATTAACCATCTATTCTTCGTTGATGACTCATTTATTTTTGTAAGGCTAATGTTAAAAATGCTGCAAAAATTGCTGAAAATTTAAGAACTTATGAAGGATGTTCGGGTCAAAATGTGAATTTTGATAAATCAGCTATATTATTTAGCAAGACTACTTCTGAAATTGAGAAAGATGAAATTATTGCGGAGCTAGGACAATTACAAAGAAGCAACTTGGAGTTATATTTGGGTTTACCTGTGGTAGTTGGAAAATCGAGGAAAAATGCTGGAATTTATTAAAGATAGAGTCAAGGCTAAAATAAAAGGTTAAAAAAATATTTTCTTAAACCCTACAGGAAAAGAAATGATGCTTAAATTTGTCTTATCTGCGATCCCTTCTTATGCTTTATCATGTTTTCAATTTTTGGATACTTTGTGTAAGGAGATTACTATTATTTTCTCTAATTTCTGATGAGGTCATGATGATGATAGGAGAAAGATGCATTTTGAAAAATGAGAATTTTGACTTAAGAAGATTCTCTACTTTTTAAAATTCTCAAAAGTAAGTATTTTAAACATACGTCTTTTCTTAAAGCCACTTGTTCTTATGCTAGCTCATGGATATGGAAGAGTATTATTTGGGGTAGAGATCTCTTACAAAAAGGTATTAGATGGAGGGTAGGTTCTGGTGATAGTATTAAAGTTTGGATGGATCCTTGAATTTCCAATTCATGTGGGTTTAGACCTAGCCATTGTCAAGCGCAAATAGACTTAGAGTTAAAAGTGAAAGATCTTATAGACCACAATATTCACACTTGGAGGATGTAAGATTTACGAAATTGGTTTTGTGAGGACGATATTCATGCAATAGTGTTTATTCCTATATCTACCATTGGGTCATCGGATAGGATTATTTGGTATCATACTAAATCTAGCAATTATGAAGTAAAATTGGGATACTATTTAGCTAGAGAAATTATTAGATGTTGAGAAGTTAGCAATGATAGACCTCAATCGAGTAATTAATCTTTTTTTTTAATTCTGGGATTTCTTATGGTCTACGAATATAAAATATATATAAGCATTTTATTTTTAAATGTATTATGAATGTGCTACCTATTGATCATGTTATTTTTAAAAGATTAAAACATAATTGTGATGTGTGTAAGGTTTGTGGTATGGAAAGTGAAACTATTGATCATGTGTTATTTAGGTGCCCTAAAGCACAATTGATTTGGAGAATCTGTCCTACCATAAAGTATTCCTATTTCCTGAAGAAAGCATTTGTTCCTTGATCTCTAAGATATTTCATAAAACTCTATATGGATCCCCCATGGGTGCAGTATTCTTCGAAAAAGTGCGGGCTGACTCGGAGACCTGGGACCTTGGCTTAGTAGTGAATGAAGGGAATTCCCGTAATGTGGTACGGTAGAAAGACAATGTCATTGAAGGGCATAATATAGGACTGCTCACCTATGTAAAGACATTGAATTAGTTCTTAGTGAAAGAGGTCTCGAGTCAAGGAAGAAAAACCAAGCTCTGTCAGTCAGACCTCCTCAACCCGTTCAATTTCTTATTGTTTCCCAACCAGCTTTGAGAATAAATAACCATATGTATAGAACCAATTTCGAGATTGGGCACAATATGAAAGATCTTTGAAATCCTTGATAGTCTGGAAAGGGAACGCGAATCTAGCTACCCCCATCCATGGATAGAGGCTAGACAGGTTCAAAACTTAGTTCTTCCACGCCTGGGAAGGGATATAGGGTTTATAGTAGTCAACTAGAAGTCGAAGACTACTGGCCTGAGAGAAGGCGACCTCTCTCGGGAAATATGAACCAATTGCTCTTCATTATTTTTTATTTTAGTTTTTTTTCCAGGGGTCCAGAAGGCTAAAAGGTGGGGGAGAAGGAAGTCGAACCTTTAAAAAGCTGGAGGACTTTGTACCATCCATTCAAGTGTGGTTGGATTCTATTCAACAGCCCAAGGACTTAAGAGCCAAAGGAAGAGGGATGTTGGATTGAACAAGGCATTCGCGTTCTATGGGATCTCTCGTTAATTGAGAAAGTCTGCTTTTGGTCAAGACATCACTCTCTCCTCTCTCAGTTCAATTGCTATTCGCTAGTCAACTCATGTTAAAGTGCGCCCGTTTGAGTCGGAAAGCGTATCGGCTATTTGAGTAGCGAAAGGGCCGTTTGCAACATATTATTTATATAATAATAGATAGATAGATAATACTATATTATGTATCTCTCTATAAACAAAAAGAAAAAACAAAATCAAGAAAATCTTTTTTGGAGAAAATTCTTCTCCTTTGAGCAGTAACGAAGGATCAATTGAGATCGCTTCAAATTGGACAAAATCTCTAATTTTTATCATGCTATTCTAGTATATGCATACAAACTGTATTGGGTTATGAAAAGAATTATTTTGTTTACAGTCTCATCTATTCTGATAAGCCTTACTTTGTAACCTTAGCCTCCCTCTCTTTATAGTTTTCTAGTTCGACTAAGTGACTTCGTAACCTCAACCTACTTTTTTGCTTACTGTAGCATAGGCCTTCGCCACTTCAAACGGGCGCTAGTTTGTCACGACCCAAACCGGAAGGCCGCAATGGGCACCCGAACCCCACCCGCTGGGTACCGCTAATCGTACATCCAATACCTAATCGTAATTATATACAGGCTAAGCCAAAAAATCATTATAGAAAATCTTAATCAGAAATTCAATTCATATATACATACCCATACCAAGGCTGACAAGGCCAGACATGACAACTAACCACAGGACACCTGTCTACAAGCCTCTAGGAGTAGCAACATCAAAGGTCGGGACAGGGCCCTGCCATACCCATATATACAAGCAAAAGTACCGTACCAAAATTAGACTAACACTCCGAACAAGGGAAGTGCTCCAAAAATCCACTGGACCCGAAATCAACCAACGTGAATCGTCACCTTCCTTAACTGAACCTGCGCGCATGAAACGCAGCGTCCCCCGACAAAAGGCACGTCAGTATGACTGATATACTAAGTATGTCAGGCATGAACAATAGAATAACAGGGATATAACAACAACTGAAACAGAAACAACTGACCAACAGTAAATACCTCTGAGGGCCCTAACACACATGCCTAAATATTATGCACAATGCAATATACTTATACACCGGCCTCATCGGGCATCTTTCTTACCATAATAGCCTCTGTGGGCACCATACCATGTAATGATTAATGAATGTATGCATAATGCAAATGCGTTATACTAATGTCCACACATGAATCCTCCCATAACTGCATCTGTAGGCGTTAGGTTATATCGCCACACAAGGGCATCACATCATATTGGTCTCTTCGGGCTCTTTCGTGATAGTCTGTACCAACTGCAGGTGGTGTGCGTATATAACACCTTTTCCATTTCACATTCCCCGTACATATATATATATATAATATTTACCATATAGTAGTGTGCATAGCACAAGTGGTCCAGGGTAATATATGAATATAATGCAAATGAAAATGCATAAATGACAATAAAATATTTTCCTGAATTTACCGGATAACATATTATCCTTGTACCTTCGGTTAACGCCATAAATCTTAACATTTTTTATGTGTGCCTTAATAACGACTTAGACACATATTTAGACATGCTTTTAGCATAGGAATCAATAACACGAATATTCTTAACTGTCACGACCCGACCCGACGGGACGCGACTAACCGCCCTAATGACGTCATTACACTAACCTGTCACACATAATCCAACTAACACTTAAAGAGTCTGAAATCCGACAACATAACACTGCAATAACAACATATGCCAGGGTAGGCAAGCCGACAAGGCTGCCTTTACCCCCGAATGTACCTGCCTAATGAGGAGTCACCACTCGCCAACACAATACAACAGGCAAGCCAACAAGGCTGCCACTAGATAATGTCATATATACACGGGGACACCCCAACACAGAGTACAATAGCATCACTGACCAAAACAGAGTTATGACCCTTACATAAGTACAACCCACAACTGTCTACAGACCTCTACAAGAAGGATAACTACATATGACGAGACAGGGCCCCGTCGTGCCCCTAAATATACAAAATTCAAAATAATAGGGTTCTGTACCCAAAATGACAAAGCTCTGAATAAAAGGAGCTTCCCAACCTGCTGAGTAGGAACCTAAGCCTGAGGTTCATCAAACTGAAAACCTGTACCTGTAGGCATGAAACGCAGCCCCCCGAGGAAAGGGGTGCAGTACAAAATAATGTACTGAGTATGTAAAACATGAAGATGTAAAAGAGATCATAAGTAGCCAACAGAAAATAGGAGATCAGTATAAAAATCAGGATCCAAATCCAACTGTGCCATAAACAATAAAAGTCAGTTGCCTTATAAAAATGAGAGTCAAGTCAAGAAAACATGAGTGCCTGTCCATATACATATATATATATCTGTAACGTAACCCGTCCCACTAGTGAGGGACTCGGTGGAATCATATCGTAACCCGGCCCATGCTGGGACTCGGTAAAGTCATATCGTAACCCGGCCCATGCTGGGACTCGGTAAAGTCATATCTCATCTATGGATCCATCCTACGTAACCCGGCCCTCTAGTGAGGAACTCGGTGAAAAATGCAAGGCTGTGCACGAACATAACCCCGCCCGGGACTCGGCGAGGTGAAGTGGTAACACTTAGCACGAGTAGATATCATGAGAAACCATATGCAAGTAAAAATTATCATTTGACTCTCAATAAAATCATTATAATAATGTCATAATAAACTCTTTGCTGAAAAATCATAGGCACTTCTCATAACAATCCTCTTTAGGAATTAAACTGTATAAGAATCATGTACGTCCGCCGTACCTTCATTAAATAAAAATCATGCCAAATAAAGAAGGAATAGTTCACATACCTTTTAGACGAACTAATCCACCCAATATTAGAATATGCATCGCTATAGAACTTCAACCTATAATAATGGTAATACGTTCGTCAATTCTATGATTACTAGCATACTTTATATCGAATAACGACTTATTATTCTATAAAAATTCGGGCAACACTTCCCCTGTTTATACATGTTTCCACAACTTCCAAACGAGGCTAATAACATCAATAACCAAGCACCAATTAAGGGCACAACCAAAACAACAATAAAGGGAATTTACACACCCACTTCTTATGTAAATTTAGCCTCTTAATCCACCTTAAAAATAGCCCACAAAACAGTCCATATCCAACAACAACGAGGGTAGAATGTGAAGCCTTTCTACACCTTTCTACACCCTTATTCCTTTAGGACTTACATTAGCAATTACCACACTTAAACATCCATAATGGTAACTAAATTTTTAGCATTATAACACCACAAAACAGTCCCTAAAACAGTCCATATACATCACAACATGTCCAACAATTTCATGCAAGTTCTTAGCCACAACATGTCATAATTCCATAACTCTTATCTTAACTCCTAAAATCCAATTTCGTATTTCAATACTTTCATATAACTAATTCCAACTAAATATCAATGTTTCCTTTCAATTTCAGCATGCATTTAGTGAAAATAATAACAACAATAACCAACGAATCCAATAACACCAAAATCTGTCCCAAATTGGCAACTAGCCCAAAATTGTCACATGCAACGCTTAAATTCTAATTTCTCCTTAACACAAATTCATTACCTTAATTCTAACAACATGCATTCCAATTATATCATAGAAAGAAGAATTTTATACCTCAAATTCGTCCCAAAACAGTCCGTAATTTTCTGCCCACTGTTTGTCCGAAAATCCCCACTGTTTTCGTATTTCTTTTCCTTTTTTGTTCACTTCTTCAACTCCAATTGACATGCAAGTGTTCTACAAGGTTAAGCCATCATCCCTACACGTTTTTCTTCCAAATTTTCATCCCAAAAATTCGAAATTTCTGGGCTACAGTTTCGGCCAGCAGTGGTTGTTTTTGCCACTGTTTTTTGTGTTGTTTTGCTTCTAATTTTTTGTGGAAAATGTAGTCTAGGAAGAAAAGATAAAAATCTTAAATTGGGTATGGGGTTGGGGGTGATTTTCGACCAGCAAGGGGGGTGGGTTTGGAGAAGAGATGTGAGGTTTTTGGTTAAGTTTAGAATGAAGATGAAGAGGTGAGTGTAGGTATATAAAAAATCTGATTTTTCCTTTTTACACTTTCCCCCCAAGTTCCTCAATTAATAAATCTTAAACCCACCTCTTTTGATTCCCGAGAATTTCATAAGCCTCGTATCATCAATGTCATAATTTTATAATACAATACTATTCCATAACTCCATTGGAATAAATTCAACTACTAGGATTAATTCTCGTCGTCACGTATATAGCACTAAAGAAAAACTATTCCGGGATAACATCCGTTTATACACTAATTTCTCGTATTAATATATGTAAGTGCTCCTTATATTCAATATCCGAATCTTACTTCCTTAATGACATTCTTAATTATCATCTTAATCTTACGAGGTGTAACATACTTCCCCCCTCAGAAACATTCGTCCTCGAATTTTCATAATAAGTCTAATGCTAGAAATTTTTTGGTAGAGTCTCCTTTATAACTATGCCTATCCGCCTATATTCAGCAAACCAACAGATGCCACACAGGGCCACAATATATCACACATATGCAATTCACCAATTACAATAATCAAATGGGGAGTTGAATTAAGTTACCTGGAGGCACAGGGAACAAATAAGGATACTTCTTCTTCATCTCATCCTCTGCCTCCCAAGTCATTTTCTCCCTATTGTGGTTCCTCCATAATACCTTGACGGAAGCCACATCCTTCGTCCGTAATCTCCTGACCTGGCGATCAAGTATGGCTACGGGGCTTTCCTCATAGGACAACTCCTCTATCACCTGGACGTCATCTACTGGGAAGACTCTGGAAGGATCACCAATACACTTACGCAACATAGATACATGGAAGACTGGATGTACTGCTTCCAAATCAGGCGGTAGATCCAACTCATAGGCAACCTTGCCTATCCTATGAATGATCTGGTAAGGCCCGATGTACCTTGGGCTAAGCTTCCCTTTCTTGCCAAACCTCATCACACCCTTCATGGGTGACACCTTTAGGAACACCCAATCATCCACCTGAAACTCTAAGTGTCGACGTCGATTATCAGCATATGACTTATGTCGACTCTGTGCTGCTAATAACCTCTCTTGAATGAGTTTCACCTTATCAACAAGCTTGCTGAACCATGTCTGGGCCGATCAACTTAGTCTCACCTACATTAAACCAACCAATAGGTGACTTGCACTTCCTCTCATATAAAGCCTCATACGGTGCCATCTGGATGCTAGAATGGTAGCTGTTGTTATAAGCAAACTCAATGAGTGGTAAATGGTCATACCAACTACCTCTGAAGTCAATAATACAGGCCCTCAGCATATCCTCTAATGTCTGGATAGTACGCTCTGCCTGCCTGTCCGTCTGAGGGTGAAATGTTGTGCTGAGACTCACTTATGTCCCCAATCCCTTGTGGAATGATCTCCAGAAGTTAGCTGTAAACTGAGCTCTTCGGTCTGATATAATAGATATGGGAACCCCGTGCAGTCTCACTATCTCCCTGATGTACAGCCTATCATAGCCCTCAGCTGAGTAAGTAGTCCTCACTGGAAGAAAATGGGTTGATTTCGTCAGCCTATCCACGATAACCCATATGGAATCACACTTCCGCTGAGTGCGAGGTAAGCCTGTAATGAAGTCCATATTGATCACTTCCCACTTCCAAGTCGGGATCTTAATCTCCTGTAATAATCCACCAGGCTTATGATGTTCAACCTTAACCTGCTGACAATTCGGGCACTGGGCAACAAATTCTGCTATGTCTTTTTTCATGCTATCCCACCAATACAAGCATCTAAGGTCATGGTACATCTTTGTCGACCCTGGATGAATGGAATAACGGGCATTGTGTGCCTCTCCCATAACCTGTTGTCGTAGCCCTGCAACATCAGGTACACATAATCTGCCCTCATACATCAGCACATCATCAGGTGTAACCTCAAATAAAGTATTTCCCTTTCAGAGAGCTGCATCTCTATACCGGGCCAGAACCGGATCCTCATACTGACGTTTCTTTACCTCTTCCACGATAGAGGACTCAGCAACATTCCGAATAAGAACCCCGCTATCTCCCGAATCCGCCAACCGGACTCTAAGACTAGCTAGCTTGTGTATCTCACGAACCATCTTCCTTCTGTCTGACTGCACACCTGTCAAGCTACCCATGGATCTACGGCTAAGAGCATCTGCCACAACATTGGCTTTTCCCGGGTGGTACAAGATATCAACATCATAGTCCTTTAGCAACTCTAACCACCGCCTCTGCCGTAGGTTCAACTCCTTCTGCTTAAAGATATATTGGAGACTCTTGTGATCCGTATAAATATCAACATGAATCCCATACAAATAATGTCTCCAAATTTTCAAGGCATGAATCACCGCTGCTAGCTCCAAATCATGAGTGGGATAATTCTTTTCATGCTTTCTGAGCTGTCGGGAGGCATAAGCTATAACTTTGCCATGCTGCATCAACACACAACCTAGCCCAATACCTGAAGAATCACAATAGATGACATAACCATCCGGTCCCTCAGGAAGAGTCAGGACTGGAGCCGTAGTCAACTTATCCTTCAACAACTGGAAACTATGCTCACAGGCATCCGTCCACTAAAACTTAGCTGCCTTATGAGTTAGCCTAGTCAAAGGCGATGAGATCGAGGCAAACTTCTCCACAAACCTTCTGTAATACCCTGCTAGCCCCAGAAAACTGCGCACCTCAGTAGGTGTCGTAGGTCTGGACCAAGTCTTCACCGCCTCAATCTTCTGTATATGCACCCGAATACCATCAACCCCGATAATATGCCCCAAGAATGCCACCGAAGTCAACCAGAACTCACACTTGGAAAACTTGACATACAACTGCTGGTGCTGGAGGACCTTAAGTACCGTCCTCAAATGGCCTGCATGCTCCTGCTCTGAACGGGAATAAACCAGGATATCATCAATGAATATAATGACAAACATGTCTAAGAACGACCTGAATACCCGGTTCATCAAATCCATAAACACTGCTGGAGCATTGGTCAGTCCAAAAGACATCACCCTAAACTCATAATGTCCATATCGGGTTCTGAATGCTGTCTTTGGAATATCTGCCTCCCTTACCCGCACCTGATGATAACCTGACCGCAAGTCTATCTTCGAGAAGCACTTAGCACCCTGCAACTGGTCAAATAAATCATCAATCCTGGGAAGGGGGTACCTGTTCTTGATGGTTACCTTGTTCAGCTGCCTATAATCCATACTCATCCGCAGCGATCCATTTTTCTTCCTCACAAATAACACTGGTGCTCCTCATGGAGAGGTACTTGGCCTAATAAAGCATTTCTCCAACAAGTCTCTCAGCTGCTCCTTCAACTCCTTCAGCTCTGCAGGTGCCATTCTATAAGGAGGAATGGATATAGATTGGGTACCTGACAATACATCTACACTGAAATCTATCTCCCGCTCTGGAGGGAGACCTGGAAGATCATCTGGGAATACATCCGGAAACTCACTAACTACCGGGACTGACTGAAGAGCCGGTACCTCCGCTTCTGTATCCTGCACCCGAACCAAATGATAGATACAACCTTTTCTGACCATCTTCCTTGCCTTGAGGTATGAAATAAATTTACCCCTCGGCGATGCTGCATTCCCTTTCCATTCTATAACTGGCTCATCTGGAAACTGAAATCGAACCAACTTCTCTCTACAATCAACGTTGTCAAAACAAGAAGCCAACCAATCCATACCTATAATGACATTAAAGTCGGTCATATCCAACTCTATCAAATTTGCTAAGGTATGATGGTTATATATCACCACCGAATAATTTTTATACACACGCTCAACTATAACCGAATCTCCTACCGGTGTAGCTACCTCAAATAGTTCTATCGGCTCAGGTTCTATCCCTATTCTATTAGCAACAAGAGGGGATATGTAGGACAAGGTGGAACATGGATCTATCAAATCATATACATCACAGAAAAAGACCGATAATATACCTGTAACAACATCTGGTGACGCCTCCTGATCACGTCTACTGGCCAAAGCATATATGCGGTTCGAAGGACCGTCGGAACTAGAAACTCTGCAACGACCTCTACCACGGCCTGCTGGCGTCTGAATACCCCACCCGGTGGGGCGCATAGCCATAGATGACGACGAACCAGCACCCGACCTGGTAGGCCGAGCCATCCCATCTGAACCACCCATGTTGGGACACTCTCTCATCATATGGCCCTGACGGCCGCAAGAGAAGCAAACATCTGTGGTCGAACGACATTCCCCAATATGAAGCTTACCACACTGAGAGCACCGAGGATAAGATGGCCTCAACTGACTAGAGCCCATGTTCCTCTAAGAACCCGAAGCCATGGAGCTCTGTCCGGCTTCTGAATACCCGGGGCGGTCGAACCTCCTGCCCATAGACTGCAGAGGAGCACTCTGTGCTGGCTGAGATGAATATCTGACCTACTGCTGGAATTGTCTGCCTCGAGACTCACTGGAATAAGCTGCCGACCTAGCCCTCTTATGCTAGTCCCTGTCATGACCTCTGTCTGGCTGTCGCCCTCTATGTCGGTCCTCAACCCCTTGTGCATATGCCTGGATACGAGCAATATCCATACCCGGCTGAAGAGCCACCGCCATACAACCATCGATCCTGTAATGGTCCAGCCCCATCACAAAGCGATGCACCCTATCTGCCATAACTGCTACAATAGTGGGTGCGTATCTGGCCAATGAATCAAAATCCAGCCTATACTCACGAATGGTCCTGCCACTCTGCCTCAACTATAAGAATCTGTCCACTCTAGCTCTCCTCATCTCTGGAGGCAAAAAGTGACCAAGGAAGGCCTCTGTAAACTCATCCGATGTAGCTGGAGGAACATCCTCTCCCCTGGACAACTCCCAAGACTCATACCAGTTTGTAGCTATATCCCGCATCCTATACGAAGCCAAATCCACCGACTCAGTCTCCGAATCCCTGATTACCCTCAAGGTACGCTGCATCTGTCGGATAAACTCCTGCGGGTCATCCTCGGGCTGAGACCTAAAAAACTCTAGAGGGTTACAACTCAAGAAATCACGAACCACAAACCGCCGGACCTAGGGTCGACTTAGTCCCCTGTCATGCGGTTACGCCTACCACCAATCTAGTCGCCAGCCTAAACCGCATCTCTCATGGCCCTATCATCCGCCTCGATCAAAATCGGAGGCTCAGTCTTTGGGGCACCGGATACTGGTGATGTTGCCCCTTGAATTGGAGCCTCTGGTGGTGGCAACGAAGCAGAGCTTGTCAACTGGGGAATAGTCTCCGGCATAGACTGAGTACCGGACCTGGTAACTCTCTGAATCCGACTAGTAGCTCCCGCTGTAGGCTCGGCCTTCTGGGCTGCTATCGCCTTCTTTGGAGGCATAGCTATAAACATAGTAAGTCGTCAGAAAGGGATTATCCTAAGAACATAGCTCTATTGCACGATCTAAGAGATGAAAGAATATAAACCAATCCTAAATACCCTGCAGCCTCTTGCGTATAAGTACGGTGCACAACATACCCATACGCAAGACTCTACTAGACATGGTCTGTAGCCATTCCGAAGACTAACTGCTCTGATACCACTTTTGTCACGACCCGACCCGACGGGCCGCGACTAACCGCCCTAATGACGTCATTACACTAACCTGTCACACATAATCCAACTAACACTTAAAGAGTCTGAAATTCGGTATCATCACACTGCAACAACAATATATGCCAGGGTAGGCAAGCCAACAAGGTTGCCTTTACCCCCGAATGTACCTGCTTCCTGAGGAGTCACAACTCGCCAACACAATGCAACAGGCAAGCCGACAAGGCTGCCACTAGATAATGTCATATATACACGGGGACACCCCAACACAGAGTACAATAGCATGACTGACCAAAATAGAGTTATGACCCTTACATAAGTACACCCCACAACTGTGTACAGACCTCTACAAGAAGGATAACTACATATGACGAGACAGGGCCCCGTCATGCCCCTAAATATACAAAAGTCAAAATAATAGGGTTCTGTTCCCAAAATGACAAAGCTCTGAATAAAAGGAGCTTCCCAACCTGCTGAGTAGGAACCTAAGCCTGAGGTTCACCAAACTAAAAACATGTACCTGCGGGCATGAAACGCAGCCCCCCGAGGAAAGGGGGTCAGTACGAAATAATGTACTGAGTATGTAAAACATGAAGCTGTAAAAGAGATCATAAGTAGCCAACAGAAAACAGGAGATCAGTATAAAAATCAGGATCCAAATCCAACTGTTCCATAAACAATAAAAGTCAGTTGCCTTATAAAAATGAGAGTCAAGTCAAGAAAACATGAGTGCCTGTCCATATACATATATATATATATCTGTAACGTAACCCGGCCCACTAGTGCGGGACTCGGTGGAATCATGTCGTAACCCGGCCCATGCTGGGACTTGGTAAAGTCATATCGTAACCCGGCCCATGCTGGAACTCGGTAAAGTCATATCTTATATATGGATCCATCCTACGTAACCCGGCCCTCTAGTGAGGGACTCGGTGAAAAATGCAAGGTTGTGCACGAACATAACCCGGCCTGGGACTCGGTGAGGTGAAGTAGTAACACTTAGCACGAGTAGATATCATGAGTAACCATATGCAAGTAAAAATTATCATTTGATTCTCAATAAAATCATTATAATAATGTCATAATAAACTCTTTGCTGAAAAATCATAGGCACTTCTCATAACAATCCTCTTTAGGAATTAAACTGTATAAGAATCATATACGTCCGCCGTACCTTCATTAAATAAAAATCATGCCAAAGAAAGAAGGAATAGTTCACATACCTTTTAGACGAACTAATCCACCCAATATTAGAATATGCATCGCTATAGAACTTCAACCTATAATAATGGTAATACGTTCGTCAATTCTATGATTACTAGCATACTTTATATCGAATAACGACTTCTTATTCTATAAAAATTCGGGCAGCACTTCCCCTGTTTATACATGTTTCCACAACTTTCAAACGAGGCTAATAACATCAATAACCAAGCACCAATTAAGGGAACAACCAAAACAACAATAAAGGGAATTTACACACCCACTTCTCATGTAAATTTAGCCTCTTAATCCACCTTAAAAATAGCCCACAAAACAGTCCATGTTCCAACAACAATGAGGGTAGAATGCGGAGCCTTTCTACACATTTCTACTCCCTTATTCCTTTAGGACTTACATTAGCAATTACCACATATTAGCCGGGAAATGTAGTCACGTAAAATATTCGTGGCGGACCTAATTTAGAAGTTGTGAATTCGGGTGAATTCATTAATTTTGCTCAATTTCGTATAGTATCATAAATAAACTAAATATTACTTCTAATAAATATTAAAATATGTACTCTTATCTAGTTATTATTATATATAATTTGAAGTTGTTGTAAAAATTCATGAACTTTAAATTTTGAATACGTCTATAAAAATATCATAATCTTGTGAAAAACATAAAAAAATTACAAAGACAATATTGACTAGGCGAATGTTGGGATACAATTGTAGCAGGGAACGGGAAGTAAGTAACTATTACAATAGTAAGAAAGGATAAACTAAATATTACAATAAACTGGAAATCAAGAACTTAACAAACTGCTTGTGTGATTTGCTGAGTCGAGTGATGACACTTTGTCTTTAAGACAAGATTTCCCCGTATATCTCCTTTTACGGTGTTGAGCAATAGTCTCCAAAGATATAACAACAACTTTAACAAGTGAGCAAAGGAAACTCAAGTGTTACTCTTGAAGAACTTTGAGTATAGTAACTTTGCTAGAGAGGAAGAAGATGAATTCAGAAAATCTGGAGTATTTTCTAAGTGTTGAGTGTTGTGTTCAATTGAGCCAAAGGCCTCAATTTATAGTGCAAGTATAAGACCCCTCAGCTAGCCAACTAATGATCTTCAATAGTCATGTAATGGCACTTGATTGAAGGGTTACATTCATCCAAATAATGGTTGATTTCATACGCCAAGTAATAGAGAATCAATGCTCCAAAACCAGCCCAAAGGTTAGATTTTTCCAACTTCCCGTCGCAGTAATCTGCTTCCGAAATGCCACGGCTCCAGTGACTAGCCAACCAATTAGCGTCGCGGCCTTTCACGGCTCCGCGGTGATTTCCGACTCGTTTCATTTTACACTTCTTCCTTCGTTTACCAACGTGGAATACTTTGTCATGTGGCCAATAACCGTTCATAATTCTATGTCTCAAATGTATTACATATGTACCAATATCTCTTTCACTAATAAAATTTGTGATACTTGGCACTACTTGTGCACGTGTGTGGAAACGACGTTTCCGATGTGCGGGCCCCGATTGTTCGAGTCATAAATTAATGGGA
This sequence comes from Anisodus acutangulus, assembly GCA_029783415.1. NCBI lineage: Eukaryota > Viridiplantae > Streptophyta > Magnoliopsida > Solanales > Solanaceae > Anisodus > Anisodus acutangulus. The sequence goes on along the minus strand of CM056511.1, from coordinate 34,228,306 downwards.
TATACTTAATTCCACATTTAGTAAATTTCCAACAATCCCCTATTGAAAGAGATTTTGGCACACACACTTGGTGTATTTTCAAGCAATCTTTCACCGGACCGATGTTGCATCTAGATAGGTAGCATATGCTTTGAACCTTCCATAGTTGAATACCATCGGACTTACTTAGTGCGCTATGAATGTGATGTCTTTAACAGTCAGTGTTTAGTGTAAGACAAGTCAACGGTACCAACACAACAACTTCCATTACTCAGTTTTTCGTAATGTTTTGTCTGTTGTGGTCGTGGAAACTTCTTGGATTCTTAAGTGCGTTCATTTGAGGCGGCCTTTCCTCGCACTTAAATAGGTGGTCTCCTATAGTTATCCTGCTATACCCCACTTTACAAGTGTTAGGAACCATTAAACATTTCCCCAAACCTAACCTCAACCGGCGAGGATCATTAAAGGTTTTGAAAACTTAACCTTCACCCACACTGCAGATAGAACTTATTGTCTATCGCGGGAATGACTTTGGCTTTGGTATTTCTTTACAGAAATCACTATCCGAAGTGCTCATGCTTCTACCGAAGTGATCAACTGAACCTTTACAACTTAGTTTTCCCATTGAACCTAATTCCTGGGATCTCCAGTCAGTAAGGTTGGGTTACCACCGTATTGGTCCTTATACCTTTGGTTTTAAGCCCATTCCCCTAGAGAGGCAGAACATCTGATCCTTGGGTAAGTCCTTTGTCAGTGGTTCAGCTATGTTATCCTTTATTTTATGTAATCAATGGATATTATACCCGTGGTGATCAGCTGTCTAACGGTCTTATGTCTTCGTCGAATATGACGAGACTTGCCATTGTACATAGAATTATGTGCCCTTCCTAGAGCCGACTAGCTGTCGCAGTGGATCATTACAGAAGGTAAGTTTGTTCCAACAAGAAACATCCTCTAAGAAGTCGTGAAGCCACTCAGCTTCTTCTCCTGCTTTGTGTAAAGCGATAAACTCTGATTCCATCGTGGATCGGGTGATGCAAGTTTGCTTAGAGGATTTCCAAGACACAGCCCCACCACCAATTATAAATATATACCCACTGGTGGACTTAGTGTTCTCTATGTCAGATATCCAGTTTGCATCACTATACCCATCTAGTACATCTGGATACCTCGAATAATGCAACCTGTAAGTTAGCGTGTATTTCAGGTATTGAAGTACCCGATTCAACGCCTTTCAATGATCATCACTCGGATTACGGGTAAACCTCGCCAATGTGTTGATTGCATAAGCAATATTAGGTCGGGTGCAGTTTGTTATGTACATCAAACTACAGATCACATGTGCATATCACTCTTGGCATATAGATGCACCACGATTTTTATCAAGTTTTTGATTTCTATTCACTGGTGATTTTATAGGCGAACTGTCAAACATCTTGAACTTTCTCAGAACATCCTCGATGTAGTGAGACTGAGCTAAGACCAGCCCGTCAGATGTCTTAGATATTTTTATCTCTAAGATGACACTGCGATGCCCATATCCTTCATGTCGAAGCATTGTTTCAACATGTTCTTAGTCTCTAGAATTATGTTAGGACTGCTCCATGTGATCAATATGTCATATACATACAGGCATATCATAACGAACGAGTCAGAGTTACTTTTCATATAGACACATTTGTCACACTCATTAATGGCGAAACCCTTCGATAGTAGAGTACTATCAAATTTTTTGTGCCATTGCTTCGGGGCTTGTTTCAACCCGTACAGAGATTTGACAAGCTGACAAACTTTCTTCTCTTGCCCTGGAACCACATACCCCTCGGGTTGTTCAATATAGATTTCTTCTTCCAAATCGCCATTTAGGAAGGTTGTCTTGACATCCATTTGATGTATCTCAAGGTCACGCAACGCTGTGATCGCAATGAATACTCGTATAGACGTCATCCTAGACACCGGGGAGTACATGTCAAATTAGTCAAGGCCTTCTTTTTGCCTATAGCCCTTGACTACCAACCTGTCCTTATACTTATCTATAGACCCATCTGCTTTATACTTCCGTTTAAGTATCCACTTACAACCCAATAGTTTATTTCCCAGAGGAAAATCAACCAACTCCCAAGTATGGTTATGCAGAATGGAGCCTATTTCACTCTCAATAGCTTTTTTCCAGAGCGATGCCTCTGGAGTTGACAATGCTTCAGCAATTGTCCTTGGTTCATCATCAACCATATAAGCTACAAAGTCAGGACCGAAGGATTTCTCCTTCCTGGCCCTTTTACTTCGCCTTAGTTCCATCTCTGGAGTCTCCAACTTCTGAGAATCTGGAACGCTAGATTTTGGATATTCAGCCACTTCAAGATCCACTAGATCTGAACCATCTAGGTCCTGACCGTCAACGATTCCCGGTTCCTGAGAGCTTTGTTCATAACTTCATTTGCGAGAGGTTATGTCTTTTTTCTTTATAGGAAAGGTATCTTCAAAGAATTGAGCATTCCTTGATTCCATGATTGTACTCCCGTGGATATCTAGAATATCTGACTTATGCACTAAGAAGCGATAAGCACTACTGTTATTTGCATATCCGATGAATATGCAATCTACAGTCTTAGGCCCAATCTTGACCTGCTTTGGCTTGGGTACTTTGACCTTTGCCAGACAACCCCACACCTTAAAATATTTATAGGTGGGTTTCTATCCTTTCCATGATTCATATAGAGTTTTGTCATTACCCTTATGTGGAACTCTGTTAAGAATTATAATAGCGGTAAGTACAGCTTCTCCCCACATGTTTTGGGGAAGACCGAAATTGATGAGCAAGGCATTCATCATTTTCTTCAATGTGCGGTTCTTACATTCTGCCACACCGTTCGATTGAGGTAAGTATGGAGCTATCGTTTGATGAACAATGCCTGATTGGGCACAATATTCCTCAAATGGCGCTACATATTCTCCCCCTCTATCGCTACGAATGAATTTAATCTACAGGTTTAGTTGGTTCTCAACTTCTGCTTTGTAACGTCGGAACGCTTCAAAGGCTCCATCCTTACTTTTCAACAAGTAAAGGTAATAATACCTTGTGCTATCATCAATGAATGTCACAAAGTACTTATTCCCCCCTCTAGTTTGTGCAAACTTCAAATCACATATATATGTGTGAATAAGTTCTAGAGGAGCGGTATTCCTTTCGACGGATCGAAAATGAAGCTTTGTCAGTTTTGCCTCTACGCATACCTCACACTTATGTTGAGGGTTTACGTCGATAGACGACAACAACTCCAACTTTACCAACCTTTGGATGGACTTGTAGCTGACATGTCCTAATCTATGATGCCATAAATTAGAGGACTCAAGCAAGTAAGAAGAAGTTTCAATATTATTGCTTGTACGTAATATGAACATGGCTTTAACTTTGAAGAGGCCTTCACAGACGAATCCTCTTTCCACAAACGTTTCATTCTTAGTGACTACAAATTTATTGGACTCAAACACTAGCCTAAAACCAGCATTAACCAATAAATGACCTGAAATTAAATTTCTTCTAATCTTAGGAACATGCATCACTTCCTTCAGAGTGAGCTCATTTTCAGAAGTCATCTTCAGGACTACCTTTCCTACCCCCAGCACGTCAGAGGAAGCATTGTTTCCCATGAACAGCTTCTTGTTTGTAACCGGTGTATAAGTGGAGAAGGCATCTCTATTGGAACAGATGTGTCTTGTAGCACCTGTGTCCATCCACCATTGCATGGGATTCTCAACAAGGTTTGCTTCTAACACCACCGCTGAGGACTCCTCAATCATGTCGTCCATAAACTGGTCTTTGACGATGTTAACATGTGTCTTGCCCTTAGCCTTAGCCTTCTCTTGTTGCTCAGTCTTGAGCTTGCGGCAGTCCTTGATCATGTGACCAGGTTTCCCACAGTGGTGACAGTTTCCTTTGAAATTCTCCGCTGCTTGGGTCTTGCCGTCTTTCTAGAACTTGTGCTTCTTGCTTGGGTTCCCTTTGGCCTCAGCTAGATTTGTCTTTGCCTCAGCGGGTTGTTTACCCGTAGGCAAGGCCTTCTTATTATCTTCTTGAATTTGGAGTTTGATAATAAGTTCTTCAAATGTCATCTCTTTTGTCTTGAGTTTTAAGTAACTCATAAACTCATTCACGAAGGAGGTAACTTTTCAATCAGTGATGCAACCAAAAACTGCTCATTTGGATTCATACATTCCAAATCCAGGTGATGTAGAATCATTTGGAATTCCTGGACTTGGGACATCATTGTCTTACTATCCACTATTTGAAATTTCAGAAATTTCCCAACGATGAATTTCTTAGTACCTGCATCTTGTGCGTTGTGCTTCTTTTGCAGTTTTTTCCACAACTCTTTAGCGGTGCCAACGGTGCAATACACCGTATAGAGAGGGTCTGACAAATAGTTCAATATGTAATTCTTACACATGAAATCACTATGACTCCATGCATCAAGAATCATCTTCATGCCATTAATGACATGGGTACCTAGGCCCCCTTCAGCCGTTTTAGAAGGCGAAGGGTCCATTTCATCTCCAGCTTGTGGAGGATCTTCTGTTAGGAAACGTGGCATTCCTATAACAGTCAGGTAGAATAGCATCTTTTGTTGCCATCTCTTGAAGCTTGAGCCTATGAACTTTTCAAGGCGTTCATGGTGAAATCCAGCGGGTGGAGGAACGACAACGTTCCCTTGAGCGGAAGTAAAGGCGTTGGATGAGCCTTGAGCAACCGGAAAGGCATGCCTTGAGCAGTGGGAAAGGCAGAAGGATCGCCTTGACTAGAAACATCAGAATCAGAAGCAGTTTGATCTCTTCCAGTCATCTTTCTAGGTACTTACAACACAAATCTTGTCTTAAAATTATTGGGATACAATTGTAGCAGGGAACGGGAAGTAAGTAACTATTACAATAGTAAGAAAGGATAAACTAAATATTACAATAAACTGGAAATCAAGAACTTAACAAACTGCTTGTGTGATTTGCTGAGTCGAGTGATGACACTTTGTCTTTAAGACAAGATTTCCCCGTATATCTCCTTTTACGGTGTTGAGCAATAGTCTCCAAAGATACAACAACAACTTTAACAAGTGAGCAAAGGAAACTCAAGTGTTACTCTTGAAGAACTTTGAGTATAGTAACTTTGCTAGAGAGGAAGAAGATGAATTCAGAAAATCTGGAGTATTTTCTAAGTGTTGAGTGTTGTGTTCAATTGAGTCAAAGGCCTCAATTTATAGTGCAAGTATAAGACCCCTCAGCTAGCCAACTAATGACCTTCAATAGTCATGTAATGGCACTTGATTGAAGGGTTACATTCATCCAAATAATGGTTGATTTCATACGCCAAGTAATAGAGAATCAATGCTCCAAAACCAGCCCAAAGGTCAGATTTTTCCAACTTCCCGTCGCAGTAATCTGCTTCCGAAATGCCACGGCTCCAGTGACTGGCCAACCAATTAGCGCCATGGCGCTGCCTGGGAGGCGCCGCGGCTCCGACGGTGTGCCACCGCGGCCCTTCAAGACTCCGCGGCGATTTCCGACTCGTTTCATTTTACACTTCTTCCTTCGTTTACCAACGTGGAATACTTTATCATTTGGCCAATAACCGTCCATAATTTTATGTCTCAAACGTATCACATACGTACCAATATCTCTTTCACTAATGAAATTTGCGATACTTGGCACTATATTAAAAAGCAACATAACTGGGCACTGGCAGAGCTATAAGGTTGTTAATTTGCCTATTACTAGGGTCGGCAATGGATCGGAAGTGGATCGAGTGGAGCTCAATCTGCCTCCACCGTCCAACCATCCATCCATCACCCGACCCATCCATCACCCTATTTTTTCTTCATCCACATCCGATCCACCCATCATCTACGGGTGAATCGGATGGATCGGGTGTTTCGCGGATGAAATTTGTTATAAGTTTAACCATTTGTTCTAATTTAAAATCAGTGATAATGTTAGTAATTAGTATTCTTAAATCTTTTTTTTTAAATTCACAATAAAAATGGAGTGATCAAAACCAATATAAATACTATTAGTTCCAACATAGCAGTGTTTCATCTGATTAGCACCTTAAATATTTTTATTCATATTCCATTTTTATGTTAGCTCAAACAAATCATACTTTACATTGCAAAATAAATAATAAAATTAATCAGACCTAACAATGAATAATTTTTTATATTTTCATAAATGATCACTAGCTAAGAACATTATAAAACTTTACTGTTATGGAAGTGAACTCTGGGCCAAAATTATGTTATTCTTGATTTGCCAAGTTTCATTATAATTTTTATTTAATAAAATATATACAATTTAATGATAAAAAGTATTATCTAACTATTTATAAATGGGTGGATGAATGGGTCGGGTGATGGATCGGATGGTGGGTTGGATGTATGTCCACCCGGATCCGTCACCCGATTAAAATCCGTATTTTATCGAATTTTCGTCCATATATTTAGATCGGGTGAATCGGATATCCATCGGGTCAGGGTAAAATTGTCAGCCATACCTATTACCCTACTATTAGCATGTACATATACCACACCTAATAATCCTATTAGAGAATTAGTAGAGTCCTCCTTGTCCACGTTAACAACATCTCAACAATTAGGCGACTCCTTTCACTTTATTACATTTTTGCACGTAGTTTTGTTTTGTTTTTAATCTGTAAAAAACTAGGTTTTTATTTTTTAAAAATATTTAATTTTAGCATTCACATTTACCCCATATATTTGACTAATATGCCAATTTATTTTGAATTTTTTTTATATTTTATGTACGATCAAAACACCTTCCCTAAATTGGGATGGGGTGCTATTTTTGGTCAGTGTGAAGTACATCATTAATGTGGGATGACAAATTAAAACTTTTGAGGTTATGAACAATACAACGGTGATAACATGTAATTACATTAAATCAACTAGTGGTCTACATAATACTAATCTGCTTAAATACCATTGTTGTTCATTGTTCACTGTTCACGTGCTTACATTAAGCATGGTTGATAACATATGAAAACGGTTGAATAACCAGTTAAAATAGATCAAATAATATTAGTATGCGGAAAAACATAACTTTATTAGTAATGGTAAAACTTGAATGTTTCTAGTTATAAAAAATTTGACATGACAAAACACCTGTGCTTTAGATAAGTGTGTTGGAAATTTTCCTTTGGTGGGGAGGTGCGGCCACCCATATTTAATGAATTAAACACTAGTGTTCCGCATGTTGGAGGCTTTGTCTCTTCACACATGCATAATCTATTAAGTGAGTAGATGACCGTAGGGCCAAGAATTATCAAATTTTGTTGAGAAATGAAAGAGATATTGGTCCACGAAGTAAGGTGTTTGAGGCATGAAAATATGGTGTGGGACATATCTACCACGTCGGTGGAAAAAGGAAGAATTGCTCTCTTTATAAGTCTTTTAATTGGCTAAGGGTTTGGGACCCCAAGGGGTAACTCATGTGTTCAAAGGAGGGAGGACCTAGTCGTGGGACTTTCTGATATTATCTCTTTGGACCCCCAAATTGCTTAATATTTACAGTTTAGTACCTGGAGTTTCTGGAAAGTTGAATTTGGGAACGACGGAAGACAGAAAGTTTCTACCTACCGTTGGAGTTGACTTTAGGGGCGTCAGTGTGTATTAATCAGCCATTACTTGGCTGATTAACTCCTCCATAATCAGTCATCCTTCAATCACCATAAACAGTCTCCCTAATGGCCATTAACAACCCTCCTAATGTCTATTAATAGTCATGTTTTGGCAGTTGAGAAGTCCCTCCCTCATGCTATATATTGATGCCTTTTGGTTCAATTGTAAGTGACGAAAAACAGTATAGAAAAACACAGAAATGAGATAACATTTATATACACAGAGACAAAAACAGAAGAGAAACAACATAGATTCTGTCCACAGAAACAGTGTCAAAACAGATACTCTTCCTTCCTTTTCCATATCTTCAGCAAGTCATTTCGTATTTGTTTTCTTCGTCAGGATCAACCTATTTGCTTTGTAGTATTGATATTAAGTGTTGTTTTATCTTGGGAGACTATTGCCCGCTAACGTAAAAGCATATATACGGGGCAATCTTGTCTTAAGGACAGAGTGCAATCACTCGACTCAGCACACAGTTATAACGATTCAGATTTAGTGTTTCTTGATTTCAGGTTATCAAGATTCAAGACTAGACAAGCTTGCGGCAGTTCTGAACATTGCCTATTTTTTTATCCTTTCAAACACTTATAATATTTATTTACTTCCCGTACTTCTTTACAATATCCAACAAATTTAAGACAAGATTGTATTAGTGTTCGAAAGATGTCGGTCGAAAGTTGTGTGACCAAATCTGGATATGGTTGTGGTTTTCTGGTAGAAGAGAGTGATGATTATGTTGTTGAAGGTCAACGTGTTAATGGTGTCACCGCTCGTAAGAGTGGTGGGAACAATTCCTCACGAGTGATTGAGGATGTCAACTGGGACCAGAGGAGAAGGCTGAATATGTGGTTCTATCTTGGAGCAGAAGGCTTATATCTGTCCCAGACAAAGGATCCAAATTATGGTAAGGAGGAAATGAATACTCAGTTTGATAAAGTGACTGAAGTGGGCCAGAATCTGAAATAGGGATAAGTAATATCTCTTCCTTGTCATGAATAAGATTAAATAGTGTCTGATTAAAAAGGCCTTAAAGTAAGAAGGAATATGAAAATGTTTTCACAAAATAATTTATATTTCTTATGCTTTAAAATCAGAAGTTTAATCTCATCTTCCTTCCCATTTAAAGATTGGATTGTGTAAATGACTTAAAAAAATTCATTTTTTAGTGTAATTATTAAAAGTGTGTAAAATATGTTCGCACATACGAGGGAGAAAGATCCACTGACTGTGCGAAAATTGTTACCACTCTTAAGTAAGCGCCAAGAATTGTCTGGGCACCAATCATAACGGAAGAAGACTAAAAGCTAAAGATGTTGAGCATGTCACACTATTTGGCAGAAGATCCTTCATAGGATGATATTGAACACTCAGTCATACAAAGCCTACGGGCAACTGGAGTGGGCCAAAATTCCTTTGATATGATGATATTGGACACTCAGTCATACAAAGCCTACGGGCGACTGGAGTGGGGCCAGAATTCATTTCATACGAAAAGTAATGGACACCTAGTAAGGTGGGCCAGAGTTTCCAGGTCTTAAATGATCTGAACGCCAAAAGAAAGGCAGAAAAGAAATTGGACACTTAGTCTACCAAAGCAACTAGAGTGGGCCAGAGTATCCAGATCACATATGATCCGGTTGCGCCCTAGCCATGGGCAAGAGGTTGTTCATGTGAAGCAACGCTACTTCTAAGGTAGAAGGGGTTGGAGAGGCTGTCCTCAATAGGACTTCAAGGAATGGGATCACTCCAAAAGAAAGTAATACATGTCCCAAACTTGGTTTAAGGGACGTTGTTGGTCAAACTGGTTTGAGACTAGTCCAACAGGTCTTGAATAACTAAGAATGGTACAGTATATCTGTAGCCAAATGAATGATATATTTGTAATCCGTGAATCTATGCCATCATAGATTAAGACACGTTAAATAGAAAGTCATTCAAAAGCTAGAGAAGTTGAGATTGTTGACTTCTTTCGACATAAACCCTCAAAATGAATGTGAGGTAGGCGAAGAGGCAAAATCACCTTTCCAAATTCCGTCAAAGGAATAGCGAAAGAAACACCGCTCCTCTAGAACTTAGTCACACCTACTTGGGTAATTTGAAGTTTATATAAAATAGAGGGGGGAGACAAGTAGGTTATGACCTTCATTGATGATGGTACAACATATTGTATCCTTTGTTTGTTGAAAAGAAAAGATGAAGTTGTTGAAGCGGATAAGCGCTACAAAGCAGAAGTTGAAAATCAACTAAGCCTACGGATTGAGGAATTCGTAGTGATAGAGGGGGAGAATGTGAAGCATCGTTCATTAAATGACTGCTCATTACTCACCTCAGTCTAACGGTGTTAGCCAAGCGTAGAGTCATACGCCTAAATTATGTGGGGCAAGGCGATCCTTACCGCTAATGCGATTCTCAACAGAAATACGCATAAGGATAATGATAACTCTCTGTGTGAAACATGGAAAGAATCTCACATACAAATGTTGTGATGTGGGGTGGCTTGGTAGAAGTTGGAATACCGAAAGAGGTCAAGTTGGACCCAAGACTGTAGATTGCATATCTACTGGATCTGCAAATAACAGTAGTGATTATCGCCTCTTGGTGTCAAAGAATGCTGAATTCTTTGAGGATAACTTTCCTTAAGAAAAAAAAAGTAATTGCTCAAGGTTAACAAGAACCCACGAGGGCCTGACTGTCCGGAACTAGACGTTCCATATCTACAGGACTCAGAAGTTGCTGACTATCCGAAACTTAATATTTCAGATCTCAGAACTCAGGGATTCTAGATGTTGAACCGAGACGGAGCAAAGTGGGGACAAAGACTTGTTCCAGGCCTTCTAGCTTGTTTGGTTGAGAACGAACCATGGATAATTAATAAATAATTGTCATCTCCAAAAGCGCTACTTTAGAAAGAAGCTACAAAGAGAGAAATAGATTCCATCATATAGAACCATACTTGCGTATGGTTTATCTTCCTCTGGGAAAAGAACCTTTGGGTTATGGAAAAGAATACTCAAAAGTGAGTACAAAGTAGATGGATCTACTGACGAGTATAAGACCTTGGCTACTTGTACACGTGCTTCCCTGTGAATAGCTTAACATCCAGGGTCATTGCAGTCTTACATGGCATTGATGTTGAAACAACCTTCCCAACCGGAGAGTTGGAAGGAGAGGATCAGAGTTGGTTTGCTGGACTGTTGGGCTTCTTCCTGAACTTTCATTTTGGTCCCTGAAATATTTACATTTTGGTCCTGAAAGTTTCAAACAAAACAGAAATAATGAATCTGACCACAGAAATATTGACTCTGAAGTTAGAAAGCCAACAGTTGAAAAATCAACAGTCTGAAAGTGGAAGTTATATTGAAACAAAAGATACGGGTATCACAGATGACATCTTAGGAATTGGATTTCTAAGACTTCTAACGGACTTGTCTAACTCCAAACTCAATTGTGAGATAATTGACAGTCTCGTTGAAGCCACCAATGGATATGAATCATAGAAGTAATTGGAATCATGGTGCATCCATAGACAAGGAGTGATATGCGCACGCCACGTGTAGTTCAATGTATTGTACACACTATAATCGACCTGGTATTAGCCTACAAAGCAGATCAGTTGAACTAAAGATCACTCGTGATTCTGAAAATGATCGATAGAAGGCGTTAAGTTGGATATGACGATATATGAAATATTCGCTTATCTATGGATCATGCTATTCTGGATGTCCAGCGGTTCTGGGAGAACACAATGATGCAAACTGGACATCAGATGTGAAGAACACCAAAGCCACAAGGAAATGTTTATGGTGGGTCTTGGAAAAACCTCTAAGCAAACTTGCATCGGACGATTTATGATGGAATCAGAGTTTATCGCTTTATACAAAGCATGAAAGAAGTTGAGTAACTTTATGACTCCTTAGAGGACGTCCCTTATTGGGAGAAACCTGTGCCTTCAGCAGTGATACAATGTGGCTAGCCGGTCGGTTTCAGGAAGGACACGGATGACGGCGTCTGGACATATCTGTCAGGATCTGTCAGGATCTGTCGGAGACATAAGACCGTATGACAGTTGATCATCACGGGTATCACTTCCTTGATTACTAATCAAAGGATATATCTGGATTACCCGAAGATCAAGTGTTCTGCCTATCTAGGGAAATGAGCTTAAAATCCAAACAATACGAACCTTGAGGTGGTAACCCAACCATACTGACTGGAGATCTCAATAATTTGGTTCAATGGAAAAACTAAGCTGCAAAAGGTTCAGTTGAGCGCTTCGGTGGAAGCAAGAGCACCTCGGATGATGATTTCTATAGGGAAACATGAATCCAAAGTTGTTCCCGCGATAGACATTAAAGTGCTACCTGCATGGTGGGTAAAGGTTAAGCTTCCAAACCTTTAACGATCCTCAAACGGTTGAGGTTAAGGTTGGGGAAACTTTTAATGATTCCTAACACTTGTGAAGTGGGGTATAACAGGATACCTTGTAGGATATCACCTATTTAAGTGCGAGGATAGGCCACCTCAAACGAACGCACTTAAGAATCCAAGTGTGTCCACGGCCACAACGGACAAAACCATAAGAATAGAAACGAATAAGGAGAGTTATTGTGTTGGTATCATTGTCTTGGCTTACACTAAACACAGACAGTTCAATACATCACGTTCACCGCGCAGTGAGTAAGTCTGATGGTATTCAACTAGGTAAGGTTCAAAGCAGAAGCTACCTCTCCTGATGCAATATCTTTTGGCTGAAAGAATGCTGAAAGTAGGCACCTTGTGTGTGCGCCAAAATCTCTTTCAAGAGGGGATTGTTGGAAATTTGCCTTTGGTGGAGAGGTGCGTCCACCCATATTTAATGAATTAAACACCAGTGTTCCGCAAGTTGGAGGCTTTGTCTCTTCACATATGCATAATTTACTAAGTGAGTAGATGACCGTAGGGCCAAGAATCGTCAAATTTCGTTGAGAAATGAAAGAGATATTGGTCCACGAAATAAGGTATTTGAGGCATGAAAATATGGTGTGAGACAAATCTACCACATCGGTGGGAAAATGAAGATTTGCTCTCTTTATAAGTCTCTAAATTGGCTAAGGATTTGGGACCCCAAGGGGTAACCCATGTGTTCAAAGGAGGGAGGACCTAGATGTGCTTGGGTTCAAGGCTAAGCCCACACGCGTGCCGCCTTCGCCCTATTTTGGCCGAACTCACACATAAACAACGACATGTTGCCTTCATGAGTCATGACATGCTTCTGATGTTTTGATTTTTGGCTACTGTTTTCAGCTCCATTCGAAAATTGCATAGTTCACTGTTCCCGTAATTCCATAAACTGGCTAGCTGGATAGAATCAGACAAAGGCTCGAGGGTATCAATGTTGACTTTCCCTATATTAAAAAGCAACATAACTGGGCACTGGCAGAGCTATAAGGTTGTTAATTTGCCTATTACTAGGGTCGGCAATGGATCGGAAGTGGATCGAGTGGAGCTCAATATGCCTCCACCGTCCAACCATCCATCCATCACCCGACCCATCCATCACCCTATTTTTTCTTCATCCACATCCGATCCACCCATCATCCACGGGTGAATCGGATGGATCGGGTGTTTCGCGGATGAAATTTGTTATAAGTTTAACCATTTGTTCTAATTTAAAATCAATGATAATGTTAGTAATTAGTATTCTTAAATCATTTTTTTTTAAATTCACAATAAAAATGGAGTGACCAAAACCAATATAAATACTCTTAGTTCCAACGTAGCAGTGTCTCATCTGATTAGCACCTTAAATATTTTATTCATATTCCATTTTTATGTTAGGTCACACAAATCATACTTTACGTTGCAGATTAAATAATAAAATTAATCAGACCTAACAATGAATAATTTTTTATATTTTCATAAATGATCACTAGCTAAGAACATTATAAAACTTTACTGTTATGGAAGTGAACTCTGGGCCAAAATTATGTTATTCTTGATTTGCCAAGTTTCATTATAATTTTTATTTAATAAAATATATACAATTTAATGATAAAAAGTATTATCTAACTATTTATAAACGGGTGGATGGATGGGTCGGGTGATGGGTCGGGTGATGGGTCGGATGGTGAGTCGGATGTATGTCCATCCAGATCCGTCACCCGATTAAAATCCGTATTTTATCAGATTTTCATCCATATATTCAGATCGGGTGAATCAGATATCCATCGGGTCAGGGTGAAATTGTCAGCCATACCTATTACCCTACTATTAGCATGTACATATACCACACCTAATAATGGAAGCCTATTAGAGAATTAGTAGAGTCCTCCTTGTCCACGTTAACAACATCTCAACAATTAGGCGACTCCTTTCACTTTATTACATATTTGCACGTAGTTTTGTTTTGTTTTTAATCTGTAAAAAACTAGGTTTTTATTTTTTAAAAATATTTTATTTTAGCATTCACATTTACTCCATATATTTGACTAATATGCCAATTTGTTTTGAATTTTTTTTATATTTTATGTACGATCAAAACACCTTCCCTAAATTGGGATGGGGTGCTATTTTTGGTCAGTGTGAAGTACATCATTAATGTGGGATGACAAATTAAAACTTTTGAGGTTATGAACAATACAACGGTGATAACATGTAATTACATTAAATCAACTAGTGGTCTACATAATACTAATCTGCTTAAATACCATTGTTGTTCCTTGTTCACTGTTCACGTGCTTACATTAAGCATGGTTGATAACATATGAAAACGGTTGAATAACCAGTTAAAATAGATCAAATAATATTAGTATGCGGAAAAACATAACTTTATCAGTAATGGATAAAACTTGAATGTTTCTAGTTATAAAAAATTTGACATGACAAAACACATGTGCTTTAGATAAGTGTGTTGGAAATTTGCCTTTAATGAATTAAACACTAGTGTTCCGCATGTTGGAGGCTTTGTTTCTTCACACATGCATAATCTACTAAGTGAGTAGATGACCGTAGGGCCAAGAATCGTCAAATTTCGTTGAGAAATGAAAGAGATATTGGTCCACGAAGTAAGGTGTTTGAGGCATGGAAATATGGTGTGGGACATATCTACCACATCGGTGGAAAAAGGAAGAATTGCTCTCTTTATAAGTCTCTTAATTAGCTAAGGGTTTGGGACCCCAAGGGATAACCCATGTGTTTAAAGGAGGGAGGACCTAGTCGTGGGACTTTCTGATATTATCTCTTTGGACCCCCAAATTGCTTAATATTTACAGTTTGGTCCCTGGAGTTTTTGAAAAGTTGAATTTGGGAACGACGGAAGGCAGAAAGTTTCTACCTACCGTTGGAGTTGATTTTTGGGGCGTCAGTGTGCATTAATCAACCATTACATCAGCCCTCCTTCAATGACCATAAACAGCCTCCCTAATGGCCATTAACAGCCCTCCTAATGACTATTAACAGTCATGTTTTGGCAGTTGAGGAGTCCCTCCCTTATGCTATATATTGATGTCTTTTGGCTCAATTGTAAGTGACGAAAAACAGTATAGGAAGACACAGAAATGAGACAACATTTATATACACAGAGGCAAAAACAGAAGAGAAACAACACAGATTATGTCCGCAGAAATAGTGTCAAAACAGATACTCTTCCTTCCTTTTTCATATCTTCAGCAAGTCATTTCGTATTTGTTTTCTTCATCAGGATCAACCTATTTACTTTGTAGTGTTGATATTAAGTGTTGTTTTATCTTGGGAGACTATTGCCCACTAACGTAAAAGCATATATACGGGGCAATCTTGTCTTAAGGACATAGTGCAATCACTCGACTCAGCACACAGTTATAACGATCCAGATTTAGTGTTTGTTGATTTCAGGTTATCAAGATTCAAGACTCAATAAGCTTGCGGCAGTTCTGAACATTGCCTATTTGTTTATCCTTTCGAACACTTGTAATATTTATTTACTTTCCGTACTACTTTACAATATCTAACAAAGTGTACTGGCAAGTTGTACAAAAAAAGGTGGTGGTTGGTCTTCATAAGCTGCAAGTGTACCATTGGGTTTTTTATACCATTGGGTTTTTAATTCGAAGAGACCTTTTGCAGTAGACCGGCATTTATAACTTTGTTGGCTAGCAACTATCAAAGGTTGTGGACTTGTGGCCTCGTGGGGACATAAGTATTTTTTCATCTTTAATTAAAAAATTGGATCTAGATAAAGTTATATTGGTAAAAACCTTACTCCATATTTACACCCTAATTAAAATTTCTTGACACGAATTCAAATTAGTGTGACCTCAAATCAAATACCGAATATATATCAAAGAAGAAAAGACATTTATTGGGTGACAAAAAGAAAAACAAGTTGAGGGAAAGGGGGTGGAAATAGAGTATGACGAAAGGACATAAAACTAGAAGACCTCATGATGCAAATTGGAATCAAAGTTAAAGTTGTACTTATGGGAGAAAATTAAATTGCAAGTAGTATCACTTTCCTATTCTAATAATTGGTAGCTGAAGTTATCAATTAGCCCTTCTATTGTATTATATAACAAATTAACAATATGGTAATAAGCCATCATCCTGTATTTCAATTTTGCCCCACTTGTTCACGTGATTTTCAGAATAAATTAAACGTTCAACTAAAATAAAACTTATTGTAGCTAGCAAGGCTTTTGTGAGCTTGAGCCCTTCTAGTCCAAGTTTATATTCAGGTCTTGGTACTAACAGTAACATTAAATAAAACAAATGTAATACACAATTTAGTTGTATCAAGTAAACACATATACAATTAAGCAATCAATGTACTTTTACGCATTTTTCTACTTGAGGTTCTGTTGATGCTACAAATTTACAATTCACTGAAGGCGACAAATTTGGATTCCATAAGATGAGATTTTTTAATATCTTTACAAGATTGTTCCTTTTTTCTAATACTTCCTTCAAACCATTTTGTTTCGCGCTAATTCCTTATTTGTTTGGTAAGAAAAAAGAATAACACAATTTTATCTTTTCTTATATGTAAAGTTTTTATATCCCGCTAATGTTATAGTAGGTCAAAATCACAAGTTTTAAAAAATATATAATCACAAAAATATTAATATGACATATGTAATATTATAAAGTTTAAAAAAATATTTCTTAAACTTTATGCAAAACAAAGTAACAAATTATCTTAAACAAATTGATACAAACAAAGTAGTTAATAGGAGTAAAAAGTGTTGCATCACAGGATTACTATAGTTCAAAGTCGTATGGTGTACAAATGTCGTACCTCCCCTTTAGTCCAAAATAAGTGACCTATTGGTCTATTTCAGGTTCCGTTAAGAAAATACTAACTTAAAAAAAGTATTTGACTAATTAATATTTAATTAAATAGTACCTATTAAATATAGTTTCTTGATTACATAAAAATATACTTATCTAAATAGGAGTAAATTTGAAAGATTACAATCAATACATTCTTGATTATGTAAAAAGACACGTATTTAGAACCAAATAAAAAGGTCAAAGGATCATTTATTATGGACCGACACTACTAAAAAATCACTATTTGCGCATTGAAATTTCCAACTGAAAAATGTTCAATGACTATCTCCACTGAATGTCGGTGGGAAAACCCTTTTAAAGTAGTGCTTTCACACGAAAAAATTAGGAAGTTTCTCAATGTTTTTGTTAAATATGTCAAATATACCCGTGATATACACGGAATATACGCCGTGTATATCACGGGCTGCCTTCGATAATTGGATTGTTGGGTCGTGATATACATGGTGTATATCACAGTTTAGTGTCCTAGTTTAGGTAAAGTTTGATTGTAATTATTATTGTACACTTACCATAATTGTATTACCATAATTATATAGTTAGTGTCCAAGTAGAATAAGGTTTTAGGAGTAGAATAGGAATAGAATTCTCCTATTATTAAAATATGTAAATTATATATATACTCTTTCAATTAATGAAAATAATCAAGGTATTATTTCTTTCATGGTATCAGAATTCTAGGTCTTAAAATCCTCTCTCTAAAAAACCTCCAACTTCCGTCGCCTACCTCGAGTTCCGAGCCCCTTCGTCTCGGATTTCATATCGATGATTCATCCTTTCTCCCAATTTTTCTTCCAAATCCCTCAATCACATATTGTTCTATCAATATGTCTACATCAAGGAACACGTTTCATCCTGCCCTTACAATTTCTAACATCAGGAATAACATCCCTCTTGTTCTTGAAATAGAAAACGTCCAATATGTGACGTGGGCCGAACTGTTCAAAATTCACGCACGCTCGCATCAAGTCATCCATCACATAATCCCCGCGGCTCCTGAGGATACGGAGGTGCCAAAACGTGAGGATGATCCTAAGTTATGGACGACTTTTGATGCCACTGTCCTTCAATGGATATATTCCACAATCTCTACCGACCTTTTGCAAATGATTATTGAGCCCGACGCTACTGCACAGGCGACTTGGGATAGACTATGTGATATATTCCAAGATAATCAAAATTCTAGAGCTGTTACTCTTGAGCAGGAATTCTCTCACGTCAACATGGAAGATTTTCCTAACGTTTCAGCTTATTGCAAAAAATTGAAGGAATTGGCGGACCAACTCCGCAACGTTGGCGCACCGGTTTCGAACGATCGTTTGGTCATCCAAATGGTTTCAGGCCTCTCTGAGGCCTATAGTGGTGTTGACACGCTTCTTCGTCAAAGGAATCCTCTTCCGCAATTTTATCAAGCTCGTTCTATACTTACACTCAAAGAAGCAGGCCTCGCTAAAAAGGTGACTACCGGTTCTAGTCCCATCGTCATGATGACCGAGTCCATTTTTCAGCCTACCGGTTCCAACAACTCGGACCAAAACTGCAACAACGGTGGAGGCAAAAAGTGACAAAATAAGAAAAATAATGGCAAGAATCGCGGCGGCAACACTGGCTGCAGCAGGAACAATGGTGGTGGCGGTGGTGTCCCTCGGGGCAGTCAGCAGCAGTAGTAGTTTTGGGCCCAACAGTGGGTCCCACAGTTTGGGCCAACCAGTGGCAGCCTAGCAGTTCATCCTCACTGGTAGTGGGCCGGCCAGCAGCAGCCCAGGCCCAACATACAGTGGCCCAATTTCAGTCATCCATCTGGGCCGAGGCAGCAAGCAGGGATACTTGGGCCTCGGACCCCGCAGGCCCACAACGCAGTGGCCCCCACTTCTATAGACATCGAAGCCGCAATGCACACGCTTGGATTAAATCCTCCGGACACAAATTGGTATATGGACACCGGTGCCACTACCCACATGACATCCGATTCAGGTACTCTCTCGTCTTATTTCAATTTGAGAAACCCTCGTGGCATAATTGTTGGTAATGGTAATTCTATTCTGATTCATGGTTATGGTCATAAAACTTTGTCTCACCCTCATCCACCCCTTATCTTTAAAAATACCCTATATGCCCCCAAATTGATTAAAAACTTAGTATTTGTCCGTAAATTCACCACTGACAATTATGTGTCTATTGAATTTGATCCATTTGGTTTCTCTGTGAAGGATTTCAAGACGGGGAGTCCTCTCATGAGGTGTGATAGTAGGAGAGATCTTTATCCTATCACGCCAAGTTCCGGTCTATCGAGTCAAGCCTTGCCGTCAGCATTTACAGCCCTTGCTCCTTCCTTGTGGCATGCTCGTCTTGGTCATCCAGGGTCGTTTATTTTGTCTTCCTTTGATAAAAATAATTTTATTTCATGTAAAGGTACGCATAGTACTCCGAATTGTCATTCTTGCTCTTTACGAAAAATTGTTAGGTTGCCCTTTGTAGACTCTAATTCTCATACATTAATGTCATTTGATATTATTCATAGCGACTTATGGACATCTCATGTTCTTAGTTCTTTGGGTCATCGGTATTATGTTCTCTTTTTGGATGATTATTCTAAATTTTTATGGACTTTTCCAATAGCGAAAAAATCTCAAGTTTTTTCCATCTTCGTAAAATTTAGAGCATTCATTAGAACCCAATTCGAACGAGAAATAAAAAATATTCAATGTGATAATCACAGGGGATATGACAACGGGGTATTTCGGGAATTTTGTGCAACTAATGGGATCAATTTTCATTTTTCTTGCACTCATACGTCTTCACAAAATGGGAAAGTCGAACGCAAAATTCGTACCATTAATAACATTGTCCGTACTTTATTGATTCATGCTTCCGTACCTCCGTCTTTTTGGCATCATGCTCTACAAATGACTACATATCTCCTCAACATTCTTCCTTCCAAAGGTGTGACATATTCATCCCCCTTCAAATTTTATATAATAAGATTCCTTCGTATTCACATCTTAGGATTTTTGGGTGCTTATGTTATCCGTTATTTCCGTCCACCACAATTAACAAACTTCAGGCCCGATCTACTCCGTGTGTGTTTTTGGGGTTTCCGTCTAATCATCGTGGTTACAAATATTTTGATTTATCCTCTAATAAAATCATCATTAGTCACCATGTAATTTTTTATGAATTCCAGTTTTCGTTTGCTAACGTTAGTAATCTTGGGCCCAGTTCGTATAATTTTTTGAATGATAGTATATCCCCATATATTATTCACCATTTTTCGGACATATCCCCCACCTCAAATCCTCCAGCGGGCCCACTGCCCGTTTGTCCCACTGGTCCGTCGCAGCCTTTTGTGCCCAGTTTCGTCACTAGACCACTTTCAGCAATTGGGTCAGTCCAGCCCAATACTCGAATTGGTCCAGTTCCTGCATCCGCCACTGTTTCTGCTTACCAAGTTGGGCCAGCAGGCCCATTGCCTGCTAGCCAGTCCGTCCCGAGTCCAGAAAATTCCCAAAATTCGTCCAATTCTTCCCCAAGTCATAGACCGGTAACTCGTAGTCAATGGGGTGTTTTTAAACCAAAAAGACATTTTAATTTAACTTCTAATGTTCTTAAATCACCCTTACTCCGTAATCATGTGTCTGCATTTAATTATCCGAATTGGAAAATTGCTATGACCGATGAATATAATGCTTTTATCGATAATAAGATATGGGAGTTGGTGCCCCGTCCATCTGATATTAATATTATTAGGTCTATGTAGATTTTTGCTCATAAGGACAATTCAGACGGTTCGTTTGCAAGGCATAAGGCTCGGCTTGTGGGTGATGGTAAGACTCAACAGGTTGGTGTGGATTGTGGGGAGACGTTTAGTCCGGTGGTCAAGTCGGCTACCATTCGCATTTTGCTCAGTTTGGCTCTTTCGAAAGCATGAACCATTCATCAGTTAGATGTGAAGAATGCTTTCTTACATGGTGATCTCAAGGAAACAGTCTATATGCATCAGCCTTTGGGGTTTCGGGATCCTAAATATCCTCATCATGTCTGTTTGTTGAAAAAGTCCTTATATGGACTTAAGCAGTCCCCCGGGCCTGGTATAAGAGGTTTGCCGACTATGTTTCGACTATTGGGTTCACTCACAGCAGGTCGGATAATTCCTTATTCATCTATCATCATGGTTCATCCTTGGCTTATATACTATTATATATGGATGATATTATCTTGACTGCCTCTTCCGATGAGTTACGCCAGTCTATCATGACAATGTTCAGTTCTGAGTTTGCTATGAAAGACTTGGGGCCCTTGAGTTATTTTTTGGGGATTGTTGTCACTCGTCATGCACGTGGATTGTTCTTGTCACAGCGGAAGTATGCGGATGAGATCATTGAGAGGGTTGTGATGTCATCATGTAAGTCCACTTCCACTCCGGTTGATACTAAACCCAAATTGGGTGTTGCGGTCGGCGCACAATACGAGGACCCGACCCGCTATCGCAGTCTTGCAGTGGCCCTTCAGTATATCACATTCACGAGACCAGATATTATGTATGTCGTACAGCAGGTGTGTTTGTTTATGCATGATCCCAGAGTTCAGCACATGAATGCGCTCAAACGCATCATTCGGTATATTCAGGGTACACTTGACTATGGTTTGCATTTATATCCCTCATCGACGTCCACACTTTTCTCGTATACAGATGCTAATTGGGGTGGCTGTCCGGACACTAGACGGTATACGTCTGGCTATTGTATGTTTCTTGGCAATAATTTGGTCTCATGGTCTGTGAAACGTCAGTCGACTTTGTCCCGATTCAGTGCCTAGGCCGAGTATCGAGGGGTAGCTAATGTGGTCTCGGAATCATATTGGTTACGTAATTTGTTGTTAGAGCTTCATTGTCATATTCAGAAGGCGACCTTGATTTATTGTGATAATGTTAGTGCCATCTACTTTTCTGGTAATCCGATTCAGTACCAACGCACTAAACATATCGAGATGGACATTCACTTTGTTCGCTAAAAGGTTGCTCGTGGTCAAGTACACGTCTGTCATGTCCTGTCCAGGTATCAAATTGCCGACATCTTTACCAAGGGTCTTCTCTCGATCCTTTTTGAAGATTTTAGGGACAATCTCAGCGTGCGAAGACCACCCGCTATGACTGCGGGGGTATGTTAAATATGTCAAATATACCCGTGATATACACAGAATATATGACGTGTATATCACGGGCTGCCTTCGATAATTGGACTGTTGGGCCGTGATATACATGGTGTATATCACGGTTTAGTGTCCTAGTTTAGGTAAAGTTTGGTTGTAATTATTATTGTACACTTACCATAATTGTATAGTTAGTGTCCAAGTAGAATAAGGTTTTAGGAGTAGAATAGGAATAAGATTCTCCTATTATTAAAATATGTAAATTGTATATATACTCTTTCAATTAATGAAAATAATCAAGAGATTATTTCTTTCAGTTTTAATGAGAACCTGCTTTTCACCATAAATTTTTTCAGTGAACTGGCTAGATGATAACGAGGTAAAAAAATCGCATTTTATAGCACAAATTTCTCATCGAATATTGTTCTGTTTTAGTGATGCAGAGAGAGTATTGTTCAAAACTATAATATCCAATAAAACTTCGTAGGCTTATTTTCTATTGTTCCTAAACCTATTTCCCTTTTAGTCTTATAATAATGGTGGCATCATATGAAAATCGATATAGGTTTTACTCTTTTTTTCCCCTTTTAATATTGATGGTAGAAGAAAAAATGGCGAACCCTACTGCCTACTGGCATATTTTTCCTTACGATTGCCTCGTTACTATTTACGTATATTTCGTAGGCTGCCAGGACGCAAAACCGCTTACGGGTGACGTGGCTACTTGGTAGTCTTTAGAAGAAGATCCAAGGGCTATCATTGTCATTTTCTTAGGGGGAATCATATCGATATCGGAAAGAAATTGAAATAATTAATCGGTTTCAAAAATTAAATTTTAGTCATATAAAATAAAATAATTTAAAAATCAACATGCTGTAAATTTATAAAATAATCTTTCTAGCCGTTTCATCAATACTCTTTTTTTTTGCTGAACTCATTAATACTCCTACCTAAGATAATGAAGGCAGATTACCTAGTTATAGGGAAAGGGTAAAGAATGGATATTGCGTCTAACTCAACCCCAAAAGCTAGATTGTAGGGTGAATATTGTCCAAGTCCGAGTCCATGTTTCTATTATATTTCCGTTGTGGGACTCTTAACACTCCCCCGCACGCCCAGACCTCATTAACTGGAGCGTGGACAATATAATTTGGGGGTCTAACATCGGTGAACAAAGAATTGGAATGGGTCTGGCTCTGATACCATGTAAAGAATGAAATGTCCAATCCTGGGCGGGAAGCGGGGTGTTGAGTTCTCCCATATTGGTGAGAAAAGTGGTCATTGGTCTCCTTATATGGCTTGGGCAATCCTCCTCCTTTTGAGCTAGTTTTTTTGGTTAAATTAGGCCAAAGATCCATTCTTTATGAAAAGAACCGGGGCAGTTTAATTGTGGAATCCATCTAGATGAGTTGTAGGCAAGTTTATTGATCAACTTACATGAAAAAACATCAACTTTTCTCTCTTTTTGATTTGATTTTGTCTTTTAACTTTTGGTTCTCCCAAGAAAGATTAAACTAGCACAACTGGACACACATTTATATTTTTTTTTGGCGTGTTTAGCATGATGAAAAGTATATTCAAGAAAATACTTTTACTCCTCCCGTCTCATATGTCAGCAATGTGGAGAGAGACACAATGGAGTATGTTTATCTGACATTGAGTTATGTTTTGGATGTGGAGCTTTAGGCCATAGGGCCAGGGAGTGCCCTGAGATATTTCAGTCGTTATGCCATCAGTGTGGACATGTACATTATGGACAGTGCCCGGGTGATCTGGAAGAATGTTACTGGTGCGGAAGCAGGAGCCATAGAGTGTACGAATGCCCGAGGTTGAGTCAAGGAGGATAGCTGATTCTGATAGTACTTATAGTTATGCAAGAATTTAGGTATGTTAATAACCATATTAAGAATAGTTGTGTTTATTTATGTGAACGGTCGGTTATTAGTGATATAAGGATTGCGTCATACAAGACATATATAGACCGTAAATCGATACTATGAGTTGAAGGTGGTAAGTGAAATTTCTATTATGTTCAAGAATCTACAATGAACGACGGATAATATCCACAATGAACGACGGATAGAGAGGAATTCTCTAATATCCACAATGAATGACGGATAGAGAGGAATTCTAACACCAATTCATAGGAGAGAACCCAAATCAGTTATAAGGATTGAGTCCCGTCACGATCTGAATTTGAATAGGTCAAAACTGAGTCCCGTCGTGAACATCGATAGGGCATCTAAGGACATATAGGTGACAGTAAGGATGAACGAAGTCCGATGAGGGTATATGATGAGATAATAAAGAATGGTCCAAGACAAGTAACAAGGAAAATAACTAAAGGATAAGAATGAGAAAGTAAGAGATGAACGAATAGGTGATGACAAAAATGTTGACTACCGAATGAACTAAAGATCTCGTAAGGAAAATAATATTGTTATCACAAAGTTAAGGATATCGGTACAACTAAAGTTAAATAAAGGGACAAAGACGACATCGTTGGCTGCAATACGATAAATACGAAGGAATAACCAGTGGATAAGCCTTTAGTGAAAAAAGAGAAGGGATAACTCCTAGACTGAATAATACTGAAAGGTAACAAGAGTACATCAAGGTTTGCTTCGAGGAAACAAATGCACAAGAAATACCTAATCAACAAAGGATTGTGCATAACATATAAGAACTTTGGAGTTATGAAAAGTAAGTATACACTCTTAGCATGAAAGGAATGCTAATTATGAAAGATTACAAGTTCGGAGTCATAAAGGATGGCAGACCCTCAAGGAATAAGGTCGACAAAAGAAGAAACAATGATGGACAGTAAAAAATGTATTGTTTTTAGTATTTAAGGAAAAAAGAAAAATAAGGAAATTAATTAGGTAACAACATAGATCGAGAAAGGATACTCGAGTGAATATTGAGTACAACTAAGGAAGGATGAACTTATCTCGGGACTATATCACATCACCAAGGAAGTATGCAAAAAATTTGAAGGGTTATGAAAAGTAAGAAGTCATGGTGTAATAAATAGAAAGGCAATGGACCATAAAGTCACATATTGGTGAAACAAGAGTCATTAAGGGAAGTTAAGGAACCGCTCCAAAGAAGTAGCAAGTAGTCAGCCATAATAAAAGTCGGATGATACCTCTCGTAAGGTTATAAGAAAAGGAACATTTCCCTATATTGGAAGACTGAGAAGTGACAAGGAAAAACATTCCACCTCAATCCCATTAGGAGGTATTGAGACACAAAGTAAAGGTAATAAGGAAAGCCTCACTAGGACCCAAGGATTACGAATATCGATTAACAACACTCAAGAAGACTTACCCTTGATGGTCAAACTATCACCTAAGGATAATTGAGTAATCCAAAGATCATTATGAACTATTACATTATTGTTGAAAACTATTTTGGTTCGGAGTATTTGCACCTAAGTGACTTGCCAGACTATACCACGACAAATGAATCTTTCTATACACCTAAAGTGATCGAAAGCTAATCTTACCGACTATCACCGCCCATTTTACAATATCTCATCAGGATAAGTAAGCCAATGAAAGAACCAGTAGAAGCTCTGAGTAGTTAGAATTTCCTTCGACTCGTCCTAAGGTGAACAATAGGAAACTCAGTCTAAGCTACCGGACATGGGTAAAAAAGAAATGTATGAAACCTAAAAAGAGTCTGGAATACGAACCAATGACTTCTGAGGTGATATGTTACCAAGGCGATAAACAATAGCTATGCAGGATAAGAGAATAGAACTCTTCTTAAGTCACCAAAGAGGGAATGAAACCCAAAGTAATGGTATCAGATTGAGAAAATAAATTACTAGAGAATATTTAGATTAACAAGGAAATGAATTAAAAGAACGGGTGTTAAAAGCAGGATTCAGCTGGACAAGGAAGAAAGATTCCATCGGAGTGCGATCAAAATCATATTACTGAAATCAGTTGAGAAAAGCAGCAAAAGGGACACCTGTTTAGAAATTCGCCTCACCTGAGAGTGAAAAATAGAGATTTATATGCAAAAGAGATTTTAAAGCCAGTAAGCTGCTCTAAATTCATAAACTATGTAAAGATATTATCGAGAAAGAAAGAAGAAGAAGAAGAACAGAGGAAGAAGTGGATTCAGATATCCTCGACTCTAGCGATCATTGTGCCACAATCCTTTGTAATCATCTTACACTTCGTTCATACAGACTCTGTCACCTAAATTCTATCAGAAAGCAAACCGTAAAACAGAGAGGAAAGGCAAAAGCACAGATGTCAGAATACATTACAGCCACCAGAACATTATGTAAATGAATTATACGACTATGTGAAAGTCGATAATGTACCAGTAGAGAAATATTAATATAACCTGATCGAATGACACGCTGAGATTTGGGTTGAAAATAACTCTATCAGAATGGTCACAGAACCTCAGAATCGCCCTGCTTGAGTAATTCAGATTCTAGCTTCATGCCAGAATTTTTGCGATATAATTCCTATATTCTATATGATTTATTCAGTTGGACCATATACCCTATGTAACCAAAGTTTTCAAAGAAAATGTAGTGAGTAAATCTTGGATGTCAACAAGAAGATATTAATGTAAGTTATGGTTGAACTCTCCTTGATTTTTATAAGTATAAACGGTCGTGTAGGGCCGATTGATATTATCTTAATGTTGTGTTGCATTGGATATATGTTTTGGGCTACTTGACAGGGTTAGATAGTCTTGTTTACAAAGAAAGCTCTACCGAAATTTCTGAAAAACTAGAGAGTTGGGATATTTTCAATATTTGCGGAAGAATATTCCTAAGGGGGGAAGGATGTTACACCTCGTAGTTTCACGTCCCACCATCACATCAATGGATATCGAAGTCCTGGGAAAAGGTACGACCTTATGAAAGAACAATGAAGGTTTACAACTTGTTTATAGAAGTACCGGAGTGCTTGGGAGTTAAACGGATCGAAGGAAGTACGTTTCAACAAAAATGGGAAACTGGGCAACTTGACGGGGCATATGACAGACCGTCAAGTACGCAGCCTGAGCCGTCAATCTTCCAGGAAGTTTGATGGGAAAGATTGACGGACCGTCGGAGGTTTGATGGTCCGTCGAGTGTACCATCAAATTACGGAGGTGCGGAATTTTTGACGAGTTTATATTGGGATTTTTTTATTTGGGATTCATTTCTCCTCCATACCAAACCCTAATACCTATCTTAAACCCTCTCAATCACACACCAACACCCTAAGTTGGACCTAAAGCCATAATCCAGAAGAATTTCATAATAAGCCCCGTGATTATGAAAGAAACTTCCATCTTCTTGAGGAGTTCGTACTTGAAAACCCTTGGAGCAATATACTCTACTGTTTAGAGGATATTTGGATACGTAATATTTTACCCATCTCTATTTATGATTGTGATTAATTGTCGATTTGGAGGAAGTTATGAAAAAGTTATCATGATTAAAAGTTCGCAAAATTGTGAAATCTTCGTAATATGAATTGTTGGGTTGTTTTACTCTAATTATGAGTTACATTGGATGATGGTATTGATTGTATATATTATGGATTAAGGAACATAAAGTTTGAAAGGTTGTGAGACTAATTCACATGATGTTTTCCGTATAAGAGAAGTTTAAATAATTACTTATGCCTAAGAGTTGTCGAACAACACCTAACTAAGTTTTTATAGAAATTGTATTTGGATTAAACCGTGGGATTAAATTACATAAGCATCCCTTGTAAAGAAGTCTAAGAACCCGAAGTGTATACGGAAGTCAATAAGATATCTAAGAGGAGTTAATATGGGATTTAGATTTGATACTGATATTACTTCCCTATATGATATAGATCATCATTCGTAAGAGGAGCGAAGATTGGTAGAACGATGGTAGCAACAAGAACCAGGTATGTATGACTATCCCTATCTTTCAAAGCATAAAATCCAATTAGTTATCGTTTCCGAAAAGACACGCCAAAAGTTTTATTTTATTGTATCTTGAAATCTCTTGTCGAGAAATATTCCTTGAGTATTCTTATTCTTGAAATTCTCGTTGTTGACTACTGATCGTATCATAAGTCTTCGAAAGGAAGCTTTCTAAAATATAGTCATCGAGTAGACCAAAGAGTTGTTCTAAGAGTAAAATCAAAGAGTTTATGAGCTTCGAGAAGGGGCCAAAGAGCCATTATTATCATAATCTGTTGTTCACACCTCGATTTTCATAGGTACTGACATGTTTTCATTGCCATTGATATCATGCATATAATCATGATTACATATATAGGATCGAGGTGCACATTCCACAACATATCCATATAGAGATCGGGTTGCACATTCCGCAACATATCCATATAGAGGTTCGGGTTGCATGTTCTACAACATATACA
Organism: Anisodus acutangulus; assembly: GCA_029783415.1. NCBI lineage: Eukaryota > Viridiplantae > Streptophyta > Magnoliopsida > Solanales > Solanaceae > Anisodus > Anisodus acutangulus. The sequence goes on along the minus strand of CM056511.1, from coordinate 34,199,811 downwards.
TATGGAGGATCGGGTTGCATGTTCCTCAACATACCCATATAGAGGATCAGGTTGCACGTTCCGCAACATATGCATATGATGGATCGGGTTGCGTGTTTCACAACACACACACATGAACTAGGATGCATATTCATACATACACCTAAGATTAATGACATGTTATACCTCGCACTATAAGACGAGGACAGTTATTCAGTGGAGTATATGTCAGAGGCCTAGTCGGCCCATAAGTTATTATTTATATCACATGTATCAGGATCAGTACGCCGGGGCCTTAGGGCACCGGGTGCCGATCACAACCCCCCAGGTTGGGGATGTGACACCATATTAGTTGGCCACATTACAATAAATATATGTCCCAAATTACTTGTCCATTTACAAAATTTAGATAGAATTAACTAACTTTTTCATACTTTTCCTTAATATTAATTATTTTTTAAAATAATCAATATTGATTAGAGTGTAATTAATTGGAGAGAAATAAGGATAATATAGTAAACATATACTTTTATTTATGAATTTTTAAAGGACTTATAGAGAGAAAAGTGAACAAGTACGGAGTATAAGAAAAACATTTCTTACTGTTGTTTTCTTACAAAAGCAAAATAGTGACGTTATTTTTTTAAAGGATATCTTAACTCTCGTTTCAACTGGAGTACTAGTCAGACATTAATTTCAATTTGCATACAAGCCATACTATATAAGCACTATTAAGGAAAACGGTAATTTTCGACGGACGTTTTATTGGAAATCTGTTGGAATTTGGCTTGTACATAAAGTTTTTTACAGTTTTTCAACTGATCTCATCATAAATTCCATTTTTAGTAATGAATTGGAGTTTAACTTCTATATGGTACTCTATTTGTTTTAATTTAAGTAGTTATTAGTTTGATTAGATACGAAATTTAAAAAGTAAAAAAGATATTTAAATCTTGTGATCTTAAACTAAATATGTGTGTTATGTACCAAAATATATCTTGAATTATGTGGTGTTAAACGTCATGTAGAAAAAATGAAATTAGAGAGTTACCAAATATAGAAAGAGGTATTATTTGTTAAACAAATTAAAAGAAAAGTAAGATACATAAATTGAAACGAGAGAGTATTAATTACTAGAGTAAAAATGCTATCATATAATTCATTAAACATAACATGTTAAAATACATTGATATTGCTCCTTCGATTTCAGTTTATGCGTCTTATTTTGACTAGGTACGGAGCTTAAAATTTTATAAGAATTTTTTTTATTGATCGGTCTTACACTAAAAATGTACCAAGATATCTTTTGATCTTGTGGTCTTAGAATCTTAGACATGTCATATTGAATATTGAAATTAAATGATTACTACTAGACTTCCTCCGTTTCAATTTATGTCAAGGTATTTGACTGAACATAGAGTTTAAGACAAAAAAACTTTTGAATATGTTGTTTAAGATAAGATATAAAAATTTATATGGCTATAAATTATTTCATTAAAATAAAATGAAAAGTTTGAAGTTAAATCATTACGACATATGAAAATATCTTATATTTTTGTGCTAATTAGAAATGAAATAGTATCAAATAAAATCGAAACAAAGAGAGTACTAACTACTAATATAGATAATAATATTTTTTAAATAAATTAAAAAAACACAATAATTAGAAAAGAGTAATAAACTTTGAACTGGATATACATAAGATGTTTCAAGTGTCGCAAAAATATTATTCTTGTATCATATCCGTATAATTATCATATGTCACCTAATTTACAACCGTCTGAATAGTAAAAACATTTTTTCATAATAAAGACGTCCTTTTTCCTCTCTCATCTCATACACTCTCTCTATATATATGTATATGCATCTATCACCATTTTATACTTGTAAAGACTCCATCCTCATCTCTCTCCTTTCAGGAAGAAAAAGAAGAGAAAGAAATACTAATAAAAATGCCTTATTCACTTCAGTTTCAAAGGATCAACCCCACAACCACCACACTCGCCGGAAACTACCACAAACAACCTCAACAAACATGGATTATCCCTGTCCCCTTCTCTGTCCCTAACAACCTCTTACATTACCACACACACTCTGTAGGCCCCACTCAGTGCTGCTCCGCCGTAGTACAAACCATCGCCGCCCCCATCGACGCCGTGTGGTCCGTTGTCCGCCGCTTCGACAACCCGCAAGCGTACAAACATTTCCTCAAGAGCTGCCACGTCATCATCGGGGACGGAGACGTTGGCACGTTGAGGGAGGTTAAGATAATTTCCGGCCTACCCGCAGCTTTCAGCATGGAGAGGCTGGAAATATTAGATGACGTGGAACACGTCATCAGTTTCAGCGTCGTAGGAGGTGATCATAGGTTGAATAATTACCGGTCCGTGACGACGTTGCACGGGGATGATAAGGGGACAGTGGTAATAGAATCGTATGTAGTGGATATTCCACAAGGAAATACGAAGGAAGAAACGTGTGTATTTGTGGATACAATTGTACGTTGTAATTTGCAATCACTGGCACAGATCGCTGAGAACATGCCTACAACCAATACTAGTAAATCATTGTGACTATTTTATTTGATTACTTTGTATATTTCTAGCTTTTAGTCCCCCTGGTTTCTTTTTGCAATTTGTTTTTTTATTTTGGGGGAGGTTGTAATCTTAGGTTGTCTCCTAAGTTCATTTCTTAGCGATGTTTCAGTGAATACAACAGTTCTATGTTTTTTATTCACAATGATATCCAGAGACTAAATGTAATTTTAAATTACTACTATTTATTTACATGTTGCTTGTAATTTATTTCTCTGACAACAAACAATCTTACTATATTAATGCATAAATGGTTTCAAGAGTTAAAAGGATGTAGCAGCATCATTTATAATACACCTAGGAAAAAAAAGGAGAAACCCAATTAACCTTTCTATCAACACGTTGAACAGTTCCTGCTTTACTTTTCAGGTTAATTAGCTCTATTTGTTATGAACAATTAATAGTCCGTGTTATATATAGAAGTTGATTTAAATTTAAATTATGTTTTATACGCTAATAGTATAAAAAATATTTATAAAATGAAACCGCTTAAAAGATAATATTACTCGAGTATATAAAACTTCAATCCTTTAATTAAATAGAGCGACTTAGGAAGACATACTATTTTTCTTTTGGTGAGGAGGTATGTATAGTTCGGACTTCAGGTTTTTCACTTTCTTTATACTGGCTGAAACATTTATTTCTATAGTAGAATTTATAAAAATCATGATCAGCAATGCAGAATGTCAAGATAAGATGATATATGTATGTTTTGCTCTGTATGATCAGTAATTCTGTATATTAGCAGAATAACATTATAGCGTAATTGTTTTATCCTCCAAAATCCTAACAAGAAAATAAATTAATACTCCGTACTAGCTAGTAGTAAACGGTATTACATATCCTCCTTGGTGAAAACCACGGCTTGGAAACCTCTACAAGTTGTACATAAATGTACTGAGGCCTAATTTGGTAAATACGTACCACAATGCACGAATGTCCATTATTTAATTTTCTCGTGGTCTAATTAATTTTTCCAACCTAACATAGTTGTATAGGCCTCACCAGTTGTGACTTTATTGGAATAACGTTGTTTCTAGTTTATATAGTACTGTTTGCATTTTTTGGTGATAAAATAAAGTTGTTAGTCTTTAAACACGTAGACCTGCCGGTGAGATTGAGACCCCTTACTTAAATCCATTAATTTTCTGAAAGTATAAGTTCCTTGCACTGAGAGTATCAACTTTAATACCATTGTTAACCTATTATGACATGTAGTAAAAGCAATTTTAATACCATTGTTAATCTGTTATGACATGTAAAAATGTACTGATAGTTTTTTTTTTACTATAAGTACGTATAATATAAATCTATTTTATGATACTGAATTATATATCGAGGGATCTTAGTAGAGGATGGATGAGCACATGCATAACTGCTGCATGATTGACCCGAGAAAATAATTAATACAACATGAATTTTTAAATTTAGAAAAAGTTAGTCGTTGTATGAGAAGAATCAACGTCTGCTCTTCTCTAACCAACTTGACGTTCAAACAAAAGGCAAGTTGTGGCTTTATTTACTTTAAAAATCCTTTTCTTTTTTGTTCTTCCGACACTTCTTTTTATCTATATACAGAACTTATGTCGTATGTTTGGCAAGCAAAATAAGATGGCAACTTTTCAAGTTGGTTTGCAAGTGGGCAAGGAAGCTTTTTAAAGAGAATAAAAAGTCCAGTTGCTTGCCTAATTAATTATATTATGTTACTTCACAGTTGGCAAGCATGCTATTTGTAATTTGTGCGGAGTTCATTCTTTATAGTAAATCAGGTCATCACTGATGACTTCTATCTCTGCCTGCGGAATCAGTTTAAGTTATGAAGATGATATAAATATAATATTTCATGTATCAAATTTAAGTTATATAAACTAAAGTGAAATAATTTCTAACATTATCAATTATAATTTAACCTGTTATATCAGGAAATAAAATACTATTTCTTACTACACCCGTTCAGGTACTTATTGGTTTCTTTTTTTCACCATAAGTTTTCTTTTTTTCACCATAAGTTATTCACCCAGGAGTATATACCTCACAAGTGATGGGGGGGTTTGGCAAGACCCCTACCACGCGTTCATATAATCTCAACAAACACAGATACAGAAGTTGGAGGGGGGCAAACAACCTTGGCTCCCGTTACATCTTAGAATGAGATAAATATATCCTATCAAAGTTCTTGATCTAAAGGATCTTAAGACAATTACCAAAAGGTATGCATTCAGGCCAACACAATTAATGCACATAACTTGAAGGAAATCATGGAGGCTCGAATTGCCAGCTGGAGGTCTTCTTTACTCTTCTTCTGAAGAAAGGAAACTATAGTTGATTTATCTTTAGAGGAGCCCTGACCAAAGCTGGTAGGTCAGTTTCTTGCAAGAAGATAAAAGGATCTTGAATTTTAGTAGCATGATTAGCAAGTGCATCCGCAACTTCATTTCCATCCATACAACAATGCTTACCAATAATATTCCTTTCATCAATCTTATTCTTGACATCTTCAATAAGTTCTTTGAATTCTCCAATGTGGTTTGCTAATTCTATTGATCATTTGAACCACAATTAGAGACATAAGACCGTATGGCAGTTGATCATCACGGGTGTAACTTCCTTGATTACTAATCAAAGGATATAGCGGACCTTTTTTTAACTAAGGGACTACCCGGAGATCAAGTGTCCTGCCTGTCTAGGGGAATGGGCTTAAAACCCAAACAATACAAACCTTTGTGGTGGTAACCCAACCATAATGACTGGAGATCCCAAGAATTTGGTTCAATGGGAAAACTAAGCTGCAAAAGGTTCAGTTGAGCGCTTCGGTAGAAGCAAGAGCACTACGGATGATGATTTCTGTAGGGAAACATGAATCCAAAGTTGTTCCCGCGATAGACATTAAAGTGCTACCTGCATGGTGGGTAAAGGTTAAGCTTCCAAACCTTTAACGATCCTCAAACGGTTGAGGTTAAGGTTGGGGAAACTTTTAATGATTCCTAACACTTGTGAAGTGGGGTATAGCAGAACACCTTGTAGGAGATCACCTATTTAAGTGTTATCTCTCCTGATGCAATATCTTTTCGCTGAAAGATTGATGAAAGTAGGCACCATGTGTGTGCGTCAAAATCTCTTTCAAGAGGGGGTTGTTGGAAATTTGCATTTGGTGGGGAGGTGCGTCCACCCATATTTAATGAATTAAACACTAGTGTTCCGCATGTTGGAGGCTTTGTCTCTTCACACGTGCATAATCTACTAAGTGAGTACATGACCGTAGGGCCAAGAATCGTCAAATTTCATTGAGAAATGAAAGAGATATTGGTCCACGAAGTAAGGTGTTTGAGGCATGGAAATATGGTGTGGGACAAATCTACCACATCGGTGGGAAAAGGAAGAATTTCTCTCTTTATAAGTCTCATAATTGGCTAAGGGTTTGGGACCCCAAGGGGTAACCCATGTGTTTAAAGGAGGGAGGACCTAGATGTGCTTGGATTCAAGGCTAAGCACACATGCGCGACGCCGCCCGCCCGCCCGTTCGGTCAGGTCCGGGCTCGGGTCTCGGGTCTCGGGTCGTGGGTTGTTATGATATTATCTCTTTGAACCCCCCAAATTGCCATAAACAGCCTCACTAATGGCCATAAACCTGGCATTAACAACCCTCTTTAATGGCCATTAACAGCCATGTTTTGCCAGTTATGGAGTCCCTCCCTCATGCTATATATTGATGCCTTTTGGCTCAATTGTGTAAGACGAAAAACACACAAAATAGAATATAGACACACAAAACGAACAGCAAAAACGAGACAACATTTATATACACAGAGACAAAACAGAAGAGACACTGAAATTCAATCCAAAACGTTGGGACTAAAACATAAACTCTTCCTTCATTTTCTATTCTTCAGCAAGTCGTTTCGTGTTTGTTTTCTTCGTCAGACTCAACCTATTTGCTTTGTAGTGTTGATTAAGTATTGTTTTATCTTGGGAGACTATTGCCCGTTAACGTAAAAGCATATATACGGGGCAATCTTGTCTTAAAGACAGAGTGTCATCACTCGACTCAGCACACAGTTGTAACCATCCAGATTTAGTGTTTCTTGATTTCAGGTTATCAAGATTCAAGACTCAACAACTTTGCGGCAGTTCTGAATATTGGCTATTCGTTTATCCTTTCGATTCGAACACTTGTAATATTTATTTACTTCTCGTACTGCTTTACAATATCCAACACAAAGCATATAAGTAAGGCACGTCGGAAGTTTAAAATTTTGATTCTTACTTACCCCAACAATAATTCTGGTATGGTTATACAACAATGGAAATTGTAATATAAAACATATACTTACAAGTTGGAAAATCTGGAGTCTTTTTCTACTGTTAGGTGCACACGCGATTGCCCTTCCAATTGCAAGCTCCAAGCTTCAATGTACTTCTCCTTCGGAAAGCTAGGAAATCCGGCAGAGGTTCGAGAGAGTATTTTATTCTAAGTCTCTAAGGCTTAGAATGTTGTTCTGAAAATTGGTGTAGAATAATGAAAGTGAATGCCTCTATTTATAGTTGAAAATTAGGTCAAAAATCGAATTAGGGTTTGACTTTGGGCCTGGCCCAAAATCGATGCAGAGGTGCCGCGACCCTAGGGTATGAGGGTCGCGGCGCTTGATGAATCTTTGCACTGTGCCGCGGCCCTAGGGTATGGGCACCGCGGCCCTAGGGTATGGGCGTTGCGGCGCTCGACGTGCACTTGCACTGTCTTGATTTAATTTCCGTGTATTCTTAATTAAATCCAAAATTCAATTTTTACTTAATTAATGTAATCATTATTCATTTAAATGTCTCGATTCCAAATCGAAAATTTTAATTACTCTCTCAATACATCCTTAGATCGAAATGGACAATCGACATAGAGTGACCCTACATGCCTTCTCATATTGACATTAATCAAATTAAGGTCTACACGGAACTCCTAGACGGCGCCGGAAGACGAACTCAATATGTGAAGTACGTTTACGCGAATCCAGTAAACTTAACCTTATGTGGTAAGATAAAATCCTTTCATTCACGATACACCCGATCAAGCTTAGAATTTGTCAAGTGTCTATCCAAATGGCTTAATCATTGTATCTTATCTATATTAGTCGACGACTAGACCATATTCCAAATATGTCCATTGCGTTGGCCAAGGACTTAGTCAACCTAATATCACTGAGAATCCGAGTGTTTTTTCGAACATACATTCGAGGAATGAATCCTAATCTTGACTCAACTACCACCTTCAATCCACATCGTAATGTACCCAATACAAGCTGTATCTCAACCTACAAGGCATTTGAGCTTAGGACGGAATCAAAGTACATTACTTTGTAGATAAGGTGCGTATTGACCTCAAGTCTAAGGACTTCTATCTCCCACATGCTGATCATACGTTAGACAAGTATAACAAACAGTATATCAGCAGGGTATACCAATACTTCTAAAGTATCCATGTGTCCATCATGAGTAACCATTACTCGTAGCAGGCGAGACATACTACATCCTTTAAGGATGTGATGCAGACCACATGTCGACCTATCACATATCATCGATAACTCATTCTCGATGATCATTAGTCGAGGCTATTTTAAAAGTTACGCTCTATCATAAAATATCTCACTCTATTAATGACAACGTAAGCTCAAGGGATGCACATTAATGAATAATTACAAACAATCAAATAATAATTCAATAATTGCAAATGCCAAAATATTAATCTTCATTAATAATTATATGAATGTGTATAAAGTACATTTTTTCTAATACATATTGTCTCTAGGATATAAATATACTTTCACAACTTAGTGACTTTGAAACAATTGAACATAATGACCCGTTCGATAAGTTCTAATGTAAACAACTGACAGTTGCATAAACAACGTCGTGTTGTTTATCCTAAGCAACTAATATTTTCTTAAGCAACAATTGATTGTTTCCTGACTTTTAACAAGAATTGGGGTTCTGTTATAAGAAGCCAGGAGTTGTCGGAACAATTTCTTGTTGTTTATTGTAAGAAATCATTATTTTTACGAGAAAATCACTGGTTACTTATCTATTTTTTACGAGATATGAATTTCTAGCGTAAATAATAAAAAAAATTGTAAATAATATTATATTTTTTGTAGTAAACAACCACTGATTTTTTAAACAACCACTAGTTGCTTACCAACTTTTTACGAGAAATAACTTTCTAGTGTAAACAACCAACAAACTCTAAACAACATCATGTTGTTTTAGTAAACAACCAATGTTTGTTTAAACAATCATATATAAATATCATAAAAAAGGACAATATAGCAAGATTTTTTTTGTATATTCATAGCATATTATAAATTATTCATACATAGACTTCATACTTCCACATCCAGAAATAGTCTAACAAAAAGATCCACCACAAAATTTTCGATATATAAAACAAATCCTTTCACAGTTTATGGTTATATTTTTTTTCAAAAATAACCACTGCAAATATTTCTTGTTGAACCCTCTTGTTGTTGTCACGAAAGTCGTCCCATGAAGTGTTGTTAGTGTTAAAGAGTAATATTCTCGTGATATACACTTTCCTTATGAAGTGTATATCACAGTTTGTATAGAAAGTATCACACGGTTTTGTCCTAATATTGTGTATATTATTTTGTATTAATTAGCATTGTACATTTACCATAAGTATATGATTCTTGTACTACTAGAATAGGGTTTTGGTATTAGAATAGGAATATGATTTTCCTATTATGGAAATTATAACTTGTATATATTCTCTTTCATTAATGAAAATAATCAAGGGATTATTTATTTCATGGTATCAGAAGTCTGGGTTCAAAATTTCCTCTCCCAAAATTTCTTTCTTCTCGAGCAACAAACCCGAATCCCTTCTCTCGTTTTGCTTGTTCTTCCTTCCGATTTTTCTTCCAAAATTTCTCTATATCACGTCTTGCGTTGCTATTATTGATAAGAACACGTTTCACCCTGCCCTTACTGTTTCTAATATCAGGAATCATATCCCTATCATTCTTGAAATAGAAAACGTCCATTGTGCGACGTGGGCCGAACTGTTCAAAATCTACGCACGCTCGCATCAAGTCGTCCATCACATAATCCCCGCGGCTCCCGAGGATACAGAGGTGCCAAAACGCAAGGATGATCCTAAGTTGTGGATGACTCTTGATGCCACAGTCCTCCAGTGGATTTACTCCACTATCTCTACCGACCTGTTGTAGACGATTATTTAGCCGGACGCTACGACAATGGCTGCTTAGGATAGGCTACGTGACATATTCCAAGATAATCGAAATTCCAGAGTTGTTACCCTTGAGCGGGAATTTTTCCACGTCAATATGGAAAATTTCCCGGATGTTTCAGCATATTGCAAAAGGTTGAAGGAATTGGCGGATCAACTCCGCAACGTTGGTGCGCCCGTTAGTGAAGATTGTCTCGTTCTACAGATGGTTGCTGGCCTTTCCGAGGCCTATAGTGGCGTTGGAACACTCCTTCGTCAAAGTAATCCTCTTCCAAAGTTCTATCAAGCCCGCTCCATGCTTACTTTGGAGGAAGCCGGCTTGGCTAAAAAGGCGGCTACTAGTGCTAGTCCCGTGGTCATGATGACATCCTCCACCAATTCTCCCGGTTTCATTGATCATTCGAACCAAAACCGTTCTCACGGAGGTGACAAAAATAGTCGGAAGAATAATGCCAAAAATAGCGGGGGCAAACACGGTGGTTCCGGCGGTGGTAACGGCGGCAGTGGGTCCCGCCCCGACAGCCGTGGGCCACAGCCCAAATGGTCTCAGCCTTGGGCCCCCAGGCCATAGGCCTGGGCCAGTGGACAGTGGCCCAACAACCAGTGGTATCCAACGCCTTCAGCCCCAGGCAACTGGGCTGCCCAGCAACTTCCCAGGCCCAGTTCGTACTGGCCCAATAGTTCTGGAACAGCAGGTTACCGAAGCAATATTGGGTCGGGGCAGCCAGTAGGTGTTCTTAGGCCTCGGCCCCCACAAGCCCACCACGCAGCGAGCCCTACCCCGACCGACATTGAAGCTGACATGCATACTCTTGGAATTAATCTGCCAGACCCGAATTGGTACATGACCACCGGAGCCACTACCCACATGACATCCGATCAAGGTACTCTCTCGTCTTTTTCCAATTTGAGCAACCCTCGTTGCATAATTGTTGGTAATGGTAATTCTATTTCAAGGAGGTCTTTATCCTATCACGCCACATTTCAGTCTCTCGAGTCAAGCCTTGCCATCAACGTTTGCAGCCCTTGCTTCTTCTTTGTGGCATGCTCGTCTAGGTCATCCGGGGTCGTCTATTTTGTCTTCATTAGATAAAAATAAATTTATTTCATGTAAGGGTACGCGTAGTACTCTAAATTGTCAATCTTCTTTTTTAGGAAAATTGTTAGGTTGCCATTTGTATACTCTAATTCCATTTGATATTATTCATAGCGATTTATGGATGTCTCATGTTCTTAGTTCATTGCGTCGTCGGTATTATGTTCTCTTTTTGGATGATTATTCTAAATTTTTATGGACTTTTCCAATAGCGAAAAAATCTCAGGTTTTTTCCACCTTCTTAAAATATAGAGCATTCATTAGAACCCAATTTGAACGGGAAATAAAAAATATTCAATGTGATAATGGCAAAGAATATGACAATGGGGTGTTTTGGGAATTTTGTGCTAATAATGGGATCAATTTTTGTTTTTCTTGCCCTCATACGTCTTCACAAAATGGGAAAGCCAAATGCAAAATTCGTACCATTAATAACATTGTCCAAACTTTATTGATTCATGCTTTCGTCCCCCCATCGTTTTGGCATCATGCTCTACAAATGACTACATATCTTCTTAACATTCTTCCTTCTAGAAGTTTGACATATTCATCCCCTCTTCAAATTTTATATAATAAGACTCATTCGTATTCACATCTTAGGGTCTTTGGATGTTTGTGTTATCCGTTGTTTCCATCCTTCACAATTAACAAACTTCAGGTCCGGTCTACCCCTTGTGTTTTTTTGGGTTATCCGTCAAATCATCGTGGTTACAAATGTTTTGATTTATCTTCTAATAAAATAATCATCAGTCCCCATGTAATTTTTGATGAATCTCAATTTTCGTTTGCTAAGGTTAGTAATCCCGTGTCTAGTTCGTATAATGTTTTAGATGATGGTATCTCCCCGTATATCATTCACCATTTCTCGGACGTGTCCCGAACCCCAAATCCATCAACGGGCCCACTACCCGCTGGCTTTACATTACCGTCGCCTGCTACCATTATGGGTCCAGCAACTGGGCCATCTGGCCAGCCCAATTCTTGCCTAGTTTCGTCGTCTACTCTCGGGTCCAGTATAGGCCCAGTTACTGGCCCAGTCCCTGTCTCCAGCGTCGTCTCTCATTATCGAGTTGGGCCAGCAGGTCCACTGCCTGCTGGCCAGTCCGTCGACAGTCCAAATAATTCCCAAAATTCGCTCAATTCTCCCACGAGTCATAGACCGGTCACTCGTAGTCAACGGGGTGTTTTTAAACCAAAAAGACATTTTAATTTAAATTCTAATGTTCTTAAATCACCCTTACCCCATAATCCCGTGTCTGTGTTAAATGACCCGAATAGGAAAATTTCTATGACCAACAAATATAATGCTCTTATTGATAATAAGATGTGGGAGTTGGTATCCCGTCCATCTAGTGATAGTATTATTAGGTCTATGTGGATTTTTGCTCATAAGGATAATTCAGACGGTTCATTTGCAAGGCATAAGACTCATCTTGTAGGTAATTGTATGACTCAACAGGTTGGTATGGATTGTGGTGAGACTTTAGTCCGGTGGTTAAGCCGGCTATCATTCGCACTGTGCTCAACTTGGCTCTTTCGAAAGCATGTCCCATTCATGAGTTAGATGTGAAGAATGATTTCTTACATGGTGATCTCAAGGAGACAATCTATATGCATCAGCCCTTGGGGTTTAGGGATCCCAAATATCCTCATCATGTTTGTTTGTTGAAAAAGTCCTTATATGGGCTTAATCAGTCTCTACGGGCCTAGTATATGAGGTTTGCCGTCTATGTTTCGACTATTGGGTTCACTCACAGCAGGTCGGATAATTCATTGTTCATATATCGTCGTGGTTCTTCCTTGGCTTATATACTATTATATGTGGATGATATTATCTTGACTGCCTCTTCCGATGCATTACGTCAGTCTATCATGACAATGCTCACTTCTCAATTTGCTATGAAAGACTTGAGGCCCTTGAGTTATTTTTTGGGGATTGCTGTCACTCGTCATGTAGGTGGGATGTTCTTATCCCAAAGGAACTATGCAATTGAGATCATTGTGAGGGCTGGTATGTCATCCTGTAAGTCCACTTTCACTCCAGTTGATACTAAGCTCAAGCTTAGTGCTGCGGTCGGCGCACCATACGAGAATCCGACCGGCTATCATAGTCTTGCAGGGGCCTTCAGTATCTTACATGCACGAGACCAGATATTATGTATGTCGTATAGCAAGTGTGTTTGTTTATGCATGATCCCATGGTTGAGCACATAAATGCGCTCAAACGCATCATTCGGTATATTCAGGGGACACTTGACTATGGCTTGCATTTATATCCTTTATCGACGTCTACACTTGTCTCTTATACAGATGTTGATTGGCGTGGATGTCCGTACACCAGATGGTCTACGTCTGGATATTGTATGTTTCTTGGTAATAACTTGGACTCATGGTCTGCGAAATGTCAATCGACTTTGTCCCACTCCAGTGCAGAGGCCGAGTATCGAGGGGTAACTAATGTAGTCTATGAATCATGTTGGTTACGTAATTTGTTGTTAGAACTTCATTGTCCTATTCAAAAAGCGACATTAGTTTATTGTTATAATGGTAGTGTCATCTACCTTTCTGGTAATCCGGTTCAGCACCAATGCACTAAACATATTGAGATGGACATTCACTTTGTTCGCGAAAAGGTTGCTCGTGGTCAAGTACGAGTCTGCCATGTCCCTGCCAGGTATCAAATTGCAGACATCTTTACAAAGGGTCTTCTCTCGGTCCTTTTTGATGATTTTAGAGACAGTCTCAGCGTACGAAGACCGTCCGCTATGACTGCGGGGGTGTGTTAAGAATAGTAATATTCTCGTGATAGACACTTACCATAAGTATAGAATTCTTGTACTACTAGAATATGGTATATTATTTTATCCTAATATTGTGTATATTATTTTGTATTAATTAGCATTGTACACTTACCATAAGTATAGGATTCTTGTACTACTAGAATAGGGTTTTGGTATTATAATAGGAAAAGAATTTTTCTATTATGAAAATTGTAACTTGTATATATTCTCTTTCATTAATGAAAATAATCAAGGGATTATTTCTTTTATTTAGAAACATTACGGTGACAGATAGTACAAACTTTGCAAAGACATCATCTTCGAACTTTGTCGTGTTGCAATCATACACTTATATCCTTTGCTCATAGATCAGGAAAACAATAGTGACAAAATGCTTTTGATCCATGTTTAAAATCACACTTCCTCCCATCTGGATAGGGAAGTGCACCAGTAGCATACTTCATTAAATATCTTTATCAAATTGATGCAAAGCCAATATATCAAGTAATGAAGATTCGTCAGAAACTTTTGGAGCAGCAAGATCACAACATTCTGAAAGTATATATGTCCTAGAGACAATCTATATTAGAGACATAATGTACTTGAACACATTCTTATTATTAATAAGCTTAATATTTATGGCATTTGCAATTATTGAATTATTATTTGATTGTTTGCAATTATTCATATATGTGCATCCATTGAGCTTACATTGTCATTAATAGAGATATATTAATGATAGAACATAACTCTCAAAATAGCCTCGACTAATGATCATCGAGAATGAGATATCGATGATAAACTATAATTCGACATGTGTTTGCATCACATTCTTGGAGAATGTAGTATTTCTCACAGCTGCGAGTAATGGTTACTCGTGATGGACACATGGATACTTTGGAGAAGTATTGATATACTCTGCCGATAAACTATTTGTTATACATGTCTATAGTGTTATCGGTGTGTGGAATATAAATGTCATTTGACTTGAGGTCAATACGCACATTGTTTGCAGAATGATGTACTTTGACCAAGTTCTAAGCTTAAACTCCTTTTGGATAAGATACGGATTGTGTTGGGTGCATCAGGATTTAAATCAAGGTGGTAGTTGAGCCAAGAATAGGATTCATTCCTCGATTGGAAATTCGATAGAGCACTTAAGTTCTCAATGTTATTAGGTTGACTAAAGTCACTGGCCAGTGCAAGAGACATATTTAGAATATGGTCTAGTTGTCAACTAATAAATGTGAGATAAAGTGATTAAGTCATTTGAATAGACACTTGGCAAATCCTAAGCTTAATCGAGTGTTGCGAATGAAAGGAATTTATAGTTCCGCATAAAGGTTAAGTTTGTTGGATTCATGTAAACGTACTTCACATATTGAGTTTGTCATACGACGCAGTCTAGGAGTTTCGTATGGACCTTAATTAGATTAATGTCGATATGTGAAGGCCTATAGGGTCACACTATATGCGATTGTTTCTTCGATCTAAGAGTGTATTGAGAAAGTATTAAATATTCGATTTAGAATCGACATATTTAATTTATAATAATTATGGAATTATTTCTATTTGATAAAAATTATTCAATTAGGTCGAATTGGATTTCAGATTTAATGATATGTGTTGGATATATTATATGGGTACTCGGACAAATACAGGGAAGCAATTGGGCCATAAATTACTGGCCCAAAATCGGCACCTTGGTCGTCCACTTGGACGTGTGAAGTGGACCAACTGGGTTGGTCCACTGAACATTAAAATGGGCCAGGTTTTCCTATTTTAAATCTGCTTAGATTTTGTCCTGAACTACTATATAAACAACACAAACTCCATAATTATGAAGTAAGTCAGTCAGACAAAACAGATGATTCAAGACTTAGAGCCTTGAATTACTTTCTCTCTTCTAAAAAAAGAATTCCTAGCGTTCTTCGTTAGGTAAATACACTGGAGTTGGAACCTGCAATCGGAGAAACAACTCGTGTGGATACCATAATTGTGAATCCAGCATACGAAAGCCTGTAAGTTTTCTTTTGTAGTGTTTTGAACACTTTGTATGATTATCGTATAAGCCATGCCAGGATCATTGTTGGGTAAGTAAAATTTTAAACTTCCGATGTGCTTACGAACCTAAAAAATCCCTATAGTGGTATTAGAGCGCAGACTGGTTTAAATTATTATATGATAATCATAATAACGATTACGTAGGAAAATTAATTGATTTAATTTATTAAATTAATTTTCAAAATAAAAAAAAATTACCGTGAATAGTTATCGGCAGCCACTGTTCTGGCATGAAGAGTGGCGGCAGTCACTATTCCGGCGTGAACAGTGGTGGAAGTCACTGTTCCGGTAGGGCAGTGGCAATTTCCGGCAGGTTTTCGGCGATTCGACGTGTTCTAACACCGTCTCCACTATTATCAAGAAATCCACTTTATCAGATGGTCGATAAATGTGTTGAAAGGTGACGGGACGCGGCGTAGACGCCGGAAGTCCGCTGACAGTGGGGTTGTTTCCGGCAGCCTCGAGTGCCAAAATTGTGAAGTAATACCACCACCGTGATTGTCTCGACGAGAAGAATCGAACGATAGTGGTGTTACACGACGAAAGTGACCAGAAAAGAAGCACTACTGATGGTTTTGGAAACTGCCGGCAGTGGCTCAAATTCCGGCTGCCTTGGGCCACCACTCCTAGTATTGAAACCACCGGTGTGTTCGTCCCGACATGGGCCATGGACCAGTGGTGTTCAATTCCGTCAATTTCACCTAAAAAATCCGAATCCCAAATTTGATTTGGGGTTGGAATTGATGCAAATCTGAAATTTTAGAAGTTTTTGGAATTGCAATTTAGTCCTTGAATTTTTTTTTGGAAATTTCAAATATTTTAAAATCAGCAGATTTGGTCCTTGGGGAAAATCTATAAATTTCAGAAAATCAGATTCAGTCCTTGGATAAATCTACAAATTTTTGAAAAGCATATTTGGTCCCTGGGATAAATCTGTAAATTTTTGAAAATTAGATTTGGTCCCTGGCGAATTTGTAATTATTTTAAGGTTCTGAAAATTGCAGAAACCCTAAAAATTAAATTTTAATTTCTGAATTATTAAGGGACTGTTTGGATGAGAAGAAAATTCTGAAATTGAAAATTGAGTTTTAAATTTGGAATTTAAAATATTTTCTAAGTTGAATTACTCCTTTTCCCTATAATTAATTGCATTGAAGTTAAATGGAAAAGACATCTTGTATTGTGGATAAAATTTAAATACAGATGAAAGAAAAAATGACGATGGAATTGCTGGTATAGGGGGCTTATATGTTGGGACTACAATGGCGAAATAATTATGGCATTCAACTCCCCGATAGGCAATTGCGGCAGCAACATGGCTGAAGCGAAGCCAGGGCTGCTTTTTTTGATATTCAATGGTGTGTATAACATGGTTTCACCAACATAATAATGAAAGGTGATTCTCTGTCGATCATTAACACCCTTAACGACATCAGTAAACCACCTTGCCATCCGATGGAAGTCATCCTGAAGACTCAAAATTACATCAAGATCAACTTTAGAATTCAACATTGCTTCAGAGAAGCCAATCTGGTTACAGATATTTTGACAAAAATGGAGCATTGACAATGTTGATCATGCATTTCTCGATGCCAAGTATGTTCCTCGAGAAGGCAAAGGACCCTACAAATTAGATCTTATGCACGTGCCTACCCTTAGGCATAAACACAAAAAGAGTGATTTTTGTGTAAAACTTGTATACATCTTTGTATCACAAAACTTGTATATTTATGTTGTTTCTTTACTTTTTGATTGGGCGTGACCAATCTTCAAACTAGGTGCTTGGATTGTATCCGACTTTTTGCTTGTAACTGTTTTTCCTTTAGTTGAAAGGGAGGATGGCGCCACCTGATGGCGTAATTTTATTTTTAAAAAAAATATAGGCATCGTACACTGAATAATTTTAAAGTAATTTAGATTCATTTAAAATATACTCCTAATAGATAATCTGGGAACTTGTTACAAAATCTACCTCTACTTTTAATGATAATTTCCTATATTATCCTCATACTATATGCTTAAAGGTACTCTCTTTTTTATTTCAATTATGTAATTAAATTTTTTATTGATATTAATAAAATTATTGATATGAGAAGATTATTTTTATTCTAATATTTATCCCTTATTCATTATTGAACGACATTAACTTAATTATATATTTGATCACTATTTCTCACTTTTTTCGTTTCAAAAAAGATATTTATTTGTTTTTTGTTAAATATACACAATATACATGTGTATATTGGTCTCGGCTTTGCTCTCTAAATAGCTCTCGGATTTGGCTGATTATTCTATGTAATTTATGGTAAATATTTAGTATCCTAATTTAGGTAATGTTGTAATATAATTATTATTGTATTACCATAATTATTGTATTACCATACATGTATAATTAGTATAGAATAAGGTTTTAGGAATAGAATAGGAATAGGATTCTCCTATTATGGAAATATGTAACTTGTATATATATCCTTTCAATTAATAAAATAATCGATGGATTATTTCTTTCATGGTATCAAAAGTCTAGGTCAAACAAAAATTTCTCTCAAATTCTTGTTGCTATTCTCGGCCAAGACCGAACCCCCCCCCTCCTCGGGTTTGCCATTTGTTCTTCCGCTCTCCAAATCTCTCTTCCAAATCCCTCTATCACCTATTGTTCTTTCGTTATGTCTACGTCAAAGAACACGTTTTACCCTGCCCTTGTTGTTTTTAACATCAAGAATCATATCCCTCTAATTCTTGAAATAGAAAACGTCCAATGCGCGACGTGGGCTGAGTTGTTCAAAATTCACGCTCGTTCGCATCAAGTCATCCATCATATAATCTCTGTGGCTCCTGATGATACGGAGGTGCCTAAACGTGAGGATGATCCTAAGTTATGGACAACACTTGATGCCACCGTCCTTCAGTGGATTTATTATACTATCTCTACCGACCTATTGCAGACGATTATTGAGCCAGACGCTACGGCGATGGCTAGATGGGATAGACTGCATGACATATTCCAGGATAATCAAAATTCCAGAGTTGTTACTCTTGAACAGGATTTTTCCCACGTCAACATGGAAAATTTCCCGAACGTTTCAGCATATTGCAAAAGGTTGAAGGAATTGGCGGACCAACTCCTCAACGTTGGTGCACCAGTTAGTGAAGATCGTCATGTTTTACAGATGGTTGCTGGCCTATCCGAGGCCTATAGTGGCGTTGGAACTCTCCTTCGTCAAAGTAATTCTCTTCCAAGGTTTTATCAAGCCCGATCCATGCTTACCTTGGAAGAAGCCGATTTGGCTAAAAAGGCGGCTACTAATGCTAGTCCCGTGGTCATGATGACTTCTTCCACTAGTCCTCAAAATTTTGGTGACAATTCGAACCAAAACCGATCTCACGGGGGCAGCAAGAATGGACGGAAAAATAATGGAAAAAATTGTGACGGCTACGGCAGCAGTCGCGGTGGCCAAAACAGTGGCAGTGGACCCCATCCCGGCTACAGTGGGCCACCGACCCACTGGTCTCAGCCTTGGGCCTCTGGGCCGTGGGCTTGGACGAGTGGACAGTGGCCCTACGGCCCACCTCTACAATAATTTCCAACATCTGGCCAGTGGGCTTCCCAACAGCCTCAACGTCCCACTACCCACTGGCCCAGTAATTCCAGTTCCAGCAGTTACGGCCCAGGATAGCCCAGTTCTGGAATTATTGGGCCCCAGCCTCCGCAAGCTCACCACGTAGCAGGCCCCACTCAGACCGATTTCGAGGTCGCGATGCACACATTGGGTTTGACTCAACCGGACCTGGATTGGTATATGGACACCGGTGCCACTACCCACATGACATCCGATTCAGGTATTCTCTCGTCTTATTCCAATTTGAGCAACCCTCGCAGTATAATTATTGGTAATGGTAATTCTGTTCCAATACGTGGTTATGGTCATAAAATATTGTCTCCCCATCATCCACCTCTTATCTTGAAAAATACCCTACACGCCCCCAAATTGATTAAAAACTTAGTCTTTGTCCGTAAATTCACTACAAACAATTCCGTTTCTATTGAATTTGATCCATTTGGTTTCTCTGTAAAGGATTTCAAGACGGGGAGTCCTCTCATGAGATGTGATAGTAGGGGAGATCTTTATCCTATCACACCCAGTTCCGATCCATCGAGTCCAGCCTTGCCATCCGCCTTTGCAGTCATTTCTCCTTCCTTGTGTCATGCTCGTCTTGGTCATCCGGGATCATCTATTTTGTCGTCATTAGATAAAAATAGTTTTATTTCATGTAAGAGTACAAATAGTACTCCAATTTGTCAGTCTTGTTCTCTAGGGAAAATTGTTAAGTTGTCAATTGTAGACTCAAATTCTCATACTCTAATGCCATTTGATATTATTCATAACGACTTATGGACATCTCCTGTTCTTAGTTCTTTGGATCATCGGTATTATGTTCTATTTTTGGATGATTACTCTAAGTTTTATTGGACATTTCCGATAGCGAAAAAATTTTAAGTTATTTTCATCTTCTTAAAATTTAGAGCATTCATTAGAACCCAATTCGACCGCGAAATTAAAAATATTCAATGTGATAATGGCAAAGAATATGACAATGGAGTGTTTCGGGTATTCTGTGCTAATAATTGGATCAATTTTCATTTTTCTTGTCCTCATACGTCTTCACGAAATGGGAAAGCCGAACGCAAAATTCATTTCATAAATAACATTGTCCGTATGTTATTAATTCATGCTTCCATACCCCCGTCCTTTTGGCATCTTGCTCTCCAAATGGCTACTATCTCCTTAACATTATTCCTTCCAAAGGCTTGACATATTGTTCCCCCTTCAAATTTTATATAATAAAATTCTTTCATATTCACATCTTCGGGTTTTTGGGTGTTTGTGTTATTCGTTATTCCCGTCCACCGCAATTAACAAACTTCAGGCCCAGTCTACTCCGTGTGTGTTTTTGGGGTTTCCATCTAATCATCGTGGCTACAAATGCTTTCATTTATCCTCCAATAAAATCATCAATAATTGACATGTCATCTTTGATGAATCCCAATTTCCATTTGCTAAAGTTAGACTCCCGTGCCGAGTTCGTATAATATTTTGGATGATAGTATATCCCCGTATGTTATTCAGTATTTTTCGGACATATCTCACACCCAAAATTCTCCAATGCCCACGCCTACCGGGCCCCACTAGTACGCCACCCATCGCTCGACTAAGATCGCCATCGGGCAATTCCAACATTGGGCTACCCAACCCAATTCTGGAACTGGTCCAGTTCCTGCTCTTATTTCCCGAGTTGGACCAGCAGGCCCACTGTCTGCTGGCCATTCCCTCCCGAGCCTAGCAAATTCCCGAAATCCACCCAATTCTTCATCGAGTCATAGACCGGTCACTCGTAGTCAATTGGGTATTTTTACACCAAAAAGACATTTTAATTTACATTCTAATGTCTCTAAATCCCCCTTGCCCCGTAATCATGTGTCTGCCTTAAACGACCCGAATTGGAAAATGGCTATGACTGATGAATATAATGCTCTTATTGATAATAAGATGTGGGAATTGGTGCCCCCTCCATCTGGTATTAATGTTATCAGGTCTATGTGAATCTTTGCTCATAAGGAGAATTCAGATAGTTCATTTACTCGACATAAGGCACGGCTTGTGGGTGATGGTAAGACTCAGCAGGTTGGTATAGATTGTGGGGAGACGTTTAGTCCGGTGGTCAAGCCGGCTACCATTCGCATTGTGCTTAGCTTGGCTCTTTCGAAGGCATGGCATATTCATCAGTTAGATGTAAAGAATGCTTTCCTACATGGGGATCTTAAGAAAATGGTCTATATGCATCAGCCTTTGGGATTCAGGGATCCCAATCATCCTCATCATATATGTTTATTGAAGAAGTCATTATATGGGCTTAAGCAGTCTCTCCGGGCCTGGTATACAAGGTTTGCTGACTATGTTTTGACTATTGGGTTCACTCACAGCAGGTCGGATAATTCCTTGTTCATCTACCGTCGTGGTTCGTCCTTAGCCTACATTGTGTTATATGTGGACGATATTATCTTGATTGTCTCTTCCGATGCCTTGCGCCAGTCTATCATGACTATGCTCAGCTCAGAGTTTTCTATGAAAGACTTGGGGCCCTTGAGTTACTTTTTGGGGATTGTTGTCACTCGTTATTTCGATGGGTTGTTCTTATCTCAACGGAAGTATGCAACTGAGATCATCGAGAGGGCTTGGATGTCATCCTGTAAGTCCACTTCCACTCCAATTGATACAAAGCCCAAGCTTAGTGTCGCGGCCGGCGTACCTTACGAGGATCTAACCCGCTATCGCAGTCTTGCAGGGGCCCTTCAGTATCTTACCTTTATACGACCAGATATTACGTATGTTGTCCAGCATGTGTGTTTATTTATGCATGATCCCAGGGTTGAGCACATGAATGCCCTCAAACGCATCATTCGGTATATTCATGGTACACTTGACTATGGTTTGCATTTATATCCTTCCTCGACGTCCACACTTGTCTCGTATACGGATGCTGATTGGGGTGGCTGTCCTGACACCAGACGGTCTACGTCAAGCTATTGTATGTTTCTTGGAAACAACTTGGTCTCCTGGTCTGCAAAGCGTCAGTCGACTCTATCTCGCTCAAGTGCCGAGGCTGAATATCGAGGGGTAGCTAATGTGGTCTCGGAATCATGTTGGTTATGTAATTTTCTTTTAGAGCTTCATTGTCCCATTTAGAAGGCAACCTTGGTTTATTGCGATAATATTAGTGTCATCTACCTTTCTGGTAATCTGGTTCAGCACCAACACACTAAACATATCGATATGGACATTCACTTTGTCTGGAAAAAGGTTGTTCCGGGTCAGGTATGCGTCTGTCATGTCCCGTCAAGATATCAAATTGCAGACATCTTTACAAAGGGTCTTCCCTCGGTCCTTTTTGAAGATTTTAGGGACAATCTCAGCGTTCGAAGATTGTTCGCTATGACTGCGGGTGTGTGTTAAATATACACAATATACACACAATATACATGTGTATATTGGTCTCGGCTTTGCTCTCTAAATAGCTCTCGGATTTGGCTGATTACTCTATGTAATTTATGGTAAATATTTAGTATTTTAGTTTAGGTAATGTTGTAATATAATTAGTATTGTATTACCATAATTATTGTATTACCATAAATGTATAGTTAGTATAGAATAAGGTTTTAGGAATATGATTCTCCTATTATGGAAATATGTAACTTGTATATCTAGTCTTTCAATTAATGAAAATAATCGAGGGATTATTTCTTTCAGTTTTATCCATAAATTCATAGTGTAGATTATAAAAGAATATTATGATATTAAAGAATTAAAAAAAGACAAAATTGATATGAGAGGGAGTATGCCAATTGTTCAAAATTGAACAAGTAATTAATTGTTTAACTCGATATTAGAGAAAAGCAAAAAAAAAAAGTCCTATATTTACCATTTTGCAGCGGCCTCGTATCATTATGATTTATGCGTGCCAAAGTAACAAACAAAGCTCGGCGATGATGAGGATGCAAATTCAAACAGAAAATATCCGTAGAAACAAGCCCTAATGGTCGGAAATGACAGTTTTGTCCTTATCGTTTAAAATGACAGTTGCATCCTTATATTAGATTTGACCAGCACAACATAAGCTTTACGCTAATTACACTTAACAATTCTCACCCAAGTCAAGTAAAGCTAATATCACCTTAAGTCCCAACACTCTAACCATGAAACCAAAATAATCTACCATACCCTAAAAACGACCTTACTCAAAAAAAGCTAAAAACATTTTCCTATGATACTCTAAACACTAATACACCAACGAACAAAAATGTTGTACTAGTATTTCACATTAGAGATTTGATTGACCTAGCTTTAATTGGCTTCTGGGGTCTCTTTTTCTCATTTCCTTCTTCATCATCATCCTCGTCTTCAACATAGTCAAATTCTTCATTATCCATTTTCGAAGACGAATATTGCTCAGCATCTTTGCGATTGGCTGTTGCATTATTCCTCTTTGCACCCCTTTTCTTGCCCCATAACGGCCCAAAACCCGAATAATAGTAAAATTCATAGGGATTGGAAGAAGAAGATGATGATTTTTTAGCACGAGGGCGGCGACGCGGACTTCCTGTCTCCGCCACTGCAGCCTCATGTTGTTTCTCTAGTTTCTTATTGGTGGAGTTGTTGTACAATTTATAGCCATTATTCTCGTCCATTAATAACCCTAGCTTCTCCATATCTGCATCCTCGTTGTCCTGCTTAATTTTCTTAACATCATCACAAATGTCCTCAGTAAAACTACTCTCAAAGTTGTTATCCCATTTCGAACCATTGATCTCATACCTCACTTGTGGGATTATATTGGGTATGTTGTTGGTCTCATTTCTCTCATCCCGTTCCATTGACGTGACGCTACGGAAAATCAAATATAGTAACACTCAGGAATAAAACTATCGAGAGTGGAGGCAAAATTTCACATGATCAAGAGTATTGATACCCAACTATTATAAAATTAAAAAAAATCTGGGACGACTAGAAAAATTGTAATTATTGTTCTCGACATAAATAAAGAAAATAAAATGCTGTAGTTAAAAAAGGAATCAAATTGATTTTAACAGTCGAAAAGTTACCTCTCGACAGTTCCATTAGAATCATAAAAGGTCGTCCCATTATCAGCATATCCATCGAACTACACAGAAAAGAAAAATTTATCGTTTCTTAAAAGAATAGGAGCTATACAGTGAAAAATAGGGGAAAACAGAGAAAACCCATGTAACAAATCGAATAAAGAATGCTAAACACACGATAGAAATGGTGGGATTGAAATTCTTTAGTGAACCTGAACCCTAGTAATAAGAGTTACAAACAAAACCCTAAAACAAAATGACAGAAAAAATAAAACAAAATGAAGGGTCTACATTTTAAAGAAAGAAATGGGTATGCATAGATCTGAAAAAGAGAGAAAAATTAACTAGATTGATTAATGGACTGACCTGATAATTAAAAGAACATGGCGGCGGCGGTGGTGGAGGAACAAATGGGTCTTCCTTTTCTTCAATGGGGAAAGTGATAACATCCCAAGGAGACTGATTGAGTTGGCAAACATGGGTATATATGAGGGGGGAAATTCGGGCATGCTTTCTTATTCTCATGGCTGATGATAAAAGCTCTCTATCTAAAGCACAAGTACTTTTTTTGACTAGGAACGATGGTAGTAGATCCAAAAGGACTCTCTGTCTTTCCTCTCTCTATATATAGTGCATATCTATACCTCTATCCAAAAAAAAAAAAATAGACTTAAATTAATTTTGTGCACTACACTGTAAAGTTTACATTTTTTTTATATAGGAGTATATAGTAGGCGGAACTTATTAAGGGAGCCAAGGAGTTCATCTTCCTTCTTATAAAAATTACTTGTATATAAGATAAAACTATTGTAGTAATAGATATATTCAATTGCCTTAACTTTTTGCTGTGTTGATATATATATATATATATATATATATATATATATATATATATACTTTGGAAACAATTTCTCTATCTCAATTTTACTAAGTATGTTGTTGTTGTATATATATATAATAATAATAATAACAACAATAACATACTCAGTGAAATCGAGATAGAGAAATCATTTCCGAAGTATATATATATATATATACTCCTTTCCGTTTTATAATAAGTACTGTATTTTTAATTTGGCCACCTTTCTTAAAAAGAATACTCATTTCTAAAAATTAAAAAATATTTTACCAACTTACCTTTAATGAAATATCTTAAAAAGATAGCAAATCTTTAATATTTTTTGGAAACTATTTATATAAATAAGGGTGAAATTGGAATTAAATAATCAATATGTTCTTGATTTTGTGAAAACTATTTATTTTAAATTAAAATAAAAAATAAAAAATAAAAATATAACTTATTATGAAACATAGAGAATATATAACTCAAACTTCTTTTTAAAGTGGGGTAAGCAAGGGGAGTGGGGGTTTGGACATGAAGTGTTTATTAACTTGTGAGACTCTTGGATTTTGCAGATCTCATACACAAAACTCGATAATAAAAATGAGAAGGATGAGATGTGCGTAGGGGTAGGACAATGGGTGGTTGGTTAGGTTAGAATTAACTTTTCTGTTGCTTTCTTGGCCCTTCAAAACTATTTTATCTTTTTTACTATTCCATTATCTTCACAAATTACAAGACGACACCAACATATTTTTATTACTATAAAAACAAGTATTTTTAGAGTTTACTGTACTACTACTATTAAAGCTGCGATTATAAGATACGTCAGGCCACTTTGCCTTGAAGGCTGAAGCAAATATTGTAGGATGCAGTGTTATTTGACATTTTTGAATTTTTGTGGTTTAAATTTTAGTACTATACATTGCCCTTATTATCTTTTTATATTCCTTATGGAAGTCGGTGGCAAATGCACCATAATAGGTATGAGTTCAATTATACCCTAAATTTTTAGTGTAGGCATAAATTTCTGTGTAAACAATTATTAAAGTTATAATAAATAGTAAATATGAATTCATAATTTTAAAAATAAAATTGATTCAGTGCTAAAAAATTTAAAAGTTGAATTCATAGATTTTTAAATCTTGAATCCGTATGTGATGAAAGTTTATTCATAATTTAAGGTCAAATAAATTTTAACATAAAAACAAAATTTATCATATACAACGGACGGATGTCGGCGAACTCCAACAGATGCATGATCTTATCCCTGAAACATGTGGGAGAGGTACAATTTAGTTCGGATTAGAGTATCTTATAAATATCCTCCTCTTCCCACTATTGTAATACATACATTAATAAATTATAACTTTTGCAAAATCATTGTTCCGTACTACTGCTTGCAACCAATCGGCTCGGATCAACATTACTTCCTCCCTCTATTTTCATTATTTTTGTTTGATTATTTACTTTGTTATTATTATTACATTACTTTCATTATTTATGCAACCAAGTGTATGTGACACAATAATCCTTATAGTTCTTTCAAAAAAATTGTCAGAGTCTCTACTACTTGCGTGACTATGTTCAAACTGTCAATCAGCCAGAAAATACAATATATATACCACACATTTATCAATCTAAGATAGCAACTCGACTTCCTTATAGGATAAGTCTTCTGTAATCTGAACGGCATCTACTAGAATAACTCGAAAAGGATCTCTGATGCGTCTTCGTAACATAGATACATGGAATGTTGGATGAATGGACTTTAGTTCTGAAGGCAGATTGAGCTCGTATGCTAGGTGGCCTATCTCCCGAATAATCATGTAAGGCCCAACGTATTTTGGCCTAAGCTTTCCCTTCGTATCAAATATCATCACGTCTTTTATATGTGATACCTTCGGGAAGACCCCAATCATCAACATGGAACTCTAAATCTTGGCGTCACGCATCAACATATGATTGTGTCATGACCCCTTTTAGGAATCGTGGTGTCACGTACACTTTTTTCACCGGTAGGCGAACCACTTCCCAATTAACCAACACAATTATGAATAAGAAATGCGAATTAACAAAATACTTAATAAAACTGTCTAGTCATAATACAAATGTGGAAATAAGTCTGATAATCATCAATACAACCCCCAAAATCTAATCAATGAACAAGAACACTAAATTCGAATACAAGAGTCAAATGAAAAAGCATCATAGTATGAAAGTCTAGAAATGTCTCCCAAATAAATAAAAGACAAGAGTAGAGATACGAGCATCCAGGGCATGCTAAAAGGAAGCATCCTCACCCCGAACACTGAAAGTCCGCCTGCTCAGACTCAACCATGAAGTCCTGAACAGGTGGAATATGTTGTATTTGCTTCCAAAAAAGAATGCAACAAGTGTAGCATGAGTACACAATGTACCTCTATAGACATCATAGGCCGACAATGATGGAACATACGTAGTAGAGATAAATATCAAGTTGACTCTCACATAATCCTATACTAAACAGTTCAATAATCGTATAAGTAACCTTGTTCACATAAAAGTTCAAAGAATTACATAATCACCTTATTTAAAAAAGAAGTTCAATAACCAATAATCTGAGTGTTATGAGATCAATTGGCAAGATCCTTAATATGGAGTTATCCAAGTTTCATTAACCATTCCATACCACTTATCAATCAACAAGTAACTAGAGTATAAATGTATGTATGATATGAATGCAATGCACATGTCAGATACCTTTCATTTCTAGTATACAGGCATTCAAATTCTATGAACTACCACCCATAAGGGACCTGCGTCGTCCATATACTCATTCGAAAATTCTCAACGGATCCCAGCTCTTGGTTGTAGTATCATCATCAATCATTTCCATCAAACCAAGACCCATTTAGAGTCATATCAATCTATCGAAGTCTATAAATTTTTGATATTAATATTTTTGATGGTGTCATGGTTCTAGTATTAAAATCCATAAATATTTCTTCTGGTATAGTTAACAAACTGTTAATCCTCAACACAAGCCTTGCCCTTTCGGAGCGCCTCAGAATACTTGTCGTCTAAAATATATAGATTATACTTTAATAATTAAGCTAATACACATACAAGGACTTAGTCCTTCAACAATCCAAGATTACACCCAAAATTGACCCGGTCCCACGGTATCAAAATCCGAACTTTACTATCCAAAAATCATAATAACATACTACATAATCATATTCTTATGTTAATTTAAAAAAGTAAACCCAATTGGACCCTCAATTGCAAGATTTAGTAAAATCCCCAATTTTCCAACACTAGATTTTCCCTAATTTAGAAAGGGTTTCTAACATTAAATTAATCATCACAAAATGATCATCTATCATAAATCAACACTAGTTTGCAATATCATAATTATCTTATCAATAATCAACCCTCAAATCAAAATTATAGTCCTCTTATTCTATCATGAAAAGCTTAGGACATTCTTTCTCCCAAATAAAATCTATACTAGAATTAGGAGACTTAAAAGATGAATTATAATTAAAAAAAAAAAGTGAAAATGTAGCTCCAATAAAGAACCCAAGTGAAATCCTCAAGAAATTGTCCCTTATCCAAGCTCTAATCCCGAGATAATGATTTTGGAGAAATGAAATCATTTTTATGGCATTTAAGGATCTGATTGAATAGCGATTCCGCTTCGGTGAATCGACTTTGCAGGGGTGATCGCACTTCGGCGGAATATGGCCCGTTGAGGCAGAGTCACTTAACATCCTGGATTAGTGTTGGAGTGAGAAATACTTTGTAGATGCGTCATTGCCTCTACGAGAAGGCAACTGCAGAAGCGTAATCCCCAACTAAACTCAGGACCCGCATATACGAGCCAACCTTGGCAGAGGCGGACACGCAAAAGCATCTAAACAGCCGCTGGTGCGGACACTAAACACTAGTAATATGGAACTTAACAAGGTTTCCACCAAACACATAAAACCCTCCCGGAACACCCTCAGATACAAATGAAACATGCTAAACCAAGGTAAAAAATACTACAAATTCGCTCACACCTTCAGATTTCTCATATGATTGAGCTAAGACATCCTTTTTAAGGAATCACCAAAAACAACCCAATATCATAAATTCACAAACAAGGCCATACAGTACATTTGAATGCCTTTAGAAGCAAACCCATGATTCAACTAAGTCATAAATGACCCTCTGGAACTACTGGAAGTGACGGAACCCAGAAACAAACTCATATACTTGAAAGTCAACTTTGGGTCAAACTTATCAATTCTAAAACCTCTATTTTGGGTTTTCTTCCAAAAATCACATAAATGAACCTTGGGACATGTGCCATCCAACACCCCACATTCCAAACCCTATATAGTCTATAGGAATGGCAATTTAATCAAATAAGGGTCTTTAGCTAAATCCGACCAAACAGGTCATTACATCAGATCCCAATTAAACAAACGCTCATCCCCGAACAGAGAGAAATGAAAAGGGGAAACATACCAAAAATTGTAAACAAGTGTGGGTATCAGCTACTCATACCTTCAGGGCTATACAAATATAGATTTCCTTCGGGGCCATTCAGATACACTTTCCTTCAGGGCTATACACTTACACACCGGGTCCCTTGTGAGCCCGGAGTATTATGTTAGGTTATACACTAGATAGTAATGTAATACAGATCATAAATCAGAGATAGCAAGGATATTACATGGAGTTGACACAGAATAGATCGTATAGATAAAAAAAAAAAGGCCAAGCGATCCAAGTGATCCAAGTAACAATGACCAGGTAAGTTGACTGAGAGGTTGTGGTCAGTCCACTCCTGTCCCTTCCTTTCAGTAGAAACTTCCAACATATATACTAATGTTCTTCAGCTTCAGAGTTTATATATATTTAAATTATTTTTTGCCTTACATATTTGGTACATTTCTTTGTACTAACGTTCCATTGCTAAGGTGTTGCATTTCATGCTTACAGATGTAGGTAATCAGTTCGACGAGTTCACCCAGTAGAGTAGATTGTGAATCAGTGAAGGATCAGTAAAACTCCATCTCTTCCGTAGTGTAGCTAAGTGTAGAGGTCAAGTAGCAGATTTTCTATATAGGCTATGGGTAGGCCAGTGCCTTGTCCCGACCACGTTTGATATTTGTTATATTTAGAGGATTTATAGATATATGTTCAGTATTTATAGTTTGTCAGTGGCCTTGTCGGCCCTCGTTTTACGTTTGATTGAGTTTGTCAGTATAAGTGTTTACAGAGACTTCTTTGGCCCACATTAGCCTTTAGTAAGATCAAGTTCAGTCTTTTCAGCCTAGTTAGAGATTGCTTTTACAATATGGCCCCAAGGGCCTAGCTTACCTACAAGGCTAAGACTTCGAGTTCATCTTGGTATGCTCAGACCTAGCAAGGCACTGAGTGCCAGCCACACCCCCTAGGTTGGGGTGTGATAATTTGTAAGCCCAAAGAACATCACTAAGAACTCATAATGACTATACCGACTCCTGAAAGGTGTCTTGAAAACATCCTCGACCCGAATCTTCAAAATTCAAAAACACATAAGCACTATGAAGCTGGTCGAATAGGTCATCAATATGAGGGATCAGATACTTGTTCCTAATGGTGACCTTGTTCAACCGTTTATAGTCAATGCACATAAGCATTGTACCATCTTTCTTCTTCACGAACAACACAGGAGGACCCCAAGGAGACACTAGGTCGAATAAAACCCATACTCAATAAATCAGGAAACTGCTCATTCAACTCTCTCAACTTTGTCGGAGCCATACGGTACATAGGAATAGAAATGGTCGAGTACCCAAATCTCGATCAAGGTATAAATCAATATCTCTATCCGGTGGCATACCCAATAAATTCATTGAGAAGATCTCGATAAACTCACTCACTACTAGAACTGACTCAAGGGAAGGAGTCTCCACACTCGTATCTTGAATATGAGCTAGGTATGCCAGACAAACCCTGTCTACTAACTTCCTAGCCTAGATGAAAGAAATGATCTTCATAGGAGCAGGGATGGGAGCGCCCTTCCACTCCAACCTCAAAATACCAAGCATCGCTAGAGTGACTGTCTTGGCATGACAGTCCAAAATCACGTGGTATGGTGATACCAGTCCATCCCCAGAATAATATCAAAGTCAATCATGTCTAAAATGACCAAGTTTACCTAAGTATCATAACCCATAAAAGTAACCACACAAAGTTGATAGACTTGATCTACAATAACAAAATTACCAACTAATGTAGACACACGAATAGGGACCTCTAGCATATTACACCATATATCCAAATCAACAGAAAAGTAGGCAGACACATAAGAGAACATAAACTCTTGATCAAATAGCACTGAGGTTGACCGATAACAAACTGAGATGATACCTGATAACCACATATGATGTCTCAGCCTCTGGCCTACCAGGTAAATTATAACAATGAGTGTGCCCTCCATCAGACTAAGCACCTTAATAGATGTCTCGGCTTGAACGATCCCCATCTCTACTCATCTGAGAACCACCCCAATTAGTCTGAATGCCATTACAACATGGATAGGAACCCCCTCTACTAGATTGACCGCCATCTCTGGATGATTGTGTTGGAGTCCTAGGCATACGGGATCCACCTAATATAAGCTCGGGACAGTTCTCCTAAAATACCCGACCTCTCCACAATTGTAACAAGTCCTAGCCACTAAGGGATACATAGTAAAGATGGAAGAACCTGAGTGACCACCACGGTTAGAGTATCGAGACTGAGTACTCTTGAAGACTAATCCCTGTTATAACTACTCTGCCTTGCAAAAGCACCATCTGTAATCTGAAGGGCTGCCTGGATCAGTCTACTAAACTAAAAATGCTAGAATCTACCATGTTGCACATACCCACGAGATGTAGACCCACTGTAATGCCCATATCATCTCATCCTCTTACCGAGCTCCTATCTGTGCAACTTCTCACATACTAAATCATCCTATCATGCTCAACCACTAACTCAAAAGAAGCCTCATAGGCGAACAACTGTAATATCCAACTGAAGAGAAATACTCAACCCTCTCATAAATCATCTGACTCTCTTTGCCTCTGTAGGTAGCAACATTGATGCATAGCGTGACAAGGCATGGAAGTGAGTCTTGTAATTAGCAACTGGTCAACCCCTCTGCTCCAACTTGGAGAACTCATCATGATTTCTCACATGCAAGCTATGGAGCACATATTTCTTGAGAAAGATCCGATAAAACCTGGTCCATGATAGTAGAGGTGACCCCGCTAGTCGACAATCAACATACGCTCTCCATCATTGTTTTGCATTCCCTAAAAGCTAAAGAGCAACAAAAAAACTCCATGCAACTCAATGATACCCAATGTATAGATCTTCTCATGGCTTCTCACAATAAACTCATAGGCATCCTCATCTGGTTGGCCATAGAATACAGAAGGCTTCATGTTAGAGAAATGCTCTCATATTGGAACGACTTGAAAAGTTATTTTGCTTGTTTTACTTAGAAATCCCTAAATTACCCTTTCTAAGTCTTCAATTTCTTATTTATGATTAGTGGGGATGTGTGGCTTGGTTCCCCAGGTGATCAGATAGGTTTCATACCATTTTTGGTAAGTTGGGAAATTCTAAGTTAAGAGAATAGTGAAGTTTGACTCACTGTTGACTTTTGTATAAATGTGCTCTTTTCGTAGTTTCGCCACTTCCATTAGAGCCATAGTTGAGCATTTAGTTTAGTTCCAGAGGCATGTTTTGGGTATTTGGTTGTGAAATTATGAAACTAGAACTTAAGGGTTGACGTTGGTAACTCGAGCCTTAAAGATCTTTTTTGGGAATTTTGAGTACACGAGCAACTCTGGAATATGTTTTATGATAGGAATGCATATTTGGGTTGTATCCGGGAGGTCCCGCGAATGTTATGGGTGTTTGACTGGTATTAGAGGATTTGGGACTATTGCTTGTTTCTGGTGTTCGCACCAGCGACCCCTTGTTCGCTTCTGCATGTCCTCCTATGTAGAGGTCTGGCTCGCAGATGCAAGACTTTCCCTTTAGTTGAATTTCTGCTTCTGCGGACGACATACGTGCAGGGGCGAGTGCGCCTCTGTGGAATTCTTTCACCCCAGCGGATATCTATCATATTAAGTGACCTCGGCTCAGCGACATGATTTTCCACCGAAGCGCATCTGCACCAGTGGAATTGATTCCGTTACAGTGAAATCGATGTTCAACATAAATATTTAATGACCTATAAAATGATCTTATTCCCCAAATATTCTTTCATTGGGATTAGAACTCGACCAAGAGGATGCTGGTTGAGGATTTTCAAGGGGATTCTTCAATAGAGGTATCATTTCATCCTTTGATTATTGTTTTATTAGTTAAGTTCCCTATCAGGGGTGTAATCTCTAAATTGGGGGAAATGGTAGTAATATGTCATTATGAAGATAAGAGAGTGAGAATTGGGGTTTGGGGGATTGGCTATTGATTTGTTGATGTTAATATTGTAAACTAGTGTTAATCCATGTTAGAGGATGATGTCTAGTTGATTAATTTCATGTTAGAAACACTTTTCGAAATTGGGGATGATTCTAGGGTTTAGAAATTGGGGCTTTTGCCCAATCTTACAGTTGAGGATCCAATCGGGCTTAGTTTTCAAATCGACTTAAGGATATGATTATTGAGTATGTTATTGTACTAATTGAGTAATAAAGTTTGAATTTTGCTATTGTGGGCCCGATGTTCCTTTTTAGTTGAACTTGGGGATTCTAGCTTTATATATCGATATGGGCACCGTTAGACCCGTAATCTTATCTAGTTAACGTAATTTATCAGAGTGGGCTCATGAGGAGGCTTAGAGGAAAGGAAAAGTTGTTACGTGATTCTTCGGCTTCAAGACAGGCAAGTTGAGACTTACTATACTCTAATGTAATGTTTATGTGTTGGTATGCTAATTAATAGGATTAACGGGTAATTGGGGGTCTCGTACTACTGAGGTGATAAGCACTTATACGGGTACCGGTGAACTTAAAGGGTAGCTCAATGAACTAGTATGTTGTACATGATGGAGATTATTTATTTAGCCTTCGGGCTGTGAGCGCGGTGCATAAATACACTTTGGTTTGGTATGATTGCTGATTATTTGAGCTCCTAGTCATGTTTGATATCTTATCATTGATTGACTTGTCATTCATTCATCACTCTACATCTCGTCTAAATACTGATTGTATTATTTATGTTGTTGCATAGCGTACTTATATCCATATCATTCATACATATTATATTTGGTATTTGAACTGTTGAGGTACTGATGAAAGGGGCTTGAAAGCCGATTATTGGATATGATACATGATACGAGAGTGATGATTGAGGATGACATTATAGCCACAGAGCTAGGGTCCGATTGGATCGTATGGGTATATGGTCCTCATGAGTCCCCCATGGGTCATGTGACACCTACTATATTACGCACATTGAAACTACCAAGCTCCACCAACAAACTACTAACCACCTGTACCCACCTACTGAGCTCTATCTCCAACTTATCATGATCATGTACCCATGTATCAAGCACCTCAAAACCAGTAAAAAAAATCATAATCAGCCGCCTTCGGCTATTTACGACTTGCCACATCCAAACTTTGAGAGAAAGTCTCCCCGGACGTTCACTCCACTTCCAGAAATGCGAACAAGTTTGTTCGCCAAATTAAACGTTGACGGTATCATCAAAACTGTGCCGCCAAAGCCTGCCAATCCAAGAAGTCATTTTTTCAGAGCCGACCAAACTTGCGCTAACCATTCCGGGGGGGACGGGCACACAACAGATATTGCATTAATCTGAAGCATAAGTTGCACAATTTGATCGACAAATGAGAGATCATTTTTTAGGCCGCAACGTCGAATGTGAACACAAATCCTCTTCCTAATCATGGTACCAATCACATTCATATGATAGAAATGGAAGAAGACTAGGCTATATGCCAACTACTGAATCGAGAGAGTGTTGAAATCCTAGAGCGCACGGTCGCCTCCCTCACACTGCAAGAACATCCTAACTTCAAGGTGCTAAAATCAGCTCCAAAGAAATCGTATGTGGTCTACATGCCACAAATAGTCATTCCAGCTCTAAGAAAGGAACTTGCAACCATGGCCCAAGGTATGAAAAAATCGGGAAGATTCTACACTCCCGAAGAACTAGCGCAGGGAGCACCCTGCAAAGAAACCAATCAAAGGAGACCCATCACTGATGGGCAAGCCGAAGACTTTTGGCACATGATGCAGCCAAAAGAGTACTCTATTGTTGAACACTTGTAGAAAACATCAGCTAGGATATTAGTGATGTCACTGCTTCTAAGCTCTTCACAACATCGTCAGGCTCTAATGAAGGTGCTAGACGAAGTTCACGTCCCAGCAGGGACAAGTAGTGAAACATTGGCTGACATCATAGGCCACATTGTCGGAGCACATCAGATTTCATTCACTACTGACGAATTGTCAAGAGAGGGGATGGCCCACAATAATGTCCTCTACATCACCATTAAATATAGAGGCAAGGTTATCTCCAAAGTACTCTTCGATAATGGGGTTGGGCTTAATATATTACCCTAGTACATATTGAAATAATTGGGCTATGACATTAGAAAAATACGCCAAAGTCGTACCAATGTAAGAGCCATTGACGAGGCACATCATGTCACACCACAGCCTTGATGGGTGGCTGGCACCCGGCTCCCTAAGGCCTGAGCGTACCAATCCTGATACCTGCGACATGCTCAACAACATATAGGCCGATAAGGCCTCTAATAAGAGATTCACTTAACAAGAAAAAAATTCCATACACGCAAAAAGGCCCAGCGTATACATATATATATAACAATACTAACAAGGCCACACAAGACCATAGTACACAACACGACTGTCTACAAGCCTCTAAAGAGTATAACGACAACATCTGGTTAAGACAGGGCCCCCCATACCCAACTATGCATATTTATATATATATATATATATATATATATACCCATCATACCTATCAGCTTACTAGATAGCTCCGAAGGAAAGGAGCATGACAACTTTCAGCTGAGTCGAGTCACTTACTGTGAGAAAATCATATGCATCTCTATATATACCTGCATGCATGAAATGCATTGCCCCAGAAAGGGGTATCAGTACGAAAGATGTACTGAATATGTAAGGCTGAATCTGTAAATAAGTACAATATTGTAAATGAAATGCTTAATTGTAAGACAGATGAATAGAAAGACAACTTGTACTCTCAGCGCCTTTGTGGGCCAGAATATACATAAATGAAATATAATCGCGTATATAATGTTATAGGCCTTTGTGGGTTGTATCATTAGTCTCATATCTATATAAATCATGTATATAATGCCATAGACCTCTATGGGAAATATCCTCAATATCATATTTGAATTTCTGTGTATATAACGCCATAGGCCTCTGAGGGTAATATGAATATATAATGCATATGTCAACCTTTAAGGAAATAAAATACTCTTTTGAATCTGTCGGAGTGACGTAAGGTCATTACACCTTGGACTCCCCTATGAGGATTAACACATTACTTGTTACTATTTCAAATGACTCCATAAGATCCACAGATCATAGGCTTCACATCTTCGTGAGAAAGACCCATGCCTTAGAGCTCTTGAACTCTGCAGCGAGTTCAGCCACCACCTCCGGGTCTGAGCTCTGCTCGAGCGTAGTCATCCAGGGTAGAGCGATCGGCTGTTAACCGATTGGTCGTAGGTTCGAATCCTACTTGGGATTTCTTTTAAGAATGTATCTGGTTCCATTGTTCTTTCGTTTTATTAGCTTAACTTTCAAGAAACAGTAAGGAGTCGACTTTTATTTACATCAGAAAGATACCTTGGCATGAGAATGTAATCTTGACGAGGAATGATAATACACAACAACAAACTTATAAGAGATTCACCAGTATCTTTGTAAGAACTTTAGAATAGAATTCTTATCGGGTTTTATTTTGTAATAATCGTTTCAATATGATCAGGCCAAAAGAAGGAAGTGAGTCTAACATACCATTGTTGCTCGAACAATGCTAGCTTGACATTCTCCAACCGCTCTTTGAACGATATCCTATGTATTAGAGATGTTTCGGATCAATCATGGTTTAAGCAATATATTCTATCACAGCTTTTATTGTCACTCTTATACATCCCCTTGTTATTCATATATTTGTGATTCCATCCCATAGCTAGCTTAAATCTTACAAAACCAGCCCAATATAAGTGAATATCAACAAGAACAATCTTTATGTGATTTCTAGCCATTCCTTTATCTAGTTTATAGTTCCATTATCAAAATCAACATTTTAGACGATCTCAACAACAACATATACATCACAATCAAGTTCTATCCCAAAACTTTCAATCAATGCCAGTCATATACACAATCTCTAGGCAGCCCAACAACAAACCCTAGCATTCTTTTATCGATTAGGTGTTAACTCGTATATTCTTCACCCTAAATGCTTAATTATCACATGGATATACTTAAGCACAAGAAAGTGAGTGAAATTATTACCTTATAAAGCAAGTACAACCATGTACCAAGTCTCCTCATCCACCAAAACAGCATTCAAGTGCACTACCACTTCACAGAAGTATCCTTCTTTATTTACCCTAACTTTTGATGTAGAGTTATGGTGTAATTCACTTGAAATCACCTTGAAACCATTGAAATGTGTTGGTAGAGTTATAGGGAAACTTTGGCTTTGGTCAAATAATGATAAAAATGGATTAAAATTCATTTAAACCAATAACTAAGTCGGCCACCGACCAGTTTGACGGTTCGTACACTTTTGTATGGTCCGTCAATTTGGACCATATAATCTGCCTTGAAAAATATGGTGAGGTTCCACAATTTGACGGGCCATAAAAATTTGTATATTCCGTCTATTTTGGCCGTCAAAATGCACTTCCGCAGATTTTCATTTAAACGTATTCTCTTATATCTGTTTAATTTCTATATGTTCTGATACTTCCATAAACAACCTATAAACTCTCTCTGTCCTTCTATAAGGTCATATCTCATCCTAAAATATGGGTAGCAATCGATGACGCGACGACACGTATAACTATAAGGCGTAACATCCTTCCCCTTAGAAACATCCATCCTCAAATGTTGAAGATATTCTAATTCACATATTTTTCACAAATTTCAGAAAATTTTTCCTTGTAAACAAGACTATCCAAAACCTTTCAAGCAGTCCGAATACACATCCAATACTACACAGGGAAATGTAATAACAAGACTCTCACACGACCATTTATACTTTCAATAACCAGAGAAAGGTTAGACATAACTTACCTTAATGTTCTCTTGATGACACCTAAGCTGCACTTGCTACATTTGTTTCATCAACACCATCTAAAATAAGATACATGGATCAACTTTGGTAAACGGAATAGAAATAGAAGGATCGTATTGAACGAATATTAATATGAAGCCAAAGTTGGAAACATCCGAGTATAACAATTCTTATATTGTTTGACAATTCTGGAAGAGTTCTTTTCATACAAAAGACTAACTCAATTGTCATGCAATCATATTCCATAACTATTGTCTTATAAGATTACATTAACATAACACTGTCGGTACATCATCGACCTCAAAACGGCAGTACATCTCTTTTACATAATTGCTTAGTAACTATAATCTATTCAAACTGTTGGATCCTGACATCTGAACTATGTCTTTCATTTCTTTGTTACAGTTCTCATCTCATGATAGGATTTAGGTACTAAAGCTCATAGGCACAAAACGTAAATAAGATTATGATGAGAAGTTGTGGCACGAAGATCACCAAGGTCAAGGATTTGAAAATGATAGGGTTATCTGAATCTATTTCTTCCTCTGCTATTTCTTTTCATTCCTCTATAATATCCTTATACAGTACGTAAGTTTTGAATAGCTCATTGGTCTTAGAATTTCTTTATTTTAACAATACTTGAAGAATACTTGAAGAAAACTTCTAATAAACATCCATGGTTGGGGTTATACTCTGCTTGTCGGTTACTACATTCCTCAACCAAGTCCGGTATTATGATTGTGAACATTCTAGAAAAAGTTCTCTTTCTTTATCAAGTCGTATCCTACTTCTTATACCAGATCTCTTGAAATGTCTCCTCACTAATCCTAGTA
This sequence comes from Anisodus acutangulus, assembly GCA_029783415.1. Lineage (NCBI taxonomy): Eukaryota > Viridiplantae > Streptophyta > Magnoliopsida > Solanales > Solanaceae > Anisodus > Anisodus acutangulus. Next base: position 34,160,365 of record CM056511.1, on the reverse strand, counting down.
TTTTCTTATAACTTATAACATCAAATCTGATATTGCTATTTCGGGTCTTTTCCCTTTTCGTAATTCGATAAGAGTCCCACTCTTTCGCCGTGTATAGCTCATTATTCATCGATTTGGTAATATGTCGTTTAATAGTTATTGATCCTCAGATGACTATCTAAATTTGCTCCCAAGTTCCATGCCTTCACTCGCTACCTATGTTTGGTGGTCTGAATCATAGTTTTAATTGGATCCCTTAGGATGGGGCAAGGGTAATCCTGAATATCCAGAGCCTCTTCCGATTGGTCCCTCCAATAACTATTTATCATAAATAGCGATTATACAACGGCTTGAGATAACCTTTCAAGATAAGTTATCGGCCAAACTTTGATTGTATAGGCAGTCTTAGTTGTCATGGAGCAAATTGATGAGTTAGTTAGGCATTAATCTTTCGAACCACAATAGTTCCTACTGATAATGAGATGGCCTACAATGATCCTTCGATGTTCTTATGCAATATCTCAACTGCAAGGACAATATTTTTTGGTGTTGTTAATTGATATACTTGATTCTTGGATCTTGATAAGGTCCCCATTATTACCTTTATTCCATATCATAATACATTCTAATAGACTCTAGACATGGTTCTTTCCCTTGATGCTCCTCTAATCTTCAATATAAGGAAGAATTCATTTGTCTTCAGCCCCGGAGAGTTATCATCGTTCGGTTTATATTATGGCCCTCGTTATCAATGGCACATGACCCTATTATCCATTGTCTTCCTGTTCATTACGTCAGAACTTCTTGCTCTTCATAACGTCTCAAATTTTTGCCAATGCTATGTATTCCCAAGATAGGCTCATTATTCTTTAGTCATATCCTATATTTTCTCATGTATTCTTTCTCCACTTGTGTCATTTCTCCTCTATTTACCTTAAATGTCCTTCCTCGTTCGAGTTCTGGAAACAAGACATTCTCTTTTTTTGACGTTATTTCCCTTCTGTTGGCCTTATTTATTAGGCGTTCTGAGCTCCTCCATACATCATATTTGCCTATTCATTCGTTGGGTATCTCATGTATATCTTTTCCAAAAGAGAATCTTTGACATAATCATGTTATTCCTCAGTATATCTCATGCTACGGGTCATTGTGTCTCCTTTTTCACTGTAGGATTTGCCTTTGACAGGCGTCGATCTGCTTGATCCCCCTTGTGGTCACCGTACTTGAGTTATGCTTTTGTCTTTATTTCCTGATTTCAAGTTCCAGTGCAACCAATATCCTTAACCTTACGACCATTGCGTTATCCTTCTTGTGGGATTTTTAGTTCATTCGGTAGTTCAAAATTTACCATTATTCACTCATCTCTTGTTCCCTTTTATTCTTTAGCTCTTTTCCTTATCATCTATCTTTGATTATTTCCTTATTAATCTGTCATGTACTTACATCGGGCTTATTTTTCCTTTCTTCCGCTTACATATTCTTAAACATCCATGGCGGAATTAGGGCACAACACGCCTTTTCTACTATAGTATATCTTAACTCACAGTCTATGAACTTCTTGTTGAGGTAGTAAATTGCTAGTTCTTTCTTTCTCGTCTTGTCATGTTGAGCCAACATGCATCCAAATGCACTGTCGGATACTGACATGTACAGTAACAGTAGGCTCCCTGTCCTGGGAGGAACCAAAATTGGTGGATTAGAAATGTATCTCTTGATGGTGGAGAAGGTTTTCTAACACACATCCGTCCATTTGGTTGGCGCGTCCTTTTTCAGGTGTCCTATTTAAGTTAAAATTTCTATCCACTCAGACTTAACTTGACCTAAACTTGGTTTTGAGGTCATACTGGTTTGCTTATTTGTTTTGAATTACTATTTGAGTCTAGTCCATGTGCCTTATTACTTTAGTCCCTAAGACGATTACATAGTTGTTTCATGTGGACTGTTAGATACTCAGATTGACAACCCTGCCCTTGGCATGCTTCCAATAAGCTCTAAAGGATATGATGTGTGTCAATCCTGTCATCTAGTGTAATATGTGATTTATGGAAGTATTCAAACCTGTCTAGCTGTAGAAGTGTGGACATTTATTGGTTTATATACTTGTTTGGTACCCTTGACTAGTCTTAACTTAAAACCCATGTTTGTGTATATCCGGTTACATATATGTAGACCTGTCCAAAGGTCGGGTCGGGCCAGATCAGGGCCGGATCGGGTGGCTTTTTTTTTCCTGCTTGCCCGACCCTGGCCGACCCTGACCCTATTTTTTTTTTAAAAATTCCGACCATGACCCGTCGGAACTTTTTGGCAGGCCAGGGCCGGGTCGAGTCGAGGAATTTTTTATTTTTTAAAAATTGAATTTCCAAAATTGAAATTGGCATTCACCCCTACATTACCACGAAATTTTGACGTTGAAATGTATTGTATATCGTGAGATCTTGACTAAAGAAAAAGAAAATTAGAAATCGATTTGGGGAAAAATACAAATTTATTGGGAAAACAGACGTTTTAAAAAAATTGGCTGCGCCAAACCGCCTTATGGCTATTTGACTGGCCCTGTCTCGAAAAAATATGCAAAATAAAAAAAAATCGGGTAAAACGGACATCCGAGCGCAGAGTTATGACCATTTAAAGTTTCACCAATTTACAACTACTTTCTCTTCCTACATTATGCTTCTGTGATATTAACAGAACGACTAATAATATAAATATATAATTAATTATCAGCTACCGTTTTTATCTTATTTTATGTCGAGCTCAATGTAGATTAGAGCAATACATATATTATAAAAACATGCATTATATCACTTATTAATGGCAAAAAAATATATAAGTACAAAATAAATATTAATGAAGGAAAAATAATATAAATTATATTAAAAAAATATACGGGTCGGGGTTCGATCGGGGTCGAGTAGAGGTCGGGCTGGGTCAGACGGGTAAAATATTCTGATCCTGGCCCGACCCCGACCCTGACCGGGTCCCTGCTTTTTCGGGTCAAGTGGCTTGCGGGTCAGCTTATAGCTGACCCTGGCCCTGGTTTTTTCGGGTCAGGCCGGGTGGGTCCCCGACCCGGTGAACAGGTCTACATATATGTCAAACTTAACATCTTGGTCTGCTTGCTGGAATTTGAGTTTGTCATGAGCTAAAAAAAGAAATATGGTTGTTTGTACTTGTGGATTAGTCCATCTGCTATGTGTTTGAGGCCAAAATCTTTTGTATCCCTCAGTTGTTATTGATTCTTGTACAACAGTCCAGCTTAGAGCCCTGCATATAGAAATACCTATGAATGTTTCTTTGTGACCCAAGGAATTCATAGCAGGACACTTGCATAGTGAATGATTGCTTGGCTTCATTTAACGTGAATCAGACCTAAGATAATCCTTTCTGGTTTTGTGATCCATTTTGGAGTAGTTTATATGTTTAATTGGCCCCTCTTATGTTTCTGAACATGTGTATGTGTGATATTATAAAACGAAGAAATGTTAAGAGTAACTCAAGCATGTTTTTCTTTCCTTTTTATGATACATGTGTGAAAATTACATGCTTACTTGGTATATCAGTTGTATATGCCTACCTTTCTAGTATATTGATTATATATACGACTTGTATACCTCGTATACCGGATGCATATCATATGTATATACCAATATAAGTCAATCCAAGTTTGTCTTGACCATGGGTTTGTTGGGCCTAGCCCATTATTACAATGATTGGGCGTAGCCCATTCATGTATTGAACCTCTCTGTTTTTTTGCCTTTTTCTGATTGAAGGCCAGTTTAGTGGGCCTGTCTCGATTGATTTATCTTCCTCTTATATTTTGTCTAATTTTGAGTTAATTTGCTTACTTTGTTTAGTTTAGCCTTAAAATATGATTATCTCTTGTGTGTTATTTAATCCATGTTGACTGTATATAAGGTCAAGATACCTTCTAACTTGGGTCTTTGTTTGTTCCTTCTCTTTCCTCTTGCTGCATTACACCGAGATGGGCTCTTACTGGGCCCATCATCTCATTCAGCTAAGATCGTGCATGTTTTGCCAAGTTGGGCTACGACCCAACTCAAATGTTATTCTTGATCGAGTTCGATTGAAAGGAAAGCTAATATTTGCGTGAAGGCCCTACTATGGGTGAAAATAGCAACTCATGGGCTTCGGTAGGCCCACCAGCCGAACTCCCTCATTTTCATCTCTTATTATTGTATGTGTATGTATACTTGTATAATAAACATACTTTCGTAATATTGGAACCTTTATTTTAGTTACAACTTAGGATAGGCAAACGATACGTAAATCATTTAGATTAGAGTCACTAAAATAATTTCAAAACACATGTTTAAATCTGGAAATAGAAATAAAAGGGAACTGTTTTGACATCAACAAAAAATTAAAAAACAAGAAAGATTTATTTTTTCTTAAGGATTGATTATGATTTTGAATTCATGACTTTGATCCTTAAAATTGAGTTTGGGCTTTTTGGATTTAATTTGGATATGACTGATTGATGATAGTGAGAGGACACAGAATTGAGCCTGAGTGACGTGATTTAAACAAACGGGCTGTTAAAAGGACCCAAGTTTAGGACCTGAGTGACTAAAATAAACGAATTGTTCAGCTTGGTTTAATTTGGGCTTAAATTGACATTTTTAAGGTAGCCTTACGGGCCAACCCAATCAAATTTTTGAACCTTAAAACTCATCTTGGACTTGATTTGAAGTAAAGGTTTTTGGACTATTAGAATACTAGTTTCTGGACACGTGCATCCATGTCAATTAATATAAACTTTTTAAAACAGTATTGGTAATATTAAATCTACAATATAATCAATAGCGATAAATTTGAAGGGAAAAATTATAAACTCAAAGTGATGAACAATTAGCTTATTCGAATGACTTTATTATTGTATATTAAGTGATTATTTATTATACGATAATTGAAAAACTAAATTTAGTTAGATAGGTACGATGTGGAATGAGCTAATTTTTACGTTTTTAAAAAAGACTATTTGAAAATAGGGATAAGGCATCAATACCCCTGAACTATATCCAAAGTTCCAGCGACACTCATTTTTTTTCGGTGGACCTACTAACCCCTTAAATTTTTCTAAAACATAATAAACACCACCCTAAGCGCTGACATGGCAAGAAAAGTGTATTTCACTTTCTGGGAGAGTGAGAATCATAAAATCTCATTAACACCTGTCATTTTTAATTTAATTACACCTAATTAATTATCATTAAAGTTCAAAAAAAATTCTAAACTATTTTTTAAAATGTGGAAAACTGATTTTTCTTATAAAAAGCAGGACTTTTTTAAATCTGGAAAACTGATTCTTTTTTCTATATATGAAAAAAAAAGTGTCCTATAAATGAAATAATAAAAATCTGAATTAAAAAAAATACAGTCTTCTATATTTTAAGAAAAATACATGTTTTCCATATTTTAAAAAGCATCCATTTTTCCATATATTTTAATTAAAAATCCATTTTTTCAAAAAATGGGTTTTAAAAAAAATCAAATTTTCGTATTCCCAAAAGAATGAAAATGGGTTTTAAAAAAAATCAAATTTTCGTATTCCCAAAAGAATGTATGTCACTTTCCCAAAAGAGAATGTATGTCACTTTCCCAAAAGAGTCCAGACATCTAATTTTAGAGTGGTAACTATTCTATTTTTAAAAAGCTTAGGGTAATAGAAACACCTAAAAAAAAGTGTGATGAAAACTTCAGTCATAGGTTGGGGGGAGGGGGGTTAATGATGCTTTATCCCTTGGAAAAATGAAAACATTCTACTAGAAAGCGCAAGAAAATAAGAAGTTTTGTAGCTGACATTGAGAATATAACTTTTACTATAATTTTTTTACCTTTCGAATAAATTTGTTATATTTATCCGCATACAATTCCAAGTTTTTTTAAAAGAATAAGAATCTAATTGTTTATGCTTTCGCGTAATATTTTTTACAGTTTAATATTCAAGTTCATGAAGGGACAATTATTTCTTATTATTGCCCAAAGAGACTGAAAGAAATAATCACTTGATTATTCTCATTAGTGAAAGAGTATATATATAATTTATAATTTTTCATAATAGAAATAATACTCTTATTCTAATCCCAAAACTTTATTCTAGTAATACAAGAATCTTATAATTATGGTAAGTGTACAATACTAATTACACTAAAGTATTACCTAACACTAAGACCATATACACGGTCATATACCCAAATATATACAATGCCAAGACCAACTACACCTAGGATATACAATACAGTGATATACCTTAAGTGTATATCACAATAATCTCCAGTTTAACACACACCCGCAGTCACAGCGGGCAGTCTTCGTACGTTGAGACCGTCTCTAAAATCTTCAAAAAGGACCGAGAGAATACCCTTTGTAAAGATGTCTGCAATTTGATACCTGAAAGTGACATGGCAGACGCGTACTTGTCCCGAGCTACCTTTTCGCGAACAAAATGAATGTCCATCTCGATATGTTTAGTACGCTGGTGCTGAACCAGATTACCAGAAAGATAGATGACACTAACATTATCACAATAAACCAAGGTAGATTTCTGAATATGACACTGAAGCTCCAAAAGAAGATTACGCAACCAACATGATTCGAAGACCACAGTGGCTACACCTCGATACTCTGCATCTGCATTCGAGCGGGACAATGTCAACTGACGCTTGGCAAACCATGAGACCAAGTTATTACCAAGAAACATACAATAACCAGACATAGATCGTCTGGTGTCTGGACAGCCACCCCAATCATCATCTGTATATGATACAAGTGTAGACGTCGATGAAGGATATAAATGTAAGCCATAATCAAGTGTCCCCTGGATGTACCGAATAATGTGTTTTAGCGCATTCATGTGCTCAACCATAAGATAATGCATAACAAACACACCTGCTGGATGGCATACGTAATATCTGGTCTAGTGAACGTAAGATACTGAAGGGCCCCTGCAAGACTGCAATAGCAGGTCGGATCCTCATAAGGTTTAGTATCAACCGGAGTGGAAGTGGACTTACAGGATGACATCCCAGCCCTCTCGATAATCTCAGCTGCATACTTCCTCTGGGATAAGAACAACTCACTTGTATGACGAGTGACAACAATCCCAAAAAAGTAACTCAATGGCCCCAAGTCTTTCATAGCAAACTCAGAACTGAGCATCGTCATGATAGACTGGAGTAATGCATCGAAAGAGGCAGGCAAGATAATATCATTCACATATAATAGTATATAAGCCAAAGAAGAACCACGATGATATATGAACAATGAATTATCAGATCTACTATGAGAGAACCCAATAGTCGAAATATAGTCGGCAAACCTCTTATACTAACCCCGTGGATACTGCTTAAGCCCATACAAGGACTTTGGGTAAAATTGGGTGGTCTATGACTCTGCGTAAAATTGGGTGGATTTCGGAAACTAACAGGACACGTGACGGACTGACTAGCAGGCAGTGGGCCTGCTGGTTCAACACAAATTAGAGGAGCTTGTTACTGGAACAGTGGCGGTAATATGCTGGGTATATGGACCATTTACCGTCACTGTCCCAGTTATGGGACTGGACTCAGCGGCTGGACCAATAACTGGCGATGGAACAATGGGGCCAGCGGGCAATGGGCTCACTGGTGAATTTGGGGTGTGGGACACGTCCGAAAAATGGTGATTAATATATGGGGATATATCATCATCCAAAAAATTATTCGAACTAGGCACGGGATTACTAACCTTAGCAAACGGAAATTGGGATTCATAAAAAATTACATGGCGACTAATGATGATTTTATTAGATGATAAATCAAGACATTTGTAACCACGGTGATTAGATGGAAAACTCAAAAACACACAAGTGGTAGACCGGGCCTGAAGTTTGTTAATTGTGGTGGACAGAGAGAGTGGATAACACAAGCACCTAAAGACCCTAAGATGGGAATAAGAAAAAGTCTTATTATATAAAATTTGAAGAGGAGACGGATATGTCAAACCTTTGGAAGAAAGAATATTAAGGAGATATGTAGCCATTTGTAGAGCACGATGCCAAAAATACGGGGGTACGGAAGCATGAATCAATAAAGTTCGGACAATGTTATTAATTATACGAATTTTGAGTTCGACTTTCCCATTTTGTGAAGACGTATGAGGGCAAGAAAAATGAAAATTAATCTCATTATTAGCAAAAAAATCCCGAAACACGCTATTGTCATATTCTTTGCCATTATCACATTGAATTTTTTTTATTTTCCGTTCGAATTGGGTTATAATGAATGTTCTAAATTTTATGATGGAAAAAACTTGAGATTTTTTCGTTATTGGAAAAGTCTATAAAAACATGGAATAATCATCCAAAAAGAGAACATAATCCCGACGACCCAAAGAACTAAGAACCGAAGACGTCCATAAATCACTATGAATAATATCAAATGTCATTAAAGTATGAGAATTAGAGTCTACAAATGACAACTTAATATTTTTTTTCCAAAAGAACAAGAATGGCAATTCGTAGTACTACGTGTACCATTACACGAAATAAAATTGTTTTTATTTAATGAAGAAAAAATAGACTACCCCGGATGAGCTAGACGAGCATGCCACAAGGAAGGAGCGAGAGCTGCAAAAGTTGATGGCAGAGCGTGACTCGAGAAATCGAAACTTGGCGTGATAGGATAAAGATCTTCCCTACTATGATACCTCATGAGAGGACTCCCCGTCTTGAAATCCTTCACAGAAAACCAAATGGATCAAATTCAACAAAAACGGAATTTTCAGTGGTGAATTTACGGACAAACACCAAAATTTTAATCAATTTATGAGCGTGAAGGGTATTTTTCAAAATAAGGGGTGGATGCGTGGGAGACAACGTTTTATGACCATAACCACAAATTAGAATTAAATTGCCATTACTAACAACTATACCACGATTGTTGCTCAAATTGAAATAAGATGAGAGAGTACCTGAGTCAGACGTCATGTGAGTAGTGACGTCGGTGTCTATGTACCAATTTGGAGGTGACTATTTTTTTTCCAAATGTGTGCATCGCGGCTTCAATGTTGGTAAGGGTGGGACCCGCTACATGATGGGTCAACAAAGGTCGAGGCCCAAGCCCACTTGCTTGTTGCCCCGGCACAGAAGCAATGCAGAGACTATTAGGCCAGGCAGTGATGGGCCGAAATAAGGGCTGATTAGCCCACTGCCCAGGTGCTAGATACATCGACGGATATGGGCTGTTAGGCCACTACCCATTAGCCCCGGCCCACTACCAAGGGGCCCATTGTTGGGACCAGTGGGACGGTGGCCGCTATTGCCGGGACAGGGCCCACTGCTATTACCGCCGCCATTACCTAAACCATTGCGTTTGTCCCCGTGATTCTTGCCATTATTTTTCGGATTATTTTTGTCGGCTCCTTGAGAACAGTTTTGGTCCGAATTATCACCAAAATTCTGGGAGTTACAGGAGGATATCTTCATAACCACGGGACTAGCACTAGTTGCCGTCTTCTTAGCCAAATCGGCCTCTTCCAAAGTAAGCATGGATAGAGCTTTATAGAACTTCGAGAGAGGACAGGCCTCGGATAGACCTGCAACCATCTGTAGAACTAGACGATCTTCTATAACGGGCGCACCAACATTGCGAAGTTAGTCTGCCAATTCCTTCAACCTTTTGCAATAAGCTGAAACATTCGGGAAATTTTCTATGGTTACGTAGGAAAATTCCTACTCAAGAGTAACAGCGCTAGAATTTTGATTATCTTGGAATATGTCACGCAGTCTATTCCAAGCAGCCATCGTCGTAGCGTCCGCCTCAATAATCATCTGCAACAAGTCGGTAGAGATAGTGGAGTAAATCCACTGAAGTACGTTGGCATCAAGAGTCGTCCACAACTTAGGATGATCCTCGCATTTGGGCAACTCCGTATCCTAGGAAGTCGAAGCCGCGGGGATTATGTGATGGATGACTTGATGCGAGCGTGCGTGAACTTTGTACAGTTCGACCCACGTCGCATATTAGACATTTTCTATTTCAAGAATAAGAGGGATATGATTCTTGATGTTAGAAACAACCAGGACAGGATGAAACGTGTTCTTTGAATTTGACATAACGAAAGAAAAAAGAAAAGATTTGAAGGGGAAATGGCACGGAAACCGAAGGCAGTAGGCCGCGGACCGAAGGAAAATTTTTAGAGAAAAATTTTCAACATAAACTTCTGATACCATGAAAGGAATAATCCATTGATTATTCTCATTAATAAAAGAGTATATATACAATTTATAATTTTCCATAATAGAAAACCTACTCCTATTTTAATCCCAAAACCTTATTCTGGTAGTACAAGAATCCTATAGATATGGAAGTGTACAATACTAATTACACTAAAGTATTACCTAACATTGAAGTGTGTGACCATCTAAAAATTTTAGATATAACACACTTTTAATATTTGATTATATTCTTAACACGCGCCCTCACGTGCTGGCCTGATTTTTTTTCATGATCCAAGCACGTGAAATTCTTTTTGAAAATGGGTGGCGGCGAGGTTCGATCCCAAGACCTTTGGCATGCTCTGATACCTTAAGTGTGTGACCATCTGATCTCACTTTTAATATTTGATTATATTCTAGAAACAACCAGGGCAAGATGAAATGTGTTCTTTGAATTAGACACAACGAAAGAAAAAATAGAAGATTTGAACGGAAAATGGCACAGAAACCGAGGGCAGTAGGCCGCGGACGGAAGGAAAAGTTTTGGAGAAAAATTTTCAACCCAAACTTCTGATACCATGAAAGAAATAATCCGTTGATTATTCTCATTAATGAAAGAATATATATACAATTTATAATTTTTCATAATAGAAAACATACTCCTATTTTAATCCAAAACCTTATTCTAGTAGTACAATAATTCTATAACTATGGTAAGTGTACAATACTAATTACACTAAAGTATTACCTAACACTAAGACCATATACACGATCATATACCCAAATATACACAAACCGTGACTGCTAAATATATACAACGCCAAGCAACTATACCTAAGATATATAATACCGTGATATACATTTAAGTGTATATTACGGTAATCTCTTCTCTTTAACAGAGGCAGCACAAGTGCATCGCATAGTTGCCATTTACTTTTGTCTTCAACTTCTTATTTTTATGATCAATCAAAAAATGAAAAAAGAATAGAACACTTTTTGCACTTAAACGTGTTGCTGGTCAACGAGAAGCTCGAAGGGACCATGGGAGATTAGAGTACAAATGTGAAAAAGGCTAAGTTATTTTTTTTCTCGTGTCTAAACTTGAGTTTAGTAGATAGTATTATATGATATTTTATTGGAAGATAGCATTCAGTACCTAGTGAATAAGTTAAATTGGCTTTATCAAAACAAAGAAAAAAACTTCTTTTTATTTTTCATGATCTGGCAAGGAGGCTCACAAAATTCATTTTTTTAACCCACAATAATAACCCTAGGTAGTTTCCGTGTCAACTTGTGTGCTCTGTGACTATCACCTACTACATTTTATCACCATAATTATCGGACAAATTTACCAATCAAGAATTATTCAAATCAGAAAAAATCACCTAACTTTTTTCTTATACTGAATATCATGATTTTTACCTACTTAATTGACCACCAAATTAAACGTACCTTTACCGTAGGACCTTCTCACAATAATTTTCACCAAATTTTCAAGAACATAGTTAGCTGAGAAAAAAAGAATATTAAACATGAGCTTTCTGACCGAACTGAATCTCCGAATTCTGAAGGAAAGAAAACTAAATGTGCAAAATAAAGCAATAAAATGAAGAATTGTCCGACAAAGTGAAAAAAAACATGTAAAAATTTCGGAGAGAAATACTGACCACTCCGGTTGAAGTGTAAGTAGTAGCCGTGAACTTATGGTCAGTTACATAATCTGTAGAAAAGAGTTATAAAACAAAAAATCAAAATGGACACATTACATTTCCATAAAAAAATTACGATACTCATTAAAAGAACATAGAAAATAAAGCATAACAGAACTGTAAAAACCTATCACTTTGAGTTTGATTGATCACACTTTTATAGAGTGCAAAATAAAAAAGGTGAAAAGGCTGTGCAGTAGAATTAATACTCCATTACCTTGGAAGATGAAAGAAATAAACAATTAAGAGTACAATAACTAAGACGGTACAGAATGTAAAAAGACAAGTGTAACAAAACGTAAATACTATAATAACTAAGAAAATTTATATAGACGGAACAATTCTTAAATGAGTAATCATTTAATGGAAGCTTTTATTTGTCTTGTACATCAAATGATTGTGATCAATTTTATCTTTATCAAGTATCTATTTTTATGTAAATTTACATTTCTATACAAAAATGTTAAATGGATATTATTAAACTGAAGGGTAGAATAATGTGCCTTTAATATATAAATTTGGTTAGTATTAAATTAGTTAAATGAATTTAGTCTGATTTTGATTACGTAATGCAACCTTTCAAATTCTCTTAATCTTAATACGAAAAGAAGATTGGTTAATATGCATTTACGTTTCGTTCATGTACTTAATTTATCAATGCAACTCTTCGGTTTCTTTTACATTGTCATGACTAAAGAAATAAGAGGCTGTGAATAATATTTTGGGGAAATTAAGTGTGAAGAATTAAAGTGCAGATTTTATGTTATTAAAATTTTACTGTTTAATTAGGTATTTAATTAGATCTTGATTTAGTGTAGGGGTAAAAAGGTAATTCAACTTTGAAGGTAGGAGCTTCCCAATTTTAGTATAATATGATTAGTTAACCTTGGAAGATATAGCATGCAAAAAAAAAACCATGTTTGTACTACTTTTTCTTTTCCAAAATCAAACTTGTCATTTTAAAAGGATTATACTCATTTCCAAATTTTGAAATGATTTCGAAAGATTCAAGTGTAAAAATGGACAATATTGTTGGACTAGAAGTGGAGTTCTACTCAAATTTACATTTGGGTAGTCCGAAAATAAATTGATCCCGTGCATACTATTTCGGCGAAAGCTTAACTTGTTATTTTCAAACAAAACTTTGAGTTTCGAATAAATGGATGACAAGCATTTTACGGATTTTTAAACACTTTGAGCAATCTAGTGCTGGCAATGGATCAGAGGTGGATCGGGTGGAGCTCAATCCGCCTCCACCCGCCAACCATCCATCCACCACCTGACCCATCCATCACCCTATTTTTTCTTCATCCACATCCGATACACACATCATCCACGTGTGAATCGGGGTGGATCGGGTGCTTCACGAATGAAAAATATAGCACAATCAGTCAATCACCTAAAAATTCTTGATAAAATGAAATTTTAAAAAATCGGTTCTCATGGAGAACAACTATGCGAGCACATGACCATCAAACAATTTAACCCGATTTTTAATGGTCATCGGTTATAATTTTCATCCACGAAGCACCCGATTTTCATCGCTTGTAATAGCTACTCTTCCCACATGACCATCAAGCAACTTCTTGAGATTTGTTTTCTCACTCACAAACATCTTTATAATATCACTTTTTATAGTGTTACGACTTATTATCTTGAAGTTTGGATTCAACCAATTAACAAATCTCCTAAACCCAATATGCTCTACAATTGACAATGGGTACTCATGGAGAAAAACCATGTGAGCCAACTCCTTTCTTGATTTTTCTTGACTAAAGACATGATTTTCTAGCCTTATGCTTGAATCTTTTCTACGATTAACCGACAACAATTTTTTACTTATATCAACCTTCATGTGTTTTTAGTGCATCTGAGATCAAGATGGTCTTTCAAATGAGAAGTCTCATTCTTACTATTGCCCGAAAATAAAATATTACAGTGCAAATATCTAGCCTTTTGTTCACCATTGATTATCGTCTTCTCGAAGTGATTCCACACTTCTGATTTAAGTCTCCTGGGCTGATGTGGAGGTGACAGTCCCATTTCTTCTTCTCCCTCTCTTGTTGAGGTTGAGTAGTTAGACGAGAAGGCATTGGGACTGAGATTTCAGGAGACAACAGAAAAGGGGAGAATGAGACAAACTTGGAGCCAACACTACTATCTCTCGTGTCCATCACTGTCATGCACCAAATTATACACCAAATTAACTTAACATAGAAGAAAATCGCAAAGATCCATATTTGCAATAATAAAATATGATACTTTATCCCTTAAACTCCAATCATGAAAATCAAAATAAATAAATAAAAATTCAGATTTAATAGGAATAAAATAATCATAAATTTTGAGCTTTGGACATACCTTAGAGATGAAGGGAGAGAGAGAGAGAGAGAGAAATGGTGTAAATTTGAGAATATTAATTATTAGGGGGGTTTATTGTGATAACTAGGGCAACGAGAGAGACTGAGAGATACAGAGAGTCGAGAGACAGAGAGTCAAGAGAGAGGCAGAGAGGGTAAATGATGAAACGCTAGAATTTAGTTGTACATTAAAAAAAAAAATTATAAACGGGTGGATGGATGGGTCGGGTGGTGGGTTGAATGTATGTCCACTCGAATCCGACCCGATCCATCCGTCACCCGATTAAAATCCATATTTTGTCGGATTTTCGTCCATAGTGGATCAGATATCTATCGGGTCATGGTGAAATTGTCAGCCCTATAGCAATCTTTAATACCTGGGTGTCTAACACCTTCTCCGGAGATCACCAAAACTCTTACCTTGACTCTAGCTCAGATAGGATTTTACAATAAATTTGAATAAATCTTACACTGATTTTTCTAATTTACCTATAAATTAGGCGACGACTTTAAAAATATTATCTTACTTAGAGCATCATCCAAATTCATAATAACTATTATGTCCTTACCCGCGTAAAAGTGAACCGTAACATGATCAATTATTGAGAATGGAACAAATAAGATAGATTGAATTCTTTAATTTCTCTTATCTTTCAATACCCACAAGGACCATGCAAATATTTATAAAGCGTAGCAAACTTTCAAAAACAGTAGTAATAAAAGAAAACTTGTTGACTACCTAAATAATAATGTGCCAAGTAAATTAGAAAATGAAAATAAAATTGTAGGTCATAAAATTGTCGATTTTCTCTAAACTCAAAAAAATTTAGTGTAATATGGCAAATATTTAATTTCGTAGTAGTACCAGGAAAAATATGACAGGTTTACCCAAAAGAAAACAATGAAACCATGAATTTTAGAATTTTCAGGGTATAATTGAGTATTCAATCCTTTCTGCAACGAGAAACAAAGCCCGTCTAGCTCAGTTGGTAGAGCGCAAGGCTCTTAACCTTGTGGTCGTGGGTTCGAGCCCCACGGTGGGCGATAATTGAGTATGATTTAATATTTTTCAGATCAATCCTTAATTGATGACTCCCTTTGTTTTGCACCTTATTTGATCTTATATAAATAAAAGTCCTAAATGAAGTATTACTTTCTACTAGACCTGTTCAAAGGTCGGGCTGGGTCGGGTGACTTTTTTATCCTGCTTGCCGGACCCTGACACTATATTTTTTTAAAAATTCTGACCCTGGCCCTGACCCTACGGGTCACGGGTCGGCCCTGACCCGTCGAATTTTTTTGGCGGGCCAAGGTCGGGTCGAGGATTTTTTTTTAAAATTGAATTTCCAAAATTGAAATTGGCATTCACCCCTATATTACCACAAAATTTCGACATTGAAATGCATTGTATATCGTGATATCTTGACTAAAGAAAAAGAAAATTAGAAATTGATTTGGGGAAAAACACAAATTGATTGGGAAACATACGTTTTTCTAAACATTGGCTGACCGGCCTTGTCTCGAAAAAATACGTAAAAAAAATCGGGTAAAACGAACATCTGAGCGCAGAGTTATGACTTATGACCATTTAAAGTTTCACAAATTTACAACTATTTTCTCTCCCTACATTATGCTTCCGTGATATTAACAAAATGACTAATAATATAAATATATAATTAATAATCAGCTACCGTTTTTATCTTATTTTATGTCGAGCTCAATGTAGATTAGAGCAATACATATATTATAAAAACATGCATTATATCACTTATTAATGACAAAAATATATATAAGTACAAAATAAATATTAATGAAGGAAAAATAATATAAATTATATTAAAAAATATGCAGCTTGGGATCGGGCCGGGTCAGACGAGTAAAATTTTCTGACCCTGGCCCGACCCTGACCCTGATCGGGTCCCCGCTTTTTCGGGTCGAGTGGCTCGCGGGTCAGCCATGGCACTGGTTTTTTTGGGCCGGGCGGGTCCCCGACCCGCTGGACAGGTTACAATTTTAGAATTTTCAGGGCATAGTGTAGTATTCAATCCTTTCTGCAACGAGAAACAAAGCCCGTCTAGCTCAGTTGGTAGAGCGCAAGGCTCTTAACCTTGTGGTCGTGGGTTCGAGCCCCACGGTGGGCGTTAATTGAGTATGATTTAATATTTTTCAGATCAATGACTCCCTTTGTTTTGCACCTTATTTGATCTTATATAAATAAAAGTCCTAAATGAAGTATTACTTTCTACATAGTTCAACTAATGAAATATTTAATACTAACAAAATGTTATTGACATTAAGGTTCTATTTATTAGAAGAAATCAATAACATACTTTTGTCGAATATAAAATCTATTGTTGAAAGTAAAAAAAAGATTGGTCAAACATCTGTGTTAGGATTTCGTGATTTTATGATTGTAAATAGATAGATGTGAATGTATATAGATATATAGCATGTTTGATCAAAGCTTATAGGAAGCTAAAAGTGTTTTATTTTTAATAATACTCATTTTATGATAGTAAATAGATAGGTTCGAGCCCCATGGTGGGCGATAATTGAGTTTGATTTAATTTTTTTCCATATCAATCCATGATTGATGACTCCATTTGTTTTGCATCTTATTTGATCTTATCTGTATTATTTTAAAAGCGTGAATATAAATGTTGGTTGACCAAAATATCCTTCAATTATTGAACGACTTTTATATTCTTTATAAACTAAATTTTTTCCTTCAAAGAAACAAATTACATGTTGGATAAAATTGTAATATTCAAAAGTACTTTTATTAATATTGGACGATTGAGTTCCAGCAAAGTAAAATCCTAAGACAAGCAAAATTTGATTCCATTTAAAAGACAGCTTAGGTTATTGGCCATTATTAGTAGTAAATAAAAAAGACCACACATCGAGAAAGAGCCCTAAACAAGTTGCTAATTTTCTTTGGGAAGGGAAAGTTCCGAAGGCGAAACCCCCTGTACTAGAGGTCCCTTGGCCAGGTGAGATGTAAATCGAGGGATATGCGCGAGTGGCAGCCCTGCAAGGCAGAGGACCAAAGGCAGAGGACCAATGAGACACGAACCCAGCAACAGCCCTTGCAATATTTCAACAAAGACTGTCACCACACAAATTCGAACCCGCGACGTCGGAGTGGTTGTACCCCAATCACCTTGCCACTTACCAACTCGCCTGTGCCCGGGGGCTGTTGTTGCTAATTTTCTTGTTCTATTAAATCATGGTATTCCCTCTAAATTGTTGGATCATCACTAAATCACCTCGGATTTTTCTTATTCTTGCATCGGGTTATCAAATCAAATTTTAATCACCATGAAAGAAACCATTGATCAACAAAATTGACAAGTGATGATTAATCTGCTCTAAAGAGATATACAAAGACCTAAAGAGACATAATGGGTGGAACGGTTTCTAATGTCTTCATAAGTTGGATAATGAAATCAACACTTCTCACGTAACAAGTATTCACATATTTTAAGTTAATATTAGACATGTCTCTCATTACAATTTCTAGTATTAATATTATTTTTGTGTTTTATTATGCTATGCACGTACGTAGAATTTTTTATTTATTTATTTATTTATTATTTTAAGGAATTGATCATTGTACTTCAAACATATTTGACGGTAACAATTATTTTTAGAATATAGAAGCAGTTGAAAGTTGATATTTTATGTATTGTGTTTCGTAGCATTCGAAGCAAGGTATATTCGTGCAAAACACGAACATAGAGACTAGTATTTCCAACATACTTTCTACATAATACAACTAATGAAATATTTGTTAAATATATATATTGTGTGTATATTGTCTCGGATTTGTTGCTCTCGGTTTAGCTAGTTTTAGGTAATATAATTTATGGTAAATATTTAGTATCCTAGTTTATGTAATGTTGTAATATAATTAGCAGTGTATTACCATAATTAGTGTATTACCATAAATGTATAGAATAAGGTTTTAGGAATAGAATAGGAATAGGATTCTCCTATTTTGTAACTTGTATATATACCTTTCAATTAATGAAAATAATCAAGGGGATTATTTCTTTCATGGTATCAAAAGTCTAGGTCACACAAAAATTTTCTCTCACAAAGTTTTGTGGCTCCTCTCGGCCAAGACCCCCCCCCCCTCGGGTTTACCAAATTTTTTTCTTCCGCTCTCAAAATTTCTTTGAGAAATCCCTCTTTCACCTCTTGTTCTTTCGTTATGTCTACGTTAAAGAACACGTTTCACCCTTCCCTTGTTGTTTCTAACATCAAGAATCATATCCCGTTAATTTTTGAAATAGAAAATGTCCAATACGCAACGTGGGCCGAGTTGTTCAAAATTCACGCTCGTTCGCATCAAGTTATCCATCACATCATCCCCGCGGCTCTTGATGATACAGAGGTGCCTAATCGCGAGGATGATCCTAAGTTATGGACAACACTTGATGCCACTGTCCTTCAGTGGATTTATTTTACTATCTCCACCGACCTATCGCAAACGATTATAGAGCCAGACGCTACGGCGATGGCTGCATGGGATAGACTGCGTGACATTTTCCAGGATAATCAAAATTCCAGAGCTGTTACCCTTGAACAGGATTTTTCCCACGTCAACATGGAAAATTTCCTGAACGTTTCAGCATATTGCAAAAGGTTGAAGGAATTGGCGGACCAACTCCGCAAAGTTGGTGCGCCAATTAATGAAGATCGTCTTGTTTTACAGATGGTTGCTGGCCTATCCGAGGCCTATAGTGGCGTTGGAACTCTTCTTCGTCAAAGTAATCCTCTTCCAAGGTTCTATCAAGCCCACTCCATGCTTACCTTGGAAGAAGCCGGTTTGGCTAAAAAGGCGGCTATTAATGCTAGTCTCGTGGTCATGATGACTTTCTCCACTAGTCCTCAAAATTTTGGTAATAATTCAAACCAAAACCGATCACACGGGGGTAGCAAAAATGACCGGAAAAATAATAGAAATAATCACGGGGGCAAACACGGCGGTTCCGACGGTAGTCACGGTGGCCAAAACAGTGGCAGTGGACCCCATCCAAGTTACAGTGGGCCACCGACACACTGGTCTCAACCTTGGTCCTCTAGGCCGTGGGCTTGGACCAGTGGACAGTGGCCCTACAGCCCACCTCCGCAACACATTCCAGCATCTGGCCAGTGGGCTTTCTAGCAGCCTCCACGGCCCACTGGCCCAGAAATTCCAGTCCCAAAAGTTACGACCCAGGACAGTCCAGTTTTGGGCTTCTTGGGCCCCGACCTCTGCACGCTCACCACGCAGCTGGTCCCACTCAGTCCGATATTGAGGTTGCGATGCACACACTGGGTTTGACTTCACCGAACCCGAATTGGTATATGGATACCGGTGCCACTACCCACATGACATCCGATTCAGGTACTCTCTCATCTTATTTCAATTTGACCAACCTTGGGGGTATAATTGTCAGTAATGCTAACTCTATTCCAATTCAGGGTTATGGTCAGAAAACTTTGTCTCCCCCCAATCCACCCCTTATCTGGAAAAATACTTTACATACCCCCAAATTGATTAAAAACTTAGTATCTGTCCGAAAGTTCACCACTGACAATTATGTTACTGTTGAATTTGATCCTTTTGGTTTCTCTGTAAAGGATTTCAAGACGGGGAGTCATCTCATGAGGTGTGATAGTAGGGGAGATCTTTATCCTATCACGCCCGGTTTCAGTCATCGAGTCAAGCCTTGCCATCAGCCTTTGCAACTATTTTTCCTTCCTTATGGCAAGCTCGCCTTGGTCATCCGGGATCCTTTATTTTGTCAGTTTTAGACAAAAATAGTTTTATTTTCTGCAAGGGTACGAGTCGTACTCCAATTTTTCAATCTTGTTCTTTAGGAAAAATTGTTAAGTTGTCATTTGTAGACTCAAATTCTCATACTTCAAAGCCATTTGATATTATTCATAGCGACCTATGGACGTCTCCTGTTCTAAGTTCGTTGGGTCATCGGTATTATGTTCTCTTTTTGGATGATTATTCTAAATTTTTATGGACGTTTTCAATTGCAAATAAGTCTCAAAGTGTTTTCCGTCTTCGTAAAATTTAGAGCATTCATTAGAACCCAATTCGAAAGAGAAATAAAAAAAATTCAGTGTGATAATGGAAAAGAGTATGACAATAGGGTGTTTCGGGAGTTCTGTGCTAATAATGGGATCAATTTTCATTTTTCTTGTCCTCATACATCTTCACAAAATGGGAAAGCCGAACGCAAAATTCGTTCCATAAATAACATTGTCCGCACTCTTTTACTTCATGCTTCCGTACCCCCATATTTTTGGCATTATGCTCTTCAAATGGCCACATATCTACTTAAAATAATACCTTCCAAAGGTCTGACATATTCTTCCCCCCTCTAAATTTTATATAATAAGAATCCTTCTTATTTTCATCTTCGAGTTTTGGGTGCTTGTGTTATCCGTTATTCATGTCCACCACAATTAACAAACTTCAGGCCCGGTCTACTCCGTGTGTGTTTTTGGATTATCCGTCTAATCATCGTGGTTACAAATGCTTTGATTTATCCTCCAAGAAAATCATCATTAATCGCCATGTAATTTTTGATGAAACTATATTTCCATTTACTAAAGTTCATATTCCCGAGCCTAGTTTGTATAATTTTTTGGATGATGGTATATCCCTATTTATTACTCACCATTTTTTGGACATGTCCCGCACCCAAAATCCTCTAGCGGGCCCATTGCCCGCTGGCCCCACTGTTCCGTCACAGTCCCATCTGTCTAGTTTGGTCACTAGGCTGGGCCAAAGAATTGGGCGATCCCACCTTAACATCGGAACTAGTCCACTTTCGATTCTACCATCACATTTACATCTCGAAGTTGGGCCAAGAAAGCCCATCGCTGGCCGCCGCTCGTCTGAGCCCAACAAATTCTCGAAATCCACTCAATTCTTCCTCGAGTCATACGTCGGTCACTCGTAGTCAGCGGGGTATTTTTACACCTAAAAGACATTTTTATTTACATTCTAATGTCTCTAAATCCCCTTTGCCCCGTAATCACGTGTCTGCATTAAACGACCCGAATTGGAAAATTGCTATGACTGATGAATATAATGCTCTTATTGATAATAAGACATGGGAGTTGGTGCCCCGTCCTTCTGGTATTAATGTTATCAGGTCTATGTGGATTTTTGCTCATAAGGAGAATTTGGATGGTTCATTTGCTCGACATAAGGCGCGACTTATGGGTGATGGTAAGACTCATCAGGTTGGTATAGATTGTGGGGAGACATTTAGTCCAGTGGTCAAGCCGGCTACCATTCGCACTGTGCTTAGCTTGGCTCTTTCGAAGGCATGGCCTATTCATCAGTTGGATGTCAAGAATGCTTTCCTACATGGTGATCTCAAGGAAACAGTCTATATGCATCAGCCGTTGGGATTCAGGGATCCTAACCGTCCTCATCATATCTGTTTGTTGAAGAAGTCCTTATATGGGCTTAAACAATCTCCCCGGGCCTGGTATACAAGGTTTGCTGACTATGTTTCGACTATTGGGTTCACTCACAGCAGGTCAGATAATTCCTTGTTCATCTACCGTCATGGTTCGTCCTTGGCCTACATTTTGTTGTATGTGGATGATATCATTTTGATGGCCTCTTCCTATGCCTTACGCCAGTCTATCATGACCATGCTCAGCTCTGAGTTTGCTATGAAATACTTAGGGCCCTTAAGTTACTTTCTGGGGATTGCCGTCAAGCGTCATTCCGATGGATTGTTCTTGTCTCAACGAAAGTATGCAGCCGAGATCATCGAGAAGGCTGGGATGTCATCTTGTAAGTCCACTTCCACTCCAGTTGATACTAAGTCCAAGCTTGGTGCCGCGGCCGGCATCCCTTACGAGGATCCAACCCGCTATCACAGTCTTACAAGGGCCCTTCAGTATCTTACCTTTACCAGACCGGATATTACGTATGTTGTCCAGCAGGTGTGTTTATTCATGCATGATCCCAGAATTGAGCACATTAATGCACTCAAACGCATCATTCGGTATATTCAAGGTACATTGGACTATGGTTTGCATTTGTATTCTTCATCGACATTCACACTTGTCTCATACACAGATGCTGATTGGGGTGGGTGTCCAGACACCAGACGGTCTACGTCTAGCTACTGTATGTTCCTTGGCAACAACTTGGTCTCCTGGTCTGCGAAACGTCAGGCGACTCTATCCCGCTCAAGTGCCGAGGCTAAATATCGAGGGTAGTCAATGTGGTCTCAGAATCATGTTGGTTACGTAATTTGCTTTTAGAGCTTCATTGTTCAATTCAAAAGGCAACCTTGGTTTATTGCGATAATATTAGTGCCATTTACCTTTCTGGTAATCCGGTTCAGCACCAACGCACTAAACATATCGAGATGGACATTCACTTTGTCCGTGAAAAGGTTGCTCGGGGTCAGGTACGCGTCTGTCACGCCCTGTCGAGATATCAGATTGCAGACATCTTTACAAAGGGTCTTCCCTCGGTCTTTTTTGAAGATTTTAGGGACAGTCTCAGCGTATATTATCTCGGATTTGCTGCTCTCGGTTTAGCTAGTTTTAGGTAATATAATTTATGATAAATATTTAGTATCCTAGTTTAGGTAATGTTGTAATATAATTAGTAGTGTATTATCATAATTAGTGTATTACCATAAATGTATAGAATAAGGTTTTAGGAATAGAATAGGAATATGATTCTCCTATTTTGTAACTTGTATATATACCTTTCAATTAATGAAAATAATCAATGGGATTATTTCTTTCAATATTTAATACTAACAAAATGTTATTGATATTAAGGTTCTATATATTAGAAGAAATCAATAACATACTTTTGTCGAATATAAAATCTATTGTTGAAAGTAAAAAAGAGATTGGTCAAACATCTGTGTTAGGATTTCGTGATTTTATGATAGTAAATAGATAGATGTGAATGTATATAGATATATAGCATGTTTGATCAAGTTTATAAGAAGCTAAAAGTGTTTTTTTCAAATAATATTCATTTTAGAAAAATGAGGCGTTTGACGAAGCTTTTAGAGAAAAATAATTGTTTGTGAGTAGTAACAAGAACTGTTTAGAAGAAACTAAAAAAGTAGTTTTTCTCGGGGCACTTTTAGAACTTTGGCCAAACACAAATTACAACGAAATATTGATAAAAGTTCTTTCCAAATTGATTAGCCCAATGCAAATTATTACTATTCAAAGTATTTTTTTCGAAAAGCACTTATAACAAAAAAACACTTTTGAAAATAAGTAAATTTTGCAATTTTGACCAAACAAACTAATAGATAAAATGACTAGATTATTGAGAACGTAGACGAATAACATAAGGGTTTAACATTGGATAAAAAAGGGTCAAAACAGTCCATGAACTATGGGAAATTGGATAACTTTACTCTCCGTTAAAATTTGATCCCAAAGCTATCCCTGTTGTCTTTAAAGTGGCTCAAAATTGCCCTTTTAAATTTAAACTAGCATACTTCACTATTTTAACGGAGAAGAGCCAAATATACCCCTGTTTCACTATCCGTTTAATTAGTCTCTATTGTTATATTATGACACAAATTTACCCGTAAGTTTAAAACCCTAATATCCATCCCTTAATACCTGACCCTTTCCTCTCCAAATCAAAATACCTTGGCAGGCTGCTACCTTCTTCACCCCAATTCTACCCAAAATAAAAATCAAACAAATACTTTAGCAAATGAACTAACTAGCATTCACAAATAAAGACACCGAAAATTCGAAATCAATAGTTATCTTTCAATTTTCATCACACTTGTACAATTCAAATAAGAGTTTCAACACAAAAAATAAATTTCATTATTACATTTAAAATTTTTAATAACAAATTGAGTCAACATATATCTTTAGTGTAACACATAGATAAACCCTGAACTTTTTCAGAAATTCCATTTAGACACACCAACTAAGAGACGTACCATCTGAACCTCCAAAAATACTTTTAGTCAAACACCAAATGACAAGTAATACGAAGACACGTGAATTTTAACTTAAACAAATAATTCAAAAATATATTTAAAAGAATGAACAAAAAGAAAATGAAAACATCATTCGCGCTTCTCCCTTCCACGTCTTGCAACTGCGACCCCGCCGCCGACGGTGCCTCCACTCCCATACTCAAGAAGAATATTGTTTTGAGATTTCTATTGTATTTTTGGAGTTCTTCAAGCACTGTACCACTTGGTGAAGGTAATTAGGAGGGTTTTGAACATACGAAGTAATTTAATTTCTTGAGGATTCAAACAATTGATGTAAGCTTTGTTTTCTTTTCGATTTGTGGTGTAAAATAAGGATTTTTCTTTCTCACTTTTTCTTCAATTCCTTCAGTTGTGTTGGGCAATGAATCGCTATTTGTTGATTAATTTTCATGTATCTACATCGAAATTAAAGAAACAATTTTTTTATGAACCTCAAGAAAAAAAATTATGTTATTTTTGGGTGCGGTATGGAGTTGTCTGACAGTGGTTCTAAAAATGGTGAAAGAACACGAGGAGGTATGGTGGTGGAGGTGAGTAAGGTGGTAGTGAGGGTGATAGAAGCAATGGCTATGGTGGAGGTGGTGGCGGCGGCAGTAGCTATGATGATGGAGGTGGGGAAGGAGATGGGGACAATGGAGATAGAGCTGGTGGAGACAATAGCTATGGTGGTGGAGTGCCTGGGTGGGGAGGCGGTCATAGATGCCAAAGAGAAGATGAATGAGCTAGAGAGAAAATACAAAATATAGTAATATTTAAAAAAAAAATTGACATGTCCTTTTGAGGTCCACATCAACAACTTCATATATGCATTTCACTCTTGAAAATGGGATAGACCACGCACAACAATGTGTTTAATTTGTAGGGTTTTGTTGGGTTCAAAACAAATAAGTAAAACACAGTAAAAGTTTAAAATATTATTCTTATTTACCCAATAATTACTTCTGGTATGGTTATATGACAATCAAAATCTGTAACATAAAAACATGAACATTTATAGGTTGTATTATCTGAAATCTTTATCAACTGTGGGTTCGCACGCGAAAGCCCTTTCGATTGCAAGCTCCAAGCTTCAATGTATTTCTCCTTTAGAAAGCTAGAAAATCCGACAGATGTTGAATAGACTGTCCCTAAGAAGGGGTTTCCATTGGCTTGCATTGATTTGAAACTACTACTATACTAAATCGGCTGAAAGAGCGTAGTTTTTACCTAAGTTCCTTACATGACAGGTTCCTCTCCTTCGCGGGATAGGGCACATTCCATTCCGCCATAACCACGTTTTAAAACTCGATCCAGCTCTCAAATTATATGATCCTCGTCACCAGTCAGCTAATACTTCTAGTTGTCCTCCTACGGACCTTTGCCTTCCCTCCGTTTCCACAATAAGAAGAAAAAACATATTTTTTCCTGAATATGAATATGAACTACGACACGGCCCTGCAACAAAGGAAAAGTTATTTCTCTAAATTCTTTTGATTCTAAGTCTCTAAGACTTAGAATAATAATAATATGAAATTAAGTGTGTTGAATAATGAAATGAATGTCTGTATTTATAGGTGAAAAATTAGGTCAAATCGGAATTGGGTTTGACCTTGGGTCTGACCCATTAATCGAGACAGGTTAGGTAATTAGCGTCGCGACCCTATGGTGTGGGCGCCGCGGCGCTTGACGTGGTCCTACACTGTCTCGATTTATTTTTCGCACATTCTTAATTAAATTCAAAATCCAATTTTGACTTAATCAAAACAATCATTATTCATTTAAATATCTCGATTCTAAATCGAATATTTAATATTCTCTCAATACATCCTTAGATCGAAAAGACAATCGACATAGTGTGACCCTACATGTCTTCACATATCGACATTAATCAAATTAAGGTCTACGCGGAACTCCTAGACGCCGCCGCAAGACGAACTCAATATGTGAAGTACGTTTACACGAATCCAGTAAACTTAACCTCTATGTGGTAAGATAAAATCATTTCATTCACGACACACCCGATCAAGCTTAGGATTTGTCAAGTGTCTATCCAAATGGCTTAATCATTGTATCTCATCTATATTAGTTGACAACTAGACCATATTCTAAATATGTCTATTGCGTTGGCCAATGACTTAGTCAACCTAATATCACTGAGAATCTGAGTGTTCTCTCGAATATACATTCGAGGAATGAATCCTAATATTGGCTCAACTATCACCTTTAATCCACATCGTAATGTACCCAATACAAGCCGTATCTAAACCTATAAGACATTTGAGCTTAGGATAGGATCAAAGTATATTACTTTGTAGACAAGGTGCATATTGACCTCAAGTCTAAGGACTTCTATCTCCCACACGCTGATTATACTTTAGACAAGTATACCAAACAGTATATCAGCATGGTATACCAATACTTCCAAAGTATCCATGTGTCCATCACGAGTAGTCATTACTCGTAGCAGGTGAGACATAATACATCCCCTAAGGATGTGATGCAGACCACATGTCGACTTATCACATATCATCGATATCCCATTCTCGATCATTAGTCGATGTTATTTTAAGAGTTACGTTATAATATTAATATCTTACACTATTAATAACAGTGTAACCTCCAGGGATGCATATTATAGAATATTATAAATAATTAATTAATAATTCAATAATTGCAAATGCCAAAATATTAATCTCCATTAATAATAATACGAATGTGTATAAAGCACATTTGTCCTAATACAGATTGTCTCTAGGACATAAATATATTTTCAATCTCCCACTTGGCCTAGAGCCAATCTCCAACATATCTAATGCCCATATTCTCAAAATGACCATTATGCTTGACTAAGCTTAATGGTTTAGTGAATGGGTCAGCTAGATTATCGTATGTGGGAACATAGTCTAATCTAATCTCTTCAGTCTCCACCATCTCCCTGAGTATGTGGTACTTCTTTGGCACATGTTTGTTTCTGTTTGTTGATCTTGGTTCCTTAGCTTGCGCAATTGCACCAATGTTATCACAATAAATCGTTATTGGATAAGTGGCACTTGGAACAACCCCTAGTTCCTTCAGGAACTCAGAAATCGCGACTGCTTCTTTACCAGCTTCCGATCCAGTAATGTACTCAGCTTCTATTGTCGAATCAGCAGTTGTAGCTAGTTTGGAACTTTTCTAACTTACTGCTCCACCATTGAAAATGAACGTGTACCCAGACTGAGATTTGTAGTTATCAAGATCCGTCTGGAAGCTAGCATCAGTGTACCTAGTAGTAGCTAGCTTTTCTTCCCCACCATAGACTAAGAAGTAATCTTTAGTTCGTCTAAGATACTTAAGAATACTCTTGACTGCCTTCCAGTGTTCTTCCCCAGGATTCTGCTGGAATTTGCAAGTCATACTAAGTGCAAAGGCCACATCTGACCTAGTACAGGTCATGGCATACATGATCGATCCTATAGCCGAAGCATATGAGATCCTTTTCATGCGTTCAAGTTCTATAGTATTAGAAGGACTATCCTTCTTAGATAACTTGATGCCTTGTCCCATAGGTAGACTGCCTTTCTTGGAATTTTCCATAGAAAAACGTCTAAGCACTTTGTCTATGTAGACTGACTGTGACAGCCCTAACAATCTATTAGGTCTATCTCTATAGATCCTAATTCCCAGAATGTACCATACTTCACCTAAATCCTTCATTATGAAGGTACTGGACAACCACTCCTTGACTGTCTGCAGGAGAGTCTTATTGTCTCTCATTATCAATATGTCATCTACATATATGATAATGAAGGCAATACTCCCATCACTGCATTTACTATAAACACATGGATCATCTTTGCTTCTGACGAAATCAAATGACTTGATAGCCTTGTCAAAGCAAATGTTCCAACTCCCCGAGGCTTGTTTAAGCTCATAAATGGACTTTTGTAGCGTGTATACAAAATTTGGTTTGGACTAAAGAGAAAAACCCTCAGGTTGTTTCATATACACCTCCTCAACTAGATTACCATTGAGGAAAGCAGTTTTGACGTCCATCTGCCAAATGTCATAGTCATAATATGCAGCAATTGCAAGCAAAATTCGAATGGACTTAATTTTTGCAACAGGTGAAAAGGTTTCATCATAATCGACCCCAGACCGTTGGTTATAACCTTTAGCCACCAATCTTGCCTTATAAGTCTGTATCTTGCCATATGCATCAATCTTCTTCTTGAAGACTCAATTGCATCATATGGGTCTAACCCCTGTTGGCAAATCAACCAAGTTCCAAACTTGATTTATGTACATCGAGTCCATCTCAGATTTCATGGCTTCTTGCCATCTCGGCGAATCAATGTCTAACATAGTTTCGTTGTAGGTTGTAGGTTCATCGTCATCAGGAATATCTATCTCATTGTGTGTTTCAACAATGAGATTAAGTCTTTCAGGCGGATGATGAGTCCTAGTGGTCCTACGAAGTTGATTATTCTGCGTTTAAGTGTTTATTGCATTCTGATTGTGAGAAGGTCTTTGTGTGCTGGACAATCAATTACCTTGAGAGCTTTCAGGAATGTCATTTTCATGTATTTCTTGAATTGATGATGTACAACTATTGTATCATCTTCGATTGGTTGTGTATGAAAGCCTTGCATTTCTGCACTATCTCTCACAACACTCCCACTGGCTGAAGGGCGTACTCTAAGTACCCAATCTTCACCAGATACTCCTACTGAATCCTTATTTAGGTCATTCGACAAGGGTTCAATTTCTGTGTTATCTTGTGGTTCTTGAATTTCTTCAAGTTCTATCTTTGTGCAACTATGTTCCTTGTAGACATATTCATCTTCAAGAAAAGTTGTGTTCCTGGAAATAATGACCTTACATTCTCCAGGAAGATAGAAGTAGTATCCCTTAGTTTCCTTTGGATACCCCACAAAATAATATTTTTCACTTTTAGATTCCAACTTGTCAGTAAGCATCTTCTTTACATATGCAGGGCACCCCAGGGTCGCATATGTTTAAGAGCTAGCTTCTTGCTACACCATATCTCATAAGGTGTCTTTCCTACTGACTTAGAAGGAACCCTGTTCAGAACATATATTGAGGTTTGTATAGCATGTCCCCAAAGGTATGTCGGTAGAGCTGAGAAGCTCATCATGGATCAAACCATATCTAATAAGGTTCGATTTCTCCTTTCGACAACACCATTCATTTGTGGTGTTCCAGGAGGTGTCCACTCTGACTGGACTCCATGTAGCTTCAAGTAATCTAGAAAATCCTTGCTCAAATATTCACCTCCTCGATCCGATCGAAGCGTCTTGATACTTGTTGCAAGTTGCTTCTCTACTTCCGACTTGTACTCTTTGAACTTCTCAAAAGTCTCAGATTCGTGTCTCATAAGATACACATATCCATACATTGTGAAGTCGTCAGTAAAAGTGATGAAGTATGGGAAGCCTCCTTTAGCTTGAGTCGAAAATGGCCCACATGCATCAGTATGGACCAACTCAAGCACCTCCTTGGCTCGCACACCTTTCCCAGAAAGTGGCTTATTGGTCATCTTTCCTCTCAAACAAGATTCGCAGTTACCATAAGACTCCAAGTCAAATGGTTCGAGGTAGTCTAACTTCATCAACCTTGCTATTCTTGATTCATTGATATGATCAAGTCTGCAATGCCATAGGTAGGTAAAATTTCTATTACTTATCTTAGCTCGTTTATTTTGTACATTGAATATTTCTCGACTACAGTTTAGTGTATATAATCCATCCACAAGAGGAGCAGTTCCATATATAAAATTATCAAAAGACAGTACTTGACTGCCATTATAAATCTACTAGGAAAAACCCTCCATGTCCAAAACAGGGATATAAATGATATTCCTCGTTAACGAGGGTACATAGTAGCAATCATTTAACATTAAACAATAGCCAGAAGACAAATTTAATCTATAAGTTCCTACGCACTCAGCATCCCCTCGTGCTCCATTTCCAATGCGTAGGTCTACCTCTCTTGGTCCAACATTTCTGCTATCAGTTAGCCCCTGCACATTTGTACAAATGTGTGAGCCACAAGCGGTATCCAATACCCAGGAATGAGAGTTATTTATAGACATATTTATTTCAATGATGTACATACCTTATCCACCAGAGGTAGAAGCACCTGGTGTTTTTTCTCCTCCTGGTGCCATGCAGTCCTTCTTTCAATGCCCCTTCTTGTTGCAGTTGAAGCATTCATCCTTAGCTGGATTTACCTTCTTCTTCTTCACACATCCCTTAGGCTTCATAGCTGAGGGCGCAACGATTGCTTTACCCTTCTTCTTCTGTCATTCCTTACCTTTCGGCTTGGGTCGGCTAGTAGAGCTCACCATGAGCACAACTTTGCCTTTGAAAGTGGAAGACTCAAAGGTCTTGAGCATGTTGTGCAGCTCCGACAGACTCGCCTTCGTTCCATTCATATTGAAATTCACTATGAATTTTTCAAAGGAACGAGGGAGAGAGTTCAGGATGAGGGTGGTAGCGACATTCTTTTGCAGCTTCGTTCCAATTGAAGCAAGCCTCTCTATCAGCCCTATCATCTTTAATACATGTTGCGAGACCTGGGCCCCTTCATTTAGCTTACACTTAAAAAGTTCAATTAGTAACTCATATTTCATAGTCTGGGATTGTGAGTCATAGAGACTCTTCAAGTGTTCGAGCATCTCATTGGGACCCATGTTCTCATGTTGTCTCTGAAGTTCCATAGACATGGAAGACAACATCACGCACTATGCTGAAGTGGCATCATCTAGCTTCAATAACACATCTTGGTAGGTTCTAAACCAATTGCAAAACTTATTTGCAACTCTTGGTCTATCAAATATTACATTTAATCTTGCGTCTTTAGATTAGTCCAACACTTTGGCGCCAAGATTTGTCTAAGCAAGTCAACCCCATTACACGACTGCGTTTATGTATCTAAGTAAACTTGGCCTTTGTGAGCAAACACTTTGGCGTAAATACCCACAAAAGTTTATCGTTTATCTTTACATTTAAAAACACATCTATGAAAGAGCCTAGGTCCTCGTAGACTTAGAGCAAATGCTTTGGCATAAATACTCGTATCGCCAAAAAGGATTTTACACTCTAACAATTATAATGGACGACGCATTATAATTTAGACGTGTATTGTAAAATTTGGGGAACATTTTTAATTCAGGGTTTTAACCAAGATCAACTCTTTTACGTTATATCCAATATGACATCTTATCATGCAAAAATAATGACACATATAGTTTGGGAACCGTCAACCCAATATGCATGATATAAGATGGTTTAATCAAATACTGGGTGCCGCCTGCCCAGACAGTTATAGCGGACGTTATTCTAGTAATTTAAATGACAAATAATTTGACATTTAGCACATAAACAATATACTTATCAAATATATTGTATAATAATAATCATGGGTTAAACATTCTGAATAATAATAAAAAAATAAAACCGATGGGCCGCGGCGCTAATTATTAGGGTCGCGGCACCAGTGAGGCAGAAATTGAATTTCTGCTTCTGCAATGCATTAGAGCCGCGACGCTCCACCATGGGGCCACGACACTTGCAAGGCAGAAACATTCGACTTGCATTAGGGCCGCGATGCTCCACCATGGGGCCGCGGCGCCTAATGTCCGGAAAGTCCGGAACTTAAAAAAACGAAGCATTAGGGTCACGGCACTCCACCATGGAGCCGCGACACCGCCTTGAAAACCCTAGCAAGCGACGCGGTGCCCTACCATAGGGCCGCGGCACCGACGTTCTGACAAAACGTTTCTGTGTTGATTTTTCAAAATCGTTCGAGCCCTAAATCCAATTTAGGGACCAAATCACAGATCCTTTATCATCACCCACCATTATCAATAACGCACACATCGACCATCATCCATCTTTACCCGTTCTTTTCCGTGCACCGTGCAATGAGACGGACAACACACTTTTGACTTAGTTCGAGTTAGAGCGGAATGACTTCCTCGAATTAGCGTAGGAGATAATTTAGAGTGATATCAAAAGGTTAACATTCGGTCAAGACAAGTAGGATTTCAAGAAGCCTTGTTTTAATCTAATTTTATATTTAACCCATATTATTAAGTTATTCAATTGTTATATAACCATTGAACCAGCCGGGGCTCTGATACCATCACAACCAGGAGCTTTTGAATCTTCAATATCTCTTAGAGCATCCCAGACATCCGCATCTTGTACATCTGCTAGTAATTCAAGTTGTTAGTTTCTGTCAAGTATAAGACCATCCTTCTTTACTCTTGGATCTAGAGCAGATAGATGATCATTAGCTGATCCCAACAAACTTTTATAAAAGATTAAAATTTCATGCTGAATATCTTTTTTATCATGGATGGTATTGGTTGCATCATTCACCAAACTATATATATATGGTTCTGAGCTATTATATTCCTTATATAAACAAAGAAGAAAAAGTTATTTGCATCCCCTAATTTGAGCCACTTTACTATGGATTTCTGCTGCATAATACTTTCCTCAATAAGAGTCCACTTCTCAAGTTGCATCAGGGTATCTTTCTCTGCAGTTAACATTCCTGCCTGTGGGTCCTCCCTTCTTAGGCTCTACCAAGCTAATTTCTAAGAGAGTTCACTCTATCAGAAACACTATTATATTCTTGCATATTAAGTTTCTTCATTCCCTGCTTCACCTGCTTCAACTCTTGCCATATGCTATACAGATTCCACCCCTGTTGAGGGTCCCTCCAAGCATCTTCTAACACCCCTATGAAAGTGGGATGATCAACTAGGCAATTTAGGAATTTAAATGGTCTAGGCCCTCTGTGATTTATATCCCCTAAGTGCATACTTAGAGGAGTATGATTAGAACAACCAGGATTTTAAGGCATTGACCTCAAGTTGTGACATTTGGATCATCCACTCAGCATTAATAATAACTCTATCTAACTTGCTTTGGACATTATTATTTTTCCAAGTAAACTCCCACCCAGTAATCTTAAGTTCAGTGTTGCCAAGTGTTGCCAGAATTTTGTAGGTACTCTATTAGGTCATTCATTTCAGCTTCATGTACAGGGACCCTATTTTATCTATCTTCTTGAGCATCTACGTCATTGTAATCTCCTATAGCCAGCCATAGACCCTGTCATGATTTCTTGATGATGTCAAGTTCTGCCCACAAGCTTCTTCTATCTTCCACGGTATGAAGACCACAAAATGTTGTGAAATGGAAAGTCTTCTATAAACTCCTTAGCAAGACAACCCCATATATTCTCTGAGTGCTCACGGATACCATAGTAAACTAAATCACTGCAGGGTTCCAAAGCACCACTATTTTTCCTCTTAGGCACAAATTAATATTTGAACACCACTCCCAACTATCTATTAGTTTCTTTATCTATATTCTTCTATTTTATTTTGTGCTCTAGTATAGCAATAAGAGCGGCATTATTTATCTGTAAGAATTTCTTAACTTCCTTTTGTTTATACAACTTATTGAGACCTCTTTTGTTCCAAGCTATTAAATTCATTGGATAGGGTTTGGAGGTGTTATCCCTGGTTCCTTCACAAAACTACATTGCCCTTGGTCACATCCCACACTGGAATTCTCATCATGCTCCCCAGCTTGTTGTAGGATATGATATGCATTTGTCTCTTCAGTTGCCCCTGGTGTATGAGTAATAGGACTGGCATTCCTATGCACCCCTTTACCAGTCACTATCTTCCAATATGTACTTACATTTTGAGAAGTAGATGCTACACCCTAGCCTGCTACTTCCCCATCACCTTGCCTTGGCTTGGATTTCACTTGTTGACCATTACCCTTTGGCTTGTCAACCCATTTTTGGATCTTATTCTCCTTTTCCTTCGGTTGCTGCACCTTTTCTTCTTGCTGTGCAAGTTTTGGATCTTGCTTATAAACACACCTGCTGGAAAGCATACGTAATATCCGGTCTTGTAAAGGTAAGATACTGAAGGCCCCCTGCAAGATTGCGATAGCGAGTCGGATTCTCGTAAGGTACGCAGGCCGCGGCACCAAGCTTGGGCTTAGTATAAACTGGAGTGGAAGTGGACTTACAGGATGACATCCCAACCCTCTCGATGATCTCGGCTGCATACTTCCATTGCGACAAGAACAACCCATCGGAATGACGAGCGACAGCAATTCCCAAAAAATAACTCAAGGGCCCCAAGTCTTTCATAGCAAACTCGAAGCTGAGCATGGTCATAACAAACTGGCGCAAGGCATCGGAAGAGGCAATCAAGATAATATCGTCCACATATAACAGAATGTAGGCTAAGGACGAACCACGACGGTAGATGAACAATAAATTAACTGACATGTTGTGAGTGAACCCAATAGTCGAAACATAGTCAGCAAACCTTGTATACCAGGCCCGGGGAGACTGCTTAAACCCATATAAGGACTTCTTCAATAAACAGACATGATGAGGATGATTGGGATCCCTGAATCCCAAAGGCTGATGCATATAGACTGTTTCCTTAAGATTCTCATATAGAAAAACATTATTTACATCTAATTGATGAATAGGCCATGCCTTCGAAAGAGCCAAGCTAAGCACAATGCGAATGGTAGCCGGCTTGACCACCAGACTAAACGTCTCCCCACAATCTATACCAACCTGCTGAGTCTTACCATCACCCACAAGCCGCGCCTTATGTCGAACAAATGAGCCATCTGAATTCTCATTATGAGCAAAGATCCACATAGACCTGATAACATTAATACCAGATGGACGGAGCACCAACTCCCACGTCTTATTATCAATAAGAGTATTACATTCATAAGTCATAGCCATTTTTCAATTCGGGTCGTTTAAGGCAGACACATGATTACGAGACAAGGGGGATTTAGAGACATTAGAATGTAAATTAAAATGTATTTTTGGTGTAAAAACACCTCGTGGACTACGAGTGACCGGTCTATGACTCGAGGAAGAATTTGGTGGATTTCGGGAATTTGCTAGGGTCGGGACAGACTGGCAAGCAGGCAGTGGGCCTGCTGGTCCAACTCGGAAAATAGGAGCAGAAACTGGACCAGTTCTAAAATTGGGTTGTACTGGCCCAATTGCTGGAACTGGCCCAGTGGCGGTACTGGTCCAAGCAGTGGGTGACAGACTAGTGGGGCCAGCGGGCAGGCCCACTGGAGAATTTTGGGTGTGAGATACGTCCGAAAAATGCTGAATAACATACGGGGATATACTATCATCCAAAATATTATAAGAACTCAGCACGGGAGTATTAACTTTAAAAAATGGAAATTGGTGGATTTCGGGAATTTGCTGGGTTCGGGACGGACTGACTATCAGGCAGTGGGCCTGCTGGCCCAATCCGGGAAGCAGTAACAGTGGCGGATGCAGGAACTGGACCAGTTCTAGTATTGGGCTGGACTGGCCCAATTCTTTGGCCCAGCCCGATGACAAAAGCGCAGGCGAAGAGATCATGACGGACCCGGTGGGACCAGCGCGATGGGCCATTGGAGAATTTTGGGTCCAGGAGATGTCCGAAAAATGCTGAATAATATACGGAGATATTTGTTCATACAAAAAATTATACGAACTAGGCACGGGAGTATGACTTTTAGCAAATGGAAATTGGAATTCATCAAAAATGACATAGTGATTAATGATGATTTTATTAGAGGATAAATCAAAGCATTTGTAGCCACGATGATTAGATGAAAAACCCAAAACACATACGGAGTTGACTGGGCCTGAAGTTTGTTAATTATGGTAGATGGGAATAACGGATAACACAAACACCAAAAAACCCGAAGATGTGAATATGAAGGAATTTTATTATATAAAATTTGAAGGGGGGGGGGGGAGAATATGTTAAACCTTTGGAAGGAGTTATGCTAAGTAGATATGTAGTCATTTGAAGAGCATGATGCCAAAAATATGGGGGTACGGAAGCATGAATTAATAGAGTGAGGATAATGTTATTTATGGAACGAATTTTACGTTCGGCTTTCCCATTTTGTGAAGGTGTATGAGGACAAGAGAAACGGAAATTTATCCCATTATTAGCACAGAATTCCCGAAACACCCCATTGTCATATTCTTTACCATTATCACACTAAATATTTTTTATTTCACGGTCGAATTGGGTTCTGATGAATGCTCTAAATTTTAGGAAGGTGGAAAAAACTTGAAATTTCTTCGCTATCGGAAACATCCATAGAAATTTAGAATAATCATCCATAAAGAGAACATAATACCGATGACCCACAAAACTAAGAACATGATGTCGCGCCCGTCTTTCGACCTTGCTACGGGTCAAAAGCGAATCATGACGTGTTTAGGTGATTCCTGGGTAAAAAGGTTTAAGGAGTCGCCACCTAATTATTTTATGGTGAATTAGGACACCTAAATATTAACTAAAAGCTGCAATGTAAACTCCAATTTTGAGGCCTGCGAAACTATTGAGATTCTAGGTAAGGGTTCTTTATTATCCTAAAGGGAATGGGTTAGGCATCCTTTAAGATCCGCTAACTTGCGGTTATTCGGTCAAACTCTGGTTAATATTATACTAAGGAAAATGCATGTTTAAAGTATATATAAAGTTAAGCAAAAGTTTTGCAAATATTTAGTAAATGATGCATTTTGTACAAATATGCATTTGCATGGTATTTAAAAAAATATGCATGTAAAGTTGAAAAATATGCATTTGGAACAATTAATAGCAAGGAGAAAAATGAGTTACTTATATGCCAAAGAAGTAATTTTTTTTTTTTTGGAAATCATTTTGAGTTGTACCATTAATAAAGTGAACAAAAGATGATCAAAATTTGTTTTGAAAATTTAAAATATGCACGACGACCCTAAAAAATAAATAAACTAGCGGGGGATTTCTAATTTTGCTACTACCTTATTATTTATCCATTCATGGCCTAATTATTCTAAATACCCTAACAATCACACAAGCATTAAAATAATTATTACATGCCCAAGGATAGAAATAACGAAATTAAAGAATAATAATAAAAGAGGAACTAAGGCGGATAACGATGTCATCTAGCCCTATTTGTTTTGAAATCCCGAGGTTGGAGAATGCAAGGAATGTGGATGCGGGTCTTCGTTTGACACTAGCCATGATGAGTCTCATAAAGAGACTCTTAGTTGCTCCCGATGCATTTCATGTAAATAAAAGAAAAGAAAAGGATTAGTAAACGGAACATGAAAACACATGCATAAGAAAAAATGTAAATAAATAATTCATGAATATTAATATGTTGTTGGGCCTCGTGCCCGGCGATTTAAGCTTGATCGCGGAGAGGTGGACCCACCAGGCCGAAGGGTAGGCAAGGAAGGTGGAAAACAAAAGGGGGATTAGAACGTACCCTAAATTCATCAATAATAAAAGTAAAAGTGAGCACTGATATAAAGTTAAACACAAATATACACAATTTATATCCAACAGTTTATACAAGAAAAAAGTTACCAGGCCCAGATATGAAGCAGGCCAAACAATGTTACTTCAAACTGGGCTTTGGTAAATCAAACAGTGCGCATATAAAAGCAAACCCAATGTAATGACTTTTGAATTTAAAGAAACAACCCAGATGCATAAGGGCCCAATCACCATTTGGACCATTTGCCGATAAGGTGGCACTAAATATAATTTCAGAGACATTACACTTCATCATATGTGTTTCAAAGACTTATTCGTAATGTGTAGTCACTTTGACAAACATATAGACTTGGAAAATAAATAAGTAATCATTAGAAGGAAGCATTTTCAAGGATGCATGGTATTTTCAATTAGCAAAAGCATACATAGTCCTATTCATGCCACATTATCCAACATGATAACACTCAAGTAAGGAAAGCGATCATATAATTAAGCGATAGGCACAGAGACTCAAATTTGACCACTCAAGACAAGATTCTACAGATACAACACTGTATGGGCTACACTAAGCATGCACATCCGATTAATGTAGGTAAAATATGAAATGAAATAGCTTAATGGAATTCATATACTAACACATAGACAGTTCGACACTAGGACAAAGTGAAGATAACTTACCTAACCATTCAGATATAGGAGGCAAACTAAAATGGTTGAGTTATCATTTTCAGAGATATTATCTTAAATGTGCAAGATTGTACTGGTACCACAAGTTATGAATATTGCTATCGTGTAGATAAATCACAATATGACTGCCTTGGTGTATGTACTAGACTTCTAAAAGAAAAACATAATAAACTGAATTACATAACACATTCCAGAAAAGCAGACTTGTCAGAACTCAGAAATGGATCAATACAAGTCAGATTTAAACTACCTATTGAGTGTGAATGAAGCTTAGGCAAACATGGCAGGTATATGAACAGATTGACATAAATGTATCCATAGAGTTGGCTTATTTTTAATGAGATATTTTGGTACGAAATTATCTAAATTGGACTAAGCACACAAACCCTACTCAGGTAGACAATGCACACTTGCCATATGACTTAAAGAACTTCATACCATCATAAAATTATACCAAGACAAACAAATAAGAATGGATAACCAAGTCAAATCAATTATGAATGACAAACAGACAGCTTGAGGAATCATTTAAAGACAAAACCTCAATTATGTAGGGGTACGGAAACTAACTTAGACATATACCATCCTATTCACCCATATGAAGCATGATCACATTTTACTCAAACATCGTTAAATTCCTTGACTAAATCAAACCAGCTTAAAATAGTATTAATAAACAGACTTAATGCACCTTATAACCTAGTTTAGTAATCTAACTAACAAGAACTAAACGAAATTAAACTAAGAGCATACTATACCGAACAGTAATTCAAACATGTGCAGAAACACAAAAGGAAATTAAAACTGAGAGGATACTGAACTTACTGACTCAGAACAGTAGTAAATTAAACATTATACCTGAAAATTAACCTAATAGATTCAAGCGACACTTAACATTATCTAGACATTATTTTAGACCCACACTAACAAGCATAAATAAACAACTAATGTTAAGATAAATACATCTAACAAATACATAATCAAGCCATACGGACCACTGAAGCAAATATCTGTCATGTTCGAACGCTGATAGAAATGTTCTATGGCCCACATCTGTAGGATAAGGTTGCAACCTTTGAAGAAATTTGTTTTGCCTCTTTTACATTTTCCAAGAGCCCGAAGCATTTCTGCCAGTATCATAGGGACCAAAGTGAGCTGCGCACCGTCAACTCCCTCAAAAATTGCTCGAGCCACAGAATATATGCAAGTACTTATTTTCCCGTGCTCAAGCGGGAACACTAGAATACCCAGTAAAGCGACAGCAAATGCAATAGGGCGCCTGGCTTGCCAGTGGTCATGAGTGCAAGAGAATTCTTTTCTAAATGACTTGTAACTATCTCGACGACCATATCTCTCATAAAGGTATTCTAGGAAAACCGGTTATTTTCAAAGCATCGGAGTTTTTGGTGTTCTTTAACCCCAAATAGCGCAGAATTTCTTTCCAGATCGGCCGTGAGGGATGATTTGACCTCTGTCTTGATAAATCAAGTTGGTGAAATAGTTGATTTCTTCCAAAGTGGGAGTGAGCTCAAAATCTTTGAATTTGAAGACAACCCGGTCTGGATCCCAAAAATGAATTAATGCTCTGACCAAATGTTGATCAGGAGTGATGTCAAATAGTGAAATGAGGCAGCCCAACTTTCTTCTAATCGCCATTTGGTCGCCAAGGTCAAAATTCTCCCACCATACTCTCAGCTTACTCGGAGTGCTACTCACCATCCTAACTTCAGAGATTTGCGGAACTTGTTCCATCCTAAAAAATAGTAAAAGAAAGAAAGTATAATTTTCCCAATTTTGATATTTCAATGATTAGGCTTGTATCAGTTCTATCATTATCATGCTACACATAATATGATGATATGGTCGTTGGGTTGTAGAACCCGTTGACAATTTGGTGGATTTCTTAAATGTGGAGTCGATGCCCAGGATCGACCCACCTAAGGTGTATGCACGCATGACTTAAGATAAATGGTGGTATAGCTCTATCCTAAATTTTCTAAGATTTGGCTGACTAGACACAAAGTTCCCAAGCGGACTGCTCGAGTGAGAAGGCTACGCGGCCAACCGGATGGTCCGGACGCTCCGCGCATATACCAACTCTCCTAAAAATTTGGTAATTTGAAAGAAATTTGCGGGTGCGCAAAACACACCTCGCGTGTAATGTGTGATAGTTTTAATTTTCCGTAATGGAGGAAATATGAGCGGAATGCCAATTTAAGGAAAGCAGTAAGAGGATATAACAATTAAAGCAGTTATGCAAAATTTCACAAATGAAACAAATCAAAACATTAAATCAAACAATGAGCAAAAAGTAAAGCGCAATAGTAATTAACCTGAGTTTGCTATGGTTAAGATTCAAATTCCCAGTGGAGTCGCCATGTTGTCGCGCCCGCCTTTCGACCTTGCTACGGGTAAAAGCGGATCATGACGTGTTTAGGTGATTCCTGGGTAAAAGGTTTAAGGAGTCGCCACCTAATTATTTTATGGTGAATTAGGACACCTAAATATTAACTAAAAGCTGCAATGTAAACTCCAATTTTGAGGCTCATAAACTATTGAGATTCTAGGTAAGAGTTCTTTATTATCCTAAAGGGAATGGGTTAGGCATCCTTTAAGATCCGCTAACTTGCGGTTATCCGGTCAAACTCAGGTTAATATTATACTAAGGAAAATGCATGTTTAAAGTATATATAAAGTTAAGCAAAAGTTTTGCAAATATTTAGTAAATGATGCATTTTGTACAAATATGCATTTGCATGGTATTTAAAAAAATATGCATGTAAAGTTGAAAAATATGCATTTGGAACAATTAATAGCAAGGAGAAAAATGAGTTACTTATATGCCAAAGAAGTAATTTTTTTTTTTTTTGGAAATCATTTTGAGTTGTACCATTAATAAAGTGAACAAAAGATGATCAAAATTTGTTTTGAAAATTTAAAATATGCACGACGACCCTAAAAAATAAATAAACTAGCGGGGGATTTCTAATTTTGCTACTACCTTATTACTTATCCATTCATGGCCTAATTATTCTAAATACCCTAACAATCACACAAGCATTAAAATAATTATTACATGCCCAAGGATAGAAATAACGAAATTAAAGAATAATAATAAAAGATGAACTAAGGCGGATAACGATGTCATCTAGCCCTATTTGTTTTGAAATCCCGAGGTTGGAGAATGCAAGGAATGTGGATGCGGGTCTTCGTTTGACACTAGCCATGATGAGTCTCATAAAGAGACTCTTAGTTGCTCCCGATGCATTTCATGTAAATAAAAGAAAAGAAAAGGATTAGTAAACGGAACATGAAAACACATGCATAAGAAAAAAATGTAAATAAATAATTCATGAATATTAATATGTTGTTGGGCCTCAGGCCCAGCGATTTAAGCAGTCGCGGAGAGGTGGACCCACCAGGCCGAAGGGTAGGCAAGGAAGGTGGAAAACAAAAGGGGGATTAGAACGTACCCTAAATTCATCAATAATAAAAGTAAAAGTGAGCACTGATATAAAGTTAAACACAAATATACACAATTTATATCCAACAGTTTATACACGAAAAAAGTTACCAGGCCCAGATATGAAGCAGGCCAAACAATGTTACTTCAAACTGGGCTTTGGTAAATCAAACAGTGCGCATATAAAAGCAAACCCAATGTAATGACTTTTGAATTTAAAGAAACAACCCAGATGCATAAGGGCCCAATCACCATTTGGACCATTTGCCAGATGGGCAGGGCACTAAATATAATTTCAGAGACATTACACTTCTGTCATATGTGTTTCAAAGACTTATTCAGAATGTGTAGTCAGCTTTGACAAACATATAGACTTGGAAAAATAAATAAGTAATCATTAGAAGGAAGCATTTTCAAGGATGCATGGTATTTTCAATTAGCAAAAGCATACATAGTCCTATTCATGCCACATTATCCAACATGATAACACTCAAGTAAGGAAAGCAGTCATATAATTAACTGATAGGCACAGAGACTCAAATTTGACCAGCTCAAGACAGCATTCTACAGATACAACACTGTATGGGCTACACTAAGCATGCACATCTGATTAATGTAGGTAAAATATGAAATGAAATAGCTTAATGGAATTCATATACTAACACATAGACAGTTCGACACTAGGACAAAGTGAAGATAACTTACCTAACCAGTTCAGATATAGGAGGCAAACTAAAATGGTTGAGTTATCATTTTCAGAGATATTATCTTAAATGTGCAAGATTGTACTGGTACCACAAGTTATGAATATTGCTATCAGGTAGATAAATCACAATATGACTGTCTTGGTGTATGTACTAGACTTCTAAAAGAAAAAACATAATAAACTGAATTACATAACACATTCCAGAAAACAGACTTTGTCAGAACTAAGAAATGGATCAATACAAGTCGATTTAAACTACCTATTGAGTGTGAATGAAGCTTAGGCAAACATGGCAGTATATGAACAGATTGACATAAATGTATCCATAGAGTTGGCTTATTTTTAATGAGATATTTTGGTACGAAATTATCTAAATTGGACTAAGCACACAAACCCTACTCAGTAGACAATGCACACTTGCCATATGACTTAAAGAACTTCATACCATCATAAAATTATACCAAGACAAACAAATAAGAATGTATAACCAACTCAAATCAGATATGAATGACAAATGCAGACTGACTTGAGGAATCATTTAAAGACAAAACCTCAATTATGTAGGGTACGGAAACTAACTTAGACATATACCATCCTATTCACCCATATGAAGCATGATCACATTTTACTCAAACATCGTTAAATTCCTTGACTAAATCAAACCAAATTTTAAAATAGTATTAATAAATGGACTTAATGCACCTTATAACCTAGTTTAGTAATCTAACTAACAAGAACTAAACGAAATTAAACTAAGAGCATACTATACCTAACAAGAATTCAAACATGTGCGTAAACACAAAAGGAAATTAAAAGCGAGAGGATACTGAACTTACTGACTCGAGCAGAGTAAATTAAACATTATACCTGAAAATTAACCTAATAGATTCAAGCGACACTTAACATTATCTAGACATTATTTTAGACCCACACTAACAAGCATAAATAAACAACTAATGTTAAGATAAATACATCTAACAAATACATAATCAAGCCATACGG
The DNA here is from genome assembly GCA_029783415.1 of Anisodus acutangulus. Taxonomy (NCBI): domain Eukaryota; kingdom Viridiplantae; phylum Streptophyta; class Magnoliopsida; order Solanales; family Solanaceae; genus Anisodus; species Anisodus acutangulus. The sequence continues at coordinate 34,116,870 of CM056511.1, read as the reverse complement.
ACCATCAAGCAAATATCCGTCATGTTCGAACAGATAGAAATGTTCTATGGCCCACATCTGTAGGATAAGGTTGCAACCTTTGAAGAAATTTGTTTTGCCTCTTTTACATTTTCCAAGAGCCCGAAGCATTTCTGCCAGTATCATAGGGACCAAAGTGAGTCATGACCGTCAACTCCTCAAAAATTGCTCGAGCCACGTAATATATGCAAGTACTTATTTTCCCGTGCTCAAGCGGGAACACTAGAATACCCAAGAAAGCGACAAAGAATGCAATAGGGCGCTGGCTTGCCAAAAGGTCATGAGTGCAAGAGAATTCTTTTCTAAATGACTTGTAACTATCTCGACGACCATATCTCTCATAAAGGTATTCTAGGAAAACCCAGTTATTTTCAAAGCATCGGAGTTTTTTGGTGTTCTTTAACCCCAAATAAGCGCAGAATTTCTTTCCAGATCGCCGTGAGGGATGATTTGACCTCTGTCTTGATAAATCAAGTTGGTGAAATAGTTGATTTCTTCCAAAGTGGGAGTGAGCTCAAAATCTTTGAATTTGAAGACAACCCTGTGGATCCCAAAATGAATTAATGCTCGACCAAATGTTGATCAGAGTGATGTCAAATAGTGAAATGAGGCATCCCAACTTTCTTCTAATCGCCATTTGGTCGCCAAGGTCAAAATTCTCCCACCATACTCTCACTTACTCGGAGTGCTACTCACCATCCTAACTTCGTAGATTTGCGGAACTTGTTCCATCCTAAAAATAGTAAAAGAAAGAAAGTATAATTTTCCCAATTTTGATATTTCAATGATTAGGCTTGTATCAGCTTCTATCATTATCATGCTACACATAATATGATGATATGGTCGTTGGGTTGTAGAACCCATTGACAATTTGGTGGATTTCTTAAATGTGGAGTCGATGCCCAGGATCGACCCACCTAAGGTGTATGCACGCATGACTTAAGATAAATGGTGGTATAGCTCTATCCTAAATTTTCTAAGATTTGGTGACTAGACACAAAGTTTCCAAGCGGATCGCTCGAGTGAGAAGGCTACGCGCCAACCGGATGGTCCGGACGCTCACGCATATACCAACTCTCCTAAAAATTTGGTAATTTGAAAGAAATTTATGGGTGCGCAAAACACACCTCGCGTGTAATGTGTGATAGTTTTAATTTTCCGTAATGGAGGAAATATGAGCGGAATGCCAATTTAAGGAAAGCAGTAAGAGGATATAACAATTAAAGCAGTTATGCAAAATTTCACAAATGAAACAAATCAAAACATTAAATCAAACAATGAGCAAAAAGTAAAGCGCAATAGTAATTAACCCGAGTTTGCTATGGTTAAGATTCGAATTCCCGATTGGAGTCGCCATGTTGTCGCGCCCGCCTTTCGACCTTGCTACGGGTAAAAGCGGATCATGACGTGTTTAGGTGATTCCTGGGTAAAAGGTTTAAGGAGTCGCCACCTAATTATTTTATGGTGAATTAGGACACCTAAATATTAACTAAAAGCTGCAATGTAAACTCCAATTTTGAGGCCTCATAAACTATTGAGATTCTAGGTAAGAGTTCTTTATTATCCTAAAGGGAATGGGTTAGGCATCCTTTAAGATCCGCTAACTTGCGGTTATCCGTCAAACTCAGGTTAATATTATACTAAGGAAAATGCATGTTTAAAGTATATATAAAGTTAAGCAAAAGTTTTGCAAATATTTAGTAAATGATGCATTTTGTACAAATATGCATTTGCATGGTATTTAAAAATATGCATGTAAAGTTGAAAAATATGCATTTGGAACAATTAATAGCAAGGAGAAAAATGAGTTACTTATATGCCAAAGAAGTAATTTTTTTTTTTTTTGGAAATCATTTTGAGTTGTACCATTAATAAAGTGAACAAAAGATGATCAAAATTTGTTTTGAAAATTTAAAATATGCACGACGACCCTAAAAAATAAATAAACTAGCGGGGGATTTCTAATTTTGCTACTACCTTATTACTTATCCATTCATGGCCTAATTATTCTAAATACCCTAACAATCACACAAGCATTAAAATAATTATTACATGCCCAAGGATAGAAATAACGAAATTAAAGAATAATAATAAAAGATGAACTAAGGCGGATAACGATGTCATCTAGCCCTATTTGTTTTGAAATCCCGAGGTTGGAGAATGCAAGGAATGTGGATGCGGGTCTTCGTTTGACACTAGCCATGATGAGTCTCATAAAGAGACTCTTAGTTGCTCCCGATGCATTTCATGTAAATAAAAGAAAAGAAAAGGATTAGTAAACGGAACATGAAAACACATGCATAAGAAAAAATGTAAATAAATAATTCATGAATATTAATATGTTGTTGGGCCTCGTGCCCAATGATTTAAGCGATCGCGGAGAGGTGGACCCACCAGCCGAAGGGTAGGCAAGGAAGGTGGAAAACAAAAGGGGATTAGAACGCACCTAAATTCATCAATAATAAAAGTAAAAGTGAGCACCGATATAAAGTTAAACACAAATATACACAATTTATATCCAACAGTTTATACACGAAAAAGTTACTGTGCCCAGATATGAAGCGGGCCAAACAATGTTACTTCAAACTGGGCTTTGGTAAATCAAACAAAGGCGCATATAAAAGCAAACCCAATGTAATGACTTTTGAATTTAAAGAAACAACCCAGATGCATAAGGGCCCAATCACCATTTGGACCATTTGCCGATGGGCAAGGTGGCACTAAATATAATTTCAGAGACATTACACTTCATCATATGTGTTTCAAAGACTTATTCGTAATGTGTAGTCAGCTTTGACAAACATATAGACTTGGAAAAATAAATAAGTAATCATTAGAAGGAAGCATTTTCAAGGATGCATGGTATTTTCAATTAGCAAAAGCATACATAGTCCTATTCATGCCACATTATCCAACATGATAACACTCAAGTAAGGAAAGCAATATATAATTAACTGATAGGCACAGAGACTCAAATTTGACCACTCAAGACAAAGATTCTACAGATACAACACTGTATGGGCTACACTAAGCATGCACATCTGATTAATGTAGGTAAAATATGAAATAAAATAGCTTAATGGAATTCATATACTAACACATAGACAGTTCGACACTAGGACAAAGTGAAGATAACTTACCTAACCAGTTCAGATATAGGAGGCAAACTAAAATGGTTGAGTTATCATTTTCAGAGATATTATCTTAAATGTGCAAGATTGTACTGGTACCACAAGTTATGAATATTGCTATCGTGTAGATAAATCACAATATGACTGCCTTGGTGTATGTACGGACTTCTAAAAGAAAAAACATAATAAACTGAATTACATAACACATTCCAGGAAAACAGACTTGTCAGAACTAGAAATGGATCAATACAAGTCGATTTAAACTACCTATTGAGTGTGAATGAAGCTTAGGCAAACATGGCAGGTATATGAACAGATTGACATAAATGTATCCATAGAGTTGGCTTATTTTTAATGAGATATTTTGGTACGAAATTATCTAAATTGGACTAAGCACACAAACCCTACTCAGGTAGACAATGCACACTTGCCATATGACTTAAAGAACTTCATACCATCATAAAATTATACCAAGACAAACAAATAAGAATGTATAACCAACTCAAATCAGATATGAATGACAAAGCAGAGCTTCAGGAATCATTTAAAGACAAAACCTCAATTATGTAGAGGTACGGAAACTAACTTAGACATATACCATCCTATTCACCCATATGAAGCATGATCACATTTTACTCAAACATCGTTAAATTCCTTGACTAAATCAAACCAGCTTAAAATAGTATTAATAAACAGACTTAATGCACCTTATAACCTAGTTTAGTAATCTAACTAACAAGAACTAAACGAAATTAAACTAAGAGCATACTATACCGAACAGGAATTCAAACATGTGCAGGAACACAAAAGGAAATTAAAGCGAGAGGATCTTGAACTTCTTGACTCGTAGCAGTAGTAAATTAAACATTAAACATGAAAATTAACCTAATAGATTCAAGCGACACATAACATTATCTAGACATTATTATAGACCCACACTAACAAGCATAAATAAACAACTAATGTTAAGATAAATACATCTAACAAATACATAATCAAGCCATACGGACCATCAAGCAAATATCTGTCATGTTCAACGCGATAGAAATGTTCTATGGCCCACATCTCGTAGGATAAGGTTGCAACCTTTGAAGAAATTTGTTTTGCCTCTTTTACATTTTCCAAGAGCCCAAGCATTTCGCCAAGATCATAGGGACCAAAGTGAGTCAAGACCGTCAACTCCCTCAAAAATTGCTCGAGCCACGTAATATATGCAAGTACTTATTTTCCGTGCTCAAGCGGGAACACTAGAATACCCAAGAAAGCGACAAAGAATGCAATAGGGCGCTGGCTTGCCAAAGGGTCATGAGTGCAAGAGAATTCTTTTCTAAATGACTTGTAACTATCTCGACGACCATATCTCTCATAAAGGTATTCTAGGAAAACCCAGTTATTTTCAAAGCATCGGAGTTTTTTGGTGTTCTTTAACCCCAAATAGCGCAGGAATTTCTTTCCAGACTGGCCGTGAGGGATGATTTGACCTCTGTCTTGATAAATCAAGTTGGTGAAATAGTTGATTTCTTCCAAAGTGGGAGTGAGCTCAAAATCTTTGAATTTGAAGACAACCCGGTCTGGATCCCAAAAATGAATTAATGCTCTGACCAAATGTTGATCAGAGTGATGTCAAATAGTGAAATGAGGCATCCCAACTTTCTTCTAATCGCCATTTGGTCGCCAAGGTCAAAATTCTCCCACCATACTCTCAGCTTACTCGGAGTGCTACTCACCATCCTAACTTCAGAGATTTGCGGAACTTGTTCCATCCTAAAAAATAGTAAAAGAAAGAAAGTATAATTTTCCCAATTTTGATATTTCAATGATTAGGCTTGTATCAGTTCTATCATTATCATGCTACACATAATATGATGATATGGTCGTTGGGTTGTAGAACCCGTTGACAATTTGGTGGATTTCTTAAATGTGGAGTCGATGCCCAGGATCGACCCACCTAAGGTGTATGCACGCATGACTTAAGATAAATGGTGGTATAGCTCTATCCTAAATTTTCTAAGATTTGGCTGACTAGACACAAAGTTCCCAAGCGGACTGCTCGAGTGAGAAGGCTACGCGGCCAACCGGATGGTCCGGACGCTCCGCGCATATACCAACTCTCCTAAAAATTTGGTAATTTGAAAGAAATTTGCGGGTGCGCAAAACACACCTCGCGTGTAATGTGTGATAGTTTTAATTTTCCGTAATGGAGGAAATATGAGCGGAATGCCAATTTAAGGAAAGCAGTAAGAGGATATAACAATTAAAGCAGTTATGCAAAATTTCACAAATGAAACAAATCAAAACATTAAATCAAACAATGAGCAAAAAGTAAAGCGCAATAGTAATTAACCTGAGTTTGCTATGGTTAAAATTTTGAAATTCCCCAGTGGAGTCGCCATGTTGTCGCGCCCGTCTTTCGACCTTGCTACGGGTAAAAAGCGGATCATGACGTGTTTAGGTGATTCCTGGGTAAAAAGGTTTAAGGAGTCGCCACCTAATTATTTTATGGTGAATTAGGACACCTAAATATTAACTAAAAGCTGCAATGTAAACTCCAATTTTGAGGCCTCATAAACTATTGAGATTCTAGGTAAGAGTTCTTTATTATCCTAAAGGGAATGGGTTAGGCATCCTTTAAGATCCGCTAACTTGCGTTATCCGGTCAAACTCAGGTTAATATTATACTAAGGAAAATGCATGTTTAAAGTATATATAAAGTTAAGCAAAAGTTTTGCAAATATTTAGTAAATGATGCATTTTGTACAAATATGCATTTGCATGGTATTTAAAAAAATATGCATGTAAAGTTGAAAAATATGCATTTGGAACAATTAATAGCAAGGAGAAAAATGAGTTACTTATATGCCAAAGAAGTAATTTTTTTTTTTTTGGAAATCATTTTGAGTTGTACCATTAATAAAGTGAACAAAAGATGATCAAAATTTGTTTTGAAAATTTAAAATATGCACGACGACCCTAAAAAATAAATAAACTAGCGGGGGATTTCTAATTTTGCTACTACCTTATTACTTATCCATTCATGGCCTAATTATTCTAAATACCCTAACAATCACACAAGCATTAAAATAATTATTACATGCCCAAGGATAGAAATAACGAAATTAAAGAATAATAATAAAAGATGAACTAAGGCGGATAACGATGTCATCTAGCCCTATTTGTTTTGAAATCCCGAGGTTGGAGAATGCAAGGAATGTGGATGCGGGTCTTCGTTTGACACTAGCCATGATGAGTCTCATAAAGAGACTCTTAGTTGCTCCCGATGCATTTCATGTAAATAAAAGAAAAGAAAAGGATTAGTAAACGGAACATGAAAACACATGCATAAGAAAAAATGTAAATAAATAATTCATGAATATTAATATGTTGTTGGGCCTCAGGCCCGGCGATTTAAGTGATCGCGGAGAGGTGGACCCACCAGCCGAAGGGTAGGCAAGGAAGGTGGAAAACAAAAGGGGATTAGAACGCACTTAAATTCATCAATAATAAAAGTAAAAGTGAGCACTGATATAAAGTTAAACACAAATATACACAATTTATATCCAACAGTTTATACACGAAAAAGTTACGTGCCCAGATATGAAGCGTGCCAAACAATGTTACTTCAAACTGGGCTTTGGTAAATCAAACAGTGCGCATATAAAAGCAAACCCAATGTAATGACTTTTGAATTTAAAGAAACAACCCAGGTGCATAAGGAGCCAACCACCATTTGGACCATTTGCCGATAGGCGGTGGCACTAAATATAATTTCAGAGACATTACACTTCATCATATGTGTTTCAGCACTTATTCAGAATGTGTAGTCAGCTTTGACAAACATATAGACTTGGAAAAATAAATAAGTAATCATTAGAAGGAAGCATTTTCAAGGATGCATGGTATTTTCAATTAGCAAAAGCATACATAGTCCTATTCATGCCACATTATCCAACATGATAACACTCAAGTAAGGAAAGCAGACATATAATTAACTGATAGGCACAGAGACTCAAATTTGACCATTTCAAGACAAAGATTCTACAGATACAACACTGTATGGGCTACACTAAGCATGCACATCTGATTAATGTAGGTAAAATATGAAATGAAATAGCTTAATGGAATTCATATACTAACACATAGACAGTTCGACACTAGGACAAAGTGAAGATAACTTACCTAACCGATTCGAGATATAGGAGGCAAACTAAAATGGTTGAGTTATCATTTTCAGAGATATTATCTTAAATGTGCAAGATTGTACTGGTACCACAAGTTATGAATATTGCTATCGTGTAGATAAATCACAATATGACTGCCTTGGTGTATGTACCGGACTTCTAAAAGAAAAACATAATAAATCAATTACATAACACATTCCAGAAAACAGACTTGTCAGAACTAGAAATGGATCAATACAAGTCATATTTAAACTACCTATTGAGTGTGAATGAAGCTTAGGCAAACATGGCAGGTATATGAACAGATTGACATAAATGTATCCATAGAGTTGGCTTATTTTTAATGAGATATTTTGGTACGAAATTATCTAAATTGGACTAAGCACACAAACCCTACTCAGGTAGACAATGCACACTTGCCATATGACTTAAAGAACTTCATACCATCATAAAATTATACCAAGACAAACAAATAAGAATGTATAACCAACTCAAATCAGATATGAATGACAAACAGACAGCTTGAGGAATCATTTAAAGACAAAACCTCAATTATGTAGGGGTACGGAAACTAACTTAGACATATACCATCCTATTCACCCATATGAAGCATGATCACATTTTACTCAAACATCGTTAAATTCCTTGACTAAATCAAACCAAATTTAAAATAGTATTAATAAATGTACTTAATGCACCTTATAACCTAGTTTAGTAATCTAACTAACAAGAACTAAACGAAATTAAACTAAGAGCATACTATACCGAACAGTAATTCAAACATGTGCAGAAACACAAAAGGAAATTAAAACTGAGAGGATACTGAACTTACTGACTCAGAACAGTAGTAAATTAAACATTATACCTGAAAATTAACCTAATAGATTCAAGCGACACTTAACATTATCTAGACATTATTTTAGACCCACACTAACAAGCATAAATAAACAACTAATGTTAAGATAAATACATCTAACAAATACATAATCAAGCCATACGGACCACTGAAGCAAATATCTGTCATGTTCGAACGCTGATAGAAATGTTCTATGGCCCACATCTGTAGGATAAGGTTGCAACCTTTGAAGAAATTTGTTTTGCCTCTTTTACATTTTCCAAGAGCCCAAGCATTTCGCCAAGATTCATAGGGACCAAAGTGAGATGCGCACCGTCAACTCCTCAAAATTGCTCGAGCCACAGAATATCTGCAAGTACTTATTTTCCCGTGCTCAAGCGGGAACACTAGAATACCCAAAGCGGCGACAAAGAATGCAATAGGGCGCTGGCTTGCCGGTGGTCATGAGTGCAAGAGAATTCTTTTCTAAATGACTTGTAACTATCTCGACGACCATATCTCTCATAAAGGTATTCTCGGAAAACCCGCTATTTTCAAAGCATCGGAGTTTTTGGTGTTCTTTAACCCCAAATAGCGCAGAATTTCTTTCCAGATCAGCCGTGAGGGATGATTTGACCTTTGTCTTGATAAATCAAGTTGGTGAAATAGTTGATTTCTTCCAAAGTGGGAGTGAGCTCAAAATCTTTGAATTTGAAGACAACCCGGTCTGGATCCCAAAAATGAATTAATGCTCTGACCAAATGTTGATCAGGAGTGATGTCAAATAGTGAAATGAGGCATCCCAACTTTCTTCTAATCGCCATTTGGCTGCCAAGGTCAAAATTCTCCCACCATACTCTCAGCTTACTCGAAGTGCTACTCACCATCCTAACTTCAGAGATTTGCGAACTTGTTCCATCCTAAAAATAGTAAAAGAAAGAAAGTATAATTTTCCCAATTTTGATATTTCAATGATTAGGCTTGTATCAGTTCTATCATTATCATGCTACACATAATATGATGATATGGTCGTTGGGTTGTAGAACCCGTTGACAATTTGGTGGATTTCTTAAATGTGGAGTCGATGCCCAGGATCGACCCACCTAAGGTGTATGCACGCATGACTTAAGATAAATGGTGGTATAGCTCTATCCTAAATTTTCTAAGATTTGGCTGACTAGACACAAAGTTCCCAAGCGATCGCTCGAGTGAGAAGGCTACGCTGCCAACCGGATGGTCCGGACGCCCGCCGCATATACCAACTCTCCTAAAAATTTGGTAATTTGAAAGAAATTTATGGTGCGCAAAACCCACCTCGCGTGTAATGTGTGATAGTTTTAATTTTCCGTAATGGAGGAAATATGAGCGGAATGCCAATTTAAGGAAAGCAGTAAGAGGATATAACAATTAAAGCAGTTATGCAAAATTTCACAAATGAAACAAATCAAAACATTAAATCAAACAATGAGCAAAAAGTAAAGCGCAATAGTAATTAACCTGAGTTTGCTATGGTTAAGATTCTGAAATTCCCCAGTGGAGTCGCCATGTTGTCGCGCCCGTCTTTCGACCTTGCTACGGGTAAAAAGCGGATCATGACGTGTTTAGGTGATTCCTGGGTAAAAAGGTTTAAGGAGTCGCCACCTAATTATTTTATGGTGAATTAGGACACCTAAATATTAACTAAAAGTCGCAATGTAAACTCCAATTTTGAGGCTCATGAAACTATTGAGATTCTAGGTAAGAGTTCTTTATTATCCTAAAGGGAATGGGTTAGGCATCCTTTAAGATCCGCTAACTTATGTTATCCCAGTCAAACTCAGTTAATATTATACTAAGGAAAATGCATGTTTAAAGTATATATAAAGTTAAGCAAAAGTTTTGCAAATATTTAGTAAATGATGCATTTTGTACAAATATGCATTTGCATGGTTTTTAAAAAATATGCATGTAAAGTTGAAAAATATGCATTTGGAACAATTAATAGCAAGGAGAAAAATGAGTTACTTATATGCCAAAGAAGTAATTTTTTTTTTTTGGAAATCATTTTGAGTTGTACCATTAATAAAGTGAACAAAAGATGATCAAAATTTGTTTTGAAAATTTAAAATATGCACGACGACCCTAAAAAATAAATAAACTAGCGGGGGATTTCTAATTTTGCTACTACCTTATTACTTATCCATTCATGGCCTAATTATTCTAAATACCCTAACAATCACACAAGCATTAAAATAATTATTACATGCCCAAGGATAGAAATAACGAAATTAAAGAATAATAATAAAAGATGAACTAAGGCGGATAACGATGTCATCTAGCCCTATTTGTTTTGAAATCCCGAGGTTGGAGAATGCAAGGAATGTGGATGCGGGTCTTCGCTTGACACTAGCCATGATGAGTCTCATAAAGAGACTCTTAGTTGCTCCCGATGCATTTCATGTAAATAAAAGAAAAGAAAAGGATTAGTAAACGGAACATGAAAACACATGCATAAGAAAAAATGTAAATAAATAATTCATGAATATTAATATGTTGTTGGGCCTCGTGCCCAGCGATTTAAGCAACATGAGAGGTGGACCCACCAGTCAAGGGTAGGCAAGGAAGGTGGAAAACAAAAGGGGATTAGAACGCACCTAAATTCATCAATAATAAAAGTAAAAGTGAGCACCGATATAAAGTTAAACACAAATATACACAATTTATATCCAACAGCTTTATACATCGTAAAAAGTTACTGTGCCCAGATATGAAGCGAGGCCAAACAATGTTACTTCAAACTGGCTTTGGTAAATCAAACAAGGCGCATATAAAAGCAAACCCAATGTAATGACTTTTGAATTTAAAGAAACAACCCAGATGCATAAGGGCCCAATCACCATTTGGACCATTTGCCGATGTAAGGTGGCACTAAATATAATTTCAGAGACATTACACTTCACATATGTGTTTCAAAGACTTATTCGTAATGTGTAGTCACTTTGACAAACATATAGACTTGGAAAAATAAATAAGTAATCATTAGAAGGAAGCATTTTCAAGGATGCATGGTATTTTCAATTAGCAAAAGCATACATAGTCCTATTCATGCCACATTATCCAACATGATAACACTCAAGTAAGGAAAGCAATCATATAATTAACTGATAGGCACAGAGACTCAAATTTGACCAGCCAAGACAAAGATTCTACAGATACAACATCAGATGGGCTACACTAAGCATGCACATCCGATTAATGTAGGTAAAATATGAAATGAAATAGCTTAATGGAATTCATATACTAACACATAGACAGCTCGACACTAGGACAAAGTGAAGATAACTTACCTAACTGGATTCAGATATAGGAGGCAAACTAAAATGGTTGAGTTATCATTTTCAGAGATATTATCTTAAATGTGCAAGATTGTACTGGTACCACAAGTTATGAATATTGCTATCGGTAGATAAATCACAATATGACTGTCTTGGTGTATGTACTAGACTTCTAAAAGAAAAACATAATAAACTCAATTACATAACACATTCCAGAAAACAGACTTGTCAGAATTCAGAAATGGATCAATACAAGTCGATTTAAACTACCTATTGAGTGTGAATGAAGCTTAGGCAAACATGGCAGTGTATATGAACAGATTGACATAAATGTATCCATAGAGTTGGCTTATTTTTAATGAGATATTTTGGTACGAAATTATCTAAATTGGACTAAGCACACAAACCCTACTCAGGTAGACAATGCACACTTGCCATATGACTTAAAGAACTTCATACCATCATAAAATTATACCAAGACAAACAAATAAGAATGTATAACCAACTCAAATCAGATATGAATGACAAACACACAACCTGAGGAATCATTTAAAGACAAAACCTCAATTATGTAGGGGTACGGAAACTAACTTAGACATATACCATCCTATTCACCCATATGAAGCATGATCACATTTTACTCAAACATCGTTAAATTCCTTGACTAAATCAAACCAGCTTAAAATAGTATTAATAAACAGACTTAATGCACCTTATAACCTAGTTTAGTAATCTAACTAACAAGAACTAAACGAAATTAAACTAAGAGCATACTATACCTAACAAGAATTCAAACATGTGCGTAAACACAAAAGGAAATTAAAACTGAGAGGATACTGAACTTATCGACTCGAACAAAGAGTAAATTAAACATTATACCTGAAAATTAACCTAATAGATTCAAGCGACACTTAACATTATCTAGACATTATTTTAGACCCACACTAACAAGCATAAATAAACAACTAATGTTAAGATAAATACATCTAACAAATACATAATCAAGCCATACGGACCATCAAGCAAATATCCGTCATGTTCGAACGCCGATAGAAATGTTCTATGGCCCACATCTCAGTAGGATAAGGTTGCAACCTTTGAAGAAATTTGTTTTGCCTCTTTTACATTTTCCAAGAGCCCGAAGCATTTCTGCCAGTATCATAGGGACCAAAGTGAGATGCGCACCGTCAACTCCCTCAAAAATTGCTCGAGCCACAGAATATATGCAAGTACTTATTTTCCCGTGCTCAAGCGGGAACACTAGAATACCCAGTAAAGCGACAGCAAATGCAATAGGGCGCCTGGCTTGCCAGTGGTCATGAGTGCAAGAGAATTCTTTTCTAAATGACTTGTAACTATCTCGACGACCATATCTCTCATAAAGGTATTCTCGGAAAACCCAGTTATTTTCAAAGCATCGGAGTTTTTTGGTGTTCTTTAACCCCAAATAGCGCAGGAATTTCTTTCCAGACTGGCCGTGAGGGATGATTTGACCTCTGTCTTGATAAATCAAGTTGGTGAAATAGTTGATTTCTTCCAAAGTGGGAGTGAGCTCAAAATCTTTGAATTTGAAGACAAACCGGTCTGGATCCCAAAAATGAATTAATGCTCGACCAAATGTTGATCGGGAGTGATGTCAAATAGTGAAATGAGGCATCCCAACTTTCTTCTAATCGCCATTTGGTCGCCAAGGTCAAAATTCTCCCACCATACTCTCACTTACTCGGAGTGCTACTCACCATCCTAACTTCAGAGATTTGCGGAACTTGTTCCATCCTAAAAATAGTAAAAGAAAGAAAGTATAATTTTCCCAATTTTGATATTTCAATGATTAGGCTTGTATCGCTTCTATCATTATCATGCTACACATAATATGATGATATGGTCGCTGGGTTGTAGAACCCGCTGACAATTTGGTGGATTTCTTAAATGTGGAGTCGATGCCAGGATCGACCCACCTAAGGTGTATGCACGCATGACTTAAGATAAATGGTGGTATAGCTCTATCCTAAATTTTCTAAGATTTGGTGACTAGACACAAAGTTCCCAAGCCGGATCGCTCGAGTGAGAAGGCTACGCGCCAACCGGATGGTCCCGACGCCCGCATATACCAACTCTCCTAAAAATTTGGTAATTTGAAAGAAATTTATGGTGCGCAAAACACACCTCGCGTGTAATGTGTGATAGTTTTAATTTTCCGTAATGGAGGAAATATGAGCGGAATGCCAATTTAAGGAAAGCAGTAAGAGGATATAACAATTAAAGCAGTTATGCAAAATTTCACAAATGAAACAAATCAAAACATTAAATCAAACAATGAGCAAAAAGGAAAGCGCAATAGGAATTAACCCGAGTTTGCTATGGTTAAGATTCAAATTCCCGATTGGAGTCGCCATGTTGCCGCGCCCGTCTTTCGACCTTGCTACGGGTAAAAAGCGGATCATGACGTGTTTAGGTGATTCCTGGGTAAAAAGGTTTAAGGAGTCGCCACCTAATTATTTTATGGTGAATTAGGACACCTAAATATTAACTAAAAGCTGCAATGTAAACTCCAATTTTGAGGCTCATAAACTATTGAGATTCTAGGTAAGAGTTCTTTATTATCCTAAAGGGAATGGGTTAGGCATCCTTTAAGATCCGCTAACTTGCGGTTATCCCAGGTCAAACTCAGGTTAATATTATACTAAGGAAAATGCATGTTTAAAGTATATATAAAGTTAAGCAAAAGTTTTGCAAATATTTAGTAAATGATGCATTTTGTACAAATATGCATTTGCATGGTATTTAAAAATATGCATGTAAAGTTGAAAATATGCATTTGGAACAATTAATAGCAAGGAGAAAAATGAGTTACTTATATGCCAAAGAAGTAATTTTTTTTTTTTTGGAAATCATTTTGAGTTGTACCATTAATAAAGTGAACAAAAGATGATCAAAATTTGTTTTGAAAATTTAAAATATGCACGACGACCCTAAAAAATAAATAAACTAGCGGGGGATTTCTAATTTTGCTACTACCTTATTACTTATCCATTCATGGCCTAATTATTCTAAATACCCTAACAATCACACAAGCATTAAAATAATTATTACATGCCCAAGGATAGAAATAACGAAATTAAAGAATAATAATAAAAGATGAACTAAGGCGGATAACGATGTCATCTAGCCCTATTTGTTTTGAAATCCCGAGGTTGGAGAATGCAAGGAATGTGGATGCGGGTCTTCGTTTGACACTAGCCATGATGAGTCTCATAAAGAGACTCTTAGTTGCTCCCGATGCATTTCATGTAAATAAAAGAAAAGAAAAGGATTAGTAAACGGAACATGAAAACACATGCATAAGAAAAAATGTAAATAAATAATTCATGAATATTAATATGTTGTTGGGCCTCGTGCCCAGCCGATTTAAGCATCATGAGAGAGGTGGACCCACCAGTCAAGGGGTAGGCAAGGAAGGTGGAAAACAAAAGGGGATTAGAACGCACTTAAATTCATCAATAATAAAAGTAAAAGTGAGCACCGATATAAAGTTAAACACAAATATACACAATTTATATCCAACAGTTTAATACACGAAAAAAGTTACCAGGCCCAGATATGAAGCAGGCCAAACAATGTTACTTCAAACTGGGCTTTGGTAAATCAAACAGTGCGCATATAAAAGCAAACCCAATGTAATGACTTTTGAATTTAAAGAAACAACCCAGATGCATAAGGGCCCAATCACCATTTGGACCATTTGCCAGATGGGCAGGGCACTAAATATAATTTCAGAGACATTACACTTCTGTCATATGTGTTTCAGCACTTATTCAGAATGGGTAGTCACTTTGACAAACATATAGACTTGGAAAAATAAATAAGTAATCATTAGAAGGAAGCATTTTCAAGGATGCATGGTATTTTCAATTAGCAAAAGCATACATAGTCCTATTCATGCCACATTATCCAACATGATAACACTCAAGTAAGGAAAGCAGTCATATAATTAACTGATAGGCAGAGACTCAAATTTGACCAGCTCAAGACAAAGATTCTACAGATACAACACTGTATGGGCTACACTAAGCATGCACATCCGATTAATGTAGGTAAAATATGAAATGAAATAGCTTAATGGAATTCATATACTAACACATAGACAGTTCGACACTAGGACAAAGTGAAGATAACTTACCTAACCGATTCAGATATAGGAGGCAAACTAAAATGGTTGAGTTATCATTTTCAGAGATATTATCTTAAATGTGCAAGATTGTACTGGTACCACAAGTTATGAATATTGCTATCGTGTAGATAAATCACAATATGACTGTCTTGGTGTATGTACTAGACTTCTAAAAGAAAAACATAATAAACTCAATTACATAACACATTCCAGGAAAACAGACTTGTCAGAACTAGAAATGGATCAATACAAGTCGATTTAAACTACCTATTGAGTGTGAATGAAGCTTAGGCAAACATGGCGGTATATGAACAGATTGACATAAATGTATCCATAGAGTTGGCTTATTTTTAATGAGATATTTTGGTACGAAATTATCTAAATTGGACTAAGCACACAAACCCTACTCAGTAGACAATGCACACTTGCCATATGACTTAAAGAACTTCATACCATCATAAAATTATACCAAGACAAACAAATAAGAATGTATAACCAACTCAAATCAGATATGAATGACAAACAGATACTTGAGGAATCATTTAAAGACAAAACCTCAATTATGTAGGGTACGGAAACTAACTTAGACATATACCATCCTATTCACCCATATGAAGCATGATCACATTTTACTCAAACATCGTTAAATTCCTTGACTAAATCAAACCAAATTTTAAAATAGTATTAATAAACAGACTTAATGCACCTTATAACCTAGTTTAGTAATCTAACTAACAAGAACTAAACGAAATTAAACTAAGAGCATACTATACCGAACAGTAATTCAAACATGTGCAGAAACACAAAAGGAAATTAAAACTGAGAGGATACTGAACTTACTGACTCAGAACAGTAGTAAATTAAACATTATACCTGAAAATTAACCTAATAGATTCAAGCGACACTTAACATTATCTAGACATTATTTTAGACCCACACTAACAAGCATAAATAAACAACTAATGTTAAGATAAATACATCTAACAAATACATAATCAAGCCATACGGACCACTGAAGCAAATA
Organism: Anisodus acutangulus; assembly: GCA_029783415.1. Lineage (NCBI taxonomy): Eukaryota > Viridiplantae > Streptophyta > Magnoliopsida > Solanales > Solanaceae > Anisodus > Anisodus acutangulus. The sequence goes on along the minus strand of CM056511.1, from coordinate 34,100,199 downwards.
TCTGTCATGTTCGAACGCTGATAGAAATGTTCTATGGCCCACATCTGTAGGATAAGGTTGCAACCTTTGAAGAAATTTGTTTTGCCTCTTTTACATTTTCCAAGAGCCCGAAGCATTTCTGCCAGTATCATAGGGACCAAAGTGAGATGCGCACCGTCAACTCCCTCAAAAATTGCTCGAGCCACAGAATATATGCAAGTACTTATTTTCCCGTGCTCAAGCGGGAACACTAGAATACCCAGTAAAGCGACAGCAAATGCAATAGGGCGCCTGGCTTGCCAGTGGTCATGAGTGCAAGAGAATTCTTTTCTAAATGACTTGTAACTATCTCGACGACCATATCTCTCATAAAGGTATTCTCGGAAAACCCAGTTATTTTCAAAGCATCGGAGTTTTTTGGTGTTCTTTAACCCCAAATAGCGCAGGAATTTCTTTCCAGACTGGCCGTGAGGGATGATTTGACCTCTGTCTTGATAAATCAAGTTGGTGAAATAGTTGATTTCTTCCAAAGTGGGAGTGAGCTCAAAATCTTTGAATTTGAAGACAACCCGGTCTGGATCCCAAAAATGAATTAATGCTCTGACCAAATGTTGATCAGGAGTGATGTCAAATAGTGAAATGAGGCATCCCAACTTTCTTCTAATCGCCATTTGGCTGCCAAGGTCAAAATTCTCCCACCATACTCTCAGCTTACTCGGAGTGCTACTCACCATCCTAACTTCAGAGATTTGCGGAACTTGTTCCATCCTAAAAAATAGTAAAAGAAAGAAAGTATAATTTTCCCAATTTTGATATTTCAATGATTAGGCTTGTATCAGTTCTATCATTATCATGCTACACATAATATGATGATATGGTCGTTGGGTTGTAGAACCCGTTGACAATTTGGTGGATTTCTTAAATGTGGAGTCGATGCCCAGGATCGACCCACCTAAGGTGTATGCACGCATGACTTAAGATAAATGGTGGTATAGCTCTATCCTAAATTTTCTAAGATTTGGCTGACTAGACACAAAGTTCCCAAGCGGACTGCTCGAGTGAGAAGGCTACGCGGCCAACCGGATGGTCCGGACGCTCCGCGCATATACCAACTCTCCTAAAAATTTGGTAATTTGAAAGAAATTTGCGGGTGCGCAAAACACACCTCGCGTGTAATGTGTGATAGTTTTAATTTTCCGTAATGGAGGAAATATGAGCGGAATGCCAATTTAAGGAAAGCAGTAAGAGGATATAACAATTAAAGCAGTTATGCAAAATTTCACAAATGAAACAAATCAAAACATTAAATCAAACAATGAGCAAAAAGTAAAGCGCAATAGTAATTAACCTGAGTTTGCTATGGTTAAGATTCTGAAATTCCCCAGTGGAGTCGCCATGTTGTCGCGCCCGTCTTTCGACCTTGCTACGGGTAAAAAGCGGATCATGACGTGTTTAGGTGATTCCTGGGTAAAAAGGTTTAAGGAGTCGCCACCTAATTATTTTATGGTGAATTAGGACACCTAAATATTAACTAAAAGCTGCAATGTAAACTCCAATTTTGAGGCTCATGAAACTATTGAGATTCTAGGTAAGAGTTCTTTATTATCCTAAAGGGAATGGGTTAGGCATCCTTTAAGATCCGCTAACTTATGTTATCCGGTCAAACTCAGGTTAATATTATACTAAGGAAAATGCATGTTTAAAGTATATATAAAGTTAAGCAAAAGTTTTGCAAATATTTAGTAAATGATGCATTTTGTACAAATATGCATTTGCATGGTATTTAAAAAAATATGCATGTAAAGTTGAAAAATATGCATTTGGAACAATTAATAGCAAGGAGAAAAATGAGTTACTTATATGCCAAAGAAGTAATTTTTTTTTTTTTGGAAATCATTTTGAGTTGTACCATTAATAAAGTGAACAAAAGATGATCAAAATTTGTTTTGAAAATTTAAAATATGCACGACGACCCTAAAAAATAAATAAACTAGCGGGGGATTTCTAATTTTGCTACTACCTTATTACTTATCCATTCATGGCCTAATTATTCTAAATACCCTAACAATCACACAAGCATTAAAATAATTATTACATGCCCAAGGATAGAAATAACGAAATTAAAGAATAATAATAAAAGATGAACTAAGGCGGATAACGATGTCATCTAGCCCTATTTGTTTTGAAATCCCGAGGTTGGAGAATGCAAGGAATGTGGATGCGGGTCTTCGTTTGACACTAGCCATGATGAGTCTCATAAAGAGACTCTTAGTTGCTCCCGATGCATTTCATGTAAATAAAAGAAAAGAAAAGGATTAGTAAACGGAACATGAAAACACATGCATAAGAAAAAAATGTAAATAAATAATTCATGAATATTAATATGTTGTTGGGCCTCAGGCCCAGCGATTTAAGCAGTCGCGGAGAGGTGGACCCACCAGGCCGAAGGGTAGGCAAGGAAGGTGGAAAACAAAAGGGGGATTAGAACGTACCCTAAATTCATCAATAATAAAAGTAAAAGTGAGCACTGATATAAAGTTAAACACAAATATACACAATTTATATCCAACAGTTTATACAAGAAAAAAGTTACCAGGCCCAGATATGAAGCAGGCCAAACAATGTTACTTCAAACTGGGCTTTGGTAAATCAAACAGTGCGCATATAAAAGCAAACCCAATGTAATGACTTTTGAATTTAAAGAAACAACCCAGATGCATAAGGGCCCAATCACCATTTGGACCATTTGCCAGATAAGGTGGCACTAAATATAATTTCAGAGACATTACACTTCATCATATGTGTTTCAAGACTTATTCAGAATGTGTAGTCAGCTTTGACAAACATATAGACTTGGAAAAATAAATAAGTAATCATTAGAAGGAAGCATTTTCAAGGATGCATGGTATTTTCAACTAGCAAAAGCATACATAGTCCTATTCATGCCACATTATCCAACATGATAACACTCAAGTAAGGAAAGCAGTCATATAATTAACTGATAGGCACAGAGACTCAAATTTGACCAGCTCAAGACAACATTCTACAGATACAACACTGTATGGGCTACACTAAGCATGCACATCTGATTAATGTAGGTAAAATATGAAATGAAATAGCTTAATGGAATTCATATACTAACACATAGACAGTTCGACACTAGGACAAAGTGAAGATAACTTACCTAACCAGTTCAGATATAGGAGGCAAACTAAAATGGTTGAGTTATCATTTTCAGAGATATTATCTTAAATGTGCAAGATTGTACTGGTACCACAAGTTATGAATATTGCTATCAGGTAGATAAATCACAATATGACTGTCTTGGTGTATGTACCAGACTTCTAAAAGAAAAAACATAATAAATCAATTACATAACACATTCCAGAAAACAGACTTTGTAACTAAGAAATGGATCAATACAAGTCGATTTAAACTACCTATTGAGTGTGAATGAAGCTTAGGCAAACATGGCAGTATATGAACAGATTGACATAAATGTATCCATAGAGTTGGCTTATTTTTAATGAGATATTTTGGTACGAAATTATCTAAATTGGACTAAGCACACAAACCCTACTCAGTAGACAATGCACACTTGCCATATGACTTAAAGAACTTCATACCATCATAAAATTATACCAAGACAAACAAATAAGAATGTATAACCAATTCAAATCAGATATGAATGACAAGCAGACACTTGAGGAATCATTTAAAGACAAAACCTCAATTATGTAGGGTACGAAACTAACTTAGACATATACCATCCTATTCACCCATATGAAGCATGATCACATTTTACTCAAACATCGTTAAATTCCTTGACTAAATCAAACCAAACTTAAAATAGTATTAATAAACAGACTTAATGCACCTTATAACCTAGTTTAGTAATCTAACTAACAAGAACTAAACGAAATTAAACTAAGAGCATACTATACCTAACAAGAATTCAAACATGTGCGTAAACACAAAAGGAAATTAAAACTGAGAGGATACTGAACTTCTTGACTCGAACAAGAGTAAATTAAACATTATACCTGAAAATTAACCTAATAGATTCAAGCGACACTTAACATTATCTAGACATTATTTTAGACCCACACTAACAAGCATAAATAAACAACTAATGTTAAGATAAATACATCTAACAAATACATAATCAAGCCATACGGACCACTGAAGCAAATATCTGTCATGTTCGAACGCTGATAGAAATGTTCTATGGCCCACATCTGTAGGATAAGGTTGCAACCTTTGAAGAAATTTGTTTTGCCTCTTTTACATTTTCCAAGAGCCCGAAGCATTTACGCCAAGATCATAGGGACCAAAGTGAGTCATGACCGTCAACTCCCTCAAAAATTGCTCGACCCACAGAATATATGCAAGTACTTATTTTCCCGTGCTCAAGCGGGAACACTAGAATACCCAGTAAAGCGACAAAGAATGCAATAGGCGCGCTGGCTTGCCGATGGTCATGAGTGCAAGAGAATTCTTTTCTAAATGACTTGTAACTATCTCGACGACCATATCTCTCATAAAGGTATTCTCGGAAAACCCGCTTATTTTCAAAGCATCGGAGTTTTTGGTGTTCTTTAACCCCAAATAAGCGCAGGAATTTCTTTCCGTGATCGGCCGTGAGGGATGATTTGACCTCTGTCTTGATAAATCAAGTTGGTGAAATAGTTGATTTCTTCCAAAGTGGGAGTGAGCTCAAAATCTTTGAATTTGAAGACAACCCTCTGGATCCCAAAAATGAATTAATGCTCTGACCAAATGTTGATCAGGAGTGATGTCAAATAGTGAAATGAGGCATCCCAACTTTCTTCTAATCGCCATTTGGCTGCCAAGGTCAAAATTCTCCCACCATACTCTCAGCTTACTCGGAGTGCTACTCACCATCCTAACTTCAGAGATTTGCGGAACTTGTTCCATCCTAAAAAATAGTAAAAGAAAGAAAGTATAATTTTCCCAATTTTGATATTTCAATGATTAGGCTTGTATCACTTCTCTCATTATCATGCTACACATAATATGATGATATGGTCGTTGGGTTGTAGAACCCGTTGACAATTTGGTGGATTTCTTAAATGTGGAGTCGATGCCCAGGATCGACCCACCTAAGGTGTATGCACGCATGACTTAAGATAAATGGTGGTATAGCTCTATCCTAAATTTTCTAAGATTTGGCTGACTAGACACAAAGTTCCCAAGCGGACTGCTCGAGTGAGAAGGCTACGCGGCCAACCGGATGGTCCGGACGCTCCGCGCATATACCAACTCTCCTAAAAATTTGGTAATTTGAAAGAAATTTGCGGGTGCGCAAAACACACCTCGCGTGTAATGTGTGATAGTTTTAATTTTCCGTAATGGAGGAAATATGAGCGGAATGCCAATTTAAGGAAAGCAGTAAGAGGATATAACAATTAAAGCAGTTATGCAAAATTTCACAAATGAAACAAATCAAAACATTAAATCAAACAATGAGCAAAAAGTAAAGCGCAATAGTAATTAACCTGAGTTTGCTATGGTTAAGATTCTGAAATTCCCCAGTGGAGTCGCCATGTTGTCGCGCCCGTCTTTCGACCTTGCTACGGGTAAAAAGCGGATCATGACGTGTTTAGGTGATTCCTGGGTAAAAAGGTTTAAGGAGTCGCCACCTAATTATTTTATGGTGAATTAGGACACCTAAATATTAACTAAAAGCTGCAATGTAAACTCCAATTTTGAGGCCTGCGAAACTATTGAGATTCTAGGTAAGAGTTCTTTATTATCCTAAAGGGAATGGGTTAGGCATCCTTTAAGATCCGCTAACTTGCGGTTATCCGGTCAAACTCAGGTTAATATTATACTAAGGAAAATGCATGTTTAAAGTATATATAAAGTTAAGCAAAAGTTTTGCAAATATTTAGTAAATGATGCATTTTGTACAAATATGCATTTGCATGGTATTTAAAAAAATATGCATGTAAAGTTGAAAAATATGCATTTGGAACAATTAATAGCAAGGAGAAAAATGAGTTACTTATATGCCAAAGAAGTAATTTTTTTTTTTTTGGAAATCATTTTGAGTTGTACCATTAATAAAGTGAACAAAAGATGATCAAAATTTGTTTTGAAAATTTAAAATATGCACGACGACCCTAAAAAATAAATAAACTAGCGGGGGATTTCTAATTTTGCTACTACCTTATTACTTATCCATTCATGGCCTAATTATTCTAAATACCCTAACAATCACACAAGCATTAAAATAATTATTACATGCCCAAGGATAGAAATAACGAAATTAAAGAATAATAATAAAAGATGAACTAAGGCGGATAACGATGTCATCTAGCCCTATTTGTTTTGAAATCCCGAGGTTGGAGAATGCAAGGAATGTGGATGCGGGTCTTCGTTTGACACTAGCCATGATGAGTCTCATAAAGAGACTCTTAGTTGCTCCCGATGCATTTCATGTAAATAAAAGAAAAGAAAAGGATTAGTAAACGGAACATGAAAACACATGCATAAGAAAAAAATGTAAATAAATAATTCATGAATATTAATATGTTGTTGGGCCTCAGGCCCAGCGATTTCTTGATCGCGGAGAGGTGGACCCACCAGGCGAAGGGTAGGCAAGGAAGGTGGAAAACAAAAGGGGATTAGAACGCACCTAAATTCATCAATAATAAAAGTAAAAGTGAGCACTGATATAAAGTTAAACACAAATATACACAATTTATATCCAACAGTTTATACACGAAAAAAGTTACCAGGCCCAGATATGAAGCAGGCCAAACAATGTTACTTCAAACTGGGCTTTGGTAAATCAAACAGTGCGCATATAAAAGCAAACCCAATGTAATGACTTTTGAATTTAAAGAAACAACCCAGATGCATAAGGGCCCAATCACCATTTGGACCATTTGCCAGATGGGCAGGGCACTAAATATAATTTCAGAGACATTACACTTCTGTCATATGTGTTTCAGCACTTATTCAGAATGTGTAGTCAGCTTTGACAAACATATAGACTTGGAAAAATAAATAAGTAATCATTAGAAGGAAGCATTTTCAAGGATGCATGGTATTTTCAATTAGCAAAAGCATACATAGTCCTATTCATGCCACATTATCCAACATGATAACACTCAAGTAAGGAAAGCAGTCATATAATTAACTGATAGGCACAGAGACTCAAATTTGACCAGCTCAAGACAAAGATTCTACAGATACAACACTGTATGGGCTACACTAAGCATGCACATCTGATTAATGTAGGTAAAATATGAAATGAAATAGCTTAATGGAATTCATATACTAACACATAGACAGTTCGACACTAGGACAAAGTGAAGATAACTTACCTAACCGATTCGGATATAGGAGGCAAACTAAAATGGTTGAGTTATCATTTTCAGAGATATTATCTTAAATGTGCAAGATTGTACTGGTACCACAAGTTATGAATATTGCTATCGTGTAGATAAATCACAATATGACTGTCTTGGTGTATGTACCAGACTTCTAAAAGAAAAACATAATAAACTGAATTACATAACACATTCCAGGAAAAGCAGACTTGTCAGTAACTAGAAATGGATCAATACAAGTCGATTTAAACTACCTATTGAGTGTGAATGAAGCTTAGGCAAACATGGCGGGTATATGAACAGTTGACATAAATGTATCCATAGAGTTGGCTTATTTTTAATGAGATATTTTGGTACGAAATTATCTAAATTGGACTAAGCACACAAACCCTACTCAGGTAGACAATGCACACTTGCCATATGACTTAAAGAACTTCATACCATCATAAAATTATACCAAGACAAACAAATAAGAATGTATAACCAACTCAAATCAGATATGAATGACAAACAGACAGCTTGAGGAATCATTTAAAGACAAAACCTCAATTATGTAGGGGTACGGAAACTAACTTAGACATATACCATCCTATTCACCCATATGAAGCATGATCACATTTTACTCAAACATCGTTAAATTCCTTGACTAAATCAAACCAGCTTAAAATAGTATTAATAAACAGACTTAATGCACCTTATAACCTAGTTTAGTAATCTAACTAACAAGAACTAAACGAAATTAAACTAAGAGCATACTATACCGAACAGTAATTCAAACATGTGCAGAAACACAAAAGGAAATTAAAACTGAGAGGATACTGAACTTACTGACTCAGAACAGTAGTAAATTAAACATTATACCTGAAAATTAACCTAATAGATTCAAGCGACACTTAACATTATCTAGACATTATTTTAGACCCACACTAACAAGCATAAATAAACAACTAATGTTAAGATAAATACATCTAACAAATACATAATCAAGCCATACGGACCACTTCACATTAAATAAAAATAATAAAGTGAGTTTACAGACCTTCTCCGGGCAGCGAACCGAGGCGTCGTCTCGAGTCGTCGAGTCCGCTCGGAGGAGTGTGTTTATGTGATTGAAAAGAAAATAAGTATGAATGTTTTGTATCTTTGTCGAATCAGAAATAGGAGTGAAAACAGAATAATCGATTTTTGTTTGGTTTTTGAAGAACCGAGAGTTTTTCTTCCAAAAGGCCCCCCTTTCAAAGGACTCCACATGCCAATATTTATAGGACAAACTTAGGGTTTGTTAGGGCTCATTTGGGCGGGGGTTTTAGGCTTTGGATTTTGAAATTGTCAAACGAAATCCTTCAAAAAATCCGAACGTTTAATGGCCTTGCAGGCTTCACGTGATTCATAGCACGAAAATGGAGCAACACCCTCTGTTCCATGGTTGACAAAGCTTGTAAGCTACAAGCTTTGTCTAGAAACGGAAATGGAGCTGCTGCTGCTGCTGCTCTGATTTTTGGGGAAGGGTGAAAGAGAGAAAATTGGTGAGGGTTCGGCGGTGTCAGGGTAGCGTGGTGGCAGAGACGGGGTAGGGGTGTAGGGGTGATGTTGGGGGGGTCTGGGGTGTGCGGCGATTTGGGGGGGCGTTCAATTTTTTTTTATTTTTTTTGGTTTAGGGTTTTGGGGTTTAAAGGGTTGGGAAGATGGGTGATGGGTCGGGTCGCGGGCTTGAGTTTTGGGTTGGGTTTGGCCGATTGTGCCTGGGAGGGTTTTGTGGAGAATGGGCTGTTTTGATTATTGGGACGATGGGGATTTTAAATGGGGAGTTTGGTCTCGGGTGTTGGGGCTTGTTGGGCTGGGCGAATTGGTTTTTGGGCTGGTGGATGTTTTGAATAAAAGGGGAAGGGATGTTAGGCCAGCCGAGTTGGGTTGTGGGAATTGAGATTTTGTTTTGTGGGTTTTGGTTTAAAGGGGATAAAAGGTTGTGGGGGTTGGGCTTGGTTTTTGTTTTTGTTTTGTGGGTTATGTTTTGGTTAGGGAAATGGTATGGACTTCGGTTGGGTATTGGGGAAATTTATTGGGGAGTTTTGGGCTGGTCCGGTTGGGCCGAGAATAAAGAGGGGGGAGTTGTTTTGTTTTGGGTTGAGTAGAAATTATTTTGGGTTGGGAAATAAAATGGGTTATGGGTTTAAAAATATAAAAGGAGTTTAACATTAAAATATATATTTTTTGTAAAAGATGTGAATTATTTAAAATAACATAACGATGTGATAATAATATAATATTTGTGAAATGTTTAATGCTTAATAAGAAATGAAAATGCGATGCAATTTTGCGAGAATAAAATAACATAGAATTTTCGGATAAAACTCATGATTATGATAAAAATGCAGATGATAGTAAAAAATACGAATAATGATAATAATAAGAGAATAATAAGATATATATATATTAAAATTGTTTTTGAGGTATCCGAAAGTATTTAAAATTGCGAATAAATAGGAAAAGACGGGACAAAATTGGGTGTCAACACATGAGACGTCCATAAGTCGCTATGAATAATATGAAATGACATTAAAGTATGAGATTTCGAGTCTACAAATTGTAACTTAACAATTTTTCCTAAAGAACAAGATTGACAATTTGGAGTACGACTCGTACCCTTACATGAAATAAAACTATTTCTATCTAAAGATGACAAATAGATGATCTCGGATGACCAAGACGAGTATGCCACAAGGAAGGAGAAATGGCTGCAAAGGCGGATGACAGGGCTGGACTCGATGGACCGAAACTAGGTGTGATAGGATTAGATCTCCCCTACTATCACACCTCATGAGAGGACTCCCCGTCTTGAGATCCTTCACAGAGAAACCAAATGGATCAAATTCAATAGAAACAGAATTGTCAGTAGTGAATTTACGGACAGAGACTACGTTTTTAATCAATTTGGAGGCGTGTAGGGTATTTTCAAGATAAGAGGTGGATGAGGGGGAGACAATGTTTTATGACCATAACCATGAATTGGAATAGAATTACCATTATAACAATTATACCGCGAGAGTTGTTCAAATTGGAATAAGATGAGAGAATACCTGAATCGGATGTCATGTGGGTAGTCGCACCAGTGTCCATATACCAATTCGGGTCCGGTTGAGTCAAACCCAGTGTGTGCATCGCAACCTCGATATCAGTTTGAGTGGGGCCTGCTGTATGGTGAGCTTGCTGAGGCCGGGGCCCAAGAATTTCCAGAACTTGGCTATCCTGGGCCGTAACTGCTGGAACTGGAATTACTGGCCAGTGGGCAGTAGGCCGTCGAGGCTGCTGGGAAGCCCACTAGCCAGATGCTGGAAATTGTTGTGGAGGTGGGCCGTAGGGCCATCGCCCACCGTTCAAGCCCACGCCCGCAGGCCCAAGGTCGAGACCGGTGGGTCGTGGCCCATCAGAATCGGGATGGGGTCCACTGCCACTATTTTGGCCACCGCGACTGCTGCCGAAGCGGCTGTGTTTGCCCCGCGATTTTTTCCATTATTTTTTTGACCATTCTTGCTGCCCCCATGAGATCGGTTTTGGTTCGAATTGTCACCAAAATTTTGAGGACTAGTAGAGGAAGTCATCATGACCACAGGACAAGCATTAGTAGCCGTCTTTTTAGCCAAACCGGCTTCTTCCAAGGTAAGTATGGATCGGGCTTGATAGAACCTTAGAAGAGGATTACTTTGACGAAGGAGAGTTCCAACGCCACTATAGGTCTCGGATAGGCCAGCAACCATCTGTAAAACAAGACGATCTTCACTAACTGGCTCACCAACGTTGCGGAGTTGGTCCGCCAATTCCTTCAACCTTTTGCACAGGAAATTTTCCATGTTGACGTGGGAAAAATCCTGTTCAAGAGTAACAACTCTGGAATTTTGATTATCCTGGAATATGTCACACAGTCTATCCCATGCAGCTATCGCCGTAGCGTCTGGCTCAATATTCGTATGCAATAGGTCGGAAGAGATAGTAAAATAAATCCACTGAAGGACGGTGGCATCAAGTGTTGTCCATAACTTAGGATCATCCTCGCGTTTACGCACCTCCGTATCATCAGGAGCCGCGGAGATATGTGATGGATGACTTGATGCGGACGAGCGTGAATTTTGAACAACTCGGCCCACGTCACGTATTGGACGTTTTCTATTTCAAGAATTAGAGGGATATGATTCTTGACGTTAGAAACAACAAGGGCAGGGTGAAACGTGTTCTTTGACGTAGACATAACGAAAGAACAATAGGTGATAGAGGGATTTGGAAGAGAGATTTGGAGAGCGGAAGAACAAATGGCAAACTCGAGGAGGGGGGGTTCGGTCTTGGCCGAGAAGAGCAACAAGAATTTGAGAGAAATTTTTGTTTGACCTAGACTCTTGATACCATGAAAGAAATAATCTTTTGATTATTTTCATTAATTGAAAGACTATATATACAAGTTACATATTTTCATAATAGGAGAATCATATTCCTATTCTACTCCTAAAAACCTTATTCTACCATAATTCTAACTATACAATTATGGTAAGTGTACAAGACTAATTAAAGTAACCTTTACACTACAATATTACAACAATATACATACCAAATAAACACAATCCATGATGGGCCAACCCGAGATGGGCTTGCTGCCTTCTTCCGTGTTGGGCTATTACCGAGAGTTACCGAGAGCACCCGTGATATACACTTATGTATATCAAGTGTATATCACAGATATATACCTTGTTTAACACTTCTTTGCAGGAGGAGGACAAATGTGCCCAACCATTAAGCAAGTTTGGCAGAACCATGGTTCCCAATCATACTCCACAGGCTGTTCAATTACATTTCCTGACACCTCCAGCACCTTCACCATACGAGGCAAATCCCTAGTGACATCCATTTCAATCAACATCCTGACATAAGATATTCATTCAGCCTTAGTAGTACAGTCATCTGCATATAGTGGAACACCAAGGATACTACCTATCCTACTAAGAAAGTCCAATCCCGAACATCTCAAAGGAAGATTTGGAAATCGTACACAAAGCGGGATAGTTTGGAGTATCTCTTTGCTAAAATCGAATGTGGGTGACCATATCTTCACAATAATAGGTTTAGATTGCAACATGTAGGGGCCTGAGAAGAGTACACCATCTCTGTCTTCACTACTCTGGAATTTCAACAAGAAATATCCATCAACATGATAATAGGCTCTGGGTTTTGTCCAGTTAGTAGCCATAAATCTCTCCAATGCCCCAAACGTTGGAGCACCCCCCACAACATATAGAAACAGATAATTCTCCCATTTCGCAATTTCTTTGTCCACCTCCCCCTATCCAATTTACCATACTTTTTGCCTTTGTATATCGTAGGAGCTATATAGTTCAAAGTCATACCTTGCGATGCAAGTTTATTGCCAGCAAACAGATTCGATCACTTAGTCCCTGCATTCCCTTGATTCGGTAGTTCCTTGCTAAATGCATCTTTCCCATTAACAACAGTTGTACTCGGCCTGTGTTCCTTCTCATTTAAGCCCACTGGATTGATAACAGTAACACCAGACGGTGACGTACCTGGGTTCGATTGTCCCGCTTGTTTAAGTTCAGCAGTCAACTCCTTTAATGGAACAGTAGAAGCCGCTTTACCGATTTCACCTAGTCCCCTTCCCATACTAACATTATTTCCCTTATTCTGCACCCTCACTGTATCGGTAGAAACCCCCACACTGGTAGGAGATCTACCTGCACCACGATTGGGAACCAACGGAGGCCAATTCTCCTTCTGGATATCCAGAGAAACCTCGATTGATCCAATCCCTAGCTTTTTACCGTTTGCCCCCACCTTTGCATGCGTCACCGGTGGTGGATCATTCCTTGGTCGCCCCTTCCCATTACTCCGATGGCGCATACGTTAGAAAAACCTAACGTGCGCCTCAAGAGAGAGAAGCTTTTTAATAATTTTCTTTTTCTCCTTTATGTAGACATCTATGTTTAATGATTGTAATTGCAAACTGAATACAATGTATATAGACTGTACTTAAGATAAGCAAAATAATAGTTCTATAAAGCCAAGAATAAATTAAAACAAGTGCTAAATATAAAATTAGTATTGAACGAACTCGACATATTGGTAAGAAGGTCTAAAAATTACTGCAATTAGAAAATCATTTGGCAATCCTCTAAAACAGTTTATAAGAAGTAGATTATAAAAAAAGCGTTGTGCGTGAAGTATTGAAAAATCATAAATATAAAAAAAGGACAGTCCGGTGCACTAAGCTTTCGCTATGCGCGGAGTCCGGGAAATGACCGAACCACACGAGTCTATTGTACGCAGTCTTACCTCACATTTCTGCAAAATGTTGTTTACACGGATTGAACTCATGACCTTATGGTCACATGACAACAACTTTACTAATTACTTCAAAGCTTTCCTTAAAAAAAATCATAAACATGAAAGATGCATATTTCCGAGATGGTGATTCATTCAAGATAAATTATGGTGGCAAATCGGTGGAGAGGTGATGATAATGGTGCATGATAGTCCTCGTGTTGACGGCAAAATTGATTTATACATGTAGTAGAAGGGAAAAATTGAATCATATACCTAGTGTAAAGGTAAATCTGATTCATTTTATTTGATTAGTATAGGTTGCAGTTTATTTGGGATAAAAAAATTAATTAAAAAAAGAGGTTTGTTAGTCCAAAATAGCAATTTAAGCCACTTTGATAATGATATGAATAGATTCAAGACCAACATTTAACAAAAGATAAAGTTGAGTATCGCATAATTTAGAGGCTTATGAAGGAATTGCACGACTTCCCCTTTAAATGCGTTGATCTTTAATTTTGTCCTTCAAAATTGAGGGACATAACTTGTTTTAGGGCGTGAATCATAATTTGTGAATATTATAATATAAAAATATAAATTTGTGTTCTACAAAAAAAATTATTTATTTTGAGGAAAAAAATTAACACTCTTTTGCGCGAATTTCCTTTAAAGTCATTGGTCTTTAATTTTGCCTCTCAAATTATTGGTCTTTAATTTTTCTCTTCGCTTAAAAAAGTGGCTGAAAATACTTCGGGGTCTCAGGTTCGAAATCTTGCTCAGTTAAATTTTTTAAAAAATAGAGTTTGGATCTCAGAGTTTACCTTATGACTGAAGTCAAACTATATCTTGTGAAATTCAAAACCTGTTTTGCAATTTTTTAAATTTTTTTATTGAGTTTGAATTTGTGCGAATTGTCTTGAAATTAAAGACCGGCACAAAATAGGGTCAGAAGTGCAAATATCCAATTTTTACCCTAGCTTAAATAAGAAAAGGTTTAACAGGTTTTAATTCATGAAAACCTCAAGGTTTTGGAAATAATTACTCCTACTATGTAAAAGGAATATTATATGATATACCAAAGCAGCTAATCTAAAAATATATTCTGTTTGGCCTCTCTTCTTTCAGTAAAAAAAAAACCCATTTGCACTCCAGAAACCCTAGTAATTGCCCCCCCCCCCCCAATCATGGCGACGAACTCACCCAACCTCGAATGCCGAATGTACGAAGCGAAGTATCCAGAAGTAGACCAAGCAGTAATGATACAGGTGAAAAGTATGGCTGATAGTGGTGCCTACGTTTCTCTTCTCGAGTACAATAACATTGAAGGAATGATCCTTTTCTCTGAGCTGTCTCGTCGTCGTATCCGTAGTATTAGTAGTCTTATTAAGGTGGGACGTATTGAGCCGGTTATGGTACTTAGGGTTGATAAGGAGAAAGGTTATATCGATCTCAGTAAACGTAGGGTTTCTGAAGAAGATATTTCAGGTTGTGAAGAGAGGTATAATAAGAGTAAGCTTGTTCATTCTATTATGCGTCATGTTGCTGAAACTATGGGAATTGATCTGGAGGTCAGTTAATTTCTCTAAATTAAAAGTTTGTTTTTACCCTGTTTACTTTATTTTTGGTCGTATAGAAAGTTTTTTTTTTGTATGGAGGTATTTGTGATAATGGATGGAGAACATTAATTTAAGTCTATAATTTGGAATATTTTTTATCTGGATATTGAGTTAAATATGTTATTTTTACTTTGTATTATTAGTGTTAATGGATGGAAACCATTAATGTACGTTTAAAATTTGGAATAGTTTGATGAATTTTGAATTATTGCAACATCTGTAAATGGGAAAAGTGTCATGTATATTGAAACAAAGGGAGCACAACATTTGATTGAATTGGAATTTCAATTTAATATGAGGTCTATGGATATTTCTTGATCAGAGGGTCTATCGGAAACAACCTCTCTACCTCTCAAAGTAGGGTTAAGGTCCGCATACACTCTACCCTCCCTAGACCCCACTTGTGGGATTATACTGGTTATATTGTTGTATGAGGTTTATGGATATTAGAAATTATTGAAGTGCGAAGCAAATGTTTTGAGTTAGTATTATTGATTTGGCATTTTTTTCACTCCCGTTACGAGTTTTGAATGGTGTACTGTCCTAAAGATGAAACAATGAAGCAAAAGAAGAGTTTATGCCAAATGATTCTTAAATTCAGGTTTTCTTGGACAAGGTTGAATTGCTCTGCTTAGTTTTAAGCTGTATGATGAAACATATTTCTCTTAGAAGAACTCAGAGAAAGGAAACTGTGGTTTGGCAAAAAAAAAGCTATGAGTTTGGTCCTTTGTGCCATGTCTTAAAGTTTAGGGATAAGGGTATATGAAGGTTCTTCTAAGATAATAGTTGTATATTAGAAAAAAAGAGTTTTAGTTTATGTTTTCCATTATCAGTTTGTTTGTGGATACCAGCCGATTGATTTCTCTTCTTAAGAACTCCAGTTTGATATATAAATGTAGAGTACATGGATCTACAAAAAGTATGTTTCAGAATTTATTCTGTCTCATTATTGTGAAGTTTGGGCGATGTTAACTTTTCTAATGGATTTAGTTCTTTGGGTAATGACGTGCTTCAAGGACAAGCAGGAACTGGAAGTATAATCTTTGCTTTTTAGGGAGTTTATTAGTGCAGAAAAACAGCTCATGTTACAACATATTGCTGGTTTCAACATAATGTTTGTTAATTGCATTGAAGGGGGAAGAGGACTGTTCTGCTGGTGTAATGGTCCGGACCTGCTAGATTGGTGGTAGTACAGAGCGTTGACGAAATTCTAATAAGAATATTGTGAAAATTATTTGTTTGAGTTAGTGAAGTATGAATATAGATTTGATGTCACCTTGTTAACTCTTTACACATGGGTATTTTACCAGTTAATTTTCTCTGCCCCTACTGCTTTGTAACTGGGAGTGTGTAAATATAATATACCCTATGTAATGCTTTAGCATTAAGAAGTTTGTTACTTTCATCAGCTCTTTCTCTCTTTCATTGCCCTTGTTATATGTTGGCTTGAGTGCGATTATTCTGTCATGGCATCTCTGATGATTTCTGCATTAATGACTGTCTGCCTAAAAGGTTACTAAACATGTGTAGCTGTTTTTTTCTATGTTCCCTTGGCCATTCAAGCACGGAGTTTTCTGAATGTTAATTAGAACTTCTGCTGCTTTTAAGTGAATGTCCATTTATTCCCCCTTCCTCTTTTCTTTTCTTTCTGCCGGATGAGTTGCCAGGAGCTGCTTTTCTGAAATTTAGTCATGTACTGCGGGAAATGCAATTACTTGCTGTTTGTGAAATAAGAGAATATTCGTCATTGTTTATTTGAGAAAAATGTGTATCCATGTAATTCTACTAAGCTTTTTCCTCTTCTAGAATCCTTGTGAACCAGATCTTTGAATTTTTACTCTTCAATTTCTCTTAATCATTTGGCTTGTTTATTGCAGGACTTATACATTCATGTAGGTTGGCCTTTATACAGGAAATATGGTCATGCTTTTGAGGTGAGAATTTGTATCAATTTCCAAATATTCCTTTCCCCTCTTCTGATGGGCAAGATTCATTATGGATTTCTTGGTTTTGATTTCCAGGCATTCAAATTGGTTGTCAGTGATCCAGATTCAATTCTTAATTCCCTCACCCGTGAAGTTAAAGAAATTGGGCCTGATGGAAAGGAGGTAGGCCTTTTATCATATCATTTTCTAGGTTAATTTCGTCCAATGATGTCAAATAATATTTAATAACTTATCTTCTCTAGGTAACTAAGGTTGCTCCTGCTTTATCTGAGGAAGTTAAAGATGCATTAGTCAAGAATATTAGGAGGAGAATGACTCCACAGCCATTGAAGATTCGAGCAGATATTGAGATGAAATGTTTTCAGTTTGATGGCGTTCTTCACATTAAGGTTTGTACATTTGGTATAATCATTTTCATGTTATTATCTATTTCTTGAACCAGTTGTTATCACTTGTAGAGGTTGCATTTTCTTAATGCTGGTGTTGTGATTCTTGTGGTAGGCCCTGTCCCCGGTAAAAAATATAGTGAAATAACCCTCCCTATTCTTTCCCCAGACCCTGCTACTAAGAAGGATGTTCAATAAAATGATACCATTACCTATAAAAAGAGGAATTCTCTTCTAGAGGTTACATATTGTTTGTAATGTTAGCCTTTTTTGATGATTTTTTCACGTCTGGTGCAGGAAGCTATGCGTAAAGCTGAAGCTGCTGGTAATGATGATTGCCCTGTTAAAATTAAACTTGTTGCTCCTCCAGCATATGTGCTCAATACTCAGACTCTTGACAAGGTAACTAATTGTTTATTGCATATAATTATGGTAGCCTGTTTAACTCGAGTAAAATGTTTTTAGTCTTCACCTTTTAAAAAATATCAGTTTGATTTGTGCTTGAGCATTTTTATTGTTCTGAGGACGCTTTGGTCAAGTACATGCAGTATATGTTAGTTCCATCTTAAAATTGCATTATTTATTTTGTATGAAAAGAAGAAAGTTGGAAATGCTTACTTCTTCAAGAGCTCTGGTTTAATATCAGAACTCGATCTCCAAACTTCTCAGGAAAAGTTGATGAAAACATTCTTCCTTCATCTCTTAACAAGTAGCAGTCAGACCAAATGTATATAAACTTCTTGTTATGTGCTATTACCTCCTTCACCTTGATTTTGCTTAGGAGACTTTTTTTCACTTAGCTCTCTGCTTCATCTCAGCTGTTACAGATCGAGTTCTTATTTTATGAGTAATGCTCCCACTTACCTATTACAGTTTTATGGTCAAACAAGAAGGATGTCTGTTTGGATAATACCATTACTGTTGTTTTCTAGAACGCTCTAGCTGGATCCCTTTTGCTTGCTAAGATCCTTCAAAGACCACCTCTTCTATGTCGATTTTTTCTCCCCCACACCACAGGATGCTTCCCAAAAATCTTTTGGCTTTCTCTTTGGTTTTCCTGTGCTTATTTTCAAGTTAGGCGGTGAATGAATATCAACTTGATAGGATCATTCTTTTTATTGCCATTGTCATTTCTCTCTCAGGTGTGCTGTCACCTTTTCAATTTGTTTTTCTTCTCTCATGCATTAACTGTAGTCAATGTTAAAGCTATTTCTAGTATTAAACTTTCATGTTGCTTCGCTGCTGGAAAGTGAAAAAAAAGAAAGGAAAAATACTTCAGTGAGCAATCGTTGAGCATAGTTCCTTCAAAAAATCAAGTTGATCATGAACCACCTTCAAATTCGTAAGAGTAAAAAGCAATGCAAACAATTTCCACTAGTTTCTTAATTGGTCACAAGTATAAGCAGCTATGCTAGACCACTTCCAGCTATTATCACCTACCACATTATGCCATTCTTATTATTATTTCTATTCTCTAAATTTTATAATTCAAAGAAAATTCAACTTGTTAGATTACAGATTCTATTTTATTTCTTTTGGCAGGAGCAAGGCATATCAATCCTTACTAAAGCAATTGCAGCTTGCACTGAGGAAATAGAGCGTCACAAAGGAAAACTTGCTGTCAAGGAGGCTCCAAGAGCGGTGAGCGACTTTGTTAATTACGAGTGCTTTTTTATTTTCATCATAATTGTGGAATGTGCTTCTTCGTACTGTTGAGATACCTTAATTTGATAAACGCCATAGTTCAATGGGGATATGAGATTGAGAATTGTGAAATTTGAGACCAGATTAACCATAACACATATTGTTGGTAATCTCTTAATAATCATGTGATGCTTGGGGCAAGAGTCAAGGGGTTCTATATCACACAGATGACATACTTGATTGGTTATTTTACTTTGAAATTACTTGCGAACTAGTATAGAAAGGTCATTGATACATATATGTGGGATGTAAATATGCTTGTTCAACTGAATAAAGTGCTACTTCGATTTGTCTGTCTTTGCAAGGCACTACTAGTACTCTGGATGCTTACTAATTGAGACCGTTGTCATATAAGTCGGTTCTAATATCTCTAATTTGGTTTTGATTGCAAGAGTATGGATGTACATGGGGCAAAAGTTTCAGTTATTAAAATGGACTTCCAATCCCGATATTTTTAAATTACAACAGACTTGTTCTAGTTTTTCGAATAAAACACTTATCAAACAATTGGGGAGAATCACATTCTTCAGCATATCAATTAGAACGGAGGCTTGTGTGAGTTAGACCCGTACATGTTCGTAGGAGAGTTTTGGAACATTGAATTGACTGGAATTGAACATTTCAATAAGGAACAAGATTAAAAGAAATGCATGCATCTCTGGCTATTTTTTTTTTCCTTTTCTTGCTTTCTGTTTTTGGCTCTGTTATCGCATTTCTACTGTGGTGATTCTGATGTGACTAATCTATTCAGGTGAGTGAGCGGGAAGACAAATTGCTTGCCGAACAGATGGCTAAGCTCGGTCGTGAAAATGAGGAGATCAGTGGTGATGAAGATAGTGAAGAGGAGGAAGATACAGGGATGGGAGAAATTGACGTGGAGAACTCAGGAACTGGAATTAGAGAGTAAAAATGCAGCTTGTATGGACGTGGATAGCACATTCTTCACAGATGCAGCTCCTACCGAACCTACCTCACCTTTTTCCTTGTCCTTTTGTAGCCCTTTGTTTAGTTTGGCAATTTTCCTTGACGAGCATTTTTGTATTTTACGTAAAATCAATCTTGGTATTTAAGTTTGTGCGGCTAATTCCAAAATAATTGATACATTTTGCAATGGGAATGAACAACTCAACACCTTGTTATCTCAATTCTTTTGCTCATGAATATACTCTCGGAATATTTTTGATATCCCCTATCTTCTTGATAGGCGGGATTAGTGTTGAGTTATAATAGAGCTGGTAAATGTGAAGCTTAAGTTCGTCGTTTCTTTGAGATGCTTAGAAAGTCGTGCAATGCGTTATAATCTAGCTGATGAATGTGAAGCTACGGTCTTACCGTCACATCTTGAGATATTTGTAGTAGAAAATTCTGCCTCTGCTGCTTTTCCTTGCATATGCACGACTAGTAGTGTAGCAAATTAGGCTCAAGCAGGTGCACATTGATGCAGTATACTAGACTTGCGGTGGGTTGGCTACAGAAGGCTCGTTTATATTTTAGCTCAGCTCGGCCAAGATCGATTTTGGTTGAAGCTTGGTTTGGCAAGGTTTCGATTAAAGCTTGGTTAGATTCAGTTTGACTTGAATAAAATCAGGTCAAAGTTTGACGGAGCTTGGTTTGAGATGAGATTAAATGGAACCACATGATTGATGAGGATTCATACAACTAAAAGCTTAACTGAGCTTGGTTTGAGATGAGATTAAATGGAATGATCAACCCTAACTTATTTAGAATCAGAAGCTGGTTGTTCTTTTTGTTGTGCGTGATAAATTTTATATATTCAATATTTAGTAAACTCTATTTGGATTTGACTACTTGAGTAACAATTTAAACTAGTAAATTTTTATTATATGTCAATGGCATTTAGATATTCTTTCTAATCATTTACAGTAGTTTATTTGCATTAACTTTTCTAAAGGCGTAACACTACGGACGAAAGCATTTGTAGTAAGCTCGGTTGCTCGAAGCGTTGGCCTATTAGTAATATATTATCATTTGGAATTGTTTGTGATTTGGTTACTATCAAGCTTCTACTGGCTCATTTTTCTTTCCTCAAGGGGCACACTTCCGTTTTATTGTTTTAATCCTCTGGGCGATGTTTTGGCTAGTATCTAATAGTAATCACTTGGCAGTTTGTTTTCATTTTCGTTCTAGTTTTCCTATTTGTTTTCATCCCTCTCCTTTCCTTTTGTGCTCTTCTTTGTTCAAGGGGAGAGTGGTTATTTTGATTGTCTTTGTATTGGATGAACAGTTCATTTTGCTGCTGATGCCTAGATTTGTTTAAGCTGAGGTATTTCTTGCTTCTCATTCAGACAGTTTCAACAATGCAACCAAGAAAACATACAAGGTAGTTTAGATGTTGGCAGTGATACTGCTTGCTTCGGGGGTTATTTGCTGTCTGTATCACTACTATAGTAGCGGCTATAGCTCACCAACTGATAGAAATGCTGCTTCAGAAGCAGAAAAAAGTAGCAAGATACTAAAGAAAAGCAACACGCAGAATTTATGAAGCGAGTAATTACAGCTTCAAAGCACTCCAATGTAACATTCATTTATGATCGGTGTCTCTTTCAGGACCCAAGGACAGGGGATCCTTGGGAGTCATTTGTGCCAAATATTGAACATGAGGCTCAAGTCTTTGCACTCAAGTGCAGTATCCTTGTTATTCTCTCAGTCAGCTGGCATTTCCAGATAACGCATGTGATAGGGTTCATTTTACAAGATGCAGTATTCACTAATATGCAGATAGTAAAGTCTAAAGACTATCTTTAAATTCCCAATCTTTCCATCAGCTTCTTTCTAGTACCTATGCTCAAATTCCCTGGCAGTTCACATTCTTATTGAAGCCTAGAACTTTCACACAAGAACACAAATTGCTTACATACCGAGACAAGAATTAGGGGACCAAATCAACTGATGCTATACACTACAATATGGTCACAAGGAAAGAAATGATCGTGGGAACAGAGCATTTATTTAACTTATAAAAATGACCCCTCAAACGTTGTCATAATTCACAAAGCTGAAATGAACGATGCAATGGAGACTATAAGGAAGCTGTACAAAGACTGCTTGCAGTATCGTTCATAAGCGTGCCATTGGCAGCTGAAACAATCCGATAATAGCAACCAGCTTCATCCATATAAGAATAAGTTTGTTGAGTGGTGGCTCCACCAGATAGAACATCATGATCTTGAACGACCATCCACCCACTACATTTCTGCCGATTTATCAAGGAGATTGATAAACCCCCATTTGACTTCCTCTCCCTCCATTCATGGTCTAAATCAGTAAGCATCAAGGTTGTATCGTTCTCCGATGAAGGAAAATTCTTAGTGGTCATGCTAAGTGGATAAATCTTCTTCATAGTGGTCCGGGAAATCATGATACCTGTTTCAGACAACACACTTACTATAGTCTCTTCTCTCACACTCTGTCTTACTCTTTTTTCAGTACCATTAAGACAGAACTTTATCTTATTCTTAAATTTCACTTCTCTGGAAACTATTGTAGTCAAGTTTCCTGAAGTTGAATTCACCCAACTCGAAACCTCACTCTTCCTCTTCATCTCAATCTCACATGATCCGTCAAGTCCTCGAAAGCTCGAAGATCGCTCAATATTAAACTTAGGAGTACCATAATCAAGAACTTTAGCCTGAACTTCACATGGCAATGCACAATTATCTACCCATAGATGCAAATTCGCATCCACTAACCAAAATGGTATACTATCCGCCACTCCAAGACCGAAAAAGTAGGCTTTATCATCAAGAAGAACCCCTAAAAACGGCGTTAAATCAATATCATAAGAAGGAAGATCAAAAGCACCAATTGAAACCACTGGATCCCAGAATAAAGGATTGATTCCTCCTGTAAAAACAACCGGAAATGGTACAAAAGATCCCACCAAATTCTCATCTATCTTTAACAAAACTTCCCTATACGCTCCATGTCCTCTCTTCGTAGTCAAATTATTCATTTGTATATATGAATCCGGTGGATTTGAGTACCAAAACTCATCATTCCCATGAAATGATACATAAATCTCCATCACAGCTTTATAAGTATTCCTCGGAATAACAACTCTTTTCCCATACAACCCCGAATCACTCTCAATTCGGAACCATAGTCCATTATCCCCATTTGCTGATATAGGCAATATCAAATCCGCCGGTCTATCATCTAAACTTCCCAGTTTACTCACTCCCAATGAAATCCCATTATCAACATAATTATCACTAGCATTCTTAGCATCATAATATATAAAAGAAACATTCACATGATAGACCCCAGTGAAGATATCATTAACCAAATTTTCCAGCATGATAGAAAGAGTAATATTCTCCTTAACAAGAATAGAAGCATACTTGGTGACGTCTTTCGTAACAGTCCAGAAAATTCCATCATTGTTGGGCTCAGCAGTGCTGGTACGGAGGATCTCAGCGCCGTCAAGCCAAACAGCGGCTATACGGTCGTACTGTTCGCCTTGACACGACGCTTTAAAATGGATAACCACATGTGACCACGAGCAATTAAGGGGAGGAGGGGAGTAAGGGAAGGAGACTGGTGGAAGTCCATATGTGTTAGCGAAGTTGTGGGTGAATAAGGGAAGAGTGCAAGATGGAGTGAGGTTAGTGAAGGGTAATGGGCGACTGATTTCAATGTAGGGATGTGGTGTAGTAGTGTTGTTGTGGGGAAGAGTGTGTTTGATGAAATGGGAATGGTGTTGTGGTAGAGAAGAAGAAAGTGGGAAAATGAAGGTGAAGAAGAGGAGAAGAAAACCAGTGTTAATGGAGGTGAGCATTTTGATAGGAAATGAGGAGAGAAAGAGGAGGTACTGAATTGGGGTTTTGAGTGATGCAACAAAAAAGTTGACTTGTTCACTTTTACTTGCTAACATATGCATGTTTTACACAATATTATTAATTTATGTGTAGTTTCAATAATTAACATTTCAAAAAGTATAGTAAATAAATGCTAAGGCTAAAATAAGAAAAAATAATATTTTTTCTTGATATGTTAAAAGTGATAAAAAAAATGAAAATGTATTTTTAATATAAAAAATAAATAAAAGTGAATTAATACTCCATCCGTCTCAATTTAAGTATCTTAGTTTAACTTGACACGAAATTTAAAAATTAAAGGAATACTTGAATCTTGTGGTATTAAATAAATTTTGTGCTCTTAAATTTGATTTGAAATTGGAAAATTTACTAAGACACTCTTTTTGAACAGACCAAAAAAGAAAGTAAGACACTTAAATTGGGACGGAGATAATATATTACTACTTGTTTTTGCCATTTTGGTACATAGTAAGTACTAATCTCTTTGTGATACGCTTTCCTTTTTAGTCCGTCTAAAAAAGAATATATATTTTTTTATTTTTGTAATAATTAACCTTAACATTTATCTTTTACGCTTAACGAGATGAATTATAATTATACAAATATCTTTAACTTGTTTTAGACCATAAAATTTAATATTTTTTTTTTAAATTTCGTATCGAGTCAAACTATATTATAAGACGGGAACTAGTAAACATAATACTCCAACTTATAAGTACAGGCAGTAGCTAAGATGTCGAAGTTCATCTAATAGTGCAAAATATATAAATTCCTGCCTGTTTTACAAAAGGCAACTTGCATAGACAACTGTTTCTTTTTTTTAAAAAATAATAGCCAAATCAACCAAGTTTGCTCAGAGATCTTATCCGCCGGCAAATTGAAGACGGATGATCACAGTTAGAGATGAAAATGGATCTTGGACCCGATGGATCCATATCTATTTTATAGGATATGAATCTTTAAAATTTGGACCCGACTGATCCGGATCGGACCCGGATCCATTTCTAACGGATCGGATCTGGATCTTGTATTTGAGATCCGTATCCGGTCCAGATCAGATCTGTGGATCCATTTTTTATTAAATATATTCATAACCTAGAATGTAATTTTATAAGTATTTTCTTAAATTTTTTTCATAATTTATGTATTGGGTAAAGGGTTGAACCAAGATAAGACACAAGTCACACAGACATGTAGTTTGTCTTTGAAGTTTCATTTCTTTTACCTATATGCTCTCTGCAGTTTCCCATATTTTTATTTCTATAAAAAGAAAAAAATTATCACTCTTCTTTAAATTTTTCTTTCTTGAATCTACTAGCTGTAAGCTTTAAGTATCTTTCTCTCATTTGTTTGATCAACAAAAAAAACTGAGACTTTTGATATATGACTGACATTGTTTTATGTTGTTTAATGAAGTCAATCAGTAGAACTACAAGTGGAGCATCACTAAAGCCTCAAAAAATTAGCTCAAAGTTGCAACCTGTTTAACATCATTAATGAAGTCAATCGTCTTTATTTTATTGTGATGCTAAAACTTTGTTTAGTATTTTGAAAGAATGGTGTCATGTTTGTGTAGGTTGATGAATGAACTCAATCATTTTTTTCAATCAGATTGCGTTTCATTTTGTCATAAAAGTTTAAACATGTGAGAATATTATTCAAGCCAAAAAAATTTACATGTAGATCCAGATCCGATCCGTGGACCCGGTGGATCCGATGGATACGGATTTTGATATGATTTTTATGGACCCGATGGATCTGGATCCAGGTATGAAAAATGGATATGAATCTGGATCTAGTAGGATCCGGTCCAGATCCGATCCGTTGTCATCCCTAATCACAGTCCACAGTTCCCGCCTTACTAGCATCGGAGGTATACTACTTAATGAAACCAACATTTATGTGATAAACCTTCACTTGAATACCAATGAATTTTTCTCCATCTTAAACAGTCTTCCGCTTGATTTGAGCTGCCTTATTGAGTTATTGGATCAATCAAAACTATATTTAGTTTATCAGAAGATGTCATTTGGAAGACTTTACTTGATTTGACAACCCTCATAATTTCACACACGAAAACTTCATTGATTTTGAATTTGACATAGCACAGCATGACTGGGGCTTTAGAATGAAATAATGTCCAAATAGACAATGAGTGTGGACCCAACGAAGTTCACTTATTCGTTTAGCCCCATAGATGGTTTGAAGTTGGACTTTATTTAATCTATGCAGCTGGACTTAAAGAATAAATCTGATGAGTTGGATAAAAATATTCTTGAACTTAGGACTTAAATTTTAGTATACAGATTTGACCAATGAAGAATTTCAAAGATTTGTTGGAAAGACGGGAAATTTATACTTTGTTCAATACTTGAATCATCTGATATTATATATATCCATTAAAGCTGTACATTCGTATTAGCCAAGAATCAGGACAAAGGAGAGGACGAATTTGAAGGAATTGCAGAAAGCACCGCACCCTCATCAACAAGCAGCTGCGTTATTTCTTCATTACCCAAAAATCTGGAAATAGAAAGCGGAGTTTCACCTTTCTTGTTCCTGGCATTCACATTGGCTCCTCTGTTAAGCAACACTTCTACCGTCTGCGGACAGCCGCCTTCGACTGCCATGTGCAGCGGAGTGTGGCCTTCTCCGTCCTGGCATTCCAAGTCGGCTCCGAATTCAGCCACTATCATTACTGCATCTTTTTTTCCTTTGATCGCTGCCATGTGAAGAGCTGTTAGACCATATTGATCGCCGAAGTTGGTTGTTGCTCCCTTTTCGAGAAGAGTCTCGAGCAGCTGGAGATCTCCACGCCTTGATGCATGTAGAACTGCTTCTCCTCTTTCGAGGATTATAACGACTGCCTCCTGACAATATTGTACATGGAAGTAAGGAAGGTTGTGAATGTTTATGAAATGGTCGTAGGATGTTCCAGAAAAGGCAACTATAATTTCAATGAAACTAGACTATGCATACACGTGGTAGACAGTAAATTTGGGGCAGGCCAAATGGATTAGCTGTTTGAACGACTCTGTTTTTTCTGGTGAAAGATGATTTATATTATTGGCTATTGTACGTCTAAATGAACATATAATTATCTCAAATGAAATTGAAGTATCATTAGAACATTTTCAGCTTATAATTGTTATCATAATACTCTTATTTACTACTTTCTTGAGTCATTACTTAAATTCCATCAGCAATGACCTATATTCGTTTTACAATTGAAGGTTTCCATGACCGATTAAGTAGAGGTGTTCGATGTTTGAACATAAAAAGAGTAAGCAAGTCACTCTCGACATTCAAAATTTAGGAGAAACAAGTTGACACACTTGTCGATAAGATCAAATTCGTGAATAAGAATCATAACACAAGTTGATCACTCCTAGTATGAGTATTTCTTTAGTACAAATTTAAAGAATTTCTATAAACACGCTTCCAGTTTTCTTTCTCCAAATTTTATAATAGTGTCTTCAGAGGATGTCAATGTAGTGAATGTTCTATTATTAGACATCAGGCCCTTATTTACACCCCCAGTTCGAATGCCATTAATTTGTTCCACAATTGTATGAACTTGTGAAGATGGATATAGAGGGTAACAGAAATAACCCATTTTGAAACTAAAGTGCAGCAATCCATTCTTCAATAACTTTTCATTTTCGCATGATCTGTTTTACAAATAATGACATTTTAAATTTTTAACTTTTCGCATTTTATACGTAATAATAACATGTATTATAGTCATTGAAATGTTATAACATATATAACACACTTCTAATAATGCATTAATGCATTTGGTATGTGCCTATTGTTTTTTTCCTTAAATTTCTTGTCTAGTCAAATATAGATAACATAAAACGGGGATGTGGAACTTACATGGCCCTTAGCTCGGGCGATATCAAGCGCCGAACGTCCAAGATGCAATTCATTAACAGTAGGGTCCGCACCCATTTCAACAAGCATCTTCACCATTTCACAGTTCCCATTTGCAGCTGCTCTAAACAACGCCGTTCTACCATCTTTGCTCCTCCCATCCACTTGTGCACCTGCATCTATCAACACCTTAGCATTTCCTAATAACCCTTTACTCGCCGCTATATGTAACGGTGTTCTCCCCTCCTTGTCTCTGCTGTCCAACCACCTGCACCCTCCATTATTTACACTCACCAGCCTCTCAACTTCTTCCCTCCTATCATTCGCGACCGCGATATGTAACGCCGTCCACCCCTTTGACACCCATTTAACGTCTTTTGGTTCAGTACATGCGTCCACCTGTTGGTTTTTTAAAAGATGTGCAGCAAAAGAGATTGGAAGAATAAATAATAATGTCTTTAAATTTTATTAAGCATAAAGGGCTTTACGTAACTAACTTGAAAACAGAAAATCTGCATAATTAAAATCAAAATCCTAAAATAGCTCAGTCAAACTTATATAACTAAATTTAAACAAAGACTCCTCCAACTTCTCTCTGTCCCAAAATAGTTGCATATTTAACGAGAGTCAGTTTGACTAATCTTCGAAGTTAAATTGAATTATATTAATTTTATTTTTTAAAATCTATACACAAGTACTGTAGGTCGCAATTTTACTCATATATATTGATCAAAATTCATGTAATTTGATTGTTGAGAAGTAAAATGTTACAAGTATTTTGGGATGTAGGGAGTACTTATTATTCAAATAAATCAACAGTATCGGAAGTAATTTTCAACACTACCTTTAATCCACCCTCAATCAAGATATTCACCATGTCGTTGCTATTATTAGGCAACTGCTTTGCAACTCGGAAGAGTGACTCTGCTTCTCGGGTTGAAAACTCGGTGAAAACGGATCTCTGACGTTTGATAATATTCCTAACGGAATCACAATCTCCGTTATTAACAGCATGGCGAAGAAGAAACGGCCCCACGAAAACCACCTTGAGTTTAATGTCATGAGTTGAACGATTATGTCCAATTGAGCTGAACCATGAGGTAACTATTTCGGACCGGTTCGACTCAGAAGACGAGTTGAGTTCGAGTTTGAGTTCAGGTACCCTTGCGGTTCTAATGAGGAAGCGATCAGAAGGGGAGCGAGGGAAAGTCGAAGGGATTTGAGATTGTTGCTTGAGAATGACTTGGAAAGTGGTGGAAGATAACGGCGATATTAGGCCACTAGGTGGATTGACAAGGAACTTGTGAGGAGACGAAGTCTGGACTTTGAATGCTATAGGTGATGCTGCAGTTAGGGACCTGATGTTCACAGTGGCTCGGCATTTGCAGCCTAATGCAAAGACTATTCGTATTTCTGTTTCTGAAACTTCTACTAAATTCTCCATGAATGATAGAT
This sequence comes from Anisodus acutangulus, assembly GCA_029783415.1. NCBI lineage: Eukaryota > Viridiplantae > Streptophyta > Magnoliopsida > Solanales > Solanaceae > Anisodus > Anisodus acutangulus. Next base: position 34,070,717 of record CM056511.1, on the reverse strand, counting down.
AATTTATGGTCGAATTTTGAGATTCAAGATTGATACAGGGATATTTACGAAGACGTCGGGTTGTATGCATAAAAACGAAACATGTGATACTGAATAATGGTACATGTGATTTCGTGGGGACCATAGAATAGAAGTTGAAGAAAAAACACGAAGTCGGACAAAGATGTAACACTCTTTGTTTTGACAATACGAAATGCAAGACTCCACTCTATTTTTTTTTAACAATAAACAACTTTATTCATTAATAAATAAACGGTCTCAACGAGTTAAAAGTAAGGCTGTCCAGTGGGCCGAGTCGGTCATATCTCCCCTCCCCCTTTGCAAAATTAACCATTGCAACAACGATCAAATTTAAATTTTGATCGTTGTGCAACGGTTCCAACGGCCATTTTTGCCCCCACCCCATAAACCCTCCTACCCCCTTATATTTATTTTTAACCCATAAGTTAGTATATTTACATTTTAACTCAATTTTTCAACTATAAATACATTATTTTCTCTTCATTTTATCTCACAAATCTTCCTACAATCTATCTAATCTCTCAATCTATCTCTCTACAAGTCTACACTGCCTACTAATTATTTTATTTGCTCATTTGTATAATTGTATCAAAGTTCAAAAATTGGGACTGAAGTTGACAACTAGCTTGAGAATCATCCATCGAGCAAAGTTTCAATTTTCAACATCGATTACATGTCGATGTTACATCGGTGTTGGTACCTTCGTTCCTTCTTTAAATTATTATTGTTACTTTATTTTAATTATCGCACTTAATTTCATTATCTTTAATTATTTATTTGTATAATTAAAATGAAAGGAATTAGACGTATGATTAAGGATAAGGGTAAGAGTGCTTCTTCTAGTAGGGGTAACAAGGGCAAAAGTACTTCTTCTAGTCATCCTATTCCTAGTCAGGATGATTTGATTGATTACACTCATATAGATGAAACTTATTTTTTTAATGATATACCATTAGATGATGAGATATATTCTGCAACTGAACCAGACTTTAATTTAGACAATAATCTAGATGACACACCCACTAGTGCACCTCAACCTCAACCTCAGACTGAGTCTCTGCCTCAAACTGAAACTGGAACGCCTCCTATTCCCCTTAGTATGAGTCGAGGCCCACACAACGAATATTAAAATCAGCTGCATGAGATTTTTTTTTGATAGGGACCAAGAGAATCAAGTAGTTATATGTAAAATTTGTAAAAATATTTATAAATTTAAAATCGTAAAAGGTCAGGGTGGAACGAGAGGTTTATTGAGACATGTACAAGGGTTTCACAAAGTTAGGTGGGATGAATATGAGGCTACAAAGTCGGGTGCGACAATGCGTTCTACGTCGGAACAAGGTTCACATAGTGTTCTAGACCAAGTACATGGTCAAATTAACCCGACGACGGGGGGAATTGTATGTCCTAAATACTATAAACACAGAGATAGGGAACCAATAGCAAAATTAATTGCGGTGGAGGATTTTCCTTTTGCATTTCCTTCCTCTCCTGGTTTTATTCATTAAGTAAGAGATATGTATAATCCTGCTTTTAACGATTTTTCCAGATCAATTTTTAGGAGAGATGTTTATAAATTTGCACATAAATATCAACAATAGTTACGTTTGCATTATATCATTTTCCTGACAAAGTATCTATCATAGGTCGTAGTACTAACGTCAATGATTATTTGACTGTAACATGTCATTGGATAGATCATAATTGGTCTATGCAAAAACGTATTTTAGCATATAGATATATTGATGATAGGCACACTGAAACTTTTATTGCACAAAATATTCATGAAGTTTGCGATTATTATGGTATAACTGACAAAATTATGATTGTTACGTTAGATAATGCTTCTTCTAATAATTATGATGTGAGACTTTTAAAAGATCTATTAACTCCATTTTTTCTAATCATTTTCATATAAAATGTGCTTGTCATATTTATAACTTAGTTGTAAATGATGGTCTATCACTTTTTGAAGACATTCTTAATAAAGTACAATTTGCTATAAACTTTATTTTTAGAAGTAATAAAATACAAAGAAAAAAAGAATATAAAAAAACTTGTCACGATGTGGATTACATTTTAGAAAATTCATGATGAAGTAGCGACTAGGTGGAATTCTCTATATGAACAATTACTTGTTGCTTACGATTATAGAAGACCTATAAATTTATTTTTAACGCCCATAATTGAAATCCAACTGATATGCTTGTAGATAATGATTGGTAAAAAATTTCAGAACTTATTGGATTTTTAGAGAAATTTTTTCAAGCAACTAAAGAATTTTTCGGTATATATTATCCTACTATTTCAACTATGTTATTTTATATAGCTCTAATATTTTTGTTACTTAGTGAATATATGAAAAAACCATCTTATAAGGCACCTATTAAAAATATTTATCAAATTACAAAAATATTTTTTCCTATTCTCACTAGTTGTATTATTGGTGTTGTATTAAATCCGACTATTAAAATAGACGGTTGTAAAACACTTATTGAAATAATTTATGATTTTATAGCAGTACTTCCACCTCCAACTCCAAAAAACCCAAATGAACAACCACCTAAGGAACCAACTAAAGAAGAAGTTTTGTCTAGCATACACGATGAATGCAAAAAAATATATATGCATTACCAATAAGAAAGTGCTAACAAGCAACCAACTTCTATACCACCTTTATAAAAGACATGTTATTTTTGTGACTAGTATTGAAAGCCTTATAAGTAGAATGTTTAGTGGTTCCACTGCTAATCAAGTTAGCGAGTTTGATATTTTTATTTTGCAGGGTGTTTACCGTACCAAGCAGTTCTCAATGAAGAAGGACGTGAAGACTTGCTTAAATACTGCAGGGAAAATGAGAAGAAATTTCCGATACTAGCAAAGATGGCCCGAGATGTGTTGAACATTCAAGCGTCATCAATATCGTCTGAAAGCGCTTTTCTGCCTGAAGATTTCAAGTAGGAGAGCACATAAACTCATTAGAGGGAGCTAACTTGGAGATTACAGTTCTATTAAGAGATTGGATATGAGCGGAGCGTAGAAGGTGCGGTCAATCAAAGATCAACGAAGAAGATGACGACAAATACAACGAAATCTTATCCCAGAGAACTGGAAGCGAAGTCGATCAATTTGACCAACTTCTAATTCCAACCGAAGAACCACAAGACATTGTGAAGAAATTAGAAAAGGTGTTTTAACTATGTAATTTTTTTAATTGCAATTTTACTATGTGATTTGCAACTTTTGAACAACAACACAAAGTTGTAATTTTGAAATTGTATTACAAAACAATTATATTTCTATTAAATAATATAAGAGGCACATCTTGTTCAATTATTTAAATTTTTATATTCACAACTTTTTTGAAATTAAGTGTCTAAAAAAATAAAAAAATAAAACTGGAATCCCGGACCCGACCCGACCCCACCGCGCCACGTCAACTAGGGGTGAGCACGGGTACAGGGTACCCAGATACCCGACCGGAACTGATTCTATCGGGTAGGTTCCGGGTAGATATATTATAATAACGGGTAGGTTCCGGGTATTAAAATTAGGAACCGATCAATATCGGGTCCGGTTCCGATTCCGATAAATAGAAACCGGGTACCCGGACCCGAAACCGATACCCGGACCCTATGAACCTACCCCTATTTAAATTATTTAGTTTTGGGCTTTGGGGTGTTTAAAGTTTTGGCCTAGTCCGGTTATTTGGCTCAGTCCGGTTAAAAGGTCATATACAGATACTACGCAGCTCACAGGTTCACTTCGCCCCTAGCCCTAATTTCCAAATTTTTCATTTTCCAGAGGCGCAACTCACAGGTTCACTTCGCACTACTACGCAGCTCGCCATCGCCATCGCCATCGCCAGTCGCCATTACGTAGCTCGCGCCTCGCAGTAGCCTCGCCATTGCCATCACCAGTCTCCTTTCTCACTCCAGAAGCTTGACAAAGGTTGCTGTATTGTGCTCGAATTCCTCTCGGTTTTGTTAAAGGTAATGAATAACCCTTAAAGTTGTTGCATAGTGAAGAACATTAGATTTTTGCATGTATTGGCTTAATTTCTGTATTATAATGTTACTGTTTTTTATTCTCAACCCTTGGGTTGATTTCTGTATTATAATGTTACTGTTTTTTATTTCTGTATTATAATGTTACTGTTTTTTATTGTTTGTTGTTAGTAATGAATAACCCTTGGGTTGATTTCTGTATTATAATATTACTATTTTTTTATTGTTTGTTGTTAGTATTTGGGTTGATTTCTGTTAGAAAAGCTAGTATTTGGGTTGATATTTCTCTTTTATTGTTTGTTGTTAACTTGTTATGCTCAATTTATTGGAGTTGCTGTTTTGTTTTGTTTTATTTTAATACTTTTTTTTGGTAGATGGCTGAGGCTAGCACGGCATCCACAACTCGTGCACCATCGAAAAAAAGGCAACAAAATCTGAGGTTTGGGAGCATTTTGATAAAGCAATAGATAAGAAAACTGGTAATGTTGTTTCTATTTGTAACTAGTGCAATGAAATGAGGTGATGGTCTTTCTCGCAAGATCAGCACAGTAAATGCTTATGGACTTTAAAGATGTTCTCAAGTCATTACTACATTGAAGCAAGAACTGAATGTTCTCCATTACCAGTATATTTCCATCTCCCCTGAAAAAAAATCAATTACATCTTGACTGATGAAACTTTATGATTCAGGGAGCAAGTATCATCTGTCTGATGGATCTCAGGAAATGATGAATTGGAAAACCTGCATGAGGACCCATTTAGTGGAAGGTGATGCAGAGTTATTGGACTCAGCCTCTTCAGTTTCTCTTGCTGATGCAGGTGGAAAGGATTCAACAATTACATCGACTTCCAGAAATTTTGATGAATTACCTTACTGGGAGTTTAGATATATTAGAGATATAATTAGAAGTTTGGACTTGGTGCTGGAAGATTTTATTCTGGGTGAGGCTCAGAGTATTATGGCTCTCGACCTCTTTGACCAGTTGGAGAATCAGAAAACTCGAACGAATAAAAATGTAGAAGAGCAGTTGAAGATTAGGAGAAGAGTGTTATTTGATTCAGTGGTTGAATGTCTGGAATTCAGATGTAAACAGAGTTCGGGTGGAAGCTTGGGCAAAATGGACAATATTGATCAAAAGGAAGGAGTGGTTGGCAGAAGAAGTGTACAGAGAGATTGCTGGCTGGACAAGCATGGAAGAGTTGATGGTGGATGAGGTTGTTGACAAGGACATGAGCACACACCGCGGGAAGTGGACCGATTTTAACTTTGAAGCCTTCGAAGAGGGTGTTGACATTGAGAAGAGAATCCTTTCATCTTTGATGGATGAACTGATCCATGACCTAATGTGAACGAGTCCTCTTCCGGTAGCTTTAATTAATCAATGTGAAGTTCTATACTTTAGCTTTGCTACTTTACAGGTTTCTTGTGCATTGTTTTTGTTTTTCCTCATGAAAGGTGGAAATCTTAATTTAAGCAAGAGATCAGTGGCTCAAGTGATTGTTCATATTTATGTTCTTAGATAGGATCAAGGTTCCATCATATGATGATGATTATCCTTTGAATGCCGATGCGTGATGAGAATCATTTCTGTCCAAGTTCTCCCTGATTTTGAGTGTGATATTGATAGGTGATGCCAGAATTAGTAGCATGTTGGGGGCTTGAGCTCAAACTCAGCTCTTATGGCCTCTCATTTTCTTCATTTAGTGATTGTGTTGTATCCTGTTCCTCCATTTCAGTCACTTATTTCAGTCACGGGAGACCCATTTCAGATTTTCAGTCACTGATTTTCTCAATTTTAGGCTCAAAAGCAGATCTGCAATTTCAGTAGTTTTGCAATGTTTTCTTCATTTATTCACTGAAATACTGGATTATGCAGATCTGAAATCAGTGACTAATATTTCTGTTAAATGTCACTGGATTATGCAGTGTAATTTTGCAATATTTTCTTCATTTAGTCATTGTGATTGTGTTGTAGTCATTTCAGATTTTCCGTCACTGATTTCCTCCATTTTAGATTTAGTCATTGTGTTGTAGTCATTTTAGTTTTGCAATGTTTACAGGGTACCCGGGAACCCATTTCACGGGTTCAGATTTTTCGTCTGTCACTATTTCCTCAATTTCAAATTCAGTCACTGATTATGCAGTAGTATTTATGACAAATGTTTTACAGGGTACCCGGAACCTACCCGGAACCGCAGGGTCCGGGTAGGTTCCGGGTAATGATTGCTATGGGTAGGTTCCAGGTAACAGATTTAGGAACCGATCGTTTACTGGGTCGGGTCCGGGTAGCTTAAAAACGTTAGGGTATCCGGACCCGCTCACCCCTAACGTCAACACCGGTCCCATTTTCTGGCGGGATATGGGACGGGACATGACATCGACCTATCTCGCCAGTCCCATCCCGCCGGTCCCTCCGGAGGACCGATCCCGACCTTTTCCCCAGCCCCACCGGGTCCCGTCCCGCGCGGGACCTGCCCCGAACCTAATCCCTTGGACAATCCTAGTTAAAAGATGCAGCAACATCATTTACAATCCAACTAGGAAAAACATAAACCCAAATAACTTTACGTAACAACGAAATAGAAAACTTAGCTAAATTGTGCGCTAGCATATTCCAAGATATATAACATGTACTTCTTCAAAGAAATTCATAAGCTTCCATATATCTTCCCAAGTAGTCTCTATCTTCCATGAAACTACATTTCTTTTCTATATCATATCCATCACAACTTTTGCATTAGACAAGATTTGCACCTTTGACCATTCATTCTCCTTTGTATTTTCCAATGCTTCACGAATTTCTAGAGCTTCAATGGTGATGGTCTTCCCAACAAATTGAATTGGGATACCAACGACTTGAAGCAAATGACCACATCTATCCATAGCCGCCACTCCAATGCTTGCCATTTTTTTCTCCTTTTGTAAGCTAGCATCTGCAAACATAACAATACCATCTTGTGCCACTATAATATTTTTATTATTAGTATAATTCTATACAAGTGCAGGAGAAGAGGTAGTAAAAAAATTGTTTTGTATTCATGAAAATCAAAAAGTGTATTGTTTACAATATCACTGGATTCACAAATATCCCTGTCAAAACTCATTGAGTTTCTAGCCTTCCAAATTTGCCACAAGTAGAAACACTTAATTTAGCAAGATATATAGAATCAGGATATTGACTAGCATTAACAAAAATATTATTTCACCATGTAGCAAAATCCGTAGTACTTTCAATATTACGTCATTTAATAGGACACATCTTTCAGACCAATTGTGCTTTAGAGCATCTAAAAAGCATATGACCAATAGTTTCACTTTCAATACCACAAACCTTACACACATTACAAGTATGTTTTAATCTTTTAGAAACAACATGATTTACAGGTTGCACATTTATAATATATTTTTAAATAAAATATTTATATTTATTTTTAATATTCATAGACCATAAGAAATTTCAGAACTTTTTTAAAAAAGATTGATTACTTGATTGCGGTCTATCCCTGTTAACTTCTCGACATCTAACAATTTCTCTAGCTAAATGATATCTCAATTTTTCCTCAAAATAGAGAGATTTAGTATGATGCCAAATAATTCTATTTGACGACCCAATTGTAGAAATAGGGATAGAAACTATTGCATGAATATCATCCAGACAAAACCATTTCTGTAAATCTTACAACTTTCAAGTGTGGGTATTTTGGTCTATATGATCCTTTACTTGTAAGTCTATATGCATTTGAACATGTCAATATTTAGGCCTAAACCCATAAGAGTTAGGAATCCAAGGATACATCCAAACTTTAAAATTATCTTCAGATTCTACCCTCCATTTAATACCATTTTGTAAAAGATCTCTACCCTAGAGAATACTCTTCCATATCCATGAGATGTAGAGGAATATGTAGCTTTGAAAAAAGAAGTATGTTGAAATATTTACTTTTGAGAATTTCAAAAAGTAGAGAATCTTCTTGAGTCAAAATTCTTCAATCAAATTTAGCCAATAAAGCTTGATTAAAAGTTTTTAACTCTCTAAATCTTATTCCCCTTTTCGACTTCGCTAAATATAGGTTCTCCTATTTTTCAAAATGCAATTTTCTCCTATCCTCATCATGTCCCCACAAGAAATTAGAGAAAATAGTAGTGATCTCCTTACACAAAGTTTCAGGAAATTGAAAACATGATAAAACATAAGAAGGAATAACAGATAAGACAGATTTAAGCATCACTTCTTTACCTGCATGGCTTAGGAGCATATTTTTTCAACCTTTGATTTTAGTCTTCACTCTATCTTTAATAAAGTTCAACATTTTCTTCTTCGATTTTCCAACTACCGCAGGTAAACTCAAATATAATCCTAAATCATTTCTTTGTAAATGTCCTAACTCCGCAATAATACCATCTTTCTCAAGATCCGAAGTATTTTTACTAATGAATATAGCAGATTATCAAAATTCACCTTTTGATCCGAACATTCTTTATAAGTTTTTAAAATTTTAGATATTTTAGCGGCATTCTGGACATTTACATTACAAAAAATAAATGAATCATTAGCGAAGAACAAATTGTTAATGATAGGTCCATCTCTCACTAAACTTAAACCTTGTATATCCCCAAGTATTTCCGCTTGATTTAAAATTCTTGAAAGACTCAACACATAGTAAGAACAAATAAGGGGATAGAGGATCCCCTTGCCTTAGTCCTCCAGTAGGTTTCACTTTCCCTGCTATATCCCCATTAATATTAAACTTATAAATCAAAGTAGTAATATATTTCATAATCCAAGTAACGAAACTCTCATGAAAGGCCATTTTAAGAAGTAATTTTTTAATATACAACCACTATACTCGATCATATGCTTTGACCATATCTAGTTTAAGAGCCATATACTTTTGCTTCCCTCTTATTTTATTTCTCAAAAGATGAATAAGTTCATGAGTTAGAACAACATTATCCACAATTTATCTTTTTCCAATAAAAGCAGATTAATTAGGAGAAATAATATTGGAAAGATATGTTTTGAGTCTCGCAATAATAATCTTAGAAATAATTGTATATATCGTAGAACATAAGCTTATAGGTCTAAACTGACTAATGTCACTAGGATTTTTCACTTTAGGTATCAAAATTATAAGAGTTTGATTTCAAGAAGATAATAAATAATCTAACTGAAAAAAGATTTTAATAGCTACACAAATATCACATGATAAAATATTCTAATATTTTTGAAAGAAAAAAAGAGTCATATCATACACACTTGGTGCTTTTAGGGGATGAATATCGAAAACAATTATTTTAATTTCATCATCTGTGACATCTCTAATAAGTCTATCATTAACAGAGTTATCAACTAAATGGGTAATTAAATTTAAAATGGGATCAAAGCTAGCAGGTCTAGAGGTAGTGAATAAAGTTTTGTAAAATCTCTCTACTTCCTTCACAATATCACTATGCTCGGAGATCCAATCACCATTGTCTAATTTAAGCCCTTTAATATAATTACACTTACGTCTCTGGATGGTTTTCATATAAAAGAAAGAAGTATTTTTGTCGCCTTCCTTAAGCCACAGAGCTCAAGATTTTTGCTTCCAATAAGTTTCTTCGTCCTGATACGCCTGCCCTAATTCTTTTCTAAGCAACTTCAACTTATTTAGATCAAAACTCCTAGAATCATTCTTAAGATCCACAACTCTATCCTCAATACCTTAAATATTTTTCGTAGAATTTTCCTTTCCTCCTCGAAGCCAAGCTAGTAATGATGCATGACACTTTTTAAATTTAAAGCTAACCTTGGACTGTTTAAACCCTCCCATATATCTATTTCAAGAACGCTCTATAGTCACCTTCACTTCTTACTTTTCGCTCCATCTTTTATCGAAATAAAACCTTTTCTTCTTTATTATAAGGCTAGATTCCGTATTTATTAGCAAAGCAGTATGGCCGGAAGCCTCCATTTCTAAGTGAAGAATATTCGCCTGATTAAATTTTAGTCTCCAATCTGGGGAACCCCTTGCTCTATCGAGCCTTTCTTGAATAATACCATCATTTTATCTAAAGCACCACCATGTCTAAGATTTTCCTTTAAAGCCTAAATCTACAGCTCCAGTATCCCATAAAAATTATCGAAAATCTCTAAAGGAATTAGTCTCTCTAATCCTACCCCCTGACTTCTCCGAATTATCAATTATATCATTAAAATCTCCCGCCATAACCCAAAGTGATCCCCAACTACTTGACTTAACATTAAGTTCTTGCACTTGGATTCTAGAGTAGCTTTGTCGGTACTTAAATATATAAATACACACCAATATTTACAATCAGAAATAACATCGTGTATATAAGCATCAATCTAAAACGAGGATGAGTAAGCTTGATATACTTGAACATCGTCATTCCAAAATAAGCATAATCCTCCCTGTAGAATTGTATAAATCTCCTATTAAAGAGTATTTCTCATTAATACAAATATATATAATGTGTACAATGTGGAATCATAATACAATAATGATTATATATTTATTATTAGTGAATATTAGATTTACCATACTTATACAACACTAATAATTATAAAATATATGGGGAATATTTTCTAATATTCACTAATACACCCTCTCAGTCGGAGAGGGAGGAGGCCGGATGCTGAGACTAGATATGAAGTTGAGGAATAGCTGTCTAGGAAGTCCTTTGATGAAGATATCCACATACTGATACGAAGAAGGCACATGCAACACCTTAACATGACCTATAACAACCTTCTCATGAACAAAATGTATATCCATCTCAATGTGCTTGGTTCGTTGATGATGAACCGGATTATAAGATAAATATATCACGGATATGTTATTACAATACACCAAAGAAGCCTTACGCAAGGGACACTGGATCACCATCAATAGCACTGAGCTTTGATTTAGAGTCAATCAGAGTGATGATGTAAGTACGGAGGGCTTTGAGTTGGTAAGTGATTCGGGTGTTGGTGATATTCGGGTTGACCCGAAAATAGGTGAGGAAAATGAGGTTCTCGGTTTATCGACAAGGTAGGTAGTGTGGTGGTTGAAGGCTATTTTGGGTGGCTTGGCTTAAAAGCGTGAGTTGGCATTTTGGGAGGTGATCCCGGGGATGTTGCGGGAGAGGGTGGTGGTGGTCGTTTGGTATTTTAGTGGAGCTAAGATTGTCGAAACAACCTGAGGTAGTGAGGGTCCGAGAAGAGGATTTAGTGGGACGTTAGGGGTGGTTGTTTGTACTTGCGGGTGTTTTTAGTTGATTACGTGTATTGAGCTTTGGTGGGGGTGTTTGTGAGATGATGTGGAGGGTGGTGATGTAAACAAACAAGTAATTGGAGCATGGATTGTATACGAATTGTTGGAAACAATCCGAGACACAAACCAAGTCACAATTCGGTCGATATGGGTCCTCGGATGGTAATACGAGGAGTTTATTTCCCGTGTGGGCTCCAAGAAGTTATGATTAATTTCACAAGGACTAGCTTGAGGTTTGCTGCCCGCAATGCTCAAGACTAACCTAGAAAGGGTGATCGAAACCTTCGACACAAGAGTGGTTCTCCTAGAAAACCAAGCGACCCTCCCAGAGGATCAACTAAGTATAACAATCCCGTATTAAAATGCTTAGCTAAATTGAGTTAACACTAAAGTTTTTCATTCAACAACAACTGATTAATACAATATCCTAAGGGCTCCTTTTATAGTTGAGTAAGGAACCTTCTAGAAAGAAAACATAAAGACATAAACCAAGACTTAGTTGACTAGGTGGGAAAGGGGGAGGGGAAAGGTCCTCGGCCGAGGGGAGCTCTACGTCCAAATACAATATTTTAGAACCTTTTTTATGGCTTCCATGCATGAATTAGTTAGCACTTAAATGAACTCCTTGGATAATATTGAGATTCATGGCCCTTGGACGATGGTGGATGGAGGAATTCGTCCAAACCCTCGGCTTCTCCAAATCGTGTCTTGGTATCCTTTCATTGAGGAAATCCATACACGGTTCATTCACTTTGAAGACCATACTTCTAGATGGAGCATTCACTTCTCTTTGTCGTGTGCATGTCACCATTGGATGAGGCTTCTCTCGGCCTAGTCACAGTCCCTCATTAAATGTGTCCTAAGGTGTAGCTACAAGTTATTACATGACTTGATGATGTCCTAAGTAAACTAGTAGCTAAGCTAAGAAGATAAAGATAACAATTTAAAGACAATAGCTACACAAGGCCTCGTCCAAGACCAACATGTAAGGCCGAATAAAGTACAATTCTCTTAGATGATCAAGTGTTATCACCTACGCCATTCCATACTCCATACATCTTCATGCTATAAGCCATGTGTTGATGGCTAACCTTGGGCAATTCCTGAGTCCTATTTCTTGTCTCGACTTAAGAGATTAGGTAAGGGGTTTGATTTACATCACATGATCTTGTAGTTCGCCATTTTAGCCCTGTACACAATCTCCTCTGCATACTTACACTGACACAGAAACATAATATTTGTAGATCCAATCACTAATATCCCCAAAAAGTAACTCAACTTCCCCAAGTCAGTCATAGCAAATTCGGTTAAGTAGTGCAATGATGTCATTTTTCAATACATCAGATGAAGCAGTAAGAACATTATCATCCACATATAACATCAAATAAGCAATGTTACTACCTCGATGAAAAATAAATAGAGAATTATCACACTTGCTGCATACAAACCCAATCTGCATAATGTAATTGGAAAAGCGTTCATACCATGATCTGGGGGCCTGTTTCAAACCATAAAGTGAAGTACGGAGACGACATACATACTGAGGGGCCTCCGAATGGACAAAGCCTTGTGGCTGATGTATGTAAACAATTTCTTTCAAGTCCCCATGTAAAATTATATTTTTCATATCAAGCTGATGAATCGACCAATGCTTACCCATAGCAATGCTCAGAACTGTGCGAATAATGGCCGGTTTAACAATCAGACTGAATGTCTCACCACAATCAATACCCTCATACTGATTAGTACTATTAGCCACAAGTCTCATTTTATATCGCTCTAAATCACCACTGTCTCTGAATTTGTGATGAAATAGCCACATGCATCAGATCACATTCACCCCATCCGGTCTAGGAACCAAATCCCAAGTGTGATATTTTGTTAAAGCATTAAATTCCTCACGCATGGTCGCATTCCAGTTTGGGTCAAGCTTGGCTATTTTTGGGTTTTTAGGAATTGTGGATATGGTTTGTGTGTATAGGTTAAATTCGACTTTGGGTGCGTGGAGGTAAGGACAGTTTGGGCATATTTGTAGGGTGTTAGATTTGGGTTAGCGTCTGGGTCAGTTTGGTTGAGGCAGTGATGATGGGTGGGTGTCGGGAGGTGTTAATAGAGTGTGCGTGATGGGTGTTGGGTTCTGGTGACCTAGATGGGTAGGTGGAATCGATGGGCTGTAATGGGGTGGGGTTCAATTGTGGTGACCGGATGGTGGGTGCTATCAGGTTTGGTATCTGTGTCGACTAGGTGGCAGGGGTTGAATGGATGGGGTGGTGGATGGTGGGGTGAATGTGTGATGACATGGATCGTAGGTTTGTGGAAGTACTTAGTGGATGGGGTTCCAGTGTATGGTGGGGTAAGGGTGATAATGACTGGTGGTTTGGGTGTGAGAGTGTCACCGGAGATGGATGGGTGTGAGGAAACGGGTCTGATTGGAACGATGGTGGTGCGGTGTTCGTTGGCTGGACGGTGTGAACAGTGGCACGATAGGAAGGTGACCAGGTAGCCGTGGCATGATGGGTTTAAGTGGCTGCTGGAAATGTGGCAGGGTGGTTGTCAGTGGCTCCCGAATAGTGGATGCAGCGGTGGACTGGAGTGATGTCGGTGGTGGGAGACTCGACGGGGCAGGGGTGGCGGCTGCGGAATTTGGCAGTGCCGGAGCAGTTGGTTTCGACCGTGACAGAACAGTGGTGTCACGGCGGAGTAGTGTGCTGTAGATGGGGAAGATTGTGGACTCGTCTAGAAACGTATAATCTGTGTTTCAAAATTTTTGGATATTTGTAAAAGGGAAGATTGCTTCATTAAATGTGACATGACGAGACATAATGATTTTGCGGGAAGACACATCATAGCACAGATAGCTTCTATGATTGGGCGAGAAACCTAAGAACACACAAGAAGTGGTGCGGGGTGCAAGTTTATGCGGGGTCGTGGAGGCAAGATTCGGGTAGCACATGCAACCAAAAATTCGTACGTGCTCATAAGTCGGGATCCTAAGGAATAAAATTTCAGTAGGTGTTCTATTTTGCAGAGTTTAGGTGGGAAAAATATTTAGAATGTATTCAGTCATTTTAACAGCATAGACCCAAAAGGAAAGGGTAAAGATACATGAAATAGGATCGTACGAACCATGTTATTGATAGTGCAAATGATTCGTTCGGCCATTCCATTTGGGAGGATGTGTGTGGACACGAGAATCGGAAAACCATGCTATTAGTAGAGCAAAATTTATGAAACGCAGAATTATTGAACTTACGACCGTTATCACATTGAAATGATTTTATGTCTTTTTCAAATTGCGTTTTGACATAGGCACGAAATTTAAGAAACTTGGCAAACACTTCAGATTTAAATTTAAGTTGATAAACCCAGATAAAGTGAGAATAGTCATTTAATAAGATGAGATAAAATTTATGACCCAGTGAACTAGTGATGTGAGATGTCCATTAATCTGCATGAACAATGTCAAAAGGAGAAAATGTAACACTTAAAGAAGTCTGAAAGGGAAGGCGAACATGTTTGCCTAAAGGGCAAGAAAAACAATGTTGGGCAAGTTTCTCATTATTACAACGAATTAAATTTTTGCTTCTTAGAAAATTAAAAACAGGAGCTCCTGGGTGTCCAAGTCTATTGTGTCAGGTTGACAGGGAGATTGTTGCTAAAGCGGTGAGGGGGAGTGACATGGGCAGTTAGAGATGTAGGAGGGTTGACACTGAAAGCAGACATGGATAGAAAAGGATAGAGGTCCACCTCACTATTGTATCTCGTAAGGAGTTTCCCGGTATGTAGGTTTGTTACAGAAAACACAAACGGGTCAAAATTAATTGATACAGAATTATCTGTCGCAAATTTTTTAATGGAGATCAGGTTCTTTATAATATTAGGGGCATATAGGACGTTATTGAAGGAAAAGTGGGGATGCAGTGGTGGGGTCAGTGTGTGGCCAAACTCTTGAATTTGAATACGATGACCATTTCCGACCATAATAGATTGTGGAGTATTTAAATTTCGCTGTTGAGGAAGATAACAAAAAAAATTGTTGGTGAGGTGAGACGTGGCGCCCGTATCCATATACCACGCATTATCAGGCTGCCGATGAGTCAATGTGCCGAAAGCATTGCCCAAATTAGATTTGGGAAGGCATGGAACAGACTGCTGGGTTCCAGGAAATCGGGCCTGATTGTTGTGGCCCGGTAGCTGTGCTTCCAGACTACTGGGTCGTTGCTGGGCTGCAGGAAATCGGGCATGATGGCTGTGGCCCATTTCCTGGTCTGGAGTGGACTGCTTGACTGCCCACAGATGCTGGACTGTGTCTGAAGGCTGTTGGGCTCTTGCTGGAAGCCTAGTTCCCAGCCTGACCCCCTCTGCCACCCCTGTGCCTATGGCTACTGCCACATCCGTGGTTGTTCTCTGCCATGATTGCTGCCGGAGGGTAGGTAAGCGAGAAAACAATTAGGGGGGGGGGGGTATGGTAGGGGTTCGATACGTATATAAGGAGAATATGGGGCAGTATCAGTCGTATACAGAGTGTATATAGGTGTGTATAGGTTGTATAAGAGGGGTATACGGCCTGTTGGAGAGATATGGAAGGAAATAGAGTTGTATATCAGTAGTACACAAGGATGTTTGTAGAATTGGAGGGTTGGACAGCTGTATATCGGGGATATACGGGTGGTTTGGCGCCAAAAAAAGATAGATATGGGTGGCCGAATTTAGGTTTTAGGCCGGGAAGGATTGTTGCTTTTGATACCATGTAGAATTGTATTAATTTTCAATTGGGGAGTCTTTCCTATTAATAGAAATCTATATAGTGTGTACAATGTGAAATTCTAATACAATAAGGATCCTATATTTACTACTAGTGAATATTAGATTTACCATACTTATACAACAGTAATGATTATAAAATATATGAGGATATTTTCTAATACTCCCGATAATCCCACCGGATCCACAGTAATAATATGCGTCATATTAAGTTGTCTCTAGTCTCTTAATAAAGTCTTTCCCGATTCTTAGTTTCACTTAAAAATATCATACTTAGGGAGTTGAGACGCAATGACTCATTCAAAAAGGGAGATGACAATCACTCTAGAACTGATATGAGTCAGGTGCTTGATATTTGTTCTCATCATGCCGGGTAATCTTTGGTTGACAATGAAGTGGTCGAATCACTCTGGGATGGGAACAACCTCTTGATTTCAGATGAAATCAGTTTGATGCATCATATATCTATATACCTTTCGTTTGATCTCGATGAGTCTGCTCCTCCATGCATTCCGTTTGAGAGCTTAAATGCACATTTGGATAAATCACGGTGCTTGCCTATTACACTATATTCTGGTACATTTATCCTTGTGGACATTTGTGAGATAACTAATGAGTTGTTAGCAAGTCCACTCAGTAATTTTAATTCCTTAGTGGTTTCATTTAGTTTCAATTGGCATACGGAAACACAGCTTGACACTACTACTGGGAAGAAGGAAAGTTTAAAAACTAGTGTTGTACCAACTGATTTTCTGCTAAGTCTAACTTCACATAAGGAGTCATGGCTAATTCTTTTTCCTAGCCGTGCCAATATTCTTCCGCATGATAAGAAAGTCATGATGGCTTGTAATGACCTGTTTGATCGTTATGTGCTTTTTGACTATTTTACCACTGTTGACCTAATTTCCGAGGTCATCGAGCTAGTTCTAGTGAGAATTTTGAAAATTTGAGCCTTTAAGTGAAAAATGTTTGACCCACTTTTGAGTAAACAGACCATTTTAGAATTTCTTTGATTCCATAAGGTCCGTAGGGTCAATTATGATTTGGTGGGGGTATTCAATTCGTTTCACGAGGCACTCGAGAGCATTTAGGGTCTTTGGTTGGATAGTTGGTTTATGTCATTTGGGGGTGACTTGGTTACTTGGACCTCCGTTTGAAGATCTGAGGCCATGGATTAGTTCGTAGCATGTTTTTATATGTGTGTACATATCTGGTTTGTGTTCGGGAGGCCTCGGGTTGATGTCAGGATTTCAGATAAAACTTGTGAAAAAACAAAATTTTCTAGTTTCTGATGTTCTCGCCCCGATGAGAATTTTCCCACCTATGCGAGTCCTCCTCAGTGAGGCCTGTCTCGCAGAAGCGAGGATCATATACTTAAGTGAAATCCACCCGAGCAGACGAATTCTCCGTAGGGGCGAGTGCGCGGGCACGAACCAGGTCCCGTGGGTGCGAAAATCGCTGGACCAGTGGCATTTATTATCCCATTTCCGAATCTTCATCTTATCTTTCCCAACCTCAAACTAGAGAGCTATTTGGGGCAATTTCAAGAGACATTGAAGCTATTACACCTTTGCGGTAAGTTTTCTTTCATTATTCTTTGCTTATTTACTTCCTAGGCTTGGAATCTATGGCGGAAAATGGATTAGTTTAATGGAAAAGATTAAGTCTTGTCTCTAAAATGAGTATTTAATTTCTAGACTCTCTAATCTTGTTTTATGGGTATAAGTTGTCTATATTGAGATGGTATTGCACGAATCTCATAAATTTCTAATAAGATCTCTAATCTAGCTTAAGTTGTGATTATGAATAAATTAGGGTTTGACCTCAAATTAGGGGTTTTGATTCTAATGATGGAATTGGTGATCTAAATAGCCTAATTAGCAATTGGGGAATACAATTTCGTGTCTATAAAGTCAATTTCTTATTTCCACCTTTGAAATTCTTGTTTTGACCTTGTGGGCACAATTTCACCTCTCTTAATAGTTGATTTTCGAGTAGTGCGACTTTATTAAGTGTAATATGGGTATGATTAGTTTCTGATTCTAACTTAGATTTCAATAATGGTTAGCCTTTGGATATTTGGAGACTCTTCGGAAAGGATTTTAATCATGTTTGACGATTTGTAGCACCTGTTCGGTCATCCAGGTAGGTTACGACTTACCTTCTGGTTAGACTTTGGTTAGCGAAGCATATGTAAAGTTTGTTACTGTCGTAGAAAGCATGTACGCCTTCGGGTATGAATTTGGGATGGATTACTTAGGTTTGGTATTGTTGACTGAATTGTGGGCTTGTTGACTCTTTGTGATTTATTGGCTTTCCGCCTAGTGTTTGATATTAGATTTGCACTTAATTTCCATATCATGATTGTGATGTAGTTGCCTCTCACTTATCTTGTTATTATCATGGATAGAAGAAAGGACTTTACATGATATTGATAATGTGATATGTGTCCATGTGCGACATGATTGTGATTTGATTATGATTTACACTTGAGATTGATACATGCATATCATTCATACATATTCTACATGGTTCATTGTAATGAAGTGTGATTCGATATTAATAATGATAAAAGGAAAGTGAATCATATGAGGCCTCCTATGTTGGTGTATGCTACGTGCATCTGTCGTATGGCCTCTCTTGCATGTATAGTTGGTGTTACCTATATGGTCTGAAGGAAAATTATTTCGGACATGGCATTGTACAGATTTGAGAATAAGTTTATATTGGTAGTTGATTTACGGATGCTGTTATGTTTATTCATCTCATGATTAATGTTGAATTTGACATTCATACATGCATTCATCCTCGTTTCCATGATACATTGATATTAAATGTGATTAGCGTGATGGTAACTTCGTAATACATTTATATTACATGTGATTGGCGTGATAGTGATAAGTGAGGATTGTTGCGCCGGTTTTTAACCCGCGGCTCGCGACGTAATGGCGTCGATTTCCTCTGGAATTGATAAAAATGCTTTGTTGAGGAGTCGCCACCTGATTTATTGTAAGGTGAATTAGGGCACCAGAATGTTAACTAAATGCTGCAAAATAACTCCGGTTTTATGGTCGCGAAACTAATGAGATTCTAGGTAAGGGTTCTTTATTATCCTAAAGGGAATGGGTTAAGCATCCTTTAAGATCCGCTAACTTGCGGTTATCCGGTTAAACTTAGGTTAATTATTATGCTAAGAAAAACACATATTTTTTACAAGTATAAAATTAAAATAATATTGTAAATAGTTAATAAAAGATGCATTTTGATAAAGTAATAATTTTTCCTTTTTGAGGAGTTTTACAAAAGTGATTGTGATTTTGGAAAATAGGATCCGAAAAGGATGCGTGGCATTGTTTATGAAAATACATATAAAATTGACCTTTTAGATAAAAGCATGTCTTGTAAGACATTGTTTATAAAATATATGCAAAGTATATTTTTCAGATAAAAAGTGTGCATTTGTGTGGTATTGATTACAAAATACATGCAAAGTTGATTTATAAAAAATATGCATTTGGATGACTTTGATTAAAATATATACAAGGTGATTTTTGGGTGAAACATGTATTCGTATTGCATTATTTATAAAAAAATACATGCAAAGTAATTTGTTGGATAAAAACACACATTTTGATTGCATTATTTACAGAATATATGCAAAGTGATTTTTTTTTGGATAAAACATGCATTTGTATGGCATTGTTTATAAATATATGTAAAGTGATTTTTGTAAGAAGAAAAACAACTTATTTGTAATGCAAGGAAAGTGATATTTTGGAAGTCATTTTAAATAACGAACCGGATAAAAATAAGACTCTATTTTGTATGGTTAATAGTGTGAGTAAAAGGTGACCAATAGTTTTGAAAATTCCGAACAGTTCAAAAATAAGCTAGCGTTTTGAAGGTATGAGTGACGAACCTAAAATAAATAAATTAACGTTTTGAAAATATGGGCGAAGGGCCTAAAATAGATAAACTAGCGATTTCCGATTTTAAATCTACTCTTTCTAGATTATTAATTTTAAGTCTACCTATTCTAAACATTTCAATAATTACACAAGTACAATAAATAATATTACAATACATAATAAAATAAAGCTGAATTAAAGAAAATAAAACAACAATAAAATAAATCATCTCCGAGGGGTATCTTTTCTTTTTTAACTTTCATAAGTGTTCCTTGCAAGCTGTCATGAATAAACGATTAGAAACAATTGAATATAAATATCTTCGGATCCGTATCCAAAACAGTAAGTGTTTTGATTACGGAGGGCTCACACTTAAATTTTGAAAAGATCATTCCAATCACGTCGTGAATGCGAGCATATGACTCGTTGGTCATTTTAGTTGCCTTTCCTACCGAACATGTTGGTCTCTCGGATGAATTTCTTTTTAAGTTTCATCCTTGCCCAGAAGTTTTATTTCCGTCTTTCCAACTGTGGGGGCCTAAAAAATCGACGGATATTTTTCATCGGCCAGTGTAGTATCATGTTCAAATCAGTAAATTGTACCCAAAACAGCAAATCGAAATCGGGAATCATTTTCCGAAGGGACACGTCCTCAAATTCAATTTCATCGGCCTAAGTGTAGTATTTTTTCAATATCAGTTAAGCAAAATAATACGAGGGGGTAAAACATTCAAAATTAACCCCCGTAAAGGCAAACATAATGCACCAAAATACAGCAAAGATACAACAGCCATACTGCCTTAAAAAGGCTGTCACAATATTCCGAAAACAAAACACGACCCGAATCAGAAAAGCCAACCCGATTCAGAAAACCCGACCCGAATCATTCTTTTGGATTTTCAGATAACCAACAACAAAATATCAAAGACAATTTTTGGAAATTTTACCCGACCCGAAAACAGTCAAGAACAACAAAAAAAAAATAGATTTTCGGATTGGGGTTTATGAAGCAAATACAAGTATTTTAACCCAAAATTTAAGAACAAAACTCATCCCTTTTCTTTCGGATTTTGAACTTGTTTTTTCGACCTTACTTTAATTTCTTTTAAAGCGATTTCAGACCCCAAACCTTTTATGTTTCGGATTTTTGGACCTCCAAAAAAAACTCCCCCCCAAATGAAGAACAAAGGGGTTTTATAGATAGGTTTCGGACCCCCTTCCCCGCCCCCCCCCCCCAAATCGAATTCGAAATTTTAAAAACAAAGGGGCAAAAGTTGGATTTGAAGGGTATGGGTGAAGGTGACCGGCGTGTTTTGGGGGTGGGTTGGTCGGCGACGTGATGGGTGTGGGGCCGATGGGGTGTGCGGTGACTTGGGGGGGGGGGGGTTGAGAGAGAAAGAGGTGTGGGTGATTAGGTTTTAGGGTTTGTGGAGGGTTTGGTTGAAAAATAAGGGGAAGGGGAGTTGGGCTGTTGCGAGTGGGCCGACGAGTTTGGGGATTGACCGGTTGGGCCCTATTTGTTTTTTGAAATTTGGTTTGTTTGAACTTTGAAGGTTAGGGATAAAAAATTGGTTTGGGTTAAAATAAACTAAACTAAAAAAAAAGTTTAAAATGCCTAGAATAAAAAATGTAAATAAATAAAAAATATAACGAAGTGATAATAATAAAAATCTAATGTTTATGAAGTGCTTAATGCTTGATTAAAAATAGAAATGTGATGCAATTTTGCGAAAATAAAATAACATGGAGTGTTAGGGTAAACTTATGATTATGATTTCAAAAGACAAATGATAGTAAAAATGTGAATAATAATAATAATAATAATAAATAATGATATATATAATAATAATAATAAAATGTGAATAATATATATATATATATATATATATATATATATATATATATAATTATTTTGAGGTGTCAAAAACATTTAAAATTGCAAATAAATCGAAAAAGACGGGACAAAATTGGGTGTCAACAATGATGATATATCCGTGATTCTCGTAACATATTTGATAGCATATCCATTTTTTAGTTGTGTGCGGATGGCTAGCGGTGTGGTGGGCGGTAGAGTCATCTCCAAGTTGTGTGTGTGGAGTGACTAGTACATGGACTTTGCGGGTCACCTATGGGTCATGACTGTCGGGATGCAGAGATATTCCACCCGGAGCATATGTGTATGATATGACACAGTTGGCCAGTGCATTGCATTACATTGCATCACACCTACATTCATATTACATCCAATCATAACTCTAATTTTGGTTATTGTATTCATTGCGTCGCATGATGAGTTCCAGTCTTGATTCATTTGTTATTGATTCATTTGAGATGATGTGTGCTTGTTAGTCTCTTACCTAGACACATGATGGATTCGAGGACTAGAGGTTACGCCTAGGCTCTGACTGTAGACTACTGAGATATAGCGTGAATCACATTACTGCAAGTCTTACGTTGGTGTGCTTAGTGATTACTTCATTCTCGTACTTTATGGATTCTGATGTGATACTTCTATACTTGAGTTGTTGTACTTGGACTGTGTGGTGTTTGTACTTGATTGCGAGCATGTCTATCCTTCATTTTCTCTCTTTATATATGTTAGCTAACTGTTGTCGGCCTATGATACCCACCAGTACACAGTGTTTGTACTGATACTACTTTTGTTACACCATTTTCGGGGTGTAGAGTTCTTGTAGGAACACGAGTGAGGTTCGATTAGCCTTCAAGGATCTCATGGAGTTCATCTAGACTTTCTATTTAATTCTCATTCTAAACAGAAGTTGTATTTAGGTTGTGGTTGTAACTTTTATTGCAGTTGTATACTTAGAGGCTTGTACTATTCAGACCAGAATCCTTGGGTAGTGTTGTATTTCGCATTATCATATGTCTATGTGTTTAGACGTCTATTACTCTTATTATTTATTATATTGTTGGATGGATATGTAAGGGACGAGTTTGCCTACCATATGGGAAAAGGGTAGGTGCCCGCGCGTTCCCTTAGTTGGAACGTGACAAGTAGGTATCAGAGCCCTAGGTTATACGGTCTAAGTACAAGAGCAATGTCTAGTAGAGTCCTACTTATGAGTGTTTTGCACGCCACACTTATAATTGGGAAGCTATATGACATTTAGGAAACTTCAAATTCTTTCATTCTTTCGTGCTACTTCATTCAAATTGGTATTTCGTTGATTCCAATTGGTATCTTAATCACCCACGGAAGGTGGGAACTCGTCCTTAAATTCTTATGTGGACGGTTTGTCTATGGCGTGTTGCGGTATGGTACAAGATGTGTTATCCTGATTTAGACGCATGACCAAGTTCAGTTTTAGTTTGTCTTAAGGATTCAATTATGAGAGCTTTCTTGAGAAATGGGAGAGATGGTACAGAGGGTCACATGACCTCTATATTTTCAGTTTTGGGTTGCTCGAAAATGGCAAAAGTGCATTCATGGCTTAATAACATTGATTTATTCGATGATATGATCAGTTTGAGGAAAGTTTCAACTTCGTCAAATCATTATGATGGTGTGCATGGCATGGGTGTACCAATATCAGGTCAACGATTCTTCATTGGCAGGGTATTAGATGTCGATATGCGGGGACAAGTATTAGTTCCGTAAGGATCATCGAACGTGACAAAAGTATAGTGACCGCGTGTAATAAAGAAGGGAACTTGAGAATAAGGACATGAAGGACGACTTCTGCGAAAAACGTGTAGTAAAGTAAGATTTCTTAGGGTATTTGGGTATGAGTACTTCTCATATTAATGGGACAAATGCGTAAGGAAGATGATTTGGATAGGTCAATCTTCGCTATTAGAAAGGGAAAAATTGGTATCTGACGTGCTCGTCAGGATAAGGTTGCAATTTATATGAGAGTGGATTTTTGCATTCGGTAGTGAGAAGTTAAGTTGGACTTCGACGTGACTATATGGTAGTAGTTTGTGGGTTCTTTCAGGAAATTGGTTATTGGTTCTATATCGGAAAGCAATGTTACTTGTGATGAGTGGAGACTTTAGATGTACGACAGCTGTTGTTCTGGTCCTTCAGTGAAGGGTATGTTCACCGGGTCTTCGTGTTTAGAGGAATGATAAGGATATCGTGGGATGAAGAGCTAGTTGATTTAAGAGTTATTTTTCGATAATACATAGTAGAATAGACGTAAGGGTTCAATGTTGAGTTGGTATGTTTGGTTATGTTGTGGGCCAATGGGAGCCGGTGGTTGACTAGTACGAATGACTCTAGTGGTGGACAAGTGCGAAATTTTAGTACTCAAGGAGCTATCGGGTGTTGTACCTGTTGTGTAAGTTTCAGGTAGTTCCTGCTACTACTGGTGAACTACTCAATTAAGTTGATCAGATGAGAAAAATAATCGCGTGAATGGTTAGAGGTGTTCGGGTTCAACAATTAGGACGTTCGAAGTAATAAATCAATGACGAGTTTGGAATTAGTTCGAGTTGTGGAGAACATTTCATAAATTGAGTTAAGGGAATTTAAGCTAGGATACCGTGGTGGAGATACATGAGGACATTAATAGGATTGTGTATATGATACGTTGGATTTAGAAAGTATTCAATTTTAGAGTGGAGTGGGTTCGAGAAATGGTTAGATGGTGATGATGATTGTGATTTGATTGGAATTGGAGAATTGAATATTTTTAAGAAAAGGTATAGTTGATCGAGAATCGGTAAAAATAAGGTACATCTTCGGGATTTGGTCATTATGGGTTATGGTGTTGTTGTCTTGCTTATTTCAAACGAGGTGTGATTGTTGAGTATGCTTAAAGAGGGGAGTCCACAAAGGTGGACTAAGTGATACGACTAAGTTCAGTGGGGTCTCATGATCAATGACTACTGAGAAGCAAATTTTAGATAACTGACACGTTAAGGCTTATGGAAATGGCTTGTGTGGTGCACTATTGGAAAGTTTCGTGAAACTCTTCAGTGGATGAGTTAGTGTGGTTTAAGGGAAAGGAATTGAGGAAATCCGTATTATGTGGATGCTAGAGTTATATTTTTGAGATGAGACCATATTCATAGTAGTGCATTATGTTGCAAGTAATATTGACTGGACAACTTTGGTAAGCACTTTTGGATATTAAAGACTTGGGAGTAGTTGCGTGAGATTTATAGTGGTAGTGGTAATATTTGATACCTTCGGAATTGTTATGGGCATATCGAGGTGTTACAATGGGAGATTCAATAGTTAAAGGGGTACTATATAACGCTACAGGTTTGTATCGAAACGTTTGGGGAGTCCTTTGGTACTAAGTTGACAACTTGGATAAAACTGAGCTTTTGGAATCGAGAGTGACTGACATGATTGATTACACATTAGGAAGATATTGGAATTGGCCACCACAGATGTGTGGTAGGACTGTGATTGGTTTTGGAAAGTTAGAGTCAGTTCGAGTGACTATTGGTAGTATTTAGGGGTTGCGCATTCATTCTGGGTCAGAATTGTTCGATTAGAGCTTGATGGACTATCTTTGTATTTATAGGAGGACTTATGGGTTCCCAGTAAATCACCTTAACGGATTCGATGAGTTTCAGTTCATATTTTAGGTATGACAGGTTTATCGAGCTTTATCAAGGTTTGCGAGTGGACTAATGATATTTTACTAAGAGCAGCTACTCGGACAGATGTAATGGGTTGCGTCGGTGCTTGGTAATGATTTAAGGAGGAACTATGGTTGTGAGAGGTCTTTAGAGTGATCAGATGGTGTCCTACGGACTTGGCTCGGTGGGGTATTCAGTGGTATGCTTCCTGTATTATTATTTGAACGTTTAAGAAGACTTGGAACTAGCAAAGTCAGTTTATGAGTAAGATAAGTTTGATGGAATTACTTAGAGTTGCACCGATAAAGCAAGAATTCTTTTCTGGCAAAAGTAATTCATGGTTCCGGGCTTGTGTTTATGTGTTTCTAAGAAATCGTGGTGCAAAGGACGGCTGTAGAAGGGTGAAAGAAATATTAGCAGAATCAGAATATTTTACAGTTTCAAATTGGGCTATGATTGCGTCTATACCTAAAGGTTTGTGTTGTTTTGAGGAATGTTTTTGGGACCTATCGATCGCATTCAGGGGAATGGTTATATCGAATCAACTAATTCCAGCAAAAATAGTTCTTATATTCGAGAATCGGCGGTGAGAGAAATTTGAATTTGGAAATATGGATATTGGGTCTCTAAACTAAGTTAGAGGAATTTTTTACCGTTAAGGTGAACGAGTAGTGATTTGACGTACTTCGTGCCATGGAGGCTTTCATACTGTTATATTAAGGACTCCCTGGTTACCTTTAGCTTTTGCACTCTCTTTCTTCGTTCGAGGACGAACGATTGTTTAATTGTTATCTAATGTAACGACCCAGTTGGTAGTTATGTGCGTTTGACTATTTTACCCCTATTTATCCAATACCCGAGGTCATCAGGCGAGTTCCAGTGAGACTTTTGAGAATTTGAGCCTTTAAGTGAAAAATGTTTAACCCAAAGTTGACTTTTGAGTAAACGGATCTTTTTTAGAATTTTTTTGATTCTGTGAGGTCCGTAGGGTCAATTATGACTTGGTGGGGGTATTCGGTTCGGTTCCGAGGCACTCGAGAGCATTTAGGATCTTTGGTTGGATAATTGGTTTAAGCCGTTTGGGCGTGACTTGGACACTTGGACCTCCGTTTGAAATTCTGAGGCCATGGATTAATTCATAGCATGTTTTTATGTATGTGTGCATATTTGGTTTGTGTCCGGGAGGCGTCGGGTTAATGTCGGGGTTTCGGATGAAACTTGTGAAAAAATAAAATTTTCTAGTTTCTCATGTTCTCGCCCAGCGAGACTTTTCCCGCCTCTGTGAGTCCACCCCATCGAGGCCTGGTTCGCAGAAGCGAGGATCGTAGACTTAAGTGGAATCCGCCCCAGCGGACGAATTCTCCGCAAGGGCGAGTACGCTGGCGTAGACCAGGTCCAGCGGGGGCAAAAATCACTAGACCAATGGCATTTATTATCCCATTTCTAAATCTTTATCTTATCTTTCCTAACCTCAAACTAGAGAGCTATTATGAGTGATTTTAAGAGACCTTGAAGCTATTACACCTTTGGGGTAAGTTTCCTTTCATCATTCTTTGCTTGTTTACTTCCTAGGCTTGAAATCTATGGTGGTAAATGGATTAGTTTAATGGGGAAGATGAAGTCTTGTTTCTAAAATGGGTATTTAATTTCTAGACTCTCTAATCTTTTTTATGGGTATAAGTTGTCTATATTGAGATGGTATTGCAGAATCTCATAAATTTCTAATAAGATCTCTAATCTAACTTGAGTTGTTATTATGAATAAATTAGGGTTTGACCTCAAATTAGGGGTTTTGATTCTAATGATGAAGTTGATGGTCTAAATAACCTAATTAGCAATTGGGGAATACAATTTCGTGTCTATAAAGTCAATTTCCTATTTCCACATTTAAAATTCCTGTTTTGGCCTCGTGGGCCCAATTTCACCTCTCTTATTAGTTGATTTTCGAGTAGTGTGACTTTATTAAGTGTAATATGGGTATGATTAGTTTCTAATTCTAACTTAGATTTCAATAATGGTCAGCCTTTGGATATTTGGAGACTCTTCGGGAATGATTTGAATCGTGTTTGACGGTTTGTGGCACCTGTTCGGCCATCCAGATAGGTTACAACTTACCTTCTGGTTAGACTTCGGTTGGCGAAGAATATGTAAAGTTTGTTACTGTCGGAGAGAGCATGGATGCCTTCATGTATGAATTTGGGATGGATTACTTAGGTTTGGTATTGTTGACTGAATTGTGGCTTGTTATCTCTTTGTGATTTATTGGCTTGTCACCTAGTATTTGATATTAGATTTGCACTTAATTGCCATATCGTAATTGTGATGTAGTTGCCTCTGACTTATCTTGTTATTATCATGGATAGAAGAAAGGACTTTACCTGATATTGATAGTGTGATATGTGTCCATGTGTGACACGATTGGATTTGATTATTATTTACACTTGAGATTGATACATGCATATCATTCATACATATTCTACATGATTCATTGTAATGAATTGTGATTCGATATTAATAATGATAAAAGGGAAGTGAATCATCTGAGGCCTCCTATGTTGGTGTATGCTACGTGCATCTATCGTATGACCTCTCTTGCATGTATGGTTGGTGTTACCTATATGGTCCAAAGGAAAATTATTCCGGACATGGTATTGTACAAATTTGGGGATAAGTTTATATTGGTAGTTGATTTACGGATGCTGTTATGTTTATTCATCTCATGATTAATGTTGAATTTGACATTCATACATGCATTCATCCTCATTTCCATGATACATTGACATTACATGTGATTGGCTTGATGGTAATTCCGTGATACATTGATATTATCTATGATTGGCATGATGGTGATAAGTGAGGATGATATATCCTTGATTCTTGTAATATATTTGATAGCATAGCCATCTCTGAGCTATGTGTGGGATGGCTAGAGATGTGGTGGGTGGTAGAGTCATCTCCAAGTTGTGTGTGCGGAGTGACTAGTACATGGATTTTTCGGGTTCCCAATGGGTCATGACTGTCGGGATGCAGAGATATTCCACCCGGAGCATATGTGTACGATATGAGACAATTGGCCAGTGCATTGCATCACACCTACATTCATATTACATCCACTCATAACTCTAATTCTGGTTGTTGTATTCATTGCGTTGCATGATGAGTTTAAGTCTTGATTCCATTGTTATTGATTCATTTGAGATGACGTGTGCTTGTTAGTCTCTTACCTAGACACATGATGGATTCGAGGACTAGAGGTTACGCCTAGGCTGTGACTGTAGACTACTGAGATCTAGCGTGAATCACATTACTACAAGTCTTACGTGGATGTGCTTAGTGATTACTTCATTCTCATACTTCATGGATTACGACATGATACTTTTATACTTGAGTTGTTGTTCTTGGACCATGTGATGTTTGTACTTGATTGCGAGCATGTCTATCCTTTATTTTCTTTCTTTATATATGTTAGCTAACTGTGGTCGGCCTATGATACCTACCAGTACATAGTGTTTGTACTAATACTACTCTTGCTACACCCTTTTCGGGGTGTAGAGTTGTTGCAGGAACATGAGTGAGGTTCGATTAGCCTTCAAGGATCTCATGGAGCTCATCTAGACTTTCTATTTAATTCTCATTCTAAACAGAAGTTGTATTTAGGTTGTGGTTGTAAATTTTATTCCAGTTGTATACTTAGAAGCTCTTGTACTATTCAGATCAGATTTCTTGGGTAGTTTTGTATTCCGCATTATCATAAATCTGTGTTTTTTTAGACTTTTATTGCTCTTATTATTTATTTATGTTGTTGGATGAATCTGTAAGGGACGAGTTTGCCTACCAGGTGAGAAAAGGGTAGGTGCCCATGCGTTCCCTGATTCGGGACGTGACGAGGCTAATGAGGAATCGGATATTCCTGATAAAATTTTATTGGTTGAGTCTGCACATCCAGCTTGGAATGAATAGTTCGCATTAATTATTAAGCAGCCCTCGCAACAGGACTTTCAATTTGTAGTTAATGACTCTACTCCTCTACCCACACGATTTCATAAGGACATGTATTATATGCACCTTATGATGGTACTTTGTGCTGGAAGAAAGATGTTTGGTGGAATAAATCGCCCGACGATATTCCTTAGAGAAAGATGTTGCTGATATTTCTAAAATTCCAAATGTAGTCCACAATTTTCATTTCATGGGTGTTATTCATAACGTTCTTAAACGAGAGAATTACCTGCTGACTAGCAACGATGCAGACACAATGCTGAAGGCAACTGATTTTGGACTTACAGCCTTCATTGAAGAAGGAGCACTTGACTTTCACATTGATCCATGGCCATCCATATCAGATAATTCAAATGACCTCGTTGGACAAATGCTACCACAGGACATGAAACAGAGAATGACTTCAACAATGATTATTGAACATCCATGGCTTCAATGGGGAGAGTCAGTGTAGTTTTGGCCATCATGCAACAGTTCAGGACAATAAAATTGATATGCATCAATGATGCTCACCGTATGGCTTCTGAAATTATCAATTTTCTAAATAGTGGTGATGTCATCCTTGTCAAACGCCGTAATCAAAGGCAATTGGGATTGACTTTGGCTCTTCTTAACTGTATGTCCCCTAAAGAACTATGCTATGCAATAGTGAGAGAGAATCAATCATCTATATTGAGTTTGCATTTTTTGAAAATGAGCATAATATACGCATCTATTCTTGATAGTGATTATATGTCAAATGTACACCGGATTGCTGATCTCCTTTTATCAGGATACTAGTCTATGGGTACGTGCATTGCACCGTATATTCTATGTCAATCGGTACAAACTTTTGAAAATAACTAAACACAAATTTTGAAGGAGAAAAATTACAAGTTAAACATGAGGTGTATTAGTGTTTTCCCAACTCTTCTTCACGTGCCATTCTAATTTAGTGTTACAAGCTAACAAATAGATCTAAACACGATATATATCTGTAATATATATAAGTGTATTATTCAACTAATAATATGACTGAGACACACAGTTAGCTTTGTTATTAAAAAAAAGTGAGCCTCTTCAGCAAGCAATTGGCATGACTATGTTATTTAATAATGTAAAATCACTCTAATTCAAAATGATTTGTTACCAATTTTATGATAAGTAATTCAAGTAATATAATACAACAATTGTAACACCAAATTAAGCCTAAATAGCAAATGACTAATCTAATTCTAAAAAGGGAAGCCCGGTGCAATAAGCTCCCGCTATGCGCGGGGTTCGGGGAAGGGTCGGACCACAAAGATCTATTGTATGCAGTCTTACCTTGTATTTCGGCAAGAGTCTGTTTCCACGGCTTGAACCCGTGACCTCCTGGTAACATGACAACAACTTTACCAGTTACTCCAAGGCTCCCTTCAGCAAATGATTGTTGATTACACTGGTGCAGGAAACGGAAATAAGTAACTGCTAAGTATTACAACACAATGAAATTACAAAAATCTGAAATTTCAATGAACTGGAACAAGAAACTGGAACATTTTTGATATGCTGAGTCGAGTGATGACACTCTGTCTTTAAGACAAGATTGCCCCGTATATATCATTTCTACGTTCTGGACAACAGCCTCCCAAGATAAAACAGCAACTCAACAAATTAGCAAAGGAAACTCAAGTGTTACTTTGAAGAATTTTGAGTAATGAAATGATGTTAGAAAGTTGTAGGAAGAATCTGATTTCGTTTGTATGTTCTGTGTGCTCTCAACAATTGGCAAAGGCTCCATTATACAGTTGTAGGAGAGGACTTACCATCTGCCCACATAATTATTGTTACTGGCCAAGTAATGACAATTATGGAGGTAATAATTCAGCTAAAATAAATGGTGAATTGATGTGCAATGGATTAGCTTTTAGGGAGAGTTATTCAGCCAAAATAAATGACTGAATTGAGTGCATATTAAGGCTGGTTAACGTTCCAAAAACCAATAGCCAGCAAAAGCACAAGTTCTCTACCCAATTTAACTTACCAGAAACTTCAGGGACCAAACTGTAAATATGAAGCAATTTGGGTCCAAAAAGATAATACCAAAAGAAGCCCACGACCCACGGCCTGTGATGGGCGGGCGGCGCGCGTGTGGACTTATCCTTGAACCGAAGCACATGTAGGTCCTCCCTCCTTTAAACAATGAGATACCCCTTAGGGTCCCAAACCCCAAGCCAACTTTGAGACTTATAAACTAAACAAATCTTTCTTCCCCATCGATGAGGGAGGATTGGTCTTTACCACCTTTTTCCATGCTTTAAACACCTCACTTCGTGGATCAATATCTCTTTCATTTCTCAACGAAATTTGACGATCCTTGGCCATACGGTCATCTACTTACTTAGTAGATTATGCACGTGTGAAGAACCGAAGTTTCCAACATGCGGAACACTAGTGTTTAAGTCATTAAAGATGGTTGGATGTAACTCCCGCCAAAGGCAATTTCCAACAATCCCCTCTTGAAAGAGATTTTGGCGCACTCACATGGTGCCTTTTCCCAGCAATATTTCAGCGGACCGATGTTGCATAAGGAGAGGTAGCTTCAGCTTTGAACCTTTCATAGTTAAATACCATCGGACTTACTTACTGCGCGGTGAACGTGATGTCTTGAACCGTCAGTGTTTAATGTAAGCCAACTCAATAGTACCAACACAACAAATTCCCTTACTCTGTTCTTCGTAATGTTTTGTCCGTTGTGGCCGTCGATAACTTCTTGGATTCTTAAGTGCATTTATTTGAGGATGTTTGTCCTCGCACTTAAATAGGTGGTCTCCTACAAGGTATCCTGCTATACCCCACTTCAAGAGTGTTAGGAACCATTAAAAGTTTCCCCAAACCTAACCTCAACTGTTGAAGATCATTAAAGGTTTTGAAAACTTAACATTTACCCACACTGCAGATAGCACTTAACGTCTATTGCGGGAATAACTTTGGATTTGGTGTTTCTTTACAGAAATCACTATCCGAAAGTGCTCATGCCTCCACTGAAGGGATCAACTGAACCTTTACAACTTAGTTTTCCCATTGAACCAAATTCTTGGGATCTCCAGTCAGTAAGGTTGGATTACCACCGTATTGGTCCTTATACTTTGGGTTTTAAGCCCATTCCCCTAGACACGCAGAATATCTGATCCTTGGGTAAGCCCTTTGTCAGCGGGTCTGCTATATTATCCTTTGACTTTATGTAATCAATGGATATTATATTCGTGGTGATCAGCTGCCTAACGGTCTTATGCCTCCATCGAATATGATGAGACTTGCCATTGTACATAGCATTCCGTGCCCTTCCTAGAGCTGACTGGCTGTCGTAGTGGATCATTACAGAAGGTACGGATTTGTTCCAACATGGAACATCCTCTAAGAAGTCATGAAGCCACTCAGCTTCTTCTCCTGCTTTGTCTAAAGCGATAAACTCCGATTTCATTGTGGATCGGGCGATGCAAGTTTGCTTAGAGGATTTCCAAGACACAGCCCCACCACCAATTGTAAATACATACCCACTAGTAGGCTTGGTGTTCTCTATATCAGATATCCAGTTTGCATCATTTTACCCCTCTAGTACAACTGGATATCTCGAATAATGTAACCCGAAAGTTAACGTGTGTTTCAGGTATTGTAATACCCGATTCAATGCTTTCCAGTGATCATCACTCGGATTACAGGTAAACCTAGCCAACTTATTGACTGTATAAGCAATATCAGGTCGGGTGCAGTTTGTTATGTACATCAAACTACCGATCACCTGTGCATATTGCTCCTGGCATACGGGTGCACCATGATTTTTATCAAGCTTTTGATTCTTATCCATTGGTGATTTTATCAGTGAACTGTCAGACATCTCGAACTTTCTCAAAACATCCTCGATGTAGTGAGACTGAGATAAGACCAGTCCGTCAGACGTCTTAGAGATCTTTATCCCTAAGATGACATCTGCGATACATATATCTTTCATGTCGAAGCATTGTTTCAACATGTTTTAGTCTCTAGGATTACCCTAGGACTGCTTCCTGTGATCAACATATTTTAGTCTCTAGGATTACCCTAGGACTGCTTCCTGTGATCAACATATTTTAGTCTCTAGGATTACCCTAGGACTGCTTCCTGTGATCAACATGTCATCTACATACATGCATATTATGACGAACGAGTCAGAGTCACCTTTCGTGTAGACACATTTGTCACACTCGTTAATGGAGAAACCCTTTGATAGTAAAGTACTATCAAACTTTTCGTGCCATTGCTTCGGGGCTTGTTTCAGCCCGTACAGAGATTTGATAAGCCGACATACTTTCTTCTCTTGCCCTTGAGTAACATACCCCTCGGGTTGGTCCATATAAATTTCTTCTTCCAAATCACCATTTAGAAAGGTTGTCTTGACATCCATTTGATGTATCTCAAGGTCACGCAAAGCTGTGATCCCAATGAATACCCTATGGATGTCATCCGAGATACCGGGGAGTACGTGTCAAAGTAGTCAAGACCTTCTTTCTGTTGATAACCCTTGACTACCAACCTGACCTTGTACTTATCTATAGACCCATCTGCTTTATATTTCTGTTTGAGTATCCATTTACAACCCAACGGTTTATTTCATGGAGGAAGATCAACCAACTCCCAGATATGGTTATGCAGAATGGAGCCTATTTCACTCTCAATAGCTTCTTTCCAGAGCGGTGCCTCTGGAGTTGACAATGCTTCCGCAACTGTCCTTGGTTCATCATCAACCATATAAGCTACAAAGTCAGGACCAAATGATTTATAATTCCTGGCCCTTTTACTTCGCCTTAGTTCCATCTCTAGAGTCTCCAAGTTTTGAGAATATGGAACACTAAATTCCGGATATTTAGTCACCTCGAGATTCGCTAGATCTGAACCATCTAGATCCAGGCCATCAACGACTCCCGGTTCTTGAGAGCTTTGTTCATAACTTCGTTTGTGAGAGGTTATGTCTTTTTCCTTTCTAGGAAAGGTACCTTCAAAGAATTGAGCATTCCTTGATTCCATGATTGTACCCCAGTGGATATCTGGAATATCTTACTTATACACTAAGAAGCGATAAACACTACTGTTATTTGCATATCCGATGAATATTCAATCTACAGTCTTAGGCCCAATCTTGACCTGCTTTGGCTTGGGTTCTTCAACCTTTGCCAGGCAACCCCATACCTTTAAATATTTATAGGTGGGTTTCTTTTCCTTCCATGATTTATATGGAGTTTTGTCCTTAACCTTATGTGAGACTCTGTTAAGAATCGTATTAGCGGAAAGGACGGCTTCTCCCCACATGCTTTGGGGAAGACCGGAATTGATGAGCAAGGCATTCATCATTTTTTCTTCAATGTGTGGTTCTTACGTTCCGCCACACCCTTTGATTGAGGTGAGTATGGAGCCATTGTTTGATGAACAATGCCTTCTTGGGCACAATATTCCTCAAATGACGCTACATATTCTCCCCCTTTATCGCTACGAATGGATTTAATTCGCATGCTTAGTTGGTTCTCAACTTCTGCTTTGTAACGTCGGAACGCTTCAAAGGCTTCATCCTTACTTTTCAACAAGTAAAGGTAACAATACCTTGTGCTATCATCAATGAATGTCACAAATACTTGTTCCCCTATCTAGTTTGTGCAAACTTCAAATCACATATATCTGTGTGAATAAGTTCTAGAGGAGCGGTATTCCTTTCGACAGATTGAAAAGGAAGCTTTGTGAGTTTTGCCTTTACGCACACCTCACACTTATGTTGAGGGTTTACGTCGATAGACGGCAACAACTCCAATTTTACCAACCTTTGGATGAACTTGTAGTTAACATATCCTAATCTATGATGCCATAAATTAGAAGACTCAAGCAAATAAGATAAAACTTCAACTTTATTACTTGGACGCATTACAGACATAGCGTTAACTTTGAAGAGGCCTTCACAGACGAAGCCTCTCCCCACAAAAGTGTCATTCTTAGTGAGTACAAATTTATTGGATTCAAACACTAGCCTAAAACCAGCATTAACCAATAAAGGTCCTGAAATTAAATTTCTCCTAATCTCAAGGACGTGCATCACTTCCTTCAGAGTGAGCTCCTTTCCGGAAGTCATCTTCAGGACCACCTTTCCTACCCCCAGCACGTCAGACGAAGCGTGTTGTCCATGAACAGCTTCTTGTCATTGACCGGTGTATACGTGGAGAAGGCATTTTTATTGGAACAGATGTGTCTGGTAGCACCTGTGTCCATCCACCACTGCATGGGATTCTCAACCAGGTTTGCTTCAAGCACCACTGTGGAGAACTCCTCAATTATGTCATCCAGGAGCGTGTCCTTGACGATGTTAGCATGCGCCTTGCCTTTAGCCTTGGCTTTCTGTTGTTGCTCAGTCTTGAGCTTGCGGCATTCCTTGATCTTATGACCAAGTTTCCCACAGTGGTGACAGTTACCTCTGAACATCTCCGTTGCGTGGGTCTTGCCATCTTTCTAGAACTTCCGCTTCTTTCTATGGTTCCTTTTGGCCTCAGCCAGATTTGCCTTTGCCTCAGCAGGTTGTTTACCCCTAGGCAAGGCCTTCTTATTATCTTTCTGAATTTGGAGTTTGATAATAAGTTCTTCAAAGTTCATCTCTTTTGTCTTGAGCTTTAAGTAGCTCATAAACTCATTCCACGAAGGAGGTAACTTTTCAATCAGCGATGCAACCAAAAACTGCTCATTTGATTTCATTCCTTCCAAATCCAGGTGATGTAGAATCATTTGGAATTCCTGGATTTGGGACATCACTGTCTTACTATCCACCATTTGAAATGTTAAAAATTTCCCAACGATGAATTTCTTAGTACCTGCATCTTGTGCATTGTACTTCTTTTGTAGTTTTTCCCACAGCTCTTTGGTAGTGCCAACGGTGCAATACACGTGTAGAGAGGGTCTGCCAAGCCGTTCAATATGTAATTCTTACACATTAAATCACTATGATTCCATGCATCAAGAACCATCTTCATGCCATTAATGACATGGATACCTAGGCCCCCTTCACCCGTTTCAGAAGGCAAATGGTCCATTTCATCTCCAGCTTGTGGAGGATCTTCTGTTAGGAAATGTGTCACTCCCATAACATTCAAGTAGAACAACATCTTCTGCTGCCATCTATTAATGTTTGAGCCCGTGAATTTTTCAGGGCGTTCATGGTGGAATGCGGAGGGTAGAGCCGAAAAGGCAGCGGATGTGCCTTGGGCACCAGTGGGGAAGGCAGACGAGTTGTTGCCTTGAACAGTAGCGGCAGCAGCAGGGTTGGCAGAATTGTTGCCTTGAGTGGCAGCAACAGCAGCAGCAGAATCATTCATGTTTCCAGCCATGTTTCGAAGCAGTTACAACAAACACAATCTTGTCTTAAACTTGTTGGTTACAATGGTGCAGGAAACGAAAATAAGTAACTGCTAAGTATTACAACACAATGAAATTACAACAATCTGAAATTTCAATGAACTGGAACAGTTTTGATATGCTGAGTCGAGTGATGGAACTCTGTCTTTAAGACAAGATTGCCCCGTATATATCCTTTCTACGTTCTGGACAATAGTCTTTCAAGATAAAATAGCAACTCAACAAATGAGCAAAGGAAACTCAAGTGTTACTTTGAAGATTTTTGAGTAATGAAATGATGCTAGAAAGTTATAGGAAGAATCTGATTTCGTTTGTATGTTATGTGTTCTCTCAACAATTGGCAAATGCTCCATTATATAGTTGTAGGAGAGGACTTACCAACTGCTCACATAATTGCTGTTACTGGCCAAGTAATGACAATTATGGAGGTAGTAATTCAAATAAATGGTGAATTGATGTGCAACGGATTAGCTTTTAGGGAGAGTTATTTAGTCAAAATAAATGACTGAATTGAGTGCATATTAAGGTTGGTTAACGTTCCAAAAACCAACAGCCAGCAAAAGCATAAGTTCTCTGCCCAATTTAACTTACCATAAACTTCAAGGACCAAACTGTAAATATGAAGCAATTTGGGTCCAAAAAGATAATACCAAAAGAAGCCCACGACCCACGGCCTGTGATGGGCGGGCGGCGCGCGTGTGGGCTTATCCTTGAACCGAAGCACATGTAGTAGGTCTTCCCTCCTTTAAACAATGGGATACCCCTTGGGGTCCCAAACCCTAAGCCAACTTTGAGACTTATAAACTAAACAAATCTTTCTTCCCCCACCGATGAGGGAGGATTGGTCTTTACTACCTTTTTCCATGCTTCAAACACCTCACTTCGTGGATCAATATCTCTTTCATTTCTCAACGAAATTTGACGATCCTTGGCCCTACTGCCATCTACTTACTTAGTAGATTATGCACGTGTGAAGAACCAAAGTTTTCAACATGCGGAACACTAGTGTTTAAGTCATTAAAGATGGTTGGACGCAACTCCCGCCAAAGGCAATTTCCAACAATGACTAATCTAATTTCATTCCAAATAATACAGCTTAACACCTTGAAAGGAAAAAAGAGCAACTAATTGCGTGAATAATGCCTCTTATGAATTTTATATTTTGTCTTACTTTCTTAAGTTTTTCCTTAATTATCAGCAGTCTATAATGAAAATGGGGATTCATCTGAAACTTTAACTGAAATTTGAAGCTAGTATTGAAATTAAAAATAAGGAAAAAGCCTGGGCAAGCGTACTTTCCTTTTATAATTTACCATCAAAGCATTAAGATCTTTTCTCCTATCTTTAAGCTTTTTAAAAAAAAATTAAGTACTTCCTGCAAACAGAATATTCGAATATCATATTGATATTATATTTAAAGATTATTGAAGGGACAAACATTTAATAAACAATAAAGAAAAATGTAGGAGAAGTTTAGCACCAATGAGAAAGACTTATTGATAACTTTGTAATTGTAGATGTGAGAATGTAAAAGAGTGCTCCATCTGAAATTCACTAAGTTGAGACCCTTGATCTTCATCAAGATTCAAGTTTACTTTGAGTTTTACATTTTAGTAATAATAGTCTGCATTTTGTAACAGTTGGATATAATTTGCATTTAGTAGACGAAATTAATTTGCATTGAATTAGTTTTAAATGAATTTAGGCTGCATTGAATTGTTAGATGCATCTCTTCAAATTCCCCAAAAACTTTACAGCAACGAAGAAAGATATAAATAACCAACTTAGGAAGAAATTTCCTACTTAATTCTCTTGACCTTTAATCTTCATCAGTTTCTTGACAAACTAATTAAAGATGTTAAATAAGAATGGAATGTTTTAATTGTAGAAGATTCGTATGAGAAAGAATTGGAGAAGCCAAAAGGTTGATCATAATTATGAGCTTCTTATTCACTCACCCATTATGTAATTTAAATGTTACTATTTAATTAGGATTTCATTCAATGCAGAAAATTCATTAATGGGTGTAATTGAGCCTTCATGTATTTGTAGTATTACTATTTAATATTTATTATATAAGAAGTTTTATGTTTTATTATATTTTATTTTAATTTACCGCAAGGGCAAAATAGTAATCCAACTTTATAAGATATGAGATTTCACTCTTAGTAAAATATGATATATGTAACAATGTTTTGTTTTGGGAAAATTATGATCCAAAGTTCTATTTGAAAGGTGCTATGATCTTATGTGGACAAAGAGATCTGTTACAACACCTCAAGATCATCCTACTTCTTAAAGCCATCACTACTCTTGATGTTAGTTTAGAGAGAATTGTCCAGAAAGCTCAAGTCAAAGGTGACCCTCTCTATGCAAGTACCTAGCTTGTTGCCTTATGTTGTATGGTGAAGTTGTACAAACGTTTCTAAATGCTACAGTGGCCACCATTTCACGTTACATTGACGAAGTTGCAATAATTAGTGGACACCGTGCAACTACCATTGTTCTTGGCCCGAACCTTGAGGACAAGGTTCTTTTTGAGGACGGGAGTATTGTTGTGAACGAAAGTGGCCCGATGGGCATGTTTGGAGGTATTGTTAAGAATGGGTGTGGACCAATATTCGCAAAGCAGCCCAACACTGAATTAAGCGGCCACGTTTGGGATCCGGGTTAATAAATAACTATTAGTGGGAGCAAAGTTATGCGTATTGTGAAGAAAAATGTCTAGTCTTCTCATCTTCTTTCTTAGAGTCTTAAGTCTTCTCATCTCCCTTCTAGTTTTCTTCTTCAATAGTTTATCTGTTGATTATTATTCTGCAATTTCTTTATTAGTTCCATCCTTCTATTGTAATTCTGAGTTTGGTGATTATAATATATCAGTGTTTCTATCGTGAAATTGGAGTTGTTACAACTCCTAAGACTTCCCACATGTAGGCAGCTCTCAGGATTGTCAAACATGTCAAGAAGAATCCTGGTTTGGTTATTTTGATGTCGGCTCCTACTTCTAATCAACTGAATGCTTATTGTGATGCAGATAGACTTTTTGTCTCAATACTAGAAGGTCTATATTACAAGTTATCTTGTCAAGTTTGGAGCCTCACTAATCTCCTGAAATCTAAGAAGCAAAGCAATATATCTATAAGTTCAATAGAGGCTGAATATAGGAGTTTAGCTTAGCTTTCACTATATATAACTGAACTTCTTAATCTGACTATCACAAGACTTGATATAACATTTTCAGTTCGATCTCTTAGGCAATTCATGATAGTACTCCTAAGACTTCCCACATGTAGGCAACTCTCAGGATTGTCAAACATGTCAAGAAAGATCTTGGTTTCGGAATTTTGATGTCGGCTGCGCTACTTCTAATCAACTGAATGCTTATTCTGATGCATATAGATTTTTTGTCCCAATACTAGAAGGTCTATATTACATGTTATCTTGTCAAGTTTGGAGCCTCACTAATCTCCCAAAATCTAAGAAGCAAAGCAGTATATCTATAAGTTCAGTAAAGGCTGAATATAGGAGTTTAACTTCCACTATATATAACTGAATTGATTTGGTTGCTTGGGTTGTTCAAAGAGTTGAATGTTCATTAACAATTGCTTGTAATTCCCTTACATTGTGATAGCAAATTCACAATCCAAATTGGTGCCAATTCAATATTTCATGGAAGGATCAAATATATAAAAATTGACTGTCATTTTATTTGAGTGAAGGTTCATCAAGGTTTGGTCCCTATACTAGTCTATCTTGACACTTCTAAGGGGCAAACTGATATCTTGACAAAAGGCCTCAACAAACATTAGCATTTTTATCTTGTTATCAAACCAGGATGAAGAACATCTTTATATCCTCTAGCTTGAGAGGGAAGTAAAAGTATAGACCGCCACGTGTGCTGTCACTTAACTGAAAGTTGTTAGCTTGACTGTTATCTTAAGCAATGTAATTAGTAGTCGTTAGAGTAGATTAGTCAGTTAGATAATCTTCTCTCTTTGTATGTAAGTTGATGTATAACTCATTATAATGACTAAGCTTAATTTTACAGTTCCAGCTATTCATTCTTTATTTCATCTCTTTCTTCTTCTGGATGCAATGAAACAACAATCAATTTGATCCAAATTGGTAGCAAATCCTACCGTGTTCAGGAGAAATTAACACCTTCCCTGTGAAGTTAAAGCACTTTCACATAAGGGGGGTTGGTATATATCTCAGTTTATTTACACATTGTTCGTTCTTAATTAAATTATTAGCTTAGATACAAATCGCAGTAGATGAGAGAGTGATCAGAACTAACTTAATTAAAGCTAAGAATCTCAGTTACCTGCAAAACATTAGAATCGGGAGGCACGATTTGTCCATCCATTATCAATTGATATTAATTTATCGGATTACTGAATTTCTTAATTGTAACTAGAGTTAACCATGTGCTAGCATGTTGTTTATTCTTGGGTGCTGTTATATAAACGAATCAACAGTGTGAATAGCACCACAAGGCCATAATAAAAGAGATGGGCAAATAAAGGCGTTCTGGAAAGACAATTAATTAAATCTCCCCACAATGAACATATCATGGCGGAGAGAATAATTCTCCCTCTATCCACTTTTAATTGTCCATTATAAATGTACTAAGCTCCCGCTATGCGCGGGTCCGGAGAAGGACCGAGGAAATAATAAATAATAATTTAAATAATTAATGAATTGTGTATACCTCTTCAATCTTCATCTCATTCAAAGGTCGGTGACTCTAATATTAAGCTTAACCATGGTATAAAAGAATGTCAAGTTGTCAAATTTAGAAATTTTCATGCTAATAAAAGAAGAAGAAATCCCTAGTTATAAGAAATAATTAAGTTTATTCCACTATTCTAAATCTGATATCCATATATAGGTCATATTCGACCCGTTAATTAACCTCAATTAGTCAACAAGTTGAGGAATCAGAGTCTGCAGAAAATTATGAACAAGATGTTCATTAGTTGTTTGTGTAGGGTGAACAGCATCCCAGAAAATATATCTGGAGGGATTCATACATGTTGGATCAAACCCATTGCACAAAGGACCCATCTCTATTGAACCAGTTCCACAGCATCCTTCATGGATCCTATCATACCCTAATTTCGAAGAAAGAGCGAGAAATATAAAACAAATTTAATTATTCTAGCTACTTGTCCAAAAGGATAATCCAAGCAAAAACTTTTTAATTTGTTTGTACGGCGGAAGTTTTCTTTAGAAAAATATTTTCTGTATTTTCCATGAAAAAGTCAACTTTTTGTGGAGTATTTAGTTACTCTCTAGAAAATATTATCCAAAGAACACATTTTCCACCAAAACAAGACATTAAATGATTTCTCTAGCTTGTGGTGGAATATATTTTATTTACCACTATATATCTTAACCTTTAACTTCATATTACAAGATGCAATTAGCACTTAAATATTCCATTAATCTTTAATAGTCAAAGATTTCACTAAAACATTCTCTGATTTGCTAATAATATATAGTACTAGTAGTAATTTTTTGATATATACTTCCTATCCGTATCAATTTATTTGATATTTTTTGCTTTTCAAAAATTAATTTAACTAATTTTGAAACTAAACTAGATTAGATTAACTCAATATTTAAAATTGAAATTTATATATTTGAACTATATGAAAAGTATTATAAATTGCAAATTTTCTCATATTAATTTGCTGAAAAAATACATCTTAAAATATTGATCAAAATTTATGCAATTTGAATTTCGGGAAACGGAAAGTATCACGTAAATTAGTTTTTTTGCTTCTTTTTTTTCCACTTACCAACCAAATATCTAATTTCTATGAAAAACAATTTCCAATGCCTTAATGACTTCTGGCATGCAAAAACAATTTTTAATATATTTAAGCTTACTTTTAGTTCTTTTTCTGGATGAAGTTAATTTTAAGCTTACCGTAGGCTGATGGATTGTTTATCAAGTCCAAAAGGGGATTATAGACATCCATATAGACAAGTGTGGAGCCAGAGAGTGTATCTTGCAACCTGGAAATAAGTGCTTGAAGCTTATTATTATAAGCCTGTGAGTCCAAGTTCTGCTTTTTTACGCAGACACGCTGTAACATATGAAAGCTTGGTAGCAAACTATTAATGGTCATTTGCACAGGCAAGCAGCCCACCGGTGGAAGACCTGTCACAGCTATTCTTCTTGCTCCCATTTTATACAAATCCTGTCGTTCATATCAATATATAATACCCACGTTAGACATCTCTGACTTACTAGAAGCAGTAACTTTTTGTTGTGCTAAGAGAATTCAACATAAATTATATTCGTCTTAATATGTGCTGACACTTTTTGTTTTCG
The DNA here is from genome assembly GCA_029783415.1 of Anisodus acutangulus. Lineage (NCBI taxonomy): Eukaryota > Viridiplantae > Streptophyta > Magnoliopsida > Solanales > Solanaceae > Anisodus > Anisodus acutangulus. Next base: position 34,027,473 of record CM056511.1, on the reverse strand, counting down.
GGATTAAAAACTATATGAACTTTAATTAATATTTTAAAATATATTTTTTCATCATAGTAATTAGGTAAGAACAATTGGAACTTATTGTTATAAATTCATTGTATTCATTAATTGAAGTGAATGTCATTTAGATATACATGTATGTTATTAATAGTTGTCTAACTTATTTTACTAATACTCTCATAAAGAGATGTAACATTCGATGTCATACCCAATAAAAAAGATGTTCCTCATCCTTTTATGAACATAGAAGAAATAAATAATAAAAGTGTTCTCTCCCATATCTTTTGTCTAATAGTATATCTTATTTTACATTATTTCATTTGCTTTCAATTTACAACACGTTATCCGCATGAATTGCTCATTCTTCATTAAAAACTGGTGGTAGGTACTTTTGATGCTCAGGTAACTCTACACTAATCTTTCTTCTCATATAATGGTAAGAATATTATATGCATATTGACTAATCCACTTATTGACTCATTGATAATGAAAGTTGTTTCAGTATTTTACATATACAACCAAGTTGTTGAAGTTAATATTACTGTTGTGTTCATAAACTTAATTTTTGGACAACGTAAACTTCAATACTATTCTATATAATATTAAATATTTTCCTCACGAGATTGTAGTTAGAATATAAAAGGATTATAATCCACAATCTTATGAGGAAAATATTTAATATAATATAGAATAGTATTGAATTTTATGTTGTCCAAAAAATTAAGTTTATGAACATAAGTGTAATACTACATCAGGGGAGAAAAATACGTGATGTACTCTTTTTCCTTTAACAAAGATTTTGTCCCAATTGTTTTTTCTGGTAAAGTTTTAATGAGGCGACATTTAATGCGTATTACAAGATGTGTGTACTCTTTTTCCTTCACTAATCATTTTTCCCACTGAATTCTTCCTAGTAAGGTTTTAACGAGTCACATTATCTATGGACATCCAAGGGGGAATATTATAAATTCATTGTATTCATTAATTGAAATGGACGGCATTTAGATATACATGTGTGTTATTAATAGTTATCTAACTTATCTTATTAATACTCTCATAAAGAGATATAACATTCGATGATTTCATACCCTATAAAAGAGATGTTACTCATCCTTTCATGAACATAGAACAAATAAATAATAAAAGTGTTCTCTCCCAAGGTTAGGGGTAAATGTTAGATTTTCTAATATTAGGGAAGAGATAATAAGCGCCTGGAAAATAAGTTGCAAATGCTCCAATTAGAATTAATGTCCTTGAAAGACAGAGTCTATGATGATAGACCAATCGGTTTCAAAGGTAAAACTCCTTGAAGAATGAAAGGAGCAAAGGCAAACTCCTGTCGTTATTGTATAGAAATGGATTCTCTTGTGGTGGATGCAATGAGGTTTCTGATTAGTTTGGCAATACATGAAAAATATGATATGCGTATAATGAATTGTTGTCTTTATGGCTATATCGACCACGAAAGAAATCTTTGAGGAATTTAAATTGTTCTGAAGCATATGAAAGTTTTCAAAAATAAAGCTTCATCAAATCTTTATATAGGTTAAAGCTATTTCATTGAGTACCCCAATGATTGTGATATCGTTAGATATAAATTAAAGTTCATTCCGACATCAAGAAATGATAAAGAGTTCATTGTTGATGAAACTCCATATCTCAACGCAATTGAGCACTAATGTATCTTGCCAATAATATCCGACCCGATATATATTTTGCGGTGGATTTATTGGCAAGATTCATCTCCTTCTAAATAAGAAGACATTATAATGGTGTTAAGCATATATTCAGATATCTTTAGGGAATAATTAATATGAGATTATTTTAATGAATCCAAGTCAGAGACGATCAACTATGCAGATGCGGGATATTTCTCTGATCCACATAAAGTCTGGTCTCAAACATGCTATGTATTTACTTGGGGTGATACAACTATACCATGGCGTTCATAAAAAAAACTCTAGCTACAACATAATTAAATCATGCTGAGATAGTAACCATTTATGAAGCAAGCCGAGAGTGTGTATAGTTGAGATCAGTGACTCAACATATTCAGGAAATATACGATTTTCTTTTGATAATTATTCCAACTACACTGTATGAAGATAATGTTGCATGCATTGTTTAATTGAAGGAAAGATACATCAAAGGAGACAGAACAAAACACATTTCACCAAAATTCTTTTTCACACATGATCTTCAGCAGAATGGTGAGATAGATGTTCAACAGATTCATTCGAGTGATAATCTTGCAGATATGTTCACTAAGGAATTACCAACATCAACCTTTGAGAAGGTGATATACAAGATTAGAATGCGTCGTCTTCGAGATATCAAGTGAAGTTCCCATCATGGGGAGCAAAATCCGCATTGTACTATTTTTTCCTTAATCAAGATTTTGTCCCAATTGGATTTTCCTGGTAAGATTTTTAATGAGGCGACACTCAATGCGTATTACATGATGTGTGTACTCTTTTTCTTCACTAAGAATTTTTCCCACTGAATTTTTTCTAATAAGGTTTTAACGAGACACATTATTTATGGACATCAATGAGGAGTGTTATAGATTCATTATATTCATTAATTGAAGTGGATGTCATATAGATATACATGTATGTTAGTAATAGTTATCTAATTTATCTTATTAATACTCTCATAAATAGGTGTAACATTCGCTGGTTTCAAACCCTATAAAAGAGATGTTTCTTATCCTTTTATGAACACAAAAGAAATAAATAATAAAAGTGTTCTCTCCCGTATCTCTTGTCTAATATATATTATTTTATATTATTTCATTTGCTTTCAATTTACAACACTTATAATATATTTTTTGAAGTTTTTAAATATTTAAGTTGTAATTTTAAATTATTAAATTGCTCTAATTCAATTTAACTTTCAAAGATTAGTCAAATTGATTCTAAAAAATGAAAATACAACATAAATTTTGACTATATGTAATTCTTCAACGAACTTGCACCCCCTAACTACACTGGTGATAAGAGATACGGGTCTAAAACAAGTTATAAACTCGTTATTTTCGACTTAAACTATGTATAGACATGCAAACAATATTTAATACGTATAATAATATCATAATTCTTTCTAAATCCACTAAGTTGATATCTTAATGACGTGCAAGATTGAAATATATAATGGGTTGAGTTAGAATGAGAATGGTAATGATAAAATACCGTGTCTATTCCTATGATATACATGATTTTGACTAGTCTTGTCGATGAAGACAAATAGATTTAGAAAGTGTTCAGCGAGTGAGAGGGAGGATTTCCTTCAGCTCGAATGAAGTGAGAGGGAAAAGGAAGCTCGGGAGAGGGTGGATGTAATTCAGCTCGAACGAAGTGAGAGGGAAAAGGATGAGAGGGTTTGCTACAGTGATTCGGGCGGTTGGTGGCCCCTTCGAGAGTTGCGGGTCCTTGCCGCTGCATGAGTGTTAGCTCACGCTCAAAACTCCTCCACTACCATAAATAGAAGTATTAAATTATATTGTGTAATTACCATAATTGTAGAATTTTTGTACAAGTAGAACTAGGATATTAGAAGTTTAGTAGGAATAGGATTTTTCATATTTGGAGATTGTAACTTGTATATATACCTATTCATTCAATAAGAATAATCAAGGGATTAATTCTTTCATGGTATCAGAAGTCTAGGTCTAAACTACCTCCCTTCCTAATTTTCTTCCGCTACTCTCTACTCAAATTCCGAGAACCCTTCTCGATTTTCGGCCGACTTCTTCCTCCCCCCTTCCCAAATTTTCTTCCAAATCCCTAATTCTCCTCTTGTTCTTTCATTATGTCTACGTCAAAGAACCTATTTCATCCAGTCCTTACAGTTTCCAACATCAAGAACCAAATCTCTATTATTCTTGAGATGGTAAATGTCAAATACACGACGTGGGCGGAATTATTCAAAATTCACACACGCTCGCATCAAGTCCTCCATCACATAATTCCCTCGACACCTGGCACAGAGGAGGTGCTGAACCCCGAGAAAAATCTCACATTGTGGATGACAATTGATGCTACCGTTCTCTAGTGGATTTATTCCACTATTTCTACCGACCTCCTACAAACGATTATTGAGCCCGACACTACGACAATGGTGACTTGAAATAGGGTGCGTGATTTATTCCAAGATAACAAGAATTCCCATGCTGTCACCCTCGAGCAGGAATTTTCATATGTCCGCATGGTAGATTTTCCTAACGTTTCGGCCTATTGTAAAAGGCTGAAGGAATTGGCAGACCAACTCCGCAATATTGGTGCGCCAGTTACCAATGATTGTCTTGTTCTCCAAATGGTTGCAGGCTTGTCTGAGGCCTATAACGGCATTGGCACACTACTTCGTCAAAGTAACCCTCTACTACCCTTTTATCAGGCCCGTTCCATGCTCACCTTAGAAGAGGCTGGCTTAGCTAAAAAGAAAGCTACATGTGCCAATTTCGTCGCCATGATGACAATGTCAGATGACCCTTTCTCATTCTCTAAGAATTCTGGCCAACACCGCTACAACGGTGGGGGGAAAAATGGGTCAAAATCGTAAAAATAATGGCAAAAACCCAGGTGGCAATCACGGTGGTAACGTAGGTGGCCAAAACAATGGTGGCAGCGGCAATGGGCCTCAGGGTAGTGGGCCGCAGGCCAACTGGGACGTGGGCCCCCTGGACGTGGAACTGGGCTAGTTTTTATTGGCCCAACAATCCCTATTTTCCTCCCAACCCTTACCCGTAATCGAGCCCGGCTTCAAAGAACAGCCTGGCCCAGCTTTATCGAGTCCGAATCTTTGGAAGCATATTCGATTACGGGTCGGCGGCCGCAGCGAGTTTGCTTGGGCCTCGACCTCCGCAGGCATTCTAGGCAGTGGGCCCTACACCAACTCCTACCTATATTGAGGCCACAATGCACACGCTTGGATTAAATCCTCCAGACGTGAATTGGTATATGAACACCGGAGCCACTTCTCACATGATGTCTGATCAAGGTACTCTCTTGTCTTATGTCAATTTGAGCAAAAATCATTGTATTATTGTTGGTAATGACAATTCAATTCCAATTCACAGTTATGGACATACAACTTTATCTTCCCCACATCCACTTCTAGTTTTTAAAAATACCCTTCAAGCCCCTAACTTGATTAAAAATTTGGTGTTTGTCCAAAAATTCACCACTGATAATTGTGTTTCTGTTAATTTTTATCCCTTTGGATTTTCTGTGAAGGATTTCAAAATGGGAATACCTATAATAGGATGCAAAAGTAGGGGAGAGCTTTATCCTATCACAAATACCACCACTTCCGCGAGTCAAGCCATGTCATCTACTTTTTCTGCCCTTGCTCCTTCCTTGTGGCATGCACGTTTGGGTCATCCAGAATCGTCTATTATTTCATCTTTGCATAAAAATAATTTTACTTCTTGTGAGGGTACGCGTCATACTCCACTTTGTCCTTTTTGTCCATTATGGAAACATGTTAGATTACCATTTGTAGCCTCTACTTCTAGTACTTTGATGCCGTTTGATATTATTCATAGTGATTTATGGACATCCCACGTGTTAAGTTCTGTGTGCCATCGTTATTATATCCTATTTTTGGATGATTATTCTAATTTTCTGTGGACCTTTCCTTTATCGAAAAAGTCTTATTTTTTCCACATTCTTAAAATTTAGAGCATTCATCCGTACCCAATTCGAACGAAAAATTAAAAGTATTCAATGTGACAATGGCAAGGAATATGATACTGGGTTGTTTGGGAAATTTTGTGATGCTAATGACATAGTTTTTCATTTTTCTTGTCCTCATACGTCCTCACAAAATGGGAAAGTAGAACGAAAAATTCGTAACATCAATAATATTGTCCGAACTTTATTATTCCATGCTTATGTACCCCCTTCTTTTTGGCATCATGCACTACAAATGACTACTTACCTCCTTAACGTACTTCCTACCAACGGATTAGCATCTAAATCTCCCCTTAAAGTTCTCTATAATAAGGATCATTCGTATTCTCATCTTAGGGTCTTTGGGTGTTTATGCTATCCACTTTTTCCATCAACTACAATTAACAAACTTCACGTCCGTTCTACCACTTGTGTATTTTTGGGTTTTCCATCTAATCATTGTGGTTACAAATATTTTGATTTATCATCTAATAAAATCATAATTAGTCACCATGTTATTTTTTATGAAATCCAATTTTCTTTTGCTAAAATGAGTAGTCCCGTGCCGAATTCGTATAATTTTTTATATGACGAGGTCTCGCCATATATTATCCACCATTTTTCCGACTTGTCCCGTGACCAAAATACGCCAGTAGGCCCACAGTCTACCGCAACCACTGTTTTGCCCAGTGGGCCGATGACACGGTCCAATACTGCTCTCGGTATTGTTCCACTGTTTCAGCCCAATCCTGAGCATGTTACTGTTTCTATTCCAACTGTTGGGCCAGTAGGCCCACTGCCTGCTGGCCAGTCCGTTCCCATTCCACATATTGCCCAAAATCCATCCAATTCCTCCTCTAGTCAAGGGCCCGTTATCAAAGGGATATTTTTAAACCAAAATGACATTTTAATCTCAATTTTAATGCCCTTAAATCCGCCCTCCCGCGTAACCCTGTGTCTGCATTAAATGACATGAATTGGAAATTGGCTATGACTGACGAATATAATGCTTTTATTGAAAATAAGATGTGGGAGTTGGTGCCCCGTCCTTCTGGTGTTAATATTATTCGGTCTATGTAGATTTTTGCTCATAAAGAAAATTCTTACGGTTCTTTTTAGAGGCATAAGACTCATCTTGTAGGTGATGGTAAAACTCAACATGTTGGCGTGAATTGTGGTGAAAAGTTTAGTCTGGTGGTCAAACCAGCTACTATTCGTACTGTTCTCAGTTTGGCTCTCTCAAAAGCATGGCTCATTCATCAGTTAGATGTGGAAAATGCATTTTTACACGGTGATCTTAAGGAGACAGTTTATATGCATCAGCCCTTGGGTTTTCGAGATCTCAATCATCCTCATCATGTCTGTTTTCTGAAGAAGTCCTTCTATGGACTTAAGCAGGCCCCACAGACTTGGTATAAAAGGTTTGCAGATTATGTATCTTCTATTGTTTTTTCTCACAGTCGGTCTGATCATTCTCTCTTTATATATCATAGTACTTCTCTAGCATACATTTTGTTGTATGTCGATGATATTAAATTGACTGCTTCGTCTGATAATCTGCGCAAGTCTATCATGACACTTCTCAGTTCTGAATTTTCTATGAAAGACTTGTGGCCCTTGAGTTATTTCTTGGGGATTGTTGTCACTCGTCATTCAGGTGGTCTATTTTTATCACAAAGGAAGTATGCCGCTGAGATCAATGAAAAAGTTGGTATGTCATCGTGTAAATCTACTTCTACTCCAGTTGATACTAACCCGAAGCTGAGTGCTATATCTGGCACTAAGTTCGAGGATCCCACCCACTATCACAGCCTTGCAGGGGCACTTCAGTATTTTAACTTCACAAGACCAGATATTACTTATGCAGTTCAACAAGTGTGTTTGTTTATGCATGATCCACGGATTGAGCATATGAATGCGCTCAAACACATTATACGATACATCCAGGGCACACTTGATTATGGCTTGCATTTGTATCCTACGTCTGTTTTTACACTTGTGTCTTATACATATGTTGATTGGGGTGGCTGTCCTGATACCAGAATCTCGACTTCTGGTTATTGTATGTTTCTTGGGGATAACTTGGTCTCCTGGTTTGCAAAACGACAAGCTACATTATCAAGATCCAGTACAGAGGCCGAGTATCGAGGCGTGTCGAATGTGGTGTAGAATCATGTTGGTTGCGTAATCTTTTGTTAGAACTACACTTTTCTATTCAGAAAGCTACATTGGTCTACTGTGATAATGTTAGTGCAGTTTATTTTTCTGGCAATCCGGTCCAACATCAACGCACTAAACATATCGAAATGGATATTCACTTTGTTCGCGAAAAGGTAGCTCGTGGACAAGTACGTGTCTTATATGTGCCCTTGCGATACCAAAGTGCTGACATCTTTACGAAGGGCATTTCCTCGATTTTATTTGAAGATTTTAGGGACAGACTAATCGTACGACAACCGCCCGCTATGACTGCGGGGGTGTGATAGAATACTGTGTATATCCCTATGATATACACGGTTTTTACTAGTCTTGTACCATAGATAGAAGTATTAAATTATGTTGTATAATTACAATAATTGTAGAATTCTTGTACAAGTAGAACTAGGATATTAGAAGTTTAGTAGGAATAGAATTTTTCATATTTAAATATTGTAACTTGTATATATACTTATTTATTCAATAAGAATAATCAAGGTATTAATTCTTTCAGGCAAGAACACTTACATTAACAAAATCCTCAAGACTATTGAGCAGAAAATCATGGTATCCTGGCAAAGAAAGATATCTTCGAGTTGGCAACGTATAAAAATTATCAGTTACATCGTTCGTCCCCGTAGCGATCATAAACAAAGCTTTCTCAACTATATTCTTTACTTCTTTTTTCCCTACAACATTTTGCATCCTCTTTAAAGCTTGTTCAAAATAATTCAACTGATTCTCAATTGACAACGCATTATTTTCCTTGGCTGTGAGTTCATCTAAGCCTGAACCACCTGAAGCAAAGCTAACTCCAGTTAACAAGTCGTTATCGGAGACCTTAGGGTCTAAATAAGCTGGTATAACTTGTTTTATTCCCAATTGTGAAGCTAAAATGTCTGTCGTCAATTTCCCATTACAAAATCTACCAGTTGGAACATGACCTGGAAAGTCCTTGCCGTATGGCATGTGATTGGCGCGGACAAGGGTAGAAAGGTCATTGTTATTGCCAGGGTCAAAGACGGAGTCACCAAACGCAAAAATTGCAGTTATATTTGAAGAAGATGCATTAGTTAGAGGGGGTAGAAAGAAAATGATATTGAAGAACACAATTAGGGGGGAAAATAGGGTTGTTTTGGCTTGCATTTTAAGTTGCCTTTTTTTTGCTAGGTATACTATGAGGAAATGTAGTTCATGAAGATGATGGAATGCTTATAATAAAAGAGAAGTTTAATTTGGGTTAGATTGGGACAAGACAACAATACCGTGCAGTTAGGTCTTGGCATCCACAAAGGATCAAGTTTGTATTCAACTAAAAATAAAAGAGTTTAAGTTTTGTGTAAACAAAAGAGTGTAAGTTAAACTATATACATACAATAAGATTATGCTCTTTCTGAAACCAGTGATTTTAGATCTTTGAAGTGAGTATTTTACGTATATATTATTAAGAGTACAAAAACTCCATACTGAAATGCCGTTTTGTCTTTTTTACTGTATTCTTTAGAAATAAATTTTCTATTAGACATAATAATTATTTAATTATTTTTAATATTTAAAATTTTAAAATCAACTAATATTTTACGTATCAGATCTTTCCTTATTTGAACTTCTACGTACTGCGATCTAAATAAACTCACGCCTTCTCTGAGTAATGAGTCCTAAACAAACTCACGCATGCTATAAGCATGAAGAACTAAAACAAAATGTTTCTTTTTCTCAAAAGAGAACTTAAAGTGTAGCATAGGTTGCAATTTGCTTGGTTGACCAGAAAGATATCATCATTTATGTCCTAACTTTAGTAGAAAAATGTTCAACTCACACTTAATTCATTATATATTTATGTCCTAACTTTAGTGAAAAAATATTTAACTTTCAATTAATTTATTATATTTATATTTATAGTATTTATTTGTCCCATTATAAAGGTAGAGAGAAAAAAAAGAGCAAAAAGCTCGAATGATGGACTTTTTTTACCCTTGGTTCGTGCGTTTAGAGTTGAATGAAAGTGTAATATGAGTGACTTACCTAAATAGCTATAGTTTAGCAGATTCTAATCAATTATAGTTATATTTTTGTTAATTATATTTCATAGCTAGTTTTTTAGTTATTTCAGGTGTATTTGATTGTATTTGAATACACTGTTCTGTTGTATTTAAATTTTGAGCGACCTAACTTGGTGTATTTGACTGTATTCGAATATACAGACTTGCGTAGATACTGTAATGCATAAATTGAATGTATTTAAATGTATTTGAGCTCAATCTCCGATCAAATACAAAAACAATATACTAAAAATGACGAATGCACTCAGATCTGAGATTCAGGAAGGAGAAGAAGCCACATATTCCGATCAAATACAAAAAACTACACTAAAAATGACTAATACTCTAAAATACACTCAGATCTAAGATACAAGAAGGAGAAAAAGCCATGGATTTTGGCCAGACAAATACACTAAGATCTGAGATACAAAGAAGGAGAAGTAGCCATGAATTTTGGCATCTTTGTTAGATCCAGATTCGATTGTGGCATAGACGATGGAGTGCACCGGCGTTGGTGGAGATAGGGTGCGCGACTGCTTTGGTTCACCGGAGTAGTGAGGGAAGGAGAATGGATGGGGAGAAAGGGTGCGATAACGGGTGAGATGGAGGTCTGGTCGTGAACTGGTGATGGACGGCGATGGGAAAACTGAGGCCCTGATAGGGCGGTGGCGGCGGTAGCAAAGCTCGCCGGAGATGGAGGAGCGAACGAACAATGACGGTGGAAGAGGAGAGTGAGAGAGAGAGAGTGTGTGTGTGTGTGTGTGTATGTGTGTGCCAGTGCGATCGTGGAGCAGGGGTTTGCGATGGTGGCTGGGCGGTGGTTTGGGCTTCGCCGAGATAGAGAAAAAGAGGGAGAGAGGTGGCTGACTGCCATAACTAGTGAGGGAAAAAAGAGAGAGTTGATGGAGAAGAGAGACATGGGGTGAGGTAGAAGACTGATACTGATAATATATTAATATACTATGTATATTCCCTGATATTATTAGAGATCTTGTACATGTGTAATTATGGTAGTTGTCTTGTATTAGAAAAATGTATATTTGATTTCTATAATTATATGCTAGGTTTACTATTGTATATCATGTATATAAACCTTTTACATTAATGAAAATAATCAAGGGATTATTCTTTTTCATGGTATCAGCAGTCTAAGGCAAACGATGGTGGCTGGGCGATGGTTTGGGCTTCGCCGAGATAGAGAAAAAGAGGGAGAGAGGTGGCTGACTGCCATAGCTAGTGAGGGAAAAAAGAGAGAGTTGATGGAGAAGAGAGACATGGGGTGAGGTAGAAGACTGATACTGATAATATATTAATATACTATGTATATTCCCTGATATTATTAGAGATCTTGTACATGTGTAATTATGGTAGTTGTCTTGTATTAGAAAAATGTATATTTGATTTCTATAATTATATGCTAGGTTTACTATTGTATATCATGTATATAAACCTTTTACATTAATGAAAATAATCAAGGGATTATTCTTTTTCATGGTATCAGCAGTCTAGGGCAAACGTTTCCTTCTCCAAAAATATACTCCTTCCGCCGCCCTACTCGAACCCTAATTCTCGACCGACAGCTGACCCCCTCATCCCTTCAATTTTTTCCAAATCCCTACTTCTCTTTTTGTTCTTCCATCATGTCTACCACAAAGAATACCTTTCATCTTGCTCTTGCAGTCTCCAATATCAAGAACAATATCTCTATCGTTCTTGAGATGGAAAACATTCAATATGCGACGTGGACAGAACTATTTAAAGTTCACGCAAGGTCTAATAGAGTCCTCCATCACATCGTCAAATCGTAAAAAGTCAAGGAGAATGTGTCTTCCACAGATGATGAAATCAAGTTGTGGGCAACTCTTAATGTTACGGTCCTCCAATGGATCTATTCCACAATCTCTACGGACATCTTACAGACAATTATCGAACCCGACGCCACGACAATGGAAGCTTGGAATAGGTTGCATGATATATTCCAAGATAATAAAAATTCTCGTGTCGTAACCCTTGAGCAGGAATTCTCTCACATCAATATGGAGGATTTTCCGAATGCCTCCTTCTATTGTCAAAGGCTCAAGGAGTTGTCGGATCAACTCAAGAACGTCAGCGCGCCCGTCACAAATGATCGTCTTGTTCTTCAGATGGTTGCAGGCCTCTCTGAGGTGTTTAATGGAGTTGGAACTCTTCTTCATCAAAACAATCCTCTCCCGCCTTTCTACCAAACACGTTTCTTGCTCATCTTAGAAGATGCAGGGTTGGCTAAAAAGGCAGCAACCGAAGCCAATTCTGCCATGATGGTGGCCAACATCGATGACCCTCACTCATTTTCATAAAATTCTGGCCAAAACAGTAACAATGGTGGTGGCAAATGGGCCAAAATTGGAAAAATCCATTAGTTTGCAAGGGATTCAATGCCGATTTTGTTGGAGATAAAATGGTTGTTCATGTACCTTTATCCTTGGAGGCTCAAGTAGAGGCTCGAACCATTTCTTCTGACTCTTTTTCAAATTCGATAAATATTGGTTGATCGTATATTTCATTATTTTTCTATGATTCAGAGTACGATCCAATTTATCGTAATTGATTAGTTAACATGTTGGTTAACCATATTCTGAAACACAGAAAAAAATTATTGGCTTATCAAATTATCTATCGAGCCATGAAAAAGATTCAACTAAAGACAGAAAGAAATCCACTATCCTTTTTACGTCAAGCAATACGTGGAGTAACTCCCGATATAAAAGTTCAAATCCTATTGGACGCAATTTTTTTCCATATATTTTTTTTAGATTTCGATAGCAAGAACGACTGTTTGAATATTGCAAAAATTGCGGTGGAAACTGTGGCTGTCGCGGTGGCGGTGGTGGTGGCAGTGACGGAGGATGGGTGGAGGAAATGGCAAGCAAGGTCCTAGGCTGCAGCACCACTAGCAGCAACCTTGGGCTAGTGGACCATGGACTTGGGGCTGGGCCAGTAGGCAGTGGCCCATTCCACCAGATTTGACTTCTTAAGTTTGGTCCAGGCCCAATAGCAACAAACAACAAGCTCGGCAGAACCAAGCTTGGCGTGCGTGGGCCTTGGCCTCAGCAGGCCTTCGCTGCTACGGGCCCAGCAGCATCCCCGACCCACACGAATATCGAGGAAAAAATGCATACACTTAGATTAAATTCTCCGGATGTAAATTGGTACATGGACACCGGTGCTACTTGTCATATGACATCAGCACCAGGTAATCTCTCGTCTAATTTCAATTTGAGCAAAAATCATGGCATATTATTGGTAATGGTCATTCAATTCCAATTGGTGGTTATGGTCACACAAATTTACCTCCCCCCAACCCACTTTTAGCCTTAAAAATGTCCTTTATGCTTCTAAATTAATTAAAAAATTGGTATCTGTTCAAAAATTTACTACTGATAATTGGGTTTCTGTTGACTTTGACCCTTTTTGATTTTCTGTGAAGAATTTTTCGACGGGGATAACTCTATACCATCACCACCATCACCACCACTAGACAAGCCACGCCATCAACGTTTGCCGCTTTAGCACCTTCCTTATGACATGCGTGTTTGGGTCATCCAGGGGCTTCTGTTATTTCCTCTCTTAAAAATTATAATTTTATTAAGTGTAATAGTACGCTTAGTACTACTCTTTGTCCTTCTTGTCGGCTTGGGAAATATGTTAAATTACAGTTTGTTGCCTCTAATTATAGCACTATGTTTCCATTTGATATTATTCATAGTGATTTGTGGACATCTCCCGTTTTGAGCTCTTTGGGCCACCGTTATTATGTGTTATTTTTTTATGATTGTTCTAATTTTTTGTGGACTTTTCCGTTATCTAAAATGTCTCAAGTTTATTCCACATTCTTATCATTTAGAGCATTCATCCATACCCAATTTGAACGGGAAATTAAAAACATTCAATGCGATAATGAATGGAAATTTGATAATGGGTCGTTTAGAGAATTTTATAAGGTTAATGGTATATCTTTTCGGTTTTCTTGTTCAAATACATCCTCACAAAATGGAAAATCCGAGCGAAAAATATGCACCATTAATAATATTGTTCGGACATTACCTGCTCATGCTTCATTACCACCTTTATTTTGGCATCATGCATTACAAATGGTCACTTACCTTCTTAACATACTCCCTATCAAAGGATTAACATACCAATCTCTACTCAAAAGTCTTTATCACAAAGATCCGTCATATTCTCATCTTAGGGTATATAGGTGTTTATGCTATCCTCTCTTTCCCTTCACTACAATAAACAAACTACAAGCCCGCTTTACCGTTTGTGTGTTTTTGGGTTATCCGTCTAATCATCGTAGTTACAAATGTTATGATTTATCATCTAATAAAATCATCAATAGTCGCCATGTCATTTTTGATGAAACTCAATTTTCGTTTGCTAAGTTGCATCATTCCGTGTCTAATTCTTATAATTTTCTGGATGATGGGCTCTCACCGAATGTGGTCCACCATTTGGTCCAGCCCATGCCTCGGGATTTGTACCAGTAGACACCGGCAGGCCCAATGCCTACTGGCCCAAACCCTTCCCGTGATCAATTTACGCCAGCAGGCCCACTGCCTGCTGGCCCAACCCGTGACCCGCCTCTCAGTCCAGTTAGTTCCGACGTCCATACACCGACCCATGTCTGGCCCACTTCTATTCCAAGTCAAGGGCCCGTTACTCGTAGTCAACAGGGTATCTCTAGACCAAAATGACATTTTAATCTCAACTCTAATGTCACTAAATCACCCCTACCACGTAACTCAGTGTCTGCCCTTCGTGACCCGAATTGGAAAATGGCCATGGATGATGAATATAATGCTCTTATTGAAAATAAGACGTGGGAGTTGGTACCCCGTCCGCCTGGTGTTAATGTGATTCGTTCTATGTGGATTTTTACTCATAAGGAAAAATCTTATGGTTTTTTTTAGAGGCATAAGGCCAGTCTTGTCGGTGATGGCAAAACTCAACAGGTTGGCGTGGATTGTGGAGAAACATTTAGTCTAGTGGTCAAACCGGCAACTATTCGCATTGTTCTCAAACTGGCTCTCTCGATAGCATGGCCCATTCATTAGCTAGACGTGAAAAATGCGTTCTTACACGGTGATTCTCTCTTCATCTACCGTTGCGGTACTTCTATGGCATACATTCTGTTATATGTGGTTGATATTATATTGACTGCCTCCTCTGATAAACTGCGCTAGTTTATCATATCTCTTCTTAGCTCTAAATTTGTTGTGAAAGACTTGGAGCCTTTGAGTTATTTTTTGGGTATAGCTGTAACTCGTCATGCAGGCGGTCTATTTCTATCCCAGAGGAAGTATGCAGCTAAGATTATTGAACGGGCTGGCATGTCATCCTGTAAGTCATCTCCTACTTCGGTTGACACCAAACCGAAGCTGAGTGCTAATTCTAGCACACCCTACGAGGATCCCTCCCACTATCGCAGTATTGTAGGGGCTCTTCAGTATCTTACATTCATAAGGCCCGATATTACTTATGCAGTGCAGTAGGTATGTTTATTTATGTATGATCCAAGGGAAGAACACATGCACACTCTCAAACGCATTGTGTGTTACATTCAAGGCACTCTTGATTATGGTTTACACCTATATCCATCCTCTGTATCTACTCTCATGTCTTATATATATGTTGATTGGGGTGTATGTCCAGATACCAGACGCTCGACATCTGGTTATTGTATGTTTATTGGTGATAACTTTGTCTCTTGGTCGGCTAAACGCCAGGCTACTTTATCACATTCCAGTGCGGATGCCGAGTATCGAGAGGTAGCCAATATGGTGTCTGAGTCTTGTTGGTTGCGTAACCTCCTCTTAGAACTTCACTTTCCTATTCAGAAAGCTACCCTGGTCTACTGCGATGATGTTAGTGCGATATATCTCTCTCAGAATCCTGTCCAACATCAGCGCACTAAACATATCGAGATGGATATTCACTTTGTTCATGAAAAGGTAGCTCGTGGACAAGTACATGACTTGCATGTCCCTTCATGGTACCAAATTGCTGACATCTTTACTAAGGGTCTTCCCTTAGTTCTGTTTGAGGATTTTAGGGACATTCTTAGCGTACGTCAACCACCCTCTATGACTGCGGGAGTGTGATAGAATATATGTAGTATATTCCTAATATACTACGTATATTCCCTGATATTATTAGAGAGCTTGTACATGTGTAATTATTGTAGTAGTCTTGTATTAGGAAAATGTATATTTGATTTCTATAATTATAGGCGAGGTTTACTATTGTATATCATGTATATAAACCCTTTACATTAATGAAAATAATCAAGGGATTATTCTCTTTTAGATACAGTGAAATAACTCTATGTATTTGGTATAACTATGATAGGTAAATTGAAAATTCAGTGTAACTATGAAAAGTAATTAAATTAAAAGATAGTTATAATGTATAAATAACTCTTTGAGTTAGGCAGATAAATTTTCCTACTTTAAAACGTTATCATTCTCTATGTATTAGTTATTAGGACAGTAAGCTTGAAAAACTAACCAAAACTAATGAATATAACACTAGGGAACTAAATGAATTTGAGTGGACTTTATATTCTAATCCCTTCTTGTTATTAAATGAGAATACACGCATACCTGCTTTTAAAACTTTAATCCCAATCAAGTTCTAGATTCTTTTCAGATGTTATTACACTTGTTCAGTATTTGAATGATTTCAGTATTTGGTTATTCCTTCTATCACAATTGATATATGTTCTTTTGATTTTTTTTCCTAACTCAATTGTACTACAGTACTGCTATCATTCCAATATATATGGAACTATTTATAGTTAGGAAGCTCAACAGTTTTTCTTATTTATTCAAACCTTTTTTTAACATTAATACCTAGTGATTCTGAGTAAGCATCTTATACCACCAAAAAACTAATTACATCATGATGTTGGCCTAGACCTAGCAACTAGCCCAGCACAATATGTAATATGGGGTTTCCCCTTACCCACCATGTTTTAATCTACAAATACACAAATAGGATTTCAAATGCCCTTTCTATGTAGACATCTATACATGTTTTCTACAATTTAGCTTAAATTTTTTTTGACTTTTCTATGATTCTAAAATTTAGGAGCTGCCATTTCTCCATGTGATATGGTCCTTTAGATGTTGGCAAGTCCTGATTAGGGGTGTTTATCGATCAAATAAACTGATAATTGTTTTGAGTTTGATTTTAAAATTTTAAAAATTCATAATATTTGGTTTGGTTTGATTTGATTTGGTTTTAAATTTTTAAAAATCGATAATATTTGGTTTGGTTTTGGTTTTATCAAAACAAACTGAAGAAAAACCAAACCGACAAATCATATACATCATTTTTATAATTATATTATATATAACAATGACAACATACCCAGTAAAGTCCCACAACGTGGGGTTTGGGGAAGGCAGAGTGTACACAGACCTTACCTCTACCTTGGTAGGTAGATAGATTGTTTCTAGGCCTCGGCTCAATTATATTATATATAAGATATATTGATTTTTAAAGTAATTTTAAATATTTTGTTTACTCTTTTATCAAATTGTTTTATCTCTAATAGGCTAATAAACTTTACACCTTAAGCTCATTTCTAACTAAAAGAGATCGCATGAATCTAATCTCATTAATTAAAAGAAACATTTATGAGATTCACCTAAAAAAGATTGTGTTTCTTATAAACTTTATTCACTTGATTAAAACTTATAGATCTTAAGATATTTTCTCCATAATTCAAGAAAATTATACCTCCCGCAATAAAAAAAAAGTAATAATAACATATTATAAATTGGAAAAGAATGAAAAAGTCTTTCTTAATCGTAGGAAAAAATGAAAGAAATAAATATCATTAAGTTTCTTAAAAACCGAAAAATCGAACCAAACTGTCAACAACCAAACTGATGAATATGTATTATATTTGGTTTGATTTGATTTTAATGATTAGAAAATCGGTTACATTAATTTGGTTTTGATTTTAACCAAAAATCGACCCGAATCGGCCCATGAACACCCTAGTCCTTGTAGGTTGTAATATAGCTAGCATGAGTCAACATTGTTACATTCTTACCTAGATCATTCGAGACTTGGTTAGCTTCCCTATAACAATGAAGAATCTCCCCAATAGCTTGGCCTAGAATCCGTCCAAGTACTGATGTCCATTAATTTGGGTACTATTGGGCCATGTCAACTAATTTGTACAGTAATTCTTCTTCATCTTAGTCATACAGCCTTTTCTATGGGCTATGTTTGGGCTCGTCTAGTCACTATGTTGCTCAATGTGCTCGAGTATTCCGAACTCGGTCCATAACTTTATTAGCGGCATAGCAATTTCAATAAGGGATCATTCGCACAAATGTCCTTACTTCGGGGTGGTTTTTAATTTTTTCCTTTCCAATTTGTAATTTTTAACTTTTGTCTTTCAGTATTTGTTGGCGCGACATAATTTAGATTTCGCAAGACATAATTTATGTTTAACTTTAGGATATGTATCATAATATCCACACAAATTATGCTAGACAAGGCATAATTTTCAACACTTAACATAATCTGAAAAAATACTACAAAACTATGCCGCATAACTTAATTCGGACAAAATTTCAACTTCTAAAGATAGAAATGTTATAGAAATTGTAGGAAACGCGAAGTAAATAAATATTACAAATTGCTAGAAATGATAAATTAAAGACTGGAATCAAGAACGTAACCAATTGCTTGTGATTTGCTAAGTCGAGTGACGGCACTCTGTCTTTAAGACAAGATTGCCCCGTATATATCCTCTTACGTTGTGGGGCAATAGTCTCCCAAGATACAACAACAACTTAACAAATGAGCAAAGGAAACTCAAGTGTTACTCTTGAAGAACTTTGAGTATAGTCAACTTGCTAGAGAGGAAGAAGAAGATATCAGAAAATTCTGTAGTGTTTTTCTTAGTGTGTTGAACAATTAAGCCAAATGCCTCAATTTATAGTGTAATCAGATGACCCCTTAACTAGCCAACTAATGACCTTCAATAGCCATGTAATGACACTTGATTGAGGGGTTACATTCAATCAAATAATGGCTCAATTCATGCGCCAAATAATGGAGATTCAATGCTCCAAAACCAACCCAAAAGTAAGAACTTTCCATCTTCCCGTCGCAGCATTCTGCCTCCGAAGCGCCGCGGCTCTGTGAATTAGAGTCGCGACTCCATTGGCTGAAGACCCAATTAGCGTTCCAGCGCCTCGGCTCCGACGGGGCTGCGCCGTGGCCCTTCGCGGCGATTTCCGACTCGTTTCATCTTACACTTCTTCCATCGTTTACCAACGTGGAATACTTTGTCATTTGGCCAATAACCGTCCATCATTCTATATCTCAAACGTTTCACTTACATATCAATATCTCTTTCACTAATGAAATTTGCGATACTTGGCACTACGAGTGAACATGTGTGGAAATGACGTTTCCGACGTGCGGGGCCACAATTGTTCGAGTCATAAATAATGAGATAAACTTAATTCCACATTAGTAAATTTCCAACAATCCCCTCTTGAAAGAGATTTTGGCGCACTCACATGGTGCATTTTCCAGCAATCTTTCAGCGGACCGATGTTGCATCAGGAGAGGTAGCTTCAGCTTTGAACCTTCCATAGTTGAATACCATCGGACTTACTTACTGCGCGGTGAATGTGATGTCTTGAACCGTCAGTATTTAGTGTAAGCCAAGTCAACGGTACTAACACAACAACTTCCCTTACTCTGTTCTCCGTAATGTTTTGTCCGTTGTGGCCGTGGACACTTCTTGGATTCTTAAGTGCGTTCATTTGAGGCGGCCTGTCCTCGCACTTAAATAGGTGGTCTCCTACAAGGTATCCTGTTATACCTCACTTTACAAGTGTTAGGAACCATTAAACGTTTCCCCAAACCTAACCTCAACCGTTGAGGATCATTAAAGGTTTTGGAAACTTAACCTTTTCCACACTGCAGATAGCACTTAACTTCTATCACGGGAACAACTTTGGATTGATGCTTCTTTACAGAAATCACTATCCGAAGCGCTCAACTGAACCTTTACAGCTTAGTTTTCCCATTGAACCTAATTCCTGGGATCTCCAGTCAGTAAGGTTGGGTTACCATCGTATTGGTCCTTATAGCTTGGGTTTTATGCCCATTCCCATAGACAAGCAGAATATCTGATCTTTGGGTAAGCCCTTTGTCAACAGGTCCACTATGTTATCCTTTGATTTTATATAATTAATGGATATTATACCCGTGGTGATCAGCTGCCTAACAGTCTTATGTCTCTGTCGAATATGATGAGACTTATCGTTGTACATAGAACTCCGTGCCCTTCCTAGAGCCGATTGACTGTCGCAGTGGATCATTACAGAAGGTACGGGTTTGTCCTAACAAGGGACATCCTATAAGAAGTCGTGAAGCCACTCAAATTTTTCTCCTGCTTTGTCTAAAGCGATAAACTCTGATTTCATCGTGGATCGGGTGATGCAAGTTTGCTTAGAGAATTTCCAAGACACAACCCCACCACCAATTGTAAAATATACCCACTGGTGGACTTGGTGTTCTCTATATCAGATATCCAGTTTGCATCACTGTACCCCTCTAGTACAGCTGGATATCTCGAATAATGCAACCCGTAAGTTAGCATGTATTTCATGTATCGTAGTACCCGATTCAACGCCTTCCAATGATCATTACTCGGATTACGTGTAAACCTAACCAACTTGTTGACTGCATAAGCAATATCAGGTCGTGTAAACCTAGGACTGCTCCATGTGATCAACATGTCATCTACGTACTTGCATATCATGACGAACGAGTTAGAGTTACCTTTCGTGTAGACACATTTGTCACATTCATTAATGGAGAAACCCTTCGTTAGTAGAGTACTATCAAATTTTTTGTGCAATTATTTCGGGACTAGTTTCAGCCTGTACAGAGATTTCACAAGTCGATTGAATTTCTTCTCTTGCTCTGGAACCACATACCCCTCGGGTTGTTCCATATAGATTTCTTCTTCCAAATCACCATTTAGGAAAGCTGTCTTCACATCCATTTGATGTATCTCAAGGTCACGCAATGCTGCGATCGTAATGAATACCCGTATGGACGTCATCCAAGACATTGGGGAGTACGTGTCAAAATAATCAAGGCCTTCTTTCTGTCGATAACCCTTGACTACCAACATGTCATTGTACTTATCTATAGACCTATCTGCTTTATATTTCCGTTTGAGTATCCATTTACAACCCAACAGTTTATTTCACGGAGGAAGATCAACCAACTCCCAAGTATGGTTATGCAGGATGGAGTCTATTTCGCTCTTAATGGCTTCTTTCCAGAGCGGTGCCTCTGGATTTGACAATGCATCAGCAATTGTCCTTGGTTTTTGATCAACCATATAAGTTACAAAGTCAGGACCGAAGGATTTATCCTTCCTAGCCCTTTTACTTCTCCTTGGTTCCATCTCTGGAGTCTCCAAGTTCTGAGAATCTGGAACACTAGTTTCCGGATATTCAGTCACTTCGAAGTCCACTAGATCTGAACCATCTAGATCCGGGCAGTCGGTGACTCCTGGTTCCTGAGAGCTTTGTTCATAACTTCGTTTGCGAGATATTATGTCTTTTTCTTTTCTAGGAAAACTATCCTCAAAGAATTGAGCATTCCTTGATTCCATGATTGTACCCCTGTGGATATCTAGAATATCTGACTTATGCACTAAGAAGCGATAAGCACTACTGTTATTTTCATATCTGATGAAAATGCAATCTACAGTCTTAGGCCCAATCTTGACCTGCTTTGGCTTTGTCACTTCGACCTTTGCCAAACAACCCCATACCTTTAAATAGTTATAGGTGTGTTTCTTTCCTTTTCATGATTCATATGGAGTTTTGTCCTTACCCTTATGTGGAACTCTGTTAAGAATCATATTAGCGGTAAGGACGGCTTCTCCCCACATGTTTTGGGAAAGACCGGAGTTGATGACTAAGGTATTCATCATTTCCTTCAATGTGCGGTTCTTGCATTCTGCAACACCATTTTACTGAGGTGAGTATGGAGCCTTCATTTGATCAACAATTCCCGATTCAGCACAATATTCCTCAAACGGCACTACGTATTCTCCCCCTCTATCGCTACGAATGAATTTAATCTGCATGCTAAGTTGGTTTTCAACTTCTGCTTTATAACGTCAGAATTGAACGCTTCAAGGGCTTCATCTTTACTTTTCAACAAGTAAAGGTACCAATACCTTGTGCTATCATCAATGAATGTCACAAAGTACTTGTTCCCTCCCCTAGTATGTGCAAACTTCAAATCACATATATCTGTGTGAATAAGTTCTAGAGGAGCGGTATTCCTTTCGTCAAATAAAAAAAAAAGCTTTGTGAGGTTTGCCTCTACGCACACCTCACACTTATGTTGAGGGTTTACGTCGATAGACAGAAACAACTCCAACTTAACCAACATTTGGATGGACTTATAGTTAACATGTCCTAATCTATGATGCCATAAATTAGATGACTCAAGCAACTAAGAAGAAACTTCAATATTATTGCTTGTACGTATTACAGACATGACGTTAACTTTGAAGAGGCCTTCACAGATGAAGCCTCTTCCCACAAAAGTTCCATTCTTGGTGATTACAAACTTATTGGACTCAAAGACTAGCCTAAAACCAGCATTAACCAATAAATAACCTGAAAATAAATTTCTCCTAATCTCAGGGACATGCATCACCTCCTTCAAAGTGAGTTCATTTCCAGAAGTCATCTTCAGGACTACCTTTCCTACCCCCAGCACGTCAGATGAATCGTTGTTATCCATGAACAACTTCTTATTTGTAACTAATGTATAAGTGGAGAAGGCATATCTATTCGAACAGATGTGTCTGGTAGCACCCGTGTCCATCCACCATTGCATGAGATTCTCAACAAGGTTTGCTTCAAGCACCACCGCCGAATACTCCTCAATCATGTCATCCAGAAGTCTGTCTTTGACGACGTTAGCCTGAGCCTTGTCTTTGTCTTTGGCCTTCTCTTGTTGCTCAGTCTTCAGCTTGCGGCAGTCCTTGATCATGTGACCAGGTTTCCCATAGTGGTGACAGTTTCCTTTGAACTTCTCCACCGCTTGGGTTTTGCCGTCTTTCTGGAACTTGCGCTTCTTGCTTGGGTTCCCTTTGGCCTCAGCTAGATTTGCCTTTGCCTCAGCGGGGTATTTTCCCCTAGGCAATGCCTTCTTATTATCTTCTTGAATCTGGAGTTTGATAATAAGTTCTTCAAAGGTCATCTCCTTTGTCTTGAGTTTTAAGTAACTCATAAACTCATTCCACAAGGGATGTAAATTTTCAATCAGTGATGTAACAAAAAATTGTTCATTTGGTTTCATACCTTCCAAATCCAGGTAATGTAGAATCATTTGGAATCCTGGACTTGGGACATCACTGTTTTACTATCCACCATTTGAAATTTCAGGAATTTCCTAACGATGAATTTCTTTGTACCAACATCTTGTGTATTGTACTTCTTCTGGAGCTTCTCCTATAACTCTTTGGCGGTGCCTACGGTGCATTACACCGTGTAGAGTGGGCCTGACAGGCAGTTCAAAATATAGTTCTTACACATGAAATCACTATGACTCCATGCATCAAGAACTAACTTCATGCCATTAATGACATGGATACCTTGGCCCCCTTCAGCCGTTTCAGTAGGCGAAAGGTCTAATTTATCTCCAGCTTGTGGAGGATTTTCTGTTAGAAAACTAGTTATTCCTATAATAGTCAGATAAAAAAGCATCTTCTTCTACCATCTCTTGAAGTTGGAGCCCGTGAACTATTCTGGGCGTTCATGGTGGAATCCAACGGGTGAAGGAACTGTAACGTTCCCTTGAGCAGCAGGAAAGGCGTTGGATGAGCCTTGAACATAGGTGAAAGCATTAGGTGTGCCTTGAACAACAGTGGGGAAGGCAGAGGGGTTGCCTTGAATAGCAGCAGTAGAATCAGAAGCGAGTTGTTCTCTTCCAGTCATCTTTCTAAGCACTTACAATAAATCTTGTCTTAAAATTATGGGTTACAACAATTGCAGAAAACGGGAAGTAAGTAAATATTACAAATTTCTAGAAAGGATAAACTAAATATTACAACAAAACTGAAATCAAGAACGTAACCAACTGCTTGTGATTTACTGAGTCGAGTGATGACACTCTGTCTTTAAGACAAGATTGCCCCGTATATATCCTCTTACGTTGTCTGACAATAGTCTCCCAAGATACAACAACAACTTAACAAATGAGCAAAGGAAACTCAAGTGTTACTCTTGAAGAACTTTGAGTATAGTAAACTTGCTAGAGAGGAAGAAGAAGATATCAGAAAATTCTGTAGTGTTTTTCTTAGTGTGTTGAACAATTGAGTCAAAGACCTCAATTTATAGTGTAATGAGATGACCCCTCAACTAGACAACTAATAGCCTTCAATAGCCATGTAATGACACTTGATTGAAGGATTACATTCAGCCAAATAATGGCTGAATTCACGTGTCAAATAATGGAGATTCAATGCTCCAAAACCAGCCCAAAAATCAGAACTCTCCATCTTCCCGTCGCAGCATTCTACCTCCGAAGCGCCGCGGCTCTGCGAATTAGTGTCGCGACTCCATTGGCTGAAGACCCAATTAGCGTCGCGGTGTTCCGGCGCCTCGGCTCCGACAGGGCTGCGTCGTGGCCCTTCACGGCGATTTTCGACTCGTTTCATCTTACACTTCTTCCTTCGTTTACCACCGTGGAATACTTTGTCATTTGGCCAATAACCGTCCATTATTCTATGTCTCAAACGTTTCACTTACATACCAATATCTCTTTCACTAATTAAATTTGTGATACTTGACACTACGAATGCACGTGTGTGGAAATGACATTTCCGACGTACGGAATTCCAATTATTCGAGTCATAAATAAATGGATAAACTTAATTCCATTAAATTTCCAACAATATGTTCAATAAGCCACCGTCCAAGCCAGGCCTGAAACCAACCTGTACAGGTCCAAATTTTCTTTTGACAATCCTCTTTTACAGATTTTGTCGTTAACCATCATTTCTAAATAAAGTACAACAAAGATAATGTAGGAGCTTTAATAAAAAAGAAACAGAAATAGGAAACAAGCAACCAATCAAGCAACAGTGCTTGACACAACACTTCATTCAAAAGGCAATGCTAAATATTTATCAACTCAAAGTAGTACTTTTGATCTTTAGTTTTGATTTGATATCCAAACGTGTTTAGAACACACGTTGGTAATCTTTTTGCATATGTGAATCATAATTTACAAGGTAAAAGCAAAGTTGGTCATGACTGGTTAGTAGGGGTGATTTATATCGGTTCGGTTCGATTTTGTATCAAAAAAATATGAATTGAATAAAATTCAATTTCTTAAAAAATAATCGAATCAAACTTTAAAAAAATAAATCAATATGTTGGTTTATATCGCCGAATGTATCGTTTTATATCGATTTTTTCAATTCAAATATAAAGTTTAAAAAAAATAATTTAAATTTCAAAAACATAAAGTCTGCATCACATATATTCTTAAAACATATCAAAAACTCCAAATTAAAGTTTACATCCTCACAAAATAAAAGTCCAACATTGAAATAAAATAAACGGGACGGGGAATTATTTTTTTTAAAAAAATTGAATTTCCAACACTGAAATTGACATTTACACCTACATTACCATGAAATTTCGACGTTGAAATGTATTGTATATCGTGAGATCTTTACTAAAGAAAAGAAAAAAGTAGAAACCGATTTGGGGGAAAACAAAAATTGTTTGAAACAACATACGTTTTCCTAAAAATTGGCAGCTTTGACTGGCCGTGTCTCGAAAACATATGCAAAATCAAAAAAAAAATCGGGTAAAACGGACATACGAACGTAGAGTTATGGCCATTATATGTTATTTAAGTTAATTCTGCATTCGACTTCCATAAAAGTTTCATAGATTGACTTCGGTGACTATGATTCAAGAGATAGCAGTAGCATAAAATAAAAAATAAGATTAGTTACATATTTGCCTCCGATTTTTCAGTTCGGTTAATCCCCAATACAAAAGAACCGAACCGAATCATTTAACACAAATAGGTTCAATTTTTTAAAAAAATCTATTTTTTAAAAAAAACCGAATAAAAACCAAATCGCACCACTGATTTGATTCGATTTTTTCGGTTCAACGAATTTTACGTCCACTCTAGTGGTTAGAGCTTAGTGAGGAGTTTGAGAAGACACATTGTGGGCCTATATTCATTGTTTGGTTGGGAAAACGACAATCATTATTTTGACACTTTCTTCCCATGTGGGGTTTTTCATGGAGTAACCATTATCTTTGTTTGTCCTTTTTCATTCTTCTCCTTTCCACTTGTTGAAGTGACTATTTTCCCTAACTTTCTACATTTTATTTTTATTTCTTTCGCTTAGGTTTACATACCAATCAATTCATTTCATTTCTCTAATTTAGGTTCTTTATGAAAATCATCATTCAAATGTTAGATGTATAATGAAGTTTCACAATTTTATCCCCGAGACCCCAGTCGACAAAAGTTTTTTTCCTGATGTTTGGTATCCACTTTGAAAAAATTGCGTTGCAAAATCACTATTTAGATAAAGTGCTTCATATTAAAGATGATTTTATTCCTAGAACTTGAACCTGAAATCTATAATTAAAAATGAATAATTTTGGTGATACAAATGCTCTTTAAAGTAAAGCCTTGGAATTAAAGAGAACCACAAGAATACAATTGTGTCATAGAATTGCATCATTTATATATATATATATATAATGTGCGTTCGTGCTTACTAGTAAAATAAATGCAAAATAGGAAATTTTAATGTCAATGTCTTTATCAAGGCAATCAAAATAGGGGCACTTCTTTAAGTTATGTTAGTTCAACGCGTGCAAATTGATAGAAGGATTACGATGGGTTGCCTTATTGAAGTGGGATAGAAGTTCTATCATAGAACTGAGTACCCTTTTTGAATAACTGCAGATGAACAGAAATATATCTTAGAAAAGGAGGTGGGGCAGGAAATCAGGAAAATACTTACCTACTCATATGTGGTGTTTAAACTAAACCATATTAGCTAATTTTGGTTAAGTGAGATATTTAGGTAAAGATATACTCTAATATATTTAAAGAAAAGTTGTGAATAGTATTTCAAAATGAAGTGTATCTCATTGGTTAAGAAGAACTCTCTTTTTCACCTTATGATGAGTGATCGTTTATTGGATTGCAAAGAGTTAATAAAGGGATTGAGAAAATTATTTTTGATATTTTGACACAAGAAATTATGTCCAAATACATGCTTACCGGGAAATGTTCAAATTCATTTCCTTATAATTAAAATAGTCAAAATCAATATATTTGAGTAATTATTTTTAGGAAAAATGATACAATTAGCCATCTAGGTGAAACTATTGACACAAAATGATCCAAGAATATTAAGTCACTTTTTAGCATTTTCAAAATAATTTTATTTTGTAGTCATATTTTAACTAATTTCAGCATTTGTATAGAAAATGTATCATTGTTGTATAGAATATGTATCATACGTATAAAAATTGTATCGTTGTTGTATAGAATATGTATCCATACAATATGTGTTAGAAAATGTATCATTATTGTATAATTTTTGTATACTAAATATATAATCAACGTCTACACACTAAAATGTTTATTATACACTATATATACATTTATCATACACTTCATATATACATTTTCATACAATTTATATACACATTATACACATTTTGTGTATAATAAATGTATAATGTATATACACTAATTGTTCACATATTATACAATTATTATACATATATTATACATATTTTGGAATTTTTTTTGAAGTTGCTTGCAGAAAAATATGAATGTTTGCTCGAAAACGCAAATACCATCAGATCCGAAAGCAAAGTTTTGGGTTTTTCAAAAAGACATGTTCCAACACCATTAAAACAAACATATCTAGAATAGGGTGTCACGCCCCGAATCATGGTCTGGGCGGAACACGACACTCGGTGCCTGACTGCATGTGACCGAGCGAACCACTTGTCTTGCTTGTCAACATGAGCATCAAAACATAGTAAAGTAATGATAAAATAATCTGGATAAAACATGATAAATCTGAAAATCTAATACTGACATGAAACTGACTAGTCTATGAAACCTCTGAACATAAGTCTGTAAGACTGTCTACCAGGACAAGGCCCTGACATACATCTACTAATAATGCATAACCATAGATAACTAAACTGATACCTCGAATGAGATGGGGCTCACCAGACAACTGATACCGAAGCAATCCTACTGAGCAGATCCATTTCCCTGAAACTCAGTACCTGCACTGTGAAGTTCAGGCCCCATGCAAAGGGACGTTAGTACATTTGAATTGTACTGTATGTAAGCAACTGAAGGAAATATGCAGGCACATGATATAAGAGAAACATGAAACTAAAACTGAAACATGAACATGAACATGAGTATAGTAACATGAGCAAAGTCTGAAAAACTGTATCTCTGTCTATATATATATATATATATATATGTGGGGAGAGCAGTACCATAACCGACAACATGAAACACCGCATGGGCGTAGAGTCTGAAACCTGGCCTGACTAGCAGAGCTTTTCCATACCTTACCTGGGTATGAGACATGAACATGGAAAGAAAGGATCCAATCTGCAAATCTGAAGGTATCGTCCTCTGGGCGGAGCGACGTTTATCCTACGGTGGCATACATAGTTTTAGGCTACTAGAGGCTTCTCGGTAAACTATGCAACTCTCAAAATATGTACTTGAAAATAGTGGCTTGTAAGCCCATAAATTTCATGAAATAACTTGTAAACATAATTCATGAATTTAATTTAACATGTAAATACATTTAGAATATAACTTGTATAAAAACATGAATATATATATATATATAACTTCATGAAACTGAGTAATACTGATTATAACTTGTATTTAAGAATCCATGGAAATCAAGGCATAGGGTCATGGATTACAGATAGGTTCATGACAATCACAATTGACCAATCATGAATACAATTGATAAATAATAACATAAACATGACATAATAATCATATAGCTAGGGTTATCATGATATTAGAACAAAACCCCTAAGTTATGGAATTTTCTTGATTTCATAGAAACGTGGCGTGGGGATGAACAATGATGTCCCCACGTGGATAGAAGCTCTACATAACTGACTCTTCTAAACTTGTATTAAAAATCCTGGCTTTGAAGAAGAATTCCAAAGATTGCACCTTGAAACCTAAATTGGGTTTATCTTGAAAACCCTAGGTTAAGAATAATGGAAGTCACTTAGGAATTGATTATACTATGTTAGAATTGCATGGAAATACATGGAAAGGGCTTACCTTGATGTAGGAGATGGTTGGGAAGAGAGAACCTTCGTTCTATGGCTTGGGAATATGAAAAACTAAGTCTGTGTATTTATACTGTTTGTTGTCGGAGAAGGTTGACGGTCAATTCGACGGTCCGTCGAATTTTTGACGGTCTGAGTCTGGGCCATCAATATTTTAACGGTCTATCAAATTTTTGACGGTCCATATAATTGGATTGCCATGAACTTGTACAATTCCAGAGACTTCAAAACTTGAGGATTTAGAGAAGATTGACGGGCCATCAATAATTTGACGGTCCGTACAATTGACCAACATGCCATCAATTTCAAAAATAAATTTGACGGTTCACTTTGACCTGCCGTAAAATATTTTACGGTCCATACTTCTTGCCGTCATATTTCACCTATAGAGCTGAATCTAGTTATTCGACTTTAAACTTCCTGTTTTGGTTTCTTGTACTCGTGGATCATGAACGAGGCTTAATTTGAAGGTACAAGGTGTTACAATATCTACCCCTTGGGATCATTCGTCCTCGAATGATAGGTCATTGTTGTAATGAGACTGGACATAGCATGAGTGCACGAGTGTAAAGGAACATGACATGAAATATGAATATTGAACTAACATGATTACATGAAACATGGACATGGGACATGGAACATGAGTACTGAATACATGAACATGAAAATCAAACATGAATACGCAAGGGACATGTCATGAATACTGAGGGTATTTACCTTGTTCCTTTTCTGCCTACTCCTCAAATAAATGCGGATATCTGGACTTCATGTATTCTTCGGCTTCCCATGTAGCCTCCTCAATACTCTGACTTCTCCACAATACTTTCACTGAGGCAACTTCCTTAGTTCTCAACTTTCAAATCTAATGATCCAAAATAGCCATAAGAATATCCTCATAGGTCAGACCATCCTTAAGTGAAATAGAATTGATAGGAACAACCAACGACATATATCCCACACACTTTCTCAACATGGACACATGAAACACCGGATGAACAATAACCAAGTCTTGTGGAAATTCAAGTTCATAGGCCACTTCACCAACTCTCCTCAAAATCCTGTATGGTCTGATATATTTAGGATTGGGCTTCTCTTTCTTCCCAAACCTCATGACGCCTTTCATAGGTGAGACTTTAAGAAATACTCAATCATCAACTTGAAACTCCAAGTATCTATGCCTCACATTGGAATAAGATTTTTGGTGACTCTGCACTATTTTCTAACGCTCCTAAATTAACTTGACTTTCTCCAAATCCTGATAGACCAAGTCTGGTCCTAACACTTATACCTCCCTCACTTCGAACCAATCAATTGGTGACATACACAAGGCTTCAAACGGTTCTATCTGAATACTGATATGATAGTTGTTATTGTAAGAAAACTCAATGAGAGGCAAATGATCATCTCAATTACCTTTAAAATCGAGAACACATGCCCTCAATATATCCTCAAGAGTATGAATAGTGAGCTCTGCCTGACCATCTTTCTGAGAATGAAAAGATGTACTGAGATTTACCTTAGTACCCAATCCCCCTAGAATGACCTCCAAAAGTGTTTTGTGAACTGAGCACCACGATCTAATATAATGGCCACTAGGTCCCATGAAGCCTAACAATTTCTCAAATATACAACTTGACATAATCCTCGACTGAATCTGTGGTCTTAACTGGTAAGAAGTGAGCTAATTTAGTCAGTCGGTCCACAATCACACAAATTTAATCATGCCTTTGGGCTGAGCGAGGTAGACCTGTTATAAAGTCCATATTTATCATCTCCCACTTCCAAATAGGAATATTAATGGTTTGAGCCAACTCACCAGGCCTCTAGTGCTCGACTTTCACCTGCTAATGATTCGGACACTTGGCTACAAAATAATCCGCATTTCTTTTCATATCATTCCACCAATAAACCTCATTGAGATCATTATACATCTTTGTAGTTACTGGGTGAATAGAATACCTGGAATAGTGTGTTTCTTTCATGATTCGTTCTTTGAGTCCATCTATATCTGGAACACATAATCTGCCTCGGTACCTCGGAGTACTGTCATCTCTCCCTTGTTTGAAAGTCGTAGTCTTATGCTTGTGAATCCTCACTTTCATCTTTAACAAGTAGGGATCACTAATTTCTTCTTCTTCACTTCGGCTACTAAGGAGGATTCAGACTTATTTTGAACAACAACACTGCCATCTTCGGAGTCCATGAGTCGAACTCCTAGACTGGCTAATCAATGAATCTCCTTAGTCATGGTTCTCTTGCATTCCTCGATATGTTCTAAACTTCTCATAGATCGTCGACTAAGAGTATCGGCTACCACATTCGCCTTCCCTGGATTGTAGAGAATATCTACATCATAATTTTTTATCAGTTCGTGCACTCCTCTGCCTGAGATTCAACTCCATCTGCTTGACAATATACTGAAGGCTCTTGTGATATGTGAAAATATCAACGTGGACTCCATACAAATAATGATGCCATATTTTGAGTGCAAAAATCACGGCTGCCAATTCTAAGTCATGAGCCGAATAATTCTTTTCATGAGGTTTAAGTTGTCTTGATGCATAAGCTATAACCTTACTATACTGCATTAAAACACACCTAAGACCAATACCTGAAGAATCACAATAAACAACGAACCCCTTGGTTTCCACTGGTAATGTTAACACTGGAGCAAAAGTCAGTCTCGTTTTCAATTCTTCAAAACTACACTCATAGGCATCTGACCACTGGAATTTGACATTCTTCTGAGTCAATATGGTCAATGGAGCTGAGATAGAAGAAAACCCCTTTACGAATCATCTAAAATAACATGTCAAACCCAAGACACTTCGAATATCTAAAGCAAAAGTGGGTCTAGGCTAGTTCCTAACGATGTCTATTTTCTGAAAATCAACTTGGACACCTTCGCCTGAAATCACATGGTCTAAGAATGCCATTGACTTAAGCCAAAATTCACACTTGAAAATTTTCGCATAAAGCTCGCGGTCACTAAGTGTTCACAATACTGTTCTAAGACGTTATGCATGATCAGCCTTACTACGGGAATAGACTAGCATATCATCAATGAAGTCAATAACGAAAAGATCAAGATAAGGCTTGAAGACCTTGTTCATAAGATCCATGAAAGCAGTTGGGGAATTTGTCAATTCAAACGACATGATATAAAATTTAAAATGACCATAACGAGTTCTGAACGCGGTTTTTGGAATATCAACTTTCTTAACCCTAAGCTGATGGTACCCAGATCTGAGGTCAATATTAGAATAACACTGAGCACCCTGAAGCTGATCAAATAAATCATAGATTCTGGGAAAATAATACTTGTTCTTAATTGTGACCTTGTTCAACTGTCGATAGTCAATGCACATATGCAAAGACCCATCTTTCTTTCGAACAAACAATACTGGTGTACCCTATGGAGAGACACTTGGTCTAATGAATCCCTTATCAATAAGATCTTTCAACTGAGCTTTTAACTCTCTCAACTCTGCTGGAGCCATTTTGTGTGGCAGAATAAATATCAGCTTAGTTACGGAAAGTAGATTAATTCCGAACTCGATCTCCCTATCAGGAGGAATTTTGAGAAGATCCTCTGTAAAAACTTCTGAAAACTCATTGGAAACTAGTATGGATTGAAGAGTTGGGGTCTTGGTATCTACATTCCTAAACGAACTAGATGGTAAATGTACCCCTTGGATATCATCTTTCTGGCTTTGAAATAGGAAATGAACCTACACATGGGTGCTACTGCTTCACCCTTCCATTTTATGACTAGCTCACCAGGAAACTCAAATTTCACAATTTTGGTTCTACAACTTACTGTGGAAAAACATGAAGACAACCAATCCATACCCATTATTACATCGAAGTCTACCATTTCTAATTCTACCAAATCGATTATAGTAATATTGTGATAGAATTTAACTGGATAACCCCTATATACCCGCCTGATTATAACTGATTCACCGACTGGAGTAGATACTTCAAAGGGTTCATGCAACTTTTCTGGTTCTATTCAAAATTTCTTAGCAATAAATGGGGTTACATATGACAGTGGATCCAAGATCCATAAGGGCATAAACATAAAAGCAAAAATAGTTAATATACATGTGACCACATCTGCACTGGGCCTCTATATCATGTCGATCTGATAATGCATACAAGCGGTTTGGACCTCCGCTTGAGTTACCGAACTTAGCTAGATCACTCCCTGACTGAGCTTGAGAATTGCGAGGAACTGTAAAATTCGTGGACTGAGCTATATTACCTCCTACATCATGCCTTGTCGATGGACAGTCCTTCTGAAATGACCTGGCTGACCATACCCATAACAGATGTTCATGACAAAATGGCACTCCCCTGGATGCGTCTTACCATACTTGCCACAAACTGGGTGGCTAAAGAAATCTGACCCACATTGGCCTATGACTGGGAGCCTGATGCTCTGAAGTTCTGTTTTTTCTGTTACCATTTCTGAACTTTGGGGCTGGAGCACTAGCTGAAGATGGAGCAGGTCCTGATGACCTATTTTTAAAGAACTATCCGCCTCCACCACTTCCATGATTGAAGTGAACTGAAGACTTAGCTTTCTTATTAAACTCTTTATCCTTCTCTTTCTGCAAGGCTTCTTCTTTCTTCAACCTATTCTCATTACCCTGCATGAGTGCAACCATGTTCATAATAGTCATCTCTCTATTCTGAGTTGTATATTGGTTGCATCATACAAATAGGGATCGAGACCATACACGAAGTGTCTAACTCTGGCCCTCATGTCTTGGACTATATGTGGAGCATACTTTGCCAAAGAGATAAACTATAAATAGTACTCCTGCATAGTCCGTCCATTCTGCCTGAGCTTTTCAAATTCCACAGCCTTATCTTCACTAACCTCTATCGGCAGAAAGTGCTACATGAAGGCATTTGCAAACTCATCCCAAGTCGCTGGAGGTGCATCTTCCCGGTTGGACTGTTCCTATGATTCATACCAGATATTAACAACATCTTGCAATTAATAAGATCCAAACTCTGTTGTCTCTACCTCATTAACATGCATCATATGAAATATTTTATGAAGCCCATCAATGTAATTCTGTGGATCCTCTGTCTTACTTAACCCTGTGAATATCGCATGGTCCATGCGAAAAACTCACGGGTCCTGAAACTTGATAGCTCTTTATTCATCCCCGTACTTAGAGTAATTCCTTGAAGTTAGAGTTAAGCAGCCACAAACTGGTAGAGCAGCTTAATATCTCCCCTAACATTAGAGTCAGTAGTGCTGGGCGACAGAACTGGATCTCCGTAGGCCATGTTGTATCGGGTTGTCACTCCCCAGCCTTGGGGATTGGCTGGCACTCGGTGCCTGGATGGCCTGAGCGTACCACTTAAACCTCATTCTGAGAACATACAACAGCCTAGGCCGACAAGGTCTCTGTAATGATAACTCTGAATAACATGACTTAAAAATCCTGCAAACAGAAGATCCCAATCTAACATGTATACACATATTGAGGCTGACAAGACTATACTGAACAACTATACAACACAAGAATCATGAATGAAGCAGCTAATAAGAACATCTACATAACACATGGGTCGAGACAGGGCCCCCGACATACCTAAAGTATAAAAAAAACATACTTCGGACTGGGTAATACTCCAGGAAGAGATGGAGCTCACCATCAAATCTCATATCTTCACACAAACTACCGGGAGGATCCTCTCCTCACCTACCTGGACCTATACAGCATTAAACATAGTGTCCCCAGACAAAGGGACATCAGTACGAAATAATGTACCGATTATGTAAGATGACTGAATCTGAACTGAAATACAAAACACTCTAAATAAAAACTGAAGAGCTACTAAAGGTAGAACTGGCTACACTTACCTGCTTCTATTATCTATTAGCTACGTAACCTAATATATGCTACTTAACCTCATATAAGGCACTTAGAAATAAATGCATAGCCTCGAAGGCAAGCAGTACTTATATATCCCAATAGGCGATCACACGTCTGTTTAGCCTCGAAGGCAAGCAATACTTATATAGCCCAATAGGCGATCACACGTCTGTTTAGCCTCGAAGGCAATCTGTATGGCCAATAGCCCCGAAGGAAATTTATATAGCCCGGAGGGCCATGCGCATATATGTATAGCCCCGAAGGTAATATATATGGCTAATAGTCCCGAAAGAAATCTGTATAGCCCCGAGGATAATGTGTATATCTCGAAGGCAATATGTATGTCCAATAGCCTCGAAGGCAATCTGTATCATATCCCCGAAGGCAGTGTCAATATCCCCGAAGGCAACATCATAGTCCTGAAGGCAACTCTACTTCTCTATAGCTTCTAGTCATGCTTTCTATTATTTTAATTACTTAGCTAAGAATGGCTATTATGACTCGTTCTTAATAGGGAAATATTACTGGAATAGGGTCATGATAACCCAATTACGATTCTTGTGACTAACACATCTTGTGCTAGCTCATAAGGGATCATACCAAAAAAAAAAAAAGGATAGCCTTCACATACCTTATTCACAAAGCTATACGTCGTGCTATAAGCTCTCGTACTCTTCACGGTCGATTATCTATAAAAAAACAAAGGGTTGATATCAATATCTAATCCATTTTCAATAAGGAACTTCACTTAGGTATCTTTAGCGATCACTTTAACATAAAACGTTCTTAGTCTTGTTAACAAAAGGGATATTTATGAAATCTTGATCTCACGATCCTTCAGGATCTACTTTCTTAGATTTACAACACAATAACCAATATACTACTCAACTTCAACTTAATTCTTGATCAAAACAACCCATAAATCCATAGACAATGCTTTCATAGATTTATGAGTTTTAATTACAAAAATCCTTTCAAAACTTAGTTCAAATCACCTTTAATTGCATATATAGATAAAGAAGGGTAAAGTTTACCTCAACGCAACCAAACCTTCACGAAATAGTAAGTTGCCCTAAATTCTAGGGTTTCCAAAA
Source organism: Anisodus acutangulus (assembly GCA_029783415.1). NCBI lineage: Eukaryota > Viridiplantae > Streptophyta > Magnoliopsida > Solanales > Solanaceae > Anisodus > Anisodus acutangulus. Next base: position 33,991,100 of record CM056511.1, on the reverse strand, counting down.
TTGCCTCTCCACATGGGTGATGATTTCTATGATAATCACAGAATTAGTAACGTTAATCCAATGTTATATGTTTTGGAAATTATCTTGAGTGTTATAGAATCATTAGGGAGGATTTAGGGGGTGTTTAGGATCTGATCATAGAGGAAAATTAAGTAAAAATCGTGGAACCCGTATTTAAACCCGACAAATTTTCTCCACCATCGTAATTTGATGGTACACTCGACGGACTGTCAAACTTCTGATGGTCCATCAATCTTCCCCGTCAAACTTCCGATGATCCGTTAATCTTCCCTGTCAAACTTCCTGGAAGATTGACAGCTCAAGCTGGGTATGCCGTTCCGCCATATGTCCCATCAAGTTGCCTAGTTTCCCATTTTTGTTGAAACGTACTTCCTTCGATCTGTTTAACTCCAAAACATGATGGTACCTTCATAACCAAGTTGTAAACCTTCATTATACTTCCATAGGGTCGTATCTCTTCTCGTAACTTTGATATCCATTGACGTCACGGCGGGATGCAAAACTAAGGGGTGTAACATCTTTCCCCCTTAGGAACATTCATCCGCGGATGTTAAAGATATTCTTAACTTCTAAGGGTTCTAAATATTTCAGCATATTTTCCTTTGTAAACATTATCCAAAACCTGGTAAACAACCCAAACATACTTCCAATGCCACACAGGGCCACATAATTACAAAATAAGATCAACTTGGCCTCACACGACCATCTATATATACCAAAATCATGAAAGATAGTCATAACTCACCTCAACTATCCTCTATCGTGTTCTGAGTTGCATCTACCATATATGTCTCAACATTAACACCTAAAGACTAAAACAAGTGAGGATATTTAGACTTCATATCTTTTTTGGCCTCTAGATGGGCTAAATTACTTATACCTTTATCTTATGTTTCCCCAAAGTCTTCCACTTTGTTCTGTCAAACTTTATCTTTAACTTGTAATAGGATCGAATCCATGTATGGTTATCTCTCCATTTCATCAATCTACGAGAGGCATCACTGAGTTTTTGGTATAATATTACTATCCTTATTGAGTCCCATGCTTGGATTATCAAATGGTTGAAGGAACAATTCTATACTCTTGCCTTCTCATCGCATTCACAGAATATCCTTCCGTTGAAGTCTAACTTCTGAAACATCTCTCTTTTAAGGAGAATCATGCTATACTGTATCAGCGGGAATATTCTTTATTTACATTCAAGCTCAAAAACTGTTATTCTTTTTAATAGGGCTCATAAGTCTTTGTATCACTGTAACTTGCCTATGGCGGAAGCTTATCTTTGAATTAAACTATTATTGCTTAAAGGTGTACCGGAGGACTTCGTGGTTACTAAAGATATCACGTCGCACCTCTAATATGTGCTTACTACTGCCAACTTAGAATCTTAGGTCTGAAATTTTCTTCGTCTTTTCCAACCGCTCTCAAGTGTAAACAACCTCATCTCTTTGTTTATTTGGAATATATGCATTACAACACATTAATTTATCTTAACCCCTATTATTCGGGAGTTTCTTATCCATCTTGGCTTAAGTCCCACACTGAGGTCAACTCTTGGTGTCTCATTCAACTAACATAGTTTGCAATGAACTGTTGACATATTCCCTTATTGGGTACACATCCATACTCAAACCTTCATATTCTGAGTAAATTCCTCTTTTGTGTATTGGATAACATCTATTTAGCAATATACTTACAACAATCACGTCATCATGTATTTCTATAGGATCTTTGGCCCTTTAACTAGCTGTAGTTATCCATCTTACTCTTACTCTTGCTTTTGCTCTGGTGGTACTAACTCTGAGCATGACCTCTAACTGTTTGCCTTCATCTCCAGATTTCATACTTCTTTATCTCGATTTGTTTCATATTAGTCCTTTTGTTTGCCATTACTTTCTATCTAATATATTTCTTGAAAGTTGAGATTATTTATTGTGAAATTAGAACTCCAGGCTCTAAGACCATCCTATAATATGAAATGCTATATCAACTAACATCTCATCTGACCTTCTGGCTAGCCTGCTTATAGGCTTTCACATACACCATCTCTTGATATAAATCGACTTACCCTTCTATTCATTAATTCTGAATGACCCCTCCTGCGTTTATATATAGACTCCTCATGTTTTCCTTTATGAGTCACGTACGTCTGGTGGCTCTTATCATTGCTTTAACTCTTCTAATTTTAAGGCCACCACCCATCCTTTCTTAACGTTAATACCTACATACCATTTGATAGTCATAGCATATTCACAACTAGATAACACAATCTTGTTTGTCTGGGAATTCTTTGTTGTAACCTCTGCATCTACTTACTAAACCATCATATGAGTCTATGTCGGTTCTTTCCCATATTATATCCCATAGGCCACTCTTTATGCTTGGGAACTTCCTTTGTGAAATATTAGGATGTTAAATCGACATTCTTTGTAACCTGTGATCCTTTAATAACTTATAACTTGCCTTAAAGCAATACCTTTTTAATAGAGACCACCGAATCGGTTGCATATATAAGATGCCACATGTTCACAACTAACATGCTTTACCGCATTAACGTACTTTATCCTACGATCATCAATTGTTCCCTTACATTCATTAAAATGTCCCACTAAAACTTATATCGTCCTCTTATTTCCATCTTTGCTCCTTTCTAGGATTACGTATTATTCTATTCGAATATCAATATTCGTACCATCTTCTGCATTCTGGAACCCTGTACCTCGTTCCCTTTGCTCCTCCTGTGCTCTAAAATTCATACTTTACCTTTGTTAAGCTTTCTTTACCTTTTTTACGAGCTGATGAGGTCACTGCTTGTACTCCGTTCGTCTTATTCCTTCATCTATTAGAACTTCTACTTATGTCTTCTGATATTCTCATGACCCAATATCATCCAAAAGTCTCTCTACTAATGTTCTGACCTTCTGCTATCCTAGATCTCTGGCTGTCGATAATCTTTCAGGCTACGAACATCTCTTCACAATACTTATCAAATAGGTGTTCAACATTGACTCCTTATGACTTAGCTCTATATATCACGATCTGGATCAGAAAAAAGGGTAACTAAACCAATTCTAAATGTCCTGTATCCTCTTATTTATAAATATGGTGCACAACACATCTATAAACAACACCCTACTAGACACGGCTTTGTAGACTCCCTAGGACTGAACTGCTCTGATACCAAGTTTATCACACCCCAACCTTGGGGTGTGTGGCTGGGACCCGACGCCTGGATGACTCGAGCCTACCACTTAAACCTTACATGGAGAACATACAACTGCCTGGGACAACAAGGCCTCAATAATGATAACTCTGAATAACATGACTTAAAAATCCTACAAACAGAAGATCCCAACCTAACAAATAAATACATATTGAGGTCGATAAGGCCGTACTGAACAACTGTACAATACAAGACTCATCTATGAAGCCTCTAAAGAGAACATCGACATAACACATGGGTCTGGACAAAGCCCCTCGACATACCCAAAGTACCAAAAGAATATAAACATACTTCGGACTCGGCAATACTCCAAGAAGAGATGGAGCTCACCAACAAAGTTGATATCTTCACAGGAACTACTGAGCGGATCCTCTCCTCGCCTACCTGGACTAGTGTGAAACATACTTCGAACTCGGTAATACTCTAAGAAGAGATGGATCTCACCAACAAAGTTGATATCTTCACAGGAACTACTGAGCGGATCCTTTCCTCGCCTACCTAGACTAGTGCGGCATGAAACACAGTGTCCCCATGCAAAGGGATATTAGTACAAAATAATGTACTAATTATATAAGGCGACTGAATCTGAACTGAAATACAAAATAATATGAATATAAACGGAAGAGCTACTGAAGGTAGAACTGGCTACACTTACCTGTTTATGTTGTCTATTAGCTACGTAACCTAATATCTGCTACTTAGACTCAAATAAGGCACTTAGATATAAATGCATAGACCGGAAGGCAAGTTATAATTATATAGCCCCGTAGGCGAGCACACGTTTGTTTAGCCCCAAAGGCAATTTGTATGGCTAATATCCCCGAAGGCAATTTGTATAGCCCCGATGGCAATTCACATATCTGTATAGCCCCGAAGGCAATCTATATAGCCCCGTGGGCAATGCGCATATATGTATAGCCCTAAAGGAAATATGTATGGCCAATATCCCCATATACAATCTGTATTATAGCCCCAAAGACAGTGTCAATAACCTTGAAAGCAACATCATAGCCATGAAGGCAACTCTACTTCTCTATAGCTTCTAGTCATGTTTTCTATCATTTTAATTACTTAGCTAAACATGGCTATTATGACTTGTTCCTCAATAGGGAATGATTACTGGAATAGGGTCATGATAACCCAATTACGATTCTTGTGACTAGCACATCTTGTGCGCTGGAATCGGAACTGGCTCATAAGGGATCATGCCAAAAATAAAGAAAAGGATAGCCTTCACATACCTTATTCACGAAGATATACGTCGTGCTATAAGCTCTCGTACTCATCATGACTGATTATCTATAACAAACAAAGGATCGATATAAACATCTAATACATTCTCAATAAAGAACTTCACTTAGGTATCTTTAGCGATCACCTTAACATAGAAAGTTCTTAGTCTTGTTAACAAAAGGGATATTTATGAAATCTTGATCTCATGATCCTTCAGGATATACTTTCTTAGGTTTACAAAACAACAACCAATATACTACTCAATTTCAACTTAAATCTTGATCAAAACATTCCACAAGTCCATAGACAATGATTTCATAGATTTACGAGTTTTTATTGCGAAAATTCTTTTGCAACCTATCTAAATCACCAATTAATTGCATATATAGATAAAGGAGGGTAAATTTTATATCAATGCAACCAAACCTTCATGAAATAGAAAGTTACCCCAAATTCTAGGGTTTCCAAAATTGTCTCTCCACGGGGGTGATGATTTCTACGATAATCACAGAATTATTGACGTTAATCTAATGTAATATGCCTTGGAAATGATATTGAGTGTTATAGAATCCTTAGGGAGGATTTAGGGGGTGTTAAGGATATGATCATAGATGAAAATGAAGTAAAAATCGTGGAACCCGTATTTAAACCTGACAAATTTTCTCCACCATAGTAATTTAACGGTACACTCGATGGACCGTCAAACTTCCGACAATCCATAAATATTCCCCGTCAAACTTCCTAGAAGATAGACAGCTCAGGCTAGGTATTTGACGATCTGTCATCTGTCCCGTCAAGTTGCCCAGTTTCTCATTTTCATCAAAACGTACTTCCTTTGATCTGTTTAACTCCCAAACACTACGGTACCTTCATAACCAAACTATAAACCTTCGTTATGCTTCCATAGGGTTGTATCTCTTCTCAGGACTTTGATATCCATTGATATCATGGCAGGATGCGAAACTACGGAGTGTAACACGGATGGTGTTGTACCCGAATTGTCTCCCTGAGCCTGAGCATTCTCCTCACGAGCAGTATCATTTGCAACTCTCTAGCTGTTAGCTGAAGTCCTTATAGTGTACTTTCTTTTCGCAATCATTTTCTTAAATACGTAACATGCACGAGTTAAAAGGATATCCTGAAGGTATAGCTCTAACTTCATGATCTAGAGTACAAATAAGTGAGACAATTCTAGATGTCTTGGTGGTCAAATATGTATGTATGGGCCCACACACATATAAAAGTGACGCCACTGGAAACGGTTTCATAGACACTCTAAGACACGTGAACCTAGAGCTCTGATACCAAGCTTTGTCACGCCCCGAACCATGGTCTGGGTAGAACACAACACTCGGTGCCTAACTGCATCTGACCAAGTGAACCACATGGCTTGCTTGTCAACATGGGCATCAAAATATATTAAAGTAATGATTTAAAACATGCAAAACACAATGCTAAAAGTATTATGAAATAGTCATAGCGAAAATAATCTGAGTAAAATATGATAAGTCTGAAAATATAATACTGACATGACTGACATGATAATGACTAGTGTATGAAACCTTTGAACATGAGTCTATAAAATTGTCTATTAGGATAATGTCCTGACATACCTCTACTAATAATGCATAACCATAAATAACTAAACTGACACCCCGAATGAGATAAGGCTCACAAGACAGCTGATACTGAAGCAATCCTATTTAGCAGATCCATCTCCCTAAAATTCAGCACCTGCACCATGAAGTGTAGGCCCTATGAAAAGAGACGTTAGTATATTTGAATTGTATTGTATGTAGAGAAACTGAAGGAAATAAATAGGCGCATAATATAAGAGAAACATGAATCTGAATCTGAAACTGAAACTGAAACATGAATATGATCATAAGTATAGCAACATGAGTAAAGTTAGAAAAATTGTATGTCTGTATATATGTATATAATTGTATATCCATAGGGAGATCAGTAGCATAACTGGCAACATGAAACTCCACGTGGGTACGTGAAGTCTGGTACCTGGCCCGACCAGTAGAAATTTTGCATACCTTGCCAGTGTATGAGACATGAATATGGAAAGAAATTATCCATTCTGCAAATCTGAAGTTGATAAGCCAATCATTTTTTTCGTGTTTCAGAATACGGTTAAACAACATGTTGACTAATCGATTACGATAAATTGGATTAGATTTTGCTATTTTTTCTGCAGTACCTCGACGTGACATGAGCGTGAAATAATCATTCTCTGGACGGAGCGGCGCTTATCCTACGGTGGCATACGTAGTTTCAGGCTACTAAAGCCTTCTCGGTAAACTATGCAACTCCCAAAATATGTATTTGAAAATAATGGCTTGTAATCCCATGTATTTCATGAAATAATTTATAAACATGATTCATGAATTTAATTTAACATGTAAATACATTTAGAATATACTTGTATAAAAACATGAAAACATATATACATAACTTCATGAAACTGAGTAATACTGATTATAACTTGTATTTAGGAACCCATGAAAATCAAGACATGGGGTCATGGATTACGGACAGGTCATGACAATCACAATTGACCAATCATGAATACAATTGATGAATAATAACATAAACATGACATAATATTCATATAGCTAGGGTTATCATGATATTAGAACAAAAACCCTAAGTTATGGAATTTTCTTGATTTCATAGAAACATGGCGTGGGAATGAAAAATGATGTCCCCATGTGGATAGAAGTTCTACATACCTGACTTGCTTCCAAACTTATATTAAAAATCCTGACTTTGAAGAAGAATTCCAAAGATTGCACCTTGAAACCTTAAATTATGTTTATCTTGAAAACCCTAGGTTAAGAGTAATGGAATTCACTTAGGAATTGATTATACTATGTTAGAATCACATGGAAATACATGAAAATGGCTTACCTTAATGTAGGATATGGTTGGGAAGAGAGAACCTTCATTCTAGGACTTGGGAATATGAAAAGCTGATTTTGAAACAAAGTCTGTATATTTATACTATTTGCTGTCGGAGAAGGTTGATGGTCAATTCGACGGTCCGTCAATAATTTAACGGTCCGTATAATTGACCAACAAGCCATTAATTTCAAAAAAATAAAATTGACGGTTCACTTTGACAGGCCGTAAAATATTTTACAGTCAGTACTTCTTGCCGTCAAATTTCATCTGTAGAGCTGAATTTGGTTTTTTGACTTTAAACTTCCCGTTTTGATTTCTTGTACTCGTGAATCATGAACAAGTTTTAGTTTGAAGGTACGAGGTGTTACACAGGAATCGTCCGTTAATTTCCAAAACCCATACTCTTTTTCATTAGGATAGTCACTGTAATCTCTATAGCCGTCTACCCAATTTCCTCCATCCTTCCTCGCCCCAAAACCAATGTGATTCTCATTTCATCACTATCCTCCTCCTCTCTCTATATATAAATATCTTAATGTGATGTGTGCACATACACAAAGAATGCGTTTTCTGTCTTGTGTGAATGACTACATTCCTTTATATTTCATAACCCATTATCAATTTTTTTTGTAATATCCCTGAACCTCAACTCAAGTTCCCCATACTCTGGTTGTCCTCTTGCATTATTGATTTTGCTAGTTCTATAATACTGCAGTGAAACTTTGACGTGTTTAACCTTAACCTTAGTTTTGAAGATGTTCCAGTAGAATTCATATATGGTCCAAGTGAAGCAACATAAAAAAAGCTCAACCTAATTCACTCAAATGGAGAAATAAAGCTTGCCGGCATTAATGGATGTTCGCCGAAAAATGCAGATCAGGTCAGATTCGAAATCGAGCTATCTTGCCGACGTTAGTGTGGGCCTCGTCGAATTCCTATGGTTTCGTCGGAGAAGAGGCCTCGTGAGAGATGAAGGGAGAGAAAGACTAACAAGAGAAGGGGACTGAGACCTTAAGAAATTTGATGCCTTATTTTTTTTATAATAAATGAGTTATAACTTGTCTTTATTTTAGGCCTAAACTCATTTAGGGTCAATAAATTGGGCTATTTGTTTCTCTTATTTTTACTGGTGTCATACCATGTCTTTTCCCCTTATTTTTATCCCTTACCTCTAAAGCCATCAATATGTTAAACTTTATTGTTCTTATTGTTGGGATACAATTGTTGTAGGGAACGGGAAGTAAGTAACTATTACAATAGTAGAAAGGATAAACAACTATTACAATGAAACTAGAAATCAAAATCTTAACAAACTGCTTGTGTGATGTGCTGAGTCGAGTGATGACACTCTGTCTTTAAGACAAGATTGCCCCGTATATCTCCTTTTACGGTATTGAGCAATAGTCTCCCAAGATACAACAACAACTTTAACAAGTGAGCAAAGGAAACTCAAGTGTTACTCTTGAAGAACTTTGAGTATAGTCACTTTGCTAGAGAGGAAGAATATGAACTCTAAAAATCTGTAGAATATTTTCTAAGTGTTGAGTGTAGTCTTTCAATTGAGCCAAAGGCCTCAATTTATAGTGTAAGTAGAAGACCTCTCAACTAGTCAACTAATGGCCTTCAATAGCCATGTAATTGCACTTGATTGAGGAGTTACATTCAACCATATAATGGTTGAATTCATGTGGCAAGTAATGGAGAACCAATGTTCCAAAATCAGCTCAAACATCAGATTTTTTCAACTTCCCGTCGCAACATTCTGCCTCCGAAGCGCCGCGGCTCCAGTAGCTGGCCATCCATTTTGCGCCGCGGTGCAGCCTGGGAGGCGCCGCGGCTTCGACGGTGTGGCGCCGCGGCCCTTCACGGCTCCGCGACGATTTCCGACTCGTTTCATTTTACACTTTTTACACTTCTTCCTTCATTTACCAACTTGGAATACTGTCATTTTGCCAATAACCGTCCATAATTCTATGTCTCAAATGTATTACATACGTAACAATATCTCTTTCACTAATGAAATTTGCGATACTTGGCACTACGTGTGCACGTGTGTGAAAATGACGTTTCCGACGTGCGGGCCCAATTGTTCGAGTCATAAATTAGTGGGATATACTTATTTCCACATTTAGTAAATTTCCAACAGTGGCTATTACAACACAATCGTTAATTACCTCCTTATTTATATATACATGTTTTGATCTTTCTTCTGAAATACAACAAAAACTTGTTCCTTTTATCTATAATATGATATGTTTGGTTTTTTCCATTAAATTAATATTTTATTATTTCTATTCTTAATTTATACTAGAAGATCTTGTTGAATTATGAGGGTTGTACATCTTTACTAATTAAATATCCTAAGGATAATATTCTTATAATGCCTCAAACTTTGAAGAATTTCCGTGATTATTTTCAATAATCAACCACATAATCAATCAAGATTAAGTGATAGAAGTGCGTATAAGAAACCTGTATTTATTACCTAGATATAAATATTGGGTGAATAAATTTTTTAGTAAGGATAAATGAAATCAAGAAAGCTTTGTCAAACTTAATTCGCGTATTAGCACTATCCTAACTTCTCATCATTGTTAAGCTATCGTTTAGTTTGGCTCCTATATATTCTTCACTGTGCATGCTTTATGTGTTTGATTATCCCTTCATGTGCTTGAAAGCCAATACAAAACAAGGGTTCATAGAAGAATTAGAACCCTTGCTTTCATGGTTGAGGAACTTAAAATTTGATAGCAGATTAGAGGCGGATTTAGAATGATTAATTTATCTATTGGTTTAACTGAACCATCATTTTGCTCGAACCCTCGAATGATGTATACATATTCAAAAGAAATTTAACATATATACTGCATAGTGAGATCATAATTATTTTAAATCTACTAACTCTAGATCTTGCTTTTGCTTATGTTAAGAAAATTTATTTTGTGAATTACATAACAAACATTACTTATGTGAGACAGTTCATTACTTGACAAGTGAATTCATGGGTCCCACAAACTTCTTTCAAAATAGATTACAAAAAAGGTAACATTAAAGACTATATTTTTTCCTAATTAGGATGATTAGCAAAAGGAAACCAAAAGGTACTTAAAAGAAGATCTCCAATCGGCTATGACGACGTAGTAATACACTCGACAGTTTGAACTTTTTAATTACTGCATCTTTGCTTTCATAATTTTTTTTATTGAAAATCTTGTATAAGGAGATCCAAGTCTAATTAAAGGCACAAGTAATTTCTTCATTGAATTGATTTTTTTATTTAATTCAACTCTTAAGTGATTGCAAAAATGAAGTAAATTTTTTTACAAAAGTTCAAAACTGTTGAGTGTATTACTACACCGCCATAGCCGATTGGAGATCTTCTTTTATCTTTTAATTTGCTTTTGCTAATGGTTTTCCGGTGAACATGATTCTAACTAGAAAATCAATTAGCGATTTATTTTTATAGAGTTTGAAGACAAGTGAGTTGTATTCGATCCAGAAAACTTCTTAATAAGTCCGGTTTAGGTGATGAAAAATGTATGTGATTAATAAGTAATACGAGATAATAAGCAAGTTATGATTCAAGTAAAAAAATAAGCAAGTAAATAATGATTCTCTGTGTATATTGCTCTGAGAGAAATAGTAATCCATAGAGAGAAAATAATGCTAGAGTTACAAAGTGAGCAAGATATTGTTCCTTCCTCCTAAGCTATCCTAATATAAGCCAAGGTCGGACTTTTCTACCCCTAAAATATGGATGATGTGACCTAGTTGACGTCCTAACGTTCATGCGTAGTACGATACTCTGATCGAGACTGACGGATGTGACCTGAGTTTGTGGGAGTGGAAAATAGTTGTAGGGCTTTCCCGGGTTCTCTGAGCCTCCGGATATGCTAATTCCTCCGAGTGCGCTTTATACCCAATACAGATAGTCTCCTGCTTTTCGGGACCTTCATGTCATGACCCCGGAAAGTGAAAGAGTTTGCTCTTTTTGAACTTTACGTGGGAACTCAGCAGAAACGTCGCCACTCTTCCCATGATTAGATGTTTTGTCATGACAATATTTAATGCATCCCTTCACTCATTCGGCGATGCCTCTTCAGAGACAACGATTGACGTTTTCAGATCAGGCACGTCGCTTCACTTTTTGAGGCTAATGATTGCCCCATATTGCAATTTAAGTGGGCAACCCATACTTTCTTTCTTCACATTTTATCTCAGCCTTCTTCTTCTTCTTCTGTGTACCAAATGTATCTTTGACTCTAAAAATCCCCAACCAATGTCTTCTTCATCTTCTCTGTCATCTTCATCATTTGATGACCAACCCATTGCGCATCTCAGGGAACAATTGGGCGGTGCCTCCGCTATCTCTTCTCACCGTCGGACCACGACATCATCTTCTACTCAGGCGATAAGACCTGGGTTCCACAACTGCTAATATTATTCCAGTTAATTCCAATTATGACGGGGACTTTCGTGTCAATCATAAATATGAGTCTCTTGAGGGGATAACCTCTTTGATTGATAGTCCATAATTCCTCAGGTTCGCATTGATTTCCAATAGGGACCTAAGATTGAGGTATTGCCCCTGCCTGCTAATGCTAGTATCTCTTGGCATGTCCTGAGCATGTGTATGGTAAACACTTACCAATTTACTATTGGTTTTGGCCTCCATATCCACGAAGTGATAGAGGCATTCTGTCGTCGCTACGGCGTCTGTTGGGGCAACTAGCCTCTCAAACATGAAGAGTAGTTCATTGCTTGCAGTTCTTAGCAAACCGTAGGGCTTCTTTTTACTCATGATCACATGATCCATCTCTATTCCCCACGCGTGTTCCGTGGTGGGATAATCTATCTAGCTTTCCAAGGCTTCTAGGGCCTCATTACCAGTGCTGAGGATGATCACGATTGGGGGTGGTGCGATCGATTTATAATGATTTGCACCAGACATCTCCACGACATCTCTCTTTGTCCTTTTCCGGAGCAATGAACAACACATGTGAGTATATGTCCTCTTGTTTTCTGCACCATTTTCTTTCGTGTATTACTTCTAATTTTATCTTTTATGCTTTTCCAGTAGCCTCGATTCAACCAAAACCTCTTCCCAATATCTTTGGCTGGGTGATGGATATTTGCGTGCATCCCGAAATACTGAGAGGACTTGAAGGGGCATCTTTGTAGACCGTTGGAGGGGCAGAAGCCACGGTAAGTTCTTTTTTTCCCCAACGCCATTTCTTTGCGAGCCATAATTTTTACGATGCAATTTTGACTTCATCTATACCTGTAAGGCCTTGCTGCTCGAGGGTCTTTTGCCAGGAAAGTGTCATCTAGGAGCCCTAATACCATTGTGGGTCCGAGGGACCTTCCGATACCAGCTTCCCTGATAGGCGATAATGATCGGCCTAAGGGGGTAAAGGATTCACTTAATAATGCGGGCGCCGGTACTGTAGCTCCACCGCCACCTCCTGACAACCCCAACCTTGGACTGGAAGCTTCCCTGTCTTATATAGCCAATATGTTTCTTCATGTAAGCTGAACTGTGTTTCTCTTGCTATAGTTGTTTCTTCGGAGTGAGGTTGTGTACTAAGACTGCTCATTTTATTTCTTTCTTTCTTAGGATCATGTTGCTTATTCCTCCACCATTGAGATGGTTAGGAACATACCTTCATCTTTTTCTCGTGAGGTGGAGAGGCTGACAGCCGAGAACCAGCACCTTCGAGCCGACCTCTCCAAGCTCCAGTCAGAGAATAGAGATCTTTAGCCCTTGAGGGCCACTTTAGGACTGTAATGGGAGGAGTCCAAGCAGGCTCTAACAAATAGGGAAGACTATTTATGACATATGAATATGACTCGCCAACTACTGCAGGACAGGCTGGCTTGGGTGTAAGAGGATTGAGATACTGCTCAGGGACGGGTGCAAGTACTGGAGGCTTCTCGTGCCTGATTTAGGGCTCACAACCATCTCCTGGGGCTTCACCGAGTGGCTGACCAGTGTATGGCTACATTGCTCTAGGATTATGTAATCTTTCACACACATTTGGAGGTTCTCTAGGGAGTAAATGAAGGCAGGATAGCCGTCGCCTCAGCTTTGATAAATGCATAAGTGGATTTAGTTGCTGCCGAGATGGATATAGACGATCTTTGTAATGAGACACCTTCCTCTTCTGATGCTTCTTCCAGCTCCTCAAGTGATGAAGATGCTCCCCCTCGCTTAGCTATGTTGTTTTTTTAGCCTGTGTTCCCTTTCTGAATGTTTTGTTTTGGCCTGTGTGTTGTTTTCTTTCCCTTGCTCATGTTACTAGATATTCGGGGTATTTGTACCCTTTTGTTGTTCTTGTTTGAGCCTTCGTGCTCTTTTGTGGTATTTTCAGGGCTTGTGTGCCCTTCTAATGTTTTTGTTTGAGCATTTGCGCTCTTCTTGCTTCCGGTCGACCAAAAATATCTTCTCATTTGTTTCCAGCCTTGATTTTTATTTCTACGCTTTGACATGCAATTTGTTTTTGAAATAATTGTGGTTATAATTAACCTATTGGCTTTTTACTTAACACTTAACCGTCAGGGCGTAACTGTTATGCCCGTCTTCTGAAACTATGTTCATATTCGAGTGTTTGGTGTTTAAGTTAAGAGATGATGACCGGTGCATGCTTTTTTTTGTGTGTTTTGTGTTTTAGGTCATCATTCTTAACTCAATCCGGGCATGTCACTTCCGAAAACACTTTTTGCAATTTCGGGATTTAAACATCCAGTTCGCAATAAGAGAAGGCCCTTTGATTTTGGAGCTGATGAGGAAGACGTCTTGACCTCATTTAATGGTACAAAGCTTCATAGAACATGCACACTTGGAGGATTTAAGCTTGTTTTGTGTGTTAAAATCAGTTTTGTGGGGCTATATGGCTTTCTAGTCCGATTTTTCCCCGAATATTTTCAGTTAAAAAAAACAAAAGATGCCTTGTTGGCAATAATTTGTGGAATAAGTGAGGATTCTTATTTCAACTTTGTAGTTTTTGGGGATGACTCGTCCTGTTGATACATAGGCCCTTTCAGGATTTTTACAGTCTTGATAAGACGTTCAGAAAAAATCGGGCGCGTTGATTGTCAACAGTCCTGTAGGCCTGAATATAACCTCACTATTTCACACGAACCATCTCTTCTCCCCTTGACACTCGAATGTGAGGTCCCAATGAGACTAGCGTCGGGTTATAACCTTCCGACTAGCTTTCCCTAGACTTCTGGCATGATGCTTGCGGGATGTGATACGCTTTTGGATCATTTCTTCGTTAAAACCTTTTCGGGAAAACCCATTTGGGACAAAATCTTGGTCAAGGAAAATAGTGCAACGTGTATCTTCGATTTTCCTCCTGGTGGTAAGGAGATTATTCTTCTAGGGGCAGTCCCTATCAGAGAGAGACAACAAGTTAACCAAGGGTAAATAATGCAGAAATATGATCATACTTATTACCATTTTAGAGGTAAAATAATTTCAAGTGGCTGACGTTCTAGCTATTCTGTAGCTCCTTTCAGTGTTCATCTTTGATCCGGTAGGATCCCTTGCTTGCGATCCCTACTACATGGTACGGACCTTCCTAGTTAGCCCCCAGTGTGCCTGCATGGGCATCTCGGGTTAGGAGCGTAACCTTCCTGAGGATGTAGTATCCGAAGATGTTCCAAAATGCCAAAGTTGAGGATTTTGTCTAAGTGTTAACGGGGCGCCAAAGCTTGCTAAGCGATGCCCAGGGCGAGGTCCTACCTCACTGTAGAGCTCGCCCAGCGAGCCCCAATGTCCAAATGGCAGCAGATTTTAAAGTCCAACTCCGTTTTAGACTAGTTTTGGAGGGTTATTTCCCAACACTATAAAAAGACACTTTCCATGATTTTTACTTAGCTTTTGACTTAGGGAGAGCTAGGAGCTGCCGTGGAGCCTGGAGGAATTTGGTTTTATTTTTTCTTCTCCTTACTACTCATTTTTATATTTTCTTTGGATGATTTGTTGTTTTTCATCCTGTCTATGTGGAGCTAAACTTCTCGTTCTATGGTTATGGTTCTTTCATGAATGTTGTTATTCGAATATTGATTTCAATTTATTATCTTACCGTATTAGTTTATTTATTTAATTATGAGCTTAATTATTTAGTTGCTTGATCACCAATTGAATATTGTCTTTGTTTCTTAGATTAAACTCGAGAGAAGAATACTAGTATAGCAATAGGGTTAAATAGAGCAGGATCTCAACAGTGGGCATCGGGGAGCGGATTTGTGTCTAGGATATAGATAGACCTAGTTCGTCCTGCTTGGTTGATATACAGAAAATATAAATGTATTTGTGTTAAGGTTGATGACCATAAAGATATAGGCGTGAAAGTAATATAAATACGCAGCTAGAGGACTCAAGAGATTCGTAGTCGTAATATCAACCATGTCAATCAGTAAACTAGATAACTTAAGAAGTTGAATCAATTGAAGAATACAACGTGATTGTTAGATACCCCATAGCGCTAGATCGGTTTCATTTCATTGATAATATAAAACCCTACTCTTTCTTTGTCGAAGTTCGTTATTTATTTTCTTTTTATTTTAATTAATTTAGAATTACAACTTACAGATTTCCTCTCTTGTATTGATAATTCGGATCGTTTAATTTAGCTAACGGTTAATCATAAGTCCATGTGGATACGATATCTTGACTTTAATCCTATATTACTTGTATGACCGCATATACATGTGTGTGCGTTTGGGAGCAACAAGTTTTTGGCGCAGTTGTCGGGGGACTTAGAAATTAACTGTTTATCTATATTAGACTTTTCTTTTTATCTATTCAAGTATTTTTAATTCTTATTTTTTGTATATTTTGGTATTCCTCTTGACATGACATCTTGGAACGAAAATTTATCAGATGTTGGATATTCATATTCTAGTGATTCTTGTCGACTTTGTGAAGGACCCCACTTATGGAAAAATTGTTCATTAATTTGGATCATACAGGATGAGTTGTGTGACGCTTCTAAATACTATGATTGAAACTTTTGTAAATGATGTGGTGGTCAGTGGAAAGAGTGTCCTAAGTGTTGTTCTAGTTTCTCAAGTGATTTTCACAAAGTGGATATTGTGAGTGATACTTGGCTATTGGTTCAAGCTCAACGATTAGAGGTATGGAGGATTATCTTGATGAAATTACAAGTGACATGACATACTTCATGGAAGAAAGAACAAAGCACAGACAAGATATACACCAATTTGGCTCAGACATCCATGACCTGCAGGCTTAGTTAAATAAAACATTTGAGGTGTTTCATGCCCAACTACCAATTGTCGTGGATAGTAGCCAGGACGTGGAGCAGAAAGAGGAATTCCAGCCATTCAATCAGAATATTATTGATGATGTCGAGGTTGAGGGAGTATATATTAGTGATGATGTCAAAAGTAGCGCAGTTTTGGAGTTGGCGCGTGTCGACCCTCCTTCTAAACATTTTTCTACATTGTGTTTGGTTAGCGACATAGAAATCGACCATTTCAAGCCTTTAAAGAAGTATATAGATGAGGAACAAGACCCCTACATTCTAAAATTTGCCACGCCGAAAAGACAAAATGGCATTCCTCACTTAAGGGTCAAGAAGTGCAAGATGCGACACCTATTGCTTGGTTCTTTTATTTTCATACCACCGCCCCAAGAGCGGAGCATAAAATTTGATGCAAAATTGGGGGCACAATTTATATCTTCAAAGTGGAAAGAAAAGTCGGTTGGCGTCGTGATGTGATGTTAAATCAAGCGCTTATTGGGAGGCAACCCAATGTGTAATAGCCGTAGATTTTTATTTTTATAGTGTCACGTTTTGTTTTGTTTTTATTTTGCAAATTAGGGAAAGTCTGAGTACCCAAAATTAAAGATTGAGGAGCATGTTTGAGCTTAAGTGTAGGGTAGTTCCGACCCTTGATGTTGAGGAGTATGCTGCTAGCTAGGCCCTAAAGGGTCTTATGGAGTATTTCTCATCCTTAATTTAATTTTTTCTATGTTATACATGCATTGAGGACAACATATATTTATAAGTGTGGGATGGGGTATTTCCATACTTTTGAGGTTAAGGGTGATGAAAAATATGTCGTAAGATTTTTTTTAAAGTAGCTTTTGAGTCTTAGAAAAAAAATCATAAAAAAAATTAACAGATTTTTGTTTCTTTTATTTTATTTAGTAGCTTCTTAAGTACCTGATTAGTGGCATACATCACCCGCCCCTTGGGTTTTCCTATGACCTTGGTTCTTTCCCGAGGGGGACATTTGAACCGGGTAATTTTTATTTTATTTTTAGGATTAGTGTTTTTAGGAGTAGTAAAAGAGGAAGAAGGTAGGAGATGAGAGCCCCTATAACCAATTGAATACTAGGTGCTCGGGATTAGATACACTATTGACAACATGAGCAGATCTCAAATTTTTAAAAGTAAAATGGTGCTTAAAAATAATAACTTGTGTCAAAACGCCTTAGCTCTTCTACTTGACTCTTGGATGAAAATTGTTGGCTTAAAAATATTTGTATTGAATTTGCGTCATTGTTTTCTAAGTAGAGGGCCAATGTGGATCCATCTTGAACCATGAGTGTGACATGTATGGTGAGTGTTTGTCAATATATTCCATATCTCATATTGATGTCTAGAACTTGCCCGGTGTGTCTACAAAGTGAAATGAGGTATGTTGAGTTAGGAAATGATATAGGCATTTCTTTGTTAGCCATGAATTTTGACTATTTATTTGCTGACCCATATGTGATATCATTTGTCAACCTTTTTTGAGCATTTAGCCTATTTTCTTTGATAACCGCATCTTTAGTCATTCCCTTTTATTGATTTTGCATGTAATATTTAATTCCGGACTCCTAAAGAACTTTAGAAATTTAGCGCTTGAAAGTAAATGGGAAGTAGATGTAAAGGGAAGTTAAAGTGGGAACTTGTGCACTAACATGGATCTCTCTTTGGCTCTCATCTTGAAGTAAGAGTGAATAGATTGTATCCATGCTAGGTAATGGGTTAATCATGAGGATATCTCCCATATCTTGAGTGTAAACATCATTTAAATCCATGAAAAAATGAATTGATCTCTGATCTGGTTGTGACTTAGCTAGTTTTAACTTTTCATTACACACAAGTACAAGTACACACAACATCAGAATTAAGATAGTTCAATTCATCCCAAATCTTCTTAAGTTTTGTAAAATAACTTGATATGTTCAGGTTACCCTGAATAGAAGAATTCAACTCCTTTTGAAGGTGATAAAGCTTGGTTCCATCTGATTTTCCAAACCTCTGTTGGAGACTCTCTCAAATTTCTTTTGCTGATATTGAAAACATTACACTATTAGCAATGTTTTTGACAAAGAATTCAACAACCAAGCAGTCAACATGTCATCACAATATGATCACTGTAAGTATTCTGGTGAGTTCAAATCTGAGCTTTTACAAACCCTATTGATAAACCCTAATTTTTTCTTTACAGATAGTGCTATCAGGATTGATCTCCTCCATCCCGAAAAATCTCTACCATCAAAGACTTTATTAATGAGGTTAATACCAGGAGCATATGAAGAAGTTAAGTGATAGGGGTGATTTGAATCAAAATTGAGAGTGTTGACTGCATCAGCAGTAGCCATACCAGTTGTGCTTTCAGTCATTTCTTTTACTTTGAATATTAGATTGTAATAAGCTAGTTTTTTGATGGCTGAAAGATGGATCGACTTCAATGCTATTATATTATGTAGAAAGATATAGAGAAGATGTGAAAAAGTTTCTTGTGTATTGCTTTGATCATCTTATGATCATATTTATACAAGTATCTCTACAAAGAATTAAAATTAAATACATAAAAGCAATTTATCCTAGATATACACTTGTATATATCCTACACTATGTAATAAACAATGTACAAACTTGATTCCATGTCATTATCAAATGTGTGCAATGCACGTGAGTTATAACGGTTGGGTAAGATGCTCATCGTGTGACTTATATCCAATCCATCAAGTGTGTCAACCAACGGCCAGATCTATGTCAGGCGTATCTCCATCATTTAACTTTACCAAATCCAAGTCCAACATTGATTTTGTTGGAACACTTCTATTGAACAAAACCTTATTTCTCGACTAATCCTTTTTCATCATACTGATAGAGAACGACATTGATGATGATAAGGGAGTTGTGATGGTGATCTTGTCTAATGATGGTGATGATGTTGATGTCGTATCTTCTCCAACATTATTTTAGAAAATTGTAGCAGTAACAGATGCAAAATTCAACACTCCTCCTTGCTTCTGTTGCTGCAATCTAGAAAAATTGTTCTCCTTAATTTCTACTCTAGCAATTTGTGTTTGTGGATTTCTTTTTTTCTTTTTGAGTAATTTTGAACTTGCAAACATCGGTAACATGATTCTTCTTCTTCTTCTTCTTGAACTCAATATTCGTGCATTTTTTCGTCACATGCTTCATATTTTTCGGTGACAATTTTTCTATTCTGTCGATTGAAAGTAATTGTGTAACTTTTATTTTCAAACGGAAGAGAATTATGCTTACACATTGTAAAATTATTTTCTAATTTCATCTTCACTAACCAAATACTATGATAGTTTTCACCAATGAAGGTTTGTGAGACATTCAAAGAGAGATTATTGTTTGTCATGGTTGAAAAATAAAGTTTAAAGGTAGCAGTATGGATTAAAAATGGTTTAAATTGGTATTGGTTAAAAATAGCCCTGAGCGTTAAAAATAAGCACAGGTTAAAATGGGTTGAAAATAGTCTTAAGCGTTAAAAATGAACACGGGTTAAAATGGATTGAAAATAGGTATGGTTTAAAAGTGGTTGAAAGTATTTCTACTTCAGTGAATGCACAGACTCATTAAGACCAATGAAAGCGTTGATACAACTGTTATGGATTCTTGGAAAGAGATGAAAACAACAAGGTAGAAAATATTAATGAAAATTGTATCATATAAATGTTATTAATCATAAGCCTTTATATAAGCAATAATTAAAGTAGTAGACTCCTTCTACAACTAAACAACTAATTATTTTAGAAAACTACAGCAGTAACAAATGCAAAATCCAACCAAGACAATTTTGTTTGATAAAAAAAATTTCCTCCTCTATCCTAACTAGAGTTAATCATAACTCAACCGCAAACGAATCCAATCTTTTGTAACTAGGTTAGGAAAGTAAACTCTCACTAATTCAATTCTTAAAAGTTTCCAAAGAAAGTAATGACAGAAGAATCTTCAGAAGTGGTTTGACCTGCTAACTAAAATGATATCATGCTCAAATGTTATAAAGCAACTTAGGTGGTAGAAAAGAAATATGATTGACTACTCGAGAGTCATTTCTTAGTAAGTATATACGGGTGATAGATAAGATATGATAATGACAGATTAGTTTATCATCATAATTGGATAGCATCATTACAGCTAGCGTGTTTGATTTAACTCAATATATACATATATGTGAGATAGGGGTGTTTCAATCAAAATTGATAAATTAAATCAAACCGATAACTCAAATTAAATCGATAAAAATGACTTATGTATTTTGAATTTTATTTGGTTGTGTAAAAACTAATGAATTACTACTTGATGTAAGGAATTTCAAGATTATGATTTGTAAGGATAAAAATAAAAACAAAAAACTGGCGAATTTGGAAACATGTTCGCTTTATTCCTTTCAAACTCCAGATACATAATGCAGTTCAGATCTTTGAATCTTTGCGTAGATATAGGCTCTGCTTGCATAGGTATTAGGTTGCCATCTTGTAGAAGAATACTATACTTTCTCTATATATAGGTTTCCTATATCTCTTTTCTTTCATAATCAATTGTTGTAACATCTCATGTTTTCTTTGGCGATGAATCATCATGTCCCAATCCCATCAAGATATATCAAAGGAATAGTTTGTTTGTTTATTTATATATTTTTAATTTATTTGCTTTTTCCTTGAACTATCAAATCCCATGTTACTTCTTCAAGACACATATACCCCATCTTTCACTATTTCTCAGCCACTACCCTTTTAATTTGTCAGGAAAAAGGGGTCTGTATTCCAGTTGCTATGCCTTTTCTTTATTTCCTTTTAAAAAAGAAAAGAATATTATGGAAGTTGCCCATCAGAATTTTCCACAGTAAATAGAAACGGGGCTTTTTAATAGAGAGATCATTGATACGCCAAAACAGTGAGGTAAAAGGATAAATATATGTCCATCCAGGTCTCGAACGCAGCGACCATCGCGTTATTAGCACAACGCTATAACCAACTGAGTTAATGGGCCTTGTTGTTTACACCGTAATGAAGGATTTGTATGACTGTAACTTATAGGTGTAACCCTATAAATAAAGAACCAAAGTCGTGTGAAACTGAAGTTTCCGGAAAAGGGGGAGCCATGAAGAGTAATGAGCCTCGTTCAAGCTCTTCTTGTGCAGCTTGTAAGTTCTTGAAGAGAAGGTGCACTCCCAATTGTCAATTTGCCCCATATTTCCGGTCGGACGAGCCCAAGAAATTCGCGAACGTCCACAAGGTGTTTGGAGCAAGCAACGTGATCAAGATCCTGAATGAAGTGCCACAGGACCAGCGAGAGGACACTGTCAACTCGCTGGTCTACGAGGCTGAGGTGAGGCTCAGGGACCCGGTTTACGGTTGCATTGGAGCCATAGCGTCTTTGCAGCGGAAGATGGTGGAGCTACAAAATGATCTGATGGTTACTAGAGCTCATCTTGCTTACTATGAAGCCAGGCCAAGCACCACAGCTTCTTGTTCATTCTTGGATTATGATCCACTCAATGTCAATATGCCTTCTGTGTTTGTGGACACTTCGATGTCTGGTGGATTGTTGGATAGCTTCAGCCAGAATTCCAGCTTTTCCATGAACCAAAGTGGATCCAACAATGAATTTGGCCAATTCCCATTTCCATGATGACTTCATCAAGCTCCTTCTTTTTTCAGATTACGGGCGTATTTATGCATTTCCTTGTATATATATGAGGAAGATTGGCTCATTAAAGGTAAATTTCTTTGTTTTTGTACATGTTATGATCATTTGCCTGGTAAATGAAAGAATAATTTAGTCATTTGCTCTTCTGATAAACGTCTATAGCCACATTTTCTTTTATGATCCGGATGTTAAAGCGATACAAAGTTTGTGCACTTCATGCCTGTTCAAACTACTCGCACGGTAGCATGAGATTGTTTGATTGTAGGATGTTCCCATTTCTATCATTGCTGATTGAGGTGCACGAATAAAGAAATAAGTTTCAAAAACTGCAAGTGTTTTGAGTCTATTTCCTTTTCCAAAAAGAAAAAAAGTAAACCAAACTCGACAAGGATATACGTTGAGCTCGACTACTCTGATATGATTAATACAAAAAGCATGAAGTTCTTATTTGAAGAAATTGAACCGCGTGTTCTAAAGAGAAATCAAGAGAATAACATAACGTAGAACAAATTCAGGGGTGATAAATGACAATCAACAAATTTGCAACGTACGATCATACATCAATATTGATTTCTTATCATGATTTATACAATGTTTTTACACAAAATACATTATAATGATAATCTAGTAGCACTTAACATACTGCAGTGATGGAAAAATTAATTAAGTATTTCTTAGATATTCGATAACTGAAGCTCCACAGAAATAAATCAACAAGTATCCAGCAGCTTCTGAGAAAGTAGAGTACTAGTTAGCTGCTGGTACAAAGGAAACAGAGTTCTTTTATTGTCCATCCCAGCTTGTTAGTTGCTATATTATCCAGTAACGTACCCACCATGTGATAGAATCCTGCAAGCTTCAGTGCTCTGCCCCAGCAATGATACAACAGGAGCCTGAAGCCAGACTTGCAGCATCAGACCTTTTTCTCAAATATGAAAACCATGTTGTCAATTCTTTCCAGCATGCAATCACCTGCTTGATGGAGAAGTTCATCCATCTAAGCAAAGTTTGTACACCCTCAAAATATCTTATTTGTACC
The DNA here is from genome assembly GCA_029783415.1 of Anisodus acutangulus. Taxonomy (NCBI): domain Eukaryota; kingdom Viridiplantae; phylum Streptophyta; class Magnoliopsida; order Solanales; family Solanaceae; genus Anisodus; species Anisodus acutangulus. The sequence continues at coordinate 33,967,723 of CM056511.1, read as the reverse complement.
TTGCTAAATGACAAGTTATGATGCAACAATTTACAAGAAACTAAGCAAATTAACCTTAGCTCAGCAGTGAGCTTCATTGGTTGTCCTTCACAATGCAACTGCTGCCAATAACTACGGTTTTTTTTTAGAAAACAAGCTAAAAACACAAGTGTATAGCAACATTAACATCATTGAGAATTGCATATTTATCCAACTGCTAATCATTAGGTAAACAAGAAAAGTTGAAAATCTTAGTATCAATCCAAAAATAAGTGGAACTTAAAAAAGGGCACAAAGAGAAATACTTCATACTATGTCCCATGTGCAAGAGAGAGACACGGAAGAACGGAGAATCCTATGCTCAAAAAGTGGTGCAAAGTACCATCATTGCACTTCTTCTTTCAAGTTAAAATTGCTAATGTTTTACATACGGAAAAAACCATGCACAAGCAGAACACAAAATCTCATACAGTACCCTGGAAATTGATATGCAAAAATGATACTCACTAAAGAGGACACAATGCTGTATTACAATCTGCACAATTAGTTGTTCTGGCTAAAACCACTACTACAAAGATGGCACACCACAAGCTCTGGTGCTATGCTTCTTTGAATGCAAATGAAATCTAATTTTTAGTGGGATTGCACTATAGAAGTAATGGGAGACTCGTATGGACATGAACAGTTATCTTTTTTTTTTCTTTCAAATGATGTAGTATACTAATTTTAGTAACAAATAATGCAGTTAGACATTCCACACTGATCTCACTGTCGGTTTGCCAGAGACTTCACTCCCTACAAGTTCTAATAAAAACACACGCCTTATACCAGTTGTTGTACTCAACTAGTTGTTGTACTAGTTTTCTGAATGCTGTTCCCAAACCATACAAGGAACCGGATATTGTTGTTTCCTTGATAAGTAATAGAGAGATATTAATGATGTGAGAAAGCTACCACCGTTAAGGGAATGCTGGGGCAGAATGACATCCAAAAAGGGAACTATACAATGTGTGTAAAGAGCAAAGAAAGCCAACAATAGCATCCAGCTCTAAACAACTGCCGTAGCTTTGTTGCACCAAAAACTAAGCAAAATTATACACTTGGGCTTGAGATTAATCACATTATCCTTCTTGCCGTCAAACACACTAGCATTTATTTCTCTCCATATAACCCACCATACCACCGTAAGAATAGACTTCCAAATGTCTCTGGAAGATTTGGATAAGTCCAATTTATGCTAGGAAGTTAAAAAGTCCACAGTGTTTTCCGGTATACACAACCCAATAAAGGGACTGGATAGTTAAACCACAACCCAATCAAGCCTCCACTCTGCTCATAAATTCAGCAAAAACATTTCTCGTAGCAAAGAGCTACTGGTCCAGCATATACTAATAAGTAGAAGTGACATGTGCAGAGGAAAGACTGTACGAGGTAAAGTAGGCTGTTACACAAGATCTGCGAATCTTAATAAAATTGAACTGACCGGTAGAAGCAGAATTTTGAGGATAAATTTAACCATTTCTGTTCACATGAAAGCCCAAAGGCAACTTCTAAAATACCTCTTAGATCAGGTGTATCCAGTATTTGCCGCCAACCATCTTATTTGAATATACTAAAATTTAGTGAGTAAAATGCCAACAAGCTTGGTCAAGATAAACAGATCAAGCTAAATCATGTATTCCTATTTCATAGCATCAGCATTGATGTAAGATCTTCAGTTTTGCTTCCCAGGGCAACAAGTACCACGGCAAAAACAGAAACTTACATGTATGAACAATTTTGTAGACCAAAGTAAACATCTCCAGAGGAATTTAGCATATCGAAGACTTTAATACTGTCAATGTTTCAGCCCTAATTGATAATTTGCTCAGTTTTCATTACCCGCCTTGTATTTCAGTGCACTTATGGGGGAAAAGAACCAAACTACTGCTAGGCCGACTCAGCCCTATAGAAATCAGTTATCACAACAAAGAATATAAAACTGTAGAGTCAAGCCAGCCAAATTGTCTGATTCACAGTTTCAGGACATTTGAAAGTAAATACAGAACAACCAGTACAAGTCACTGTGCAAAAATCTGGCAAATGAATGGAAACTATAGATCATAGAGCCATAGCATTGCAGACATTTATGCTTCCTAACTTTAAGCCCCAGTAGTTGATAATCTCATACATCAGTGTTTTACTAATGTTAACAAATGGTTCCACAATTTGAACACTAACGCCAGATGGAAGAATGAAGAGCAAAATAGACTGGGATGTATGACATTGTTTTAGCAAAGCCACTAGGCACTACACGCGGTCAACAACCAATATCTAGCATTTAATAATTGCAAACTTGAAAGGGCTTTACAGTAATAAGACATACCAAAGGAAGATAATTTTATGGGGAAACCTTGACACACTTTCAATGATGTTAAAGGACACTTATGCTTTATCTTCAGTTATGATAAATTGATCATGTTCTCATTGAAAGAGAAAAGACAAGTTGGTTCAATATCATTGCTGCAGCATAAAATGGATATAACTAACTTGTGAGCACACGAGTTCAAAACTGGCTTACCGGCAAGAGCAGGGTGCATGGACAGAATTTTCGATCTTTCAGGCTATGATAGAATTTGCACAACATCATTCGAGTAGATACTGCCCTTTTCCAACTCAATTAGTTTCTGCAGCTTCAAGTTCTCAGATCTTCTCAAACTTTAAAGTAGCCCAGAGAAAAACCTTGTTCATCATTGTATGCTTTTAGCATTCCCTTGAGGTACTTCTATTTTTTCTAAACGTTGGTCCTTCAAGAAAACAAGGACCTAGTGCAAAATGTACTTAAATATAACTAGTATGAAGAGAAAAAATATTGTGCAACACCAATCATGTTCTTCCTGGATCAATTTTTTTCCTCTGAATGCATTTGTAGCCACATTTTTCTTTGAAATAATTTAAAACTTGAAACACAAATTGTGCAGTCCAGAAAGATCTAAAATTTGAACAAATCAATCCATTAATAAATTCTAGATGAAAAGCTAACTGCACAGCATATTACTTCTTTTTAAATCTTTCTACCTATTTGTATCAAATCAACACTTCATTATCCGTATACATCATCGAACAAATACTTGATAAATTTTCTTTTTAACTAACAAACGCAACAACACCAAGTCTTTACATTTCAAAAAAAGCTAGATTCCTACTTAATATATCTTGAGTCGAGGGTCTATCGAAAACAACTTATCTACCTCCCCAGACCCCACTTATGGGATTACACTGAGTATGTTGTTGTTGTATTCATACTTGATAGTAATTATCTCAAACCGTCAGATCTAACGTGCAATTCACAGAAATCCTTCAATCTCGGCCCCACAGTCAATCTCCTTTCACTCATCTCTTTCACCAATTCCTTAGCTTCCTCGAATCTACTTCGAGTTATCAATCTAGTCGCCAGTATTCCATAATTCTCCGCATCCAACTTCACATATCTCCCTGCATAACTCCTAACAAACTCAACCGGCTGTTCATAATAATTATACTTCAAAAACGGACCAATAATATGCGCGTGCGTGCAATACAACAGCGATACTCCGTCATCTAACATCCTCCTCACCAATGCCGCATCCAATTTCCCTGCTCTACACTCGCCTAATACCAGCGCGTCGTACGTCCTCGTATCCTCACCTAGCTCTTCCTTCTCAATCCTTGCTAGTACATCAGCAGATGACGTCACATTTCCGATAAAACAATAACCGGTCAACACATAATTATACGTGGTCAAATCGGGATTAACACCGTATGATTTCATCACATCCATCACGCGCCACGATTCGTCGAATTCCTCCTTCATGAGCGCGTTTATTATTGGATGAAACGTGGCATTATTTGCTGCCACGTGTCCTTCACTCACCACTGCTTCGGCAACGCGCGTGGCTTCTGAAATGCAGTGCATATTCGAGAGATGGTCGGTGAGACAGTCGTATGAGCATTTTCTCGCGAAATAATTGTCTAAACGAGATATCGTTTCTAATAGATCGTTGAGTATTATGGAGAGGTTATTAGTGGAAATGAACTTGAAGGTGTTGTTAGTGTTGAAGAAGCCATCGAGCACGCGCTTGTTGAGAACGTGGTGGACAGTTGCGAAATCTCCTTCACGGCCAGCTTTGTTGATGCGCGCGTTGTAGCTAGTACGTGCAACTGGGAATGCCTGGGATTGTTGCGGAGGTGCAGATAGGGTTTGGATAGCAAAAGAAGAGAGCGATTTTAAGCTCGAGAGCTTGCCAAGTGCTAGCATTTCTAGGGTTTTTGTTCAATGGAGAATGAGGAAGGGGATTCAGGTTGGATAACCCAATGCCGCTCGGTTTTGAGTGCGTTATTTTGGGCCATTTAGGTCCGTGGACTGAAGCCTATTTAATGTACACTTTGGGACCAATGGGAAAATTGCCACTTTGGAAGTGTACAAATACCAATTTTTGGTGTCACCCCTTTTAACATTTTTTACACGGATTTCCTACAAACGTACTAGTCTTTTCTACTATTATTTAATGAAAATATTTACATATGTTTCACGCATAATTTCTATAATATTTTTATCTTTAAAAATTTAAATTTTATCTTGCTCGACATAAATTCTATAGGAATTAAGCTATGTAATATAATTTTTTTTAGTATTTTTTAGATTATGTCGAGTGTTAAAAGTTTTGTCTTGTCCATCATAATTTGTATGGATGTTATGATACATATGTCGAATTTAAACATAAAATATAAATTATGTCACGCCAATAATGCTGAAGGGAAAAAATTAATGACCACTCTGAAATAGGGGCATTTGTGCGAATGACCCACCATTTAACCTATATTGAGCTTTCTAAATTATCTAACTGATACTCATAATAAGTTATTAATATTTGAATGATAATACCTCTAATTTATATTATAAAAGTTGTGGTCATACGCACATGATCCCCAATTATCTTTTTCTTCTCTTCCATCTCCACTTTACAACGTATATTCATAAAAAAACTATTTTGACGAGATGCAGAATTCAACCTACATCATTATTGTGAGTGTTATTTTGTTCGTTATCTGAGATTTAATAAATTAAAAAGAATAGAATTATGAATAAATTCAAAGCTTCAAACAAAATCGCGTATGATCTTTCAAATTTTCAGATTTCAAATTAACTTGAGACTTCGTTGCATCTAAATTTTGTCTGAATTGCTTCTGTTTTTTCTCTAAGTGGATTATCTAAATTATGCATTATACATGGAAAAAGAGTTTAATGTGTTTTTCTTCTAAATTGATTATCTGAATTCTAATTATTCCTGTAAAAAGTTTGTGAATTCTATCCTCAGGCAAATCATGAATTATGGTTTAAATTTTGAAGCAATTTTGCACTCGACGTGTTTGAATTTTTATCACGACCCAAAAAACAAGATAGTCGTGAGGGCACCTACCCTACCACGTAGGCGAACCCAAAACAATTCTTAAGTCTTTTAGTCTTATCATTAAGCAAAAATGAAATAAGAACAAGGCATAAGTCTATAAAAGCGTCTCATAACTCAAACATAAGGAAACTAAGTTATACACCTCTCAAAATCTAGAGTCACAAGTACAAGAGCTACTAATATGAAATACAAGTCTGAAAGTCTACAAAGTTATCCGAAAAATAAAGACAGAAAGTAAAATAGAGATGGAGTCCGGTGTCGCGCCAACAGCTCACCTTGATAACTCCAATAGAAACTCCTCATTGATCGGTGATAACTCAGCCACTACTAGTACTCGGGTTAGAACCTGCACACAAAAGTGTGCAACAAGTGTAGAGTGAATACGGTAAATCAACGTGTACTCAGCATCATCATCAACCGACCCTAAACTGAAACAATAGCAAGGGTTAGTCTTTCGAATGCTTACCCAAACACATATCCATTATTCGTTCATAAGGCATAATTGTAATCCAACAAGTAGAGATAGAAAAATCGTTCAAATCAACAAGTATTCAAGTAATCAGTTGAGTAAGATAAGTATATTTCAATCAATTCTTCAAGTAAATCTAACAATAAGAAATCAATGTGACGATATGATGTGCTATGTGAATGCAATGCAAAGGACATCGATCACCGGTATACACACGCTTCATAACATGAAATATGCGACTCAAAGGGGACTCGCGATCTCCATACACCACCCAAAATTATTTCCCATCAGTACTCGGCCATTTAGGCTCTCAATCTCAACACTTAGTCAATTCGGCTCTCGATCTCAATACTTAACCCATATTCGACCATCATCTACATCACTCCGTTTAGAACTATTTTTCATCGGATATCACATATGAATCCGTAAGTGTAATATGATTGAGATATCATATTAAAGAATGAATATGACATGACACGAGATAAGCAACAAGATCATAAAGTAAAAGCTCAACTTTAATTTCCATTTTACTTTAGAATACATAATCAACAAGTAAGAGATTGACATATCACATAAGTAATCAAGTAAGGTAATTGTATCTCAAATGACATCACTTAGTCATTATCAACTACCAACTAATGTCCACATGCTTTGACATTCTGACCGCATAAATGACTCAAAATATGATATAATTTGACATGCTTTTACAAGTGTTCGTCACCTCACAAGTACGGGACCCTCTTATTCCACATTACTCCCTCTTTATTAGTTAATTTACCACCCACATACTTTAAATAGAATCAAGTAAGGTCTCAATTTGTCTGGTCTCGAAGCCCAACGATCACAATAAAGCCTTGACCTTTTGTAAGGCTTCCGAATAATTTCAATCTTTATAAATATGAAATCTACATAAGAATACGAGTCTGCCGACACACATATTGCTATACTACAATTCCAAACCCAAAAAGTCACCCATGCACTTTGGGATTAATGGCCCAAATATCCGTTTTTGGTGCCTCCATTTAGCTTCTACCCAGCTTTTCTAAATTATTTAATTGGTAACCACATTATTGTAAGTCATTAATAATTAAATGAACATACCCCTAAATAGAGGTGGGCCCAGGATTTGAGCGTAGCGGGGGCATCACTATTTTTAGTACGGCAATTACTAGTAACAAAGCAAGGCGTACGAATCCTAAAAAACTTGATGATTATGATAGCAAAGTACAAGCTTCAATATAATCAAATATCATTACTTTGATACTAATATAACAAATACATCATCAACTCATACTTAAACTCGACGCGTTTTCATTTTTAAAAAACGGTCAATAATAACATTATTGCTTACCATTGCAAACATTTCATTCTCAAAGTAACAAACTAAATAATTATTTAAAAATACATAATTAATAGTACTACGTAACTCATCTTTGATGTACTTCATGAATGAAAATGCTCTTTCAACAGTTGTAGTTGCGACAGGAAAAATCAGAGTCAACTTCACAAGTAAATAAATAAGTGAATAAGTCTCCACAAGATTTGCATCAACGCTTTTACCAAATCACTAATTCCTTTTAAATCAGAGAACCTAGAGTCACCATGTCGCATGTGCGTTCTGAAAGTGTCAAGTTGATAACTGAGTTCTCGAAGCATCAATTCACCAAACTCATCTGGATATTGCCTGGCCAATGTCATTATTCTTCCCTTATCAAAATTAGCAAATGAATTAGCCAGATTCAAGCTAGCCATACCAAGAAGCAAATTGCCACTCACAACATCAAAACGATTGTTAAGCACTTGAAGTTGCAAATCAATTACCGCGTAAAAATATCAACATGTAAATGATGTAAATAAATAACGCTAGAAATTCTACGCTTTGACTTTCCAGGAATGTAGAATTCTTCCATCTTAGGCACCAAGATATCATGTTTTGCCCAAAATGAAGAGACTTCGTCCATGAATGGTTCCCATCCTTCTTCTCTTAGTTGTTGAAACCTTTTCTTTGTACGAGAAGAATGATGGCTAGTCAAGAAGGCTCACATTCAGAAGATGAAGGTCGCAGAGATGAGGATGCTCAATTGGATGTGTGGTCATACTAGGAGAGATATGATTAGAAACGAAGTTATACGGGACAAGATCGAGGTGGCCTCAGTAGCGGAAAAGATGAGAGAAGAAAGACTGAGATGGTTCGGACATGTAAAAAGGAGGAGTGAGGATGTGCCAGTTAGGAGGAGTGAGGATGCGCCAGTTAGGAGGTGTGAGAGATTGACGATAGCAGAAGTTAGGAGAGATAGAGGTCGGCCGAAAAAGATCTGGGGCAGGTAATTAGACAGGATATGACACAACTTCAGCTGACTGAGGACATGACCTTAGATAGGAAGATTTGGAGGTTGAGGATTATGATACAAGGTTAGTAAATAGTTGAATTTTGCCGCACTATGTGTGAGAGAGGTAGGGGCTAGGCTCTTCATCTACCCTTCTCCCTTTCTTTGTAGTATTATTTAGATTTTGCATAGATCCATACTCTTATGTGTATATTCTTATATGTTGATTTACTTGTTTTGTATAGTGATATTTTGTTGTCTTAATTTTTTTGAATTCCTGCATTGACTACATTCTTTTGAGTCGAAGGTCTATCGAAAATAACATCTACCCCTCAAAGGTAGAGGTAAGGTCTGTGTACATCTTACCCTCCCCAGATCCCGATGTGTAAGATTGCACTGTGTATGTTGTTGTTGTTGTATAAATCATCTCGTTAAACATAAAAAAATAAAGTTTAAAGTAAATTGTTGTCAAATTAGGAAATGTGTCATTCTTTTTTGTACTGACTAAAAAGAAAAGTGTGTCATATAAATTGAGACATAGAGAATAGTATTTACAGAAAACTTCGGACAAACTAGTTTGGAGTTAAAAAAAAAATATACAACCTAACTTCAGTCATTTACGTCTGAAAATGATGAGCTTTTCCAAAAAGTTATAAACAGTATTTCAAAAGGCTTCAGACAAATTAGCTTTCAATAATTTTCAAGGTAACTTCAGTCTCGTCTGTCTGAAAGTGTTATAAACTTAAGATCTTGTTGCAAAGTTAACTTAACATTTCACTAAATGAAAGGTATGATGGATACGGTTTGGATTATTAATTACTAGTGAATTTGTGGCGCTTAATAAAAAATTAAATATATTTTTTCTAATATACAATACTAAAAAATTAGTCTTCAAATTCAAATGGTTTAGTTTCAAGTTTTAGTCTATTTTATTATTACATAACTTTTAATTTTCTATAATTTTTCATGTAAACTTTTTTTTAAAAAAAACTCATGCTAAAATTAAAATTTCATAACAGGACTCAATTTACATCAATTCTATTTAAGATATTTTTGCTTCTTCTATTCGTTGATGTATATAGAGACGGATTACAACTTAGTCATCCAACAATCACGGTATATTTGTAAAATTACTCTACGCCGCATAAGTCTTTCCTTTATGTTTGATAGAAATCACATGGTATTCATAAAACTCAAAATAAATGCATAATAAATAATAAAATGAAGAAGAGAAAACTAAAAATCCATAATTTTCTTCACCTAAGTCATTTTCTAGTATTGATATCAAGCATTCTTCCTTCTGGCATAAGATGGTGTATAATATGCTAATTAAAGCTCTAGTTATCTATGAACCTTGCCTCTAATTCCAGAATTTTCTTTTAGTTTAAATTTAAAAGAATCTGCTTCCCACTCCTTGTCATAATCATTTTTGCAGTAGCACTAAATCCATCATTAGCGAAAGATTAGTGCACCGAACTTCACTTCCCACTAAATCCATCACTATTTTCTTTATCACCGTACCTAGCTTTGGTCCTCTGCGTCAAGGTTATTGCCATTTTATCATTATTTAACTTGCTCTATTTGTATCATTTTACAAGTACTCTTTCAAGATGATTGTCCTTGTAAAAAGTAGTAATATTTACTACATTGCACTTTTGTAGAATGAAATTATGCTCAAATATACAAGAAACTCAACAGAAATTCTCGATGAATCTCAATTTCATCATCGTAAAAAATTATTCTTTCTCAATAAAGCCCTTTCTTTGTAATATGTTTGTGGTGAATATGGTCTAGTTGTACAGAAGAAACTTTAATCCTTTGAGACATAATATTCAATATCATATTAAGTTCTACTACTGCTCAATTTGTTATAAATTGATTGGATAGCCCCAAAGGTATGTTCGTAGAGCTGAGAAACTCATCATGAATCTAACCATATTTAATAGGGTTCGATTTCTCCTTTCAGCAACACCATTCAATTGTGACGTTTCAGGAGATGTCCATTGTGATTGGACTCCATGAAGCTTCAAGTAATCCAGAAATTATTTACTTAAGTATTCACCTCCTCGATCTGATCAAAGGGTCTTGATACTTGTTTCAAGTTGCTTCTCTACTTCTGACTTGTACTCCTTGAATTTCTCAAAGGCTTCGGACTTGTGTTTCATAAGATACACATGCCCAAACCTTGTGAAATCGTCTGTAAAAGTGATGAAGTAAGAGGAGCCTCCCTTAGCTTGAAAATATTTATTATACAATGTCTAGAGTGTTATCAGCGTGTGGGAGATAAATGTCCTTTGACTTGAGGTCAATACGCACCTTGTTTACAGAGTAATGTACTTTGACCCTGTCCTAAGCTTAAAATCCTTATAGGATAAGATACGGCTTGTGTTGGGTGCATTATGATGTAAACTAAGGTGGTAGTTGAGCCAAGAATAGGATTCATTCCTCGATTGGATATTCAAGAGAGCACTCAACTTCTCAGTGATATTAGGTCGACCAAGTCATTGACCAATGCAAGAGACATATTTAGAATATGGTCTAGTTGTCAACTAATATAGATGAGATAAAGTGATCAAGCCATTTGGATAGACAAATGACAAATACTAAGCTTGATCGAGTGTGTCGCAAATGAAAGAAATTTATTATCTCACATAAAGGTTATGTTTGCTGGATTCATGTAAACGTACTTCATATATTGAGTTGTCGTACGGCGCAGTCTAGGAGTTCCGTATGGACCTTAATTGGATTAGTGTCGATATATGAAGATCTATAGGGTCACACTATGTCGATTGTATCTTCGATCTAAGGGTGTATTGAAAAAGTATTAAATATTCGATTTGGAATCGATATATTTAAATTGATAATAACTATGGGATAAATTTTTATTAGATGAAAATTATTAATTAAGTCAAAATTGGATTTTGGATTTAATTAGATGTGCTGAATGTATAAACGGAAATCGAAATTTGACGTGTGGCCACCGCTAGGTCGAGTCATGACGCTTTGGCGTGACCGGCCAGTTCGACTAGGCCAAGCCCAATCCAAATCTGATTTTGACCTAGTTTTTTGCTATATATACAATACCTCCCATTTGTTAAATACACACAAGAATTACACCAATTCTAGACTTAGAGTCTAGGACAAAACTCAAACCTCTGCCAAGATTTCCTGACTTTCTTGACAGAGGAATACACCATAGCATAGCGTTTGCAATCGAATGGACAGTTGCGTGTACTCCCTAAGTAAAGACTCCAGATTTCATAGTCTGTAACTGTTCCTTTGAGTTATTACTTTACAGGTTTGATTGTCATATAACCATATCAGATATTGTTGGGGTAAGTAAGAAAATTTTAAACTTCCGATGTGCCTTACTTATGTGTTTTGAACCCAACAAAACCCTATAGTGGTATCAGAGCCCAGGTTGATTCAATGGTTATATAACAATTGAAAGAAATAATAATATGGGTTAAACATAAAATTGGATGAAAACAAGACTTCTTTAAATCCTACACTTCTTGAGCAAACAATTAACCTTTTTTATATCACCCTAAACTATCACCTACGCTAAATCGAGGAAGTCATTCCGTTCTAACTCGGACTAAGCGAAGTGCAGATAACCAGTTCATTGCAAATATGGTGCACGACGAAGAACGGGTAGGAATGGATGATAGTCGATATGTGCGGTATTGATAATGGTGGGTGATGATAAAAGATTTGTGATCTGATCCCTAAATTTGATTTAGGGTTTGGATGATTTTTAGAAAATCAACACGGAAACGTTCTGTCATGACGTAGGCACCGTGGCCCTATGGTAGGGTGTCGCGGCGCCTTCTAGGGTTTTATGGTGGCGCCATGGTGGATCGTCGCGACGCCAGTCACGGTGACAAGCAGGGGCCGCGGCTCCTATCCGAAATCTGCGATTAAAAGCTTCATTTTAAAATTTTGGATTTACTGGACAGTAGGCGTCGCGGCTCCATGGTGGAGCGCCGCAGTCCTAATGAACTACAAAAGCCAAATGTTTCTGCCTTGCCAGCGCCGCAGCTCCATGGTGGAGCATCGCGACGCTAATGCATTGCAGAAGAAGAATTTCGGCTTCCGCCTCACTAGCGCTGCGGCTCTAATGATTTGTGTCATGGCCCCATCGGTCCGAAAAAAAAAATTAAAGTTCAAAATGTTTAACCCATGATTACTATTTAACAGTATATTATTTGATAAGTATATTATTTATGTACTAAATGATTGTCATTTAAATTACTAGAATAGCGTCCGCAAATAACTGTCTGGGTAGGTGGCACCCAGTATGTGTTTAAACCGCTTAAATATCTTGTTTGGAAAGGTGGTACCCAATAAGTGCTTAATTGACTTTGCATGATAATTAGAGATGTTATATTTGATATAGCATAAAGTTGATCTTGGCTAAAACCCTGAATTAAAATATTCCCCAAAATTTAATACAAGTCTCATTTAAAATGAACGCGTCGTCCGTTATAATTGATTGTAGTGCAAAATCTTTTTCGGTGAGATGAGTATTTATGCCACAACATTTGCTCTAAGTCTACGAGGACTCAGACTCTTTTATAGATGCATGTTAAATGTAGAAGTGGGTGATAAACCTTCATGAGTATTTACACCACAGTGTTTGCTCTATAAGGCAAAGCTCACTTAGATACATAATTGCAGTCGCAAAACGGGGTTGACTTGCTAGGTTGTCTTGGCGCCACAGTGTAGGACAAGCCGGGGGACGCAGATCGATTGTTTAGAACATTCAGTCAAACAAGAGTTATAAATTGCTTGTAATTGATTTGGAGACCTACCGGGTTGTGCTATTGAAGTTATCAGCCACAGCAAATGCGGAGATAGCATGAACCTGGATCTTGGCCTATTATGACCATATTTGATATGAGTTTGTATTCTTCCATGGGGTCAAAGAATATGTTAAAATAGTGGGAGCTAATTAAACTAAAGGTCATGTTAGTTAGTTAACGAATGTGTTCAATAGAAATTATATTAGAGTTTAATTTCAAGTCTATCTATTTCTTCAGTATACAAAATGTCGAATCTATCACTGAAAATGTTGGTCGAGACAAACAAGTTGACTGGAGCTAATTACCCTGACTGGTTGAGAAATCTGCGATTAGTGTTAAGACTAGAAAGAATTTAGTATATGTTAGACACAAAGTTCCCCACAGTCCCCGTTGAAAACTCTGATGAGTATGCCATGTTTGACAAGATGGCTTATCGAAAACATCTAGACGATGCTACCTCGGCACGATGTGTAATGTTGTCCTCCATGACTGTGGAGTTACAGAGGCAACATAAAAACATGGGCCCCAACGAAATGCTAGAACACTTCAAGAGTCTCTATGACTCACAATCTCAGACAATGGAGTATGAACCGTTGAGAGACTTTTTCAAGTGTAAACTCAACGATGGGGGTCAAGTGTCAGCGCATGTTCTGAAGATGATTGGGTTGATAGAAAGCTTGGCTTCGATTGGAATGAAACTGCCTATAAATGTCTCTGTCAACCTGATCCTGAATTCGCTTCCTAGTTCATTTGAGAATTTCATTGTGAACTTCAATATGAATGGGACAAAGGCGAGTCTTCCAAAACTTCACAACATATTGAAGACCTTTGAATCATCTACCTCTAAAGGTAAAGCTCTACTCATGGTGAGCTCTTCTAGCAAGTTCAAACCCAAGGGTAAGAATATGCATAAGAAGAAGGGTAAAGAAGTTGCTACACCTACAGTTTTGAGACCTAAAGGAGGTGTTCAGAAGAAGGCGAGGGTAGCTTCAGAAGTGTGCCTCAATTATAAAAAGAAGGGGCACTGGAAGAAGGACTGAACAGCTCAAAGAGGAGGCAAAGCACTAGGTGCTTCTAGCTCTACTGGACAAGGTATGTTTGTCATTGAAATAAATATGTCTATAAGTAACTCTCACTGCTGGGTATTAGATACCACTTGTGGCTCACGCATTTGTAATAATGTGCAAGGTCTGATTGACAGCAGAAAGGTTGGACCTTGGGAGGTAGACCTGTGCGTTGGAAATGGAGCACGAGTGGATGATGAACGCGTGGGAACTTATAGACTAGATTTACCTTCAGGCTTTTGTTTAAAACTAAATAATTGTTATTTTTTTCCCTCATTGACGAGTAATATTATTTCTATCCCAATGATAGACATTGGGGGGTTTTCCTCATTTATTGCCAATGACAGTTATGTACTGTCTTTTAATGGTTTTGTTTTTGGAAATGCTACACTTGTGGATGGTTTGTATGTTCTAAACTGTAGTCGTAAAATTTTCAATGTGCGAAATAAACGAGCTAAGATAAGTAATCCAAGAAACCCCACCTACTTATGGCACTGTAGACTTGGTCACATCAATGAATCAAGGATAGCAAGATTAAGAAAGTTGGACTACCTGGAACCATCTTAGAGTCCTATGGTAACTGTGAATCTTGCTTGAGAGGAAAGATGACCAACAAGCCGCTTTTCTGGGAAAGGGATGCGAGCCAAAGAGGTACTTGAGTTAGTCCATACTGATGTATATGGGCCATTTTTAACTCAAGCTAAGTGAGGCTTCCCTTACTTCATCACGTTTACAGATGATTTCACAAGGTTTGGGCATGTGTATCTTATGAAACACAAGTCCGAAGCCTTTGAAAAATTCAAGGAGTACAAGTCAGAAGTAGAGAAGCACCTTGAAACAAGTATCAAAACCCTTCGATCAGATCGAAGAGGTGAATACTTACGTAAAGAATTTCTGGATTACTTGAAGCTTCATGGAGTCCAATCACAATGGACACCTCCTGGAACGCCACAATTGAATGGTGTTGCTGAAAGGAGAAATCGAACCCTATTAGATATGGTTAGATCCATGATGAGTTTCTCAGCTATACCAACATTCCTTTGGGGCTATGCATTGCAAAACTCAATTTATATTCTGAACAGGGATCTTTCAAAGTCAGTAGAGAAAACTCCATATGAGATATGGAATGACAAGAAGCCAGCACTAACACATGCGACCCTGGGGGTGCCCTGCATATGTAAAGAAGATGCTTACTAACAAGTTGGAATCTAAAAGTGAGAAATATTATTTTATGGGGTATCCAAAGGAAACTAATATTTATCTTCCTAGAGAACATAAGGTCATTGTTTCCAGAAATGCAACTTTCCTTGAAGAAGACTATGTCTACAAGGAACAGAGTTGCAACAAGATAGAACTTGAAGAAATTCAAGAACCACAAGATAACACAGAAGTTGAACCCTTGTCAAAAGACCTAGATAAGGATTCAGTGGGAGTATTTGGTGAAGATTGGGTACTTAGAGTACGCCCTTCAGCCAATGTGAGTGTTGTGAGAGATAGTGCAGAAATGCAAGGCTCTCATACACAACCAATGGAAGATGATACAATGGTTGTACATCAATCCATTCAGGAAATACATGAAAATGACATTCCTGAAAGCTCTCAAGGTGATGGATTGTCCAGCACACAAAGGCCTTCTCGCAATCAGAATACAACAAACACTGAAACGCAGAATAATCAACTCTGTAGGACTACTAGGACTCATCGTCCGCCTGAAAGACTTAATCTCATTGTTGAAATACACAATGAGATAGATATTCCTGATGACGATGAACCTACAACCTACAACGAAGCTATGTTAGACATTAATTCGCAGAGATGGCAAGAAGCCATGAAATCTGAAATGGACTCGATGTACATAAATCAAGTTTGGAACTTGATTGATTTGCCAATAGGGATTAGACTCATAGGATGCAAATGGATCTTCAAGAAGAAGATTGATGCTTATGGCAAGGTACATACTTATAAGGTAAGATTGGTGGCTAAATGTTATAATCAACGGCCTGAGATCGATTATGATGAAACATTTTCACATGTTGCGAAAATTAAGTCCATTCGGCTTTTGCTTGCAATAGTCGCATACTATGATTATGACATTTGGAAAATGGATATTAAAACTGCTTTCCTCAATGGTAACCTAATTGAGGAGGTGTATGTGATACAACCTGATGGTTTTACATCCAAGACTAAGCCCAATGCAGTATGCAAGCTACAGAAGTTCATTTATGGACTTAAGCAAGCCTTAAGGAGTTGGAATATTTATTTTGACAAAGCAGTCAAATCGTTTGACTTTGTTAGAAGCAAAGAAGATCCCTGCATTTATAGTAAGCGTAAGGAAGGGAGGATTGTCTTCATTATTATATATGTAGATGACATATTAATAATGGGAGACAATAAGACTCTCATGCAATCAGTCAAGGAATGATTATCCAGCACCTTCATGATGAAGGACTTGGATGAAGCCTGCTACATTCTTGGAATTAGGATCTATAGAGATAGACCTAACAGATTTTTGGGGCTGTCATGGTCCATATACATAGACAAAGTGCTAAGACGATTCTATATGGAAAACTCCAAGAAGGGAAGTCTTCCTATAGGTCAAGACATCAAGTTATCAAAGAAGGAAAGTCCTTCTACTGTTGCAGAACTTGAACACATGAAAAGAATCTCATATGCTTCAGCTATAGGTTCTATCATGTATGTCATGACCTGTATGAGGCCAGATGTGGCCTATGCACTTAGTATGACTTGCAAATTTCAGCGGAATCTTGGGGAAGAACACTGGAAAGCAATCAAGAGTATTCTTAAGTATCTTAGACGAACTAAAGAATATTTCTTAGTCTATGGTGGATAAGAGAAGCTAGTGTGTACTGGGTACACTGATGCTAGCTTCCAGACAGATATTGATGACTTCAAGTCTCAATCTGGATATGCCTTCATTTTCAATGGCGGAGTAGTGAGTTGGAAAAGTTCCAAGCAAGCTACAACTGTTGATTCGACAACTGAAACTGGATCGGAAGCTGGTAAAGAAGTTGTCGCGATATCTGAGTTCCTGAAGGAACTAGGGATTGTTCCAAGTGCCACATTTCCAATAATGATTTATTGTGACAACACTGGTGCGATTGCGCAAGCTAAGGAACCAAGATCAACAAACAGAAACAAGCAAGTACCAAGGAAATACCACATACTCAGGGAGATGGTGGAAACTAAAGAAATAAGATTAGACAATGTTTCCACATATGATAATCTAGCTGACCCGTTTACTAAACCATTAAGCTTAGTTAATCATAATGGTAATTTTGAAAACATGGGTATTAGATACATCGGAGATTGGCTCTAGGCCAAGTGGGAGATTGAAAGTATGTATGTCCTAGAGACAATCATTATTAGGGACAAACGTACTTGAACACATTCGTATTATTAATAAGATTAATATTTATGACATTTGTAATTATTGAATTATTGTTTGATTGTTTGCAATTATTCATATATGTGCATCCCTTGAGCTTACATTGTCATTAATAGAGTGAGATATTAATGATAGAACGTAACTCTCAAAATAGGCTAGACTAATGATCATCGAGAATGAAATATCGATTATATTCTATAAGTCGACATGTGGTATGCATCACATTCTTGGAGAATGTAGTATGTCTCACCTGCTACTAGTAATGGTTACTAGTGATGGACACATGGATACTTTTCAAAAGTATTGGTATACCCTGCTGATAAACTATTTGTTATACAATGTCTAGAGTGTTATCATTGTGTGAGAAATAAAGGTCTTTTGACTTGAGGTCAATACGCACCTTGTTTACAGAGTAATGTACTTTGACCCTGTCGTAAGCTTAAAATCCTTATAGAATAAGATACGACTTGTGTTGGGTGCATTATGATGTAAACTAAGGTGGTAGTTGAGCCAAGAATAGGATTCATTCCTCGATTGGATATTCGAGAAAGCATTCAACTTCTCAGTGATATTAGGTCGACCAAGTCATTGGCCAATGCAAGAGACATATTTAGAATATGGTTTAGTTGTCGACTAATATAGATGAGATAAAGTGATCAAGTCATTTGGATAGACACATGACAAATCCTAAGCTTGATCGAGTGTATCGCGAATAAAAGAAATTTATTATCACATAAAGGTTATGTTTGCTGGATTCATGTAAACGTACTTCATATATTGAGTTCATCGTATGGCGCAATCTAGGAGTTCCGTATGGACCTTAATTGGATTAGTGTCGATATATGAAGGCATATAGGGTCACACTATGTCAATTGTCTCTTCGATCTAAGGGTGTATTGAGAAAGTATTAAATATTCGATTTGAAATCGAGATATTTAAATTGATAATAACTATAGGATAAATTTCTATTAGATGAAAATTATTTAATTAAGTCAAAATTTGATTTTGAATTTAATTAGATGTGCTGAATATATAAACGAAAAACGAAAAACGAAAAACGAAAAACGAAAACCAAAATCTGAAATTTGACGTGTGGCGTTGCGGCGCCTGACTGGCAGCAAGCCCAGTTCGACTGGGCCACTGCACCTCAATTTTGGGCCAGATTTGAGCCCAGTCCAAATCTAATTTTTGACCTAGTTTTTTGCTATATATACAGTACCTCCCATTTGTTAAATACACACAAGAATTACACCAATTCTATAAACTAACTCTAGACTGAATCTAGAACAAAACTCTCTCAAACCTCTGCCAAGATTTCCGGTCCATTAATCATACTAATATGGGATCAAAGCGGTTTTCATAACATATATTCGTCACTAAACTCATTAATGATCACGATATCAGCAAAATCAATGACATAGATCAAGTATGGATGCATAGCATGAAAATTACATGTAAAATGATATCGATCATGTATATTCCCAACTGGTCCTATCTTATGACTTAAATAGTCCAAAATCACTTTCTTACACTTTATGCAAAATCGCAGTAGAAAATCAATAACTTCATTTTCAGAGCTTTCAATAATCACTCAAAATTCATAAATTTCATAAAATTTTAATATGTACAGAAAATATACTTAAACATGTCAAAAGCATAAATAAAACAACAAACTCTCACTTAAGTGACTCATCATAGAGTCCAACGACATCCATATAAGCTACAGGCTCATAAAAAAACTTTAAGTTGTAACCTTTCATGAGCGGATCCGCAATAATGGAGTTTGTATCAATATGCTATATTGACACAAGAAGAATCTGAATTCTTTCCTTCACACAATTAGAAATTTAATATGTATATGTTTTAGTTTCAACGAACTTTGGATATACATATTTCAAACACATAGATATTCAAAAAAGGCTCATCTCAAGATACCTAACACAACACTATTGTTTAGTCTTTGGACATAAGTATAATTTGTAAGTGTTATTCTTGTACATAGTTCATGAACATTGACTACTCAATCGGCCTAGTAATATGCCTCTTTTTTGGACCGACAAATTATTAGCAGGACATTACTAAACGTGTCACATATTCATGACTATCCATTCTCTGGCCAAAATAATCTTCCTTTGGGATGATTATTCTGCATAGAAAAAACATGCTCACATGTTCAAAGCAAATAAATTTTATCTAATAGAGATTACTTTGGCAACATATTAGATTAATCTATTCCATTTGAAACAAGAAGCACATATGGTATAATTCCATTCCCGATACAAATAACTATTTCTTTTATGCGCAGTGAAAAAATAACAAAAAAAAAAAGACATTCTCAAATGCAATTGGAAAAATGCAAATAGATATTCGTTTTATGCAAAACTTACTTTAGAAAATCTGAAAAGCACAACAAAAATCTACATAAAGTTTTGTTGGATAATACTGAAACGAACTACCAAAAATTACAAAAAAATTATGCCAAAGATGTACAAAATTTAATGGAACACCATATGAAATCTTCCAAACTAAATACTTTATGGTCTTAGAGTGCTTTGACTACTCCAAAAACTCATTAAATTTGGAAAAAATTTATGACACTAGATTATCCTCCAAATTATTTTGGTTGGCCCTTTAATCTCAACGAAACCGTCAAATAATTAAAGATTAATAACTTAAACCAAAATAACACTTTAAAATTGCATAAACATAAAATAAATATGTAGAACTGGATATGCACAAAGGAGGACCAAACTGCATAACATAGGAATCAAACTACAAAAATTATAATTTATTTCAAATTGGACAAGCAATACACTTCTTTAATAATGATATAATTTTCTTAATGTCCTGACCAAACTTCTTAAAGGCCCAAAAAATTTCAAATATGCCAGTAACTTAATTCTTGGTCCCAAGGACTACTATTGTCTTTATGGCTCAAAAAAAAAAATATAATAATCCCAACATCAATCTAAATAACTTGTGACCTATAAATTGAAATAAGGCACGTTATTGTGAAAAGGGAAATAATATATCCTTAATGCATGGTGGCTAAATCAAAAAAATAAGGCATAATTTAATGAGCCAAATAAATTCATCCAAGACGAATTTTAGAAGATCCTTCCATAATAATTAGTGTCTTGGTAGGGAGGCTAAATGATTAAAACTCGACTTTCCCTTTCCATAATCAAAATGAAAGAAATTCAATCTATTTCTGAAATTGCGGTCAATCTCGCTATTTCTTTAGTTGCTGACTCAGGCATTACTCAATAGAGATGCAAGGCTGACAGAAGTATCGAAACAACCCCAATATACACCACCAAAATTATTCGCTTTTGCGACGAAAATAAAAATAAAAAACTGCAGCAACGCAACACCACCCTAACCAGACCACCCCTTTTCTTAAAAAAATTGTTTTAAAAGAAAAAGAAGTAGAAAAATAAATTGCCGCATAAATCTTGAATAACCAGTAGAAAATGTTTCAAAACTTTACTTCAAAAAAAAAACATTGAGATACTGCTAAATTGATGAAAAACGACAGAATCTTGATAAAAAAATGATTGGTAGTAAACTTTTAGTTGAGTCTTTCTTTTATCCCTTTCATTACTTTAATCAAGAGAAAAAAAATTAGAAAAGAGTTAAATAGTGTCAAAAGATTCTTCCATCTCGTAGCAAATCAACACATTTCTGCTCTAAGTTGCCATTTAATTCGGTCATACCCTATCAAAGCATTGTGATTCCTTCCTCTTTTTTTTTTTTATTATAAATGAAAATATTTCCAAGAACTAATTTCAGAAACATAAGATGTGCTAAGCATGTACGTTTGCTGATAATAAATTGTTCCCAGTATACTTACAAGCAAACAACAAATATATTTTCTTTTTCCCGAAAATCATGAATGTCAATTATATTAGAACACTCGAAAAATACTGAAAACACGTCTAATGATCTAACCTGACTGTGTGTTGATACCACTTGTTGAAAAACTTTATACCGTCCACACAAAATTGCAAGTAAATCATTGGACAGATATATAAATCTAAAAGAATAGTAACGGCACTTACCTTATTCAATTGTAGAATTGACTGAAGGATGGCATAATCTTCTTAAGTCTTTGTTGAAATTAACAAGGATTATCACTCCATTATCGATTGAAATGGTGAAGAAAAGAGAGGAAAAAACATAAGGGACAACGAAGAGGGAAGTTCACAAATGGGTCAGTTGATGTCGTTTAGAAGAGAGAATATCGGGCCAAATACAAGTTATGAAACAATTGGGCCAAACTTATCGGCACATGACATTTCACGTGCACGTGTTCAACAATGATGAAAATTAGTTTGTTGGACAAATCTCAGCCCTTAGATTAAAATACACACACACCTGTACAGTAGACAATTGGAATATCAGTGATGTCATAGCTTGTTACAAAGCTAGCTAATAGGAAAATAGGAAATGTAGAGATATTTTATTCTTTCATTACACTGCATTGTATAAATAGATGTACAGGGATCAACGAAAATTCATCCGCAAAATTTCTAATGGCATCACAGCAGATTTGAAGTTTCAGATCTGATTTTTCTTCATCTTCTTTATTTTTTGTCTTTATTGTTTAATTTTTCCATTTCATCATGACTCAAACAGTTCCAGTTACTGGTGTTGCTTCCTCTCCATTGGACAATTAGAGATGGCAGTGAATTTTGAATTCGATCCGAATTTGGTGGATTCAGATTCGTTTTACAGGATATGAATCTTCAAAATTTGGACCTGATGGATCCGGGTTGGACCTGGATCAGTTTCTGACGGATCGGATCTGGATCTGAATTTTATATTTGAAATTCGTATCCGATCCAGATTCGACCCGTGGATCCGTTTTTTATTAAATATATTCATAACCTAGAATAATTTTATAAGTATTTTCTTAAAATTGCTAAGCACATCCTTGCAAGTTTAATTCTTAAAACAAGTTTAATTTATCCCTATGTTAACTTAAAAACCAAAAAATAAAGAGGTAACTTCGATAATAAAATCAATGTTATATTACTTAATGACTAACATCTTCATAAAGAAGTAGTTAAAATTATATTCACTTCATTTGTGAAGATTTCAAGCACATGCAAGTTCTGTATTGTGAAAATACTAGTCAGCATTTTTCACAACTATTGTCATTGTCCAACATTTTCAATTAATAGCTCACAATCAAAATGAGACAACGAACAAAATATCTCATATGATCATTTTAAAATTGAAACACAGTAAACTGTTAGCTAAGTAAAAATCGTTTGTCAGTTCAAAAAAAAAATCTTAGCAAGGTTACATTCTTAGCAAGGCAAAATTTTTTATATGTGGATCCAGATCCGATCCGTGGACCCGGTGGATCCGATTGATTTGGATTTGGATATGATTTTTATGAACCCGATGGATCTGGATCTGAATCTAGTAGGATCCGGTCCAGATCCGATCCGTTGTCATCCCTGTTGACAATAGCAATTCTTCAGACTTACTAGGGATGTTCTTGGTGAGCTCTATGTTTAAAGGGAAAGGATATGAGCTGAAAAAGAGTTGTACTCATTGCTCTTTCAGTCAAACATAAAGTTGGTTTCATCAATGGAACCAACAAATACCCTGCTGTCACTAGCACTGACTTCAATCTATGGAACAAATGCAATGACATGGTGACCTCTTAGTTGCTGAATTCACTCTCTACGGATATTTCTCATAGTGTCATATACTAAAAAACTACAGCATATCTCTGGAATGATCTTGAGGTAAGGTTTGGTCAACCAATTAGTGCCAAATCTTTACCACGTGCAAAAAAATGAATGATTTAACTCAGTCTTCAAATGATGTTGCCACTTACTACACTAAAATATAAGGACTGTGGGATGAACTGGACACTCTATATACTAAGTCTATGTGTTCATGTGTTTGTGAATGTGGAGGAAAAACTAAGGTGGTGAAATCTGTTCAAGATGAAAGGCTGATTCAGTTCCTCATGGGACTGAATGACACCTTTGCTACAGCAAAAAATAACATTATTATGATGAGTCCCTTACCCTCAGTTAGTTAGGCATATGCCCTCATACAAAAATGAGAAACAAAGAGAGGTGTCTATAAACTCTCATTTTCCTAACAACTCTTCATCCTTTTAGTTGCAAACAGTAACAATCCAGGAGGACAAAACTTTGGTCAGAGGGTTCAGGGTTCTGATTACGAGGGTTAGAAGAACAACCTTGTATGTTCAGTTTGCAAGAAATTGGGACACATAGTTGATAGATGCTATAAGGTCATAGATTTCCCTACTGATTTTAAACTCACCAAGAGCAAAGGGTACAAGGGAAATGTCAAAATCACCAAGAGCAAAGGGTACAAGGGAAATGTCAAAAACAACTTTGCTCAACCTGGAGATGAGGCAGGATACCTTGATTACCCCTCTAGTGATGTGTTGAACCAGCTAAGCAAGGAACAATTTGCTCAACTAGTGTAGTTTCTCAACCATGTGAAGGTTAACCAACAAGTTACCTAAAGCTAAGAAGTTAATGCTAATGCTACTCTTGTTGGTAATGCCTTGAATAAGTCTATTTTCTGTTTAATCTTCCTAATGATTTTAAAGTAAAGGCTACTCATACAAGAAGTGTTTGCCTATTTCCTGATCTAATCATTCATAAACTTCTTTATATACTTTCTTTCAAGCTGAATCTCTTGTTTATTCATAAAATGTGCATTCAATTAGATTGTTTAATCACTTTTTCTGTCGCTCAATGTGTTTTGTAGGCCACTTCAGTGAAGCGACCTCTGGTACTTAGTCAAGCTAAGCATGGTCTCTATCAGCTGTTTCCTTCAATTTCTCAACCTAAGGTCTTCTTAAGACCAATGCCGTTTCATTTTCAGTTTCTAGTTTTCCTAGTTGTAATTCTGTTCTTGTTTCAGTTTCAATCAAAGTAGCACTAATGTTTAGTTATGGCATGTAAGACTTGGGCATATGCCATTTACATCAATGAACAATCTAAGTTCTTTCTCTTTTAAATCTTTTTCTGATTGTGAGTGTGAAGTGTGTCCTATTGTTAGGCAATCAATAATGCCTTTCTCTTTAAGCACTATAAAGTCTACATCTATATTTGAACTAATCCACATTAATATTTGGGGTCCCTATAATAAAGCTACTTATAATGACTACAAATATTTTTTAACCATTACGGATGACTATAGTAGAAGAACTTTGACTTACCTACTCAACTCTAAGGGAAATGCCTTTACTTTATTAAAACAATTCTTGTACACCTAATTTTACCCTTCAATAATTTTATTTAATTATTAAGGACGTGAGTCACAGACAGAATGAAATATACCTTTTACAAGATGAAAATTATTTTACAAAATTATTCCGGAGATATTTTTTCACTTTATTTCATAATATATCATTCAGTATACGTGTTGTATATCATATCTTATTTTTACAACAATTTTGATTATTAATTGCAATTTTCAAAATTAAAGCAAATATTTGAGCAAATTGTCCAAATTCTCAATTTTAAAGTAATCAATATTTTATTCCGTCAAATTCTAGAAGATTGTTTAATTAAATAGAATAACTAAATTACATCTCAATTTTAAATCATTTTGTTTTAATTTAATATGATTTTTGCACAATCTAGGGATATTTATCTCTGATTAATGTCAAAATTAAACTCAATTTGAAGCTCTTGATTTAATTAGGTTATAATTAATTTTTTAATGGCCATCTTTTAATTTAAAAAGTGGCCACATTTCTAAAATATGGCCATTATTCTCATTTTAATTAAAAATGTATTGGGCCTCCCTCATCTGTTTTAAAATCGGCCGGGTCCGGCCCAAGAGGATCGTGACCCGGCCCAACGCTGTACTACGCACAAATGACGAACCCCAATCTCATTTGGCATTTTCCCTAAAATGAGAAGCCCTAGCACGGCGCCACTCTTCCACTTTGTCTCCCATGGCCGAAAACGGCAAAGGTGCAGAGGTACAGAGCTTTTACAGGTTGTGGGCTCGTCCAAATGGGGCAAGAGCATTAATTTCTCTTACCCAGTGCCACTATACGACCGCTAATACACAGGTAAGGGTCAAACCCACTGCATTTTGCTTTATCTGATGAACCTTAATGGTTTTCGTCCGATTTTTAATTCACGATTCCTATTGGATATGTGATTTATGAGGGAATTCCCCCCTCCCAATTTTCTCACTATCCCACATCGGATCCCTCAAATTGGTTAGGGTTTCCACGAGTTCTATAAATTGAACACTAGTTCTTCATTGTTCGAGATCCGCAAGTTCAAATATGAGGCTTCTATATGTAATGACGTGTTTAGTCGTTACATACGTTTTGACTATTTTACCCCGTTGACCCAATTCCCTAAGTTATCGGACGATCCTAGGGGAAGTTGAGAGATTAGAACCTTTAAGTGTGAACGTTTGACCGATAGTTGACTTTTAGGTAAATGGACTGTTTTCAAAATTGCCAATTCCATGAGGTCCTGAGGGTCGTTTATAATTGATGGGATAGTTGGTTCAGTTCCCGAGGCCATTGGGAATGCTTTCGTCTATTGGTTGGAAAGTTAATTTTAGGTCGTATTATGTGTTGTTAGTATTAGTGAATATTCTCCGAATATTCACCGTATATTTTGTAATTATAATAGATGTATATATATAAGGTAACTTAGGATTCTAATTGTATTATGAATCAACCATTTAAGGTAAGTTATGATTCGTACTGTATTAGTAATCAACTTTTGTACAACTATATATATTGTGAATAATGAAAGGAATACCTAAAAGAAATCATTCTATCTTACATGGTATCAAGAGCCTAAAACCTAAACCCTACTCTTCTCCATTCTCCCTTCTCTTTCTCTTTCTCTTTCTCGACCGAAACAATAATTTTTTTCCCTTCCCTCGGCCGGCGGCAACAAGGCAGCCACCATGTCTTCCCCCACAAATTCTGGTTCCTCCACTGGCACTTTTGACAACCCCTCTCAACGTTCATCGTCTTCTTTCCCCCCGGCTTTAGCTCTTACAAATATCAAGAACTCTATCCCTATAATTCTTGATCAAGAAGACTGTCAATATTCCATGTGGACAGAACTGTTCTATATTCATGTATGTGCGTACAACGTGCTCGACTATATTGATGACTCTGTTCCTCATCCCACCGACATTGCCGAATCGACATGGCGTCGCCTTGACGTCATCGTCAAACAGTGGATATACGACACCATCTCCAAAGACTTGTTGTGTACCATCATGAAAACAGGTGCTACGGCACGTGACCTTTGGTAGAAATTTTTCAGGACAATAAAAATACTCGGGCAGTGTATTTGGAGGAGCAATTCAACAATACACGTCTCGAGAATTTTAACAACATGTCCGAATATTGCAAACAACTGAAACTCATAGCCGACCAACTATCCAACGTCGGGAATTCTGTTTCTGAAACCAAGATGGTACTCCAATTGGTTGCAGGTTTACCGAAAGGTAAATACGATACTCTTGCAACAATGATTCAACAGGCCGACCCACTACCAAGTTTCACCAAGGCACAGTCACAACTATTGTTGGAAGAAACCCGACGTGCTAAACAAGAGGAACATAATCAAAAGGCGTTAGCCGTTGACGGGATGGCACCACCGGCAACCAACACCAACCCGCCACCACCGCATGACCACCAACATCAGCAGTCCCGCGGCGGAGGCCGTGGCGGCAGAGGTCGCGGCAACAAAGGCGCGGTCGCGCAGCGGCCAACGTAACCAGCTGGTCGATAGCAAAGAACCGCGCAGTGCCCTAATCCAAACAGATTTCTGGGTCGACAAGAGCTGATGGCCCAACCAGCAGAACTGGGCCTCGCCTGCCAACCCATACCTAACTGCAGGGGCCCAGTTCCAGCAGCCTTGGTCGACTGGCCTGTTGGGCTCTACTCCAGCCACCAGGCAGGCCCACCTGATCTCGGTCCAGCAGCAGCCCATCAGCCTGGCCCCCACTGATTTGGGCCAGGCCTACAACACCGTGAACCTTCAACAGCTCGACGAAAATTGGTACATGGACACTGGAGCCACATCTCACCTCACCCGGTCATCAGGTAACTTATCTCAACTACTTCGGTTAAAGTGTCCTCAATTTATTACTGTCGGCAATGGTCATCCATTCCAATTGAAGGTTACGGTAACACACACACCAAACATCCACACCCGTCTTTCTTCCTAAACCACGTCCTATACACCCCTAACATCATTAAAAACCTAATCTCTGTTAGAAAATTCACTAGAAATAATTATATACCTGTCGAATTTGACCCTTTTGGTTTTTTTGTGAAGGAACTCAATACGGGGAAAATTCTTACACGCTGCAATAGTGTGGGAGACCTCTACCCATTTACTCAATCTTCCGCTGTCTGACCGCAAACACCTCTATCCCTTGCGGCGATCTCTCCCTCAACTTGACACAACAGACTCGGACACCCCGGAGACCCAGTTTTTACTTTTCTTAGGACTTCTAAGCGTATTCAATGTAATAATGGGAAAATTGCCCAACACTGTTTCTCTTGCCCACTAGGCAAGCATACTCGTCTTCCATTTATGTCATCAAACAGTGTTACTTTTTCTCCTTTTAATATTGTTCATGCTGATTTGTGGACATCTCCGATTGTTAGATCTTTGGGTCACAAATTCTATCTAGTATTCTTAGATGATTTTTCACACTTTGTATGGATTTACACACTGAAATTCAAATCTGATGTTTTTTCCAAATTCCTTGAGTTTCAAAATTTCATTAAAACACAATTTGAAAAATCGATCAAATCATTCCAATGTGATAATGGACGTGAATTTAATAACTTGACATTTCACAATTTCTGTTCTAAACAAGGCATGGTTTTTCATTTTTCTTTTCCATATATTTCCTCTCAAAACGGAAAGGCTGAACGAATTATACAAACCATTAATAACATGGTTCGCACCCTTCTGTTTCATGCTTGTCTACCACCGCCTTTTTGGGTCTATGCTGTTAAAATGGTAGAATCCCTCCTTAATATTTTACTAACTAGCACTCTCCAAAACAAGACCCTTACCGAAATCTTATACCGTAGGCTACTATCATATGATCACCTACGTATTTTTTATGCTTATGCTACCCCAACATAGCCTCCACTGCACCTCACAAACTTGCCCATCGCACTCTGCCCTATGTCTTTGTTGGTCTATCTCCTAATCATCGGGGCTACCTGTGCTATGACATTGTCACTCGCAAAATCATAGTCTCCAGTCACGTCACCTTTGATGAGACAACCTTTCCATTTTCAAATCTCTAAAAATTTCAGACCACCGATTACATCTTTCTCAATGAACCGAGTCCACTGTTCGACAAGATGCAAACCACCCATCGTCCCGACATTGCACACGCCTGCCTCACCATCAAGGTTCTTCACCAACTACTCGATCGACAACACCATCACGCTTTCAAAGAAGGTGTCTCCTGACCCCCTAGCAGCAATGTTGCCTCCCAGTCCAGCCTTCTGCGCTTCGGCCCAACACCTCACAGATCCGGTCGAGTATCTCGCACCACCAAAGAACATCAAGGTTCTCGCCCAAAGAACTAGTCTCGCGACCTATCGCCTCCCGATCCAGGACGGTGGACTTGCAACCTCCCAGTCCCGACCTCCCACTGCTGCCCTCTCACTGCATGGAGACTCGTGCACAACACGGGATCTTCAAACCCAAGGTTCACTTCAATCTCTCCACACAAACCTTATCACCCATTCCAAAAAATCCAAAACTAGCTAAACTGGACCCTAATTGGAATACGTCCATGTGCGAGGAGTTTAACGCTTTAACCAAGCAGAACACTTGGGATTTGGTGTGAATATTATCCGGTGTGTGTGGCTATTTCGTCACAAGTTCAGAAACAATGGTGACTTAGAGAGGTATAAGGCAAGACTTGTTGCCAATGGCACTAATCAGTAGGAGGGTATTGATTGTGGTGAGACATTCAGTCCGGTTGTTAAACCGGCCACTATTCGAACTGTTCTCAGTATTGCTATGGGCATGCATTGGCCGATTCATCAGCTAGATGTCAAGAATGTATTTCTTCATGGGGATTTGAAAGAAACTGTGTACATGTATCAGCCCCCTGACTTTGTTCATCCGGCAGTTCCGCAGTTTGTATGTCGTCTCAGAAAATCATTGTATGGATTGAAACAGGCACCCCGCGCTTGGTATGATCATTTTGCCGGGTATCTTCTGCAGATTGATTTTATATGTAGCAGGTGTGATAACTCTCTCTTCACTTTTCACCGTGGTAGCAGCACTGCATATTTGCTATTATATGTCGATGACATTGTTCTTACTGCCTCATTTGACGGTTTGAAGAATGAAATCATTGCTCTACTCAAAACTGAATTTGTTATGACTGACTTGGGCAAACTGAGTTATTTTTTGGGTATATCGGTAACCAGATCTGCGGCCACTATGTTCATGTGTCAGCTTAAGTATACAGAAGAGATAGTGTACAGGGCCAAGATGACAAATTGTAAAATTATGCCAACTCCAGTGGACTCAAAATCCAAGCTTAGTGCTAATGACGGTGCGCCAGTTTCTGATCCCACTTTATATCGGAGTCTTGCAGGTGCTCTTCAGTATCTTACATTCACTAGGCCTGATATTGCATATGCCGTTCAACAGGTGTGCCTGTTTATGCATGACCCCCGAGAGTCTCATTTTGCCGCCCTCAAACGTATTATCAGATACGTTAAGGGCACACTAGACTTTGGATTACATCTATACCCCTCTGCCCCAACCAAGTTGCTAGCCTACACGGATGCAGATTGGACAGGATGCCCCGACACACGTCGCTCCACCTCAGGGTACTGTGTATTTCTTGGAGATAATTTTATCTCATGGTCTGCCAAGCGGCAGGCCACACTATCCCGTTCGAGTGCTGAAGCAGAATATCGCGGAGTTGCTAATGTCGTTGCTGAGATCTGTTGGCTCCGAAATCTACTTCTGGAGCTCCAATGTCCATTACGCAAGACGTCTATAGTCTATTGTGACAACATATCTGCCATCTATATGTCTCATAATCCGGTCCAACATCAGCGGACTAAGCATATTGAGATGCATATCCACTTTGTGCGAGAGAAGGTTGCCCGTGGTCAGGTCAAAATTTTACACGTGTCTTCCTCTTATCAATATGCAGACATTTTCACAAAGGGACTACCGCGACAGCTCTTCACCGACTTCCGATCCAGCCTTAGCGTTCGGCCTCCTCCCGCTCCGTCTGAGGGGGAGTATTAGCGAATATTCACCGTATATTTTGTAATTATGCTAGATGTATATTTAAGGTAACTTAGGATTCTAATTGTATTAGGAATCAACCATTTAAGGTAAGTTAGGATTCGTACTGTATTAGGAATCAACCTTTGTACAACTATATATATTGTGAAAAATGAAAGGAATCCCTAAGGGAAATCATTCTATCTTACAGTTAGTGTTGTTTAGGCTATTGTTAGCATTGTTTGATACTATAAACGTGATTAGATGTTCACCATGTTAACTTGAGAACTTGTTTAATCATATATAGGTCACTTTAGTTGATTTAATACTCAGTCTTGTTAGTTAAGAGTTAATGTCCTGAATATGTGAGAATGTGATCTGTTCTAGCTGATGTATATTTTGTTCATGTCAATTTGAAATCTGTTGAACCATGTGTGGATTTATTTATGTAATTATCGAATGCTAAATGTATTGATTTGAAACCTGTCTGGTGATATGTGGTATGTTCTAGCTAACATGTATGCCATCCATGTCAAACCTGAAGTTATTTGAGCTAAGTAATGAACTGTTAAGGTCTTAAGAAGCTATTTGGAATCTGTTTAGGGTAGTTTAGACATGAATAGGTTTTTAAAGGGTGATGTGTCATTAATGTAATGCTAAAACTAAACTTATTTGAACTCTCAGAACTTGTTACATAGGTTAGAAAGAAGTTCCTGTTTGTTTAAAGGTAGGGTGTCTATGTTTGCTTGTAGTTCAATAAGTAATATGTGTGAAAATGTGTTGTTTGTAAACTCATGACATCTTAAGGTGTCCCTATAAGCTAATTTGAAGTCTGTAGCATGATTTAGGAGCATGATAGGGTGTTGGAATGGACTGTGGTAAAATCAGTAGAATATCTGCATTCTGGGATGGCTTTGCTAACTGTTTGACTTGCCTCTAAAGTGTATCCCAAGTATAGATAGTTTTTAAAGATCCTGATGCCTGTTTGTGACTTTTCTGGGTTGATGTTTGTTGTCTTAATCTACGTCTACATATCTTTATGTGCAACTGTGGGAAATCACATCTATATGATTATACGTGACCTTACTTTACTCCTGAATGTAGGAATTAAATCATAATCTTTGTGCAATATGATGTATTGGTTTTTCTGCATATTTGAAATAGTCACAAGTGAAACTAGACTTTCCCCTATTGATATTTAGTCAAGACTACATCATGGTTTACCCTACAAAGGACAGCCTGTATATCCCTAAGTGTTCTAATTTGCACAACCCCTACTCCTAGCATGATTCCAGTAGCTGTCTAAATGCCTCCATATGAGTCTTGTTTGTCTACATGATGACTATTGGTGTCTGTTCCTGTCCATCTTAGTTAAAAAATATCATGTATGCTCTGTCTACTTGCTCTTATATGTCTAGATCATCATGCTAAAGCTGAAACATTCAATCATGTGCCTAGGTAAAGAAATGAAATACAAAAATGCATGTCACATGATTAGTTTGACTAGTTAGTTTCTAGTTAATGAACGCTGATTGACATTTTCTCCTTGTATGGTTACCATGTGTACTTGAGAATCATGTGAGATGTTATACCCTTCTCTGAATATGTCCAGCCTCTGGTTTCTGCTGTCATCATGATCCTGCCACTTTGCAATGCCAATTTGATCTAAGTGCCTAGAGATTGATATTTAAGGTTACTCTAGTTAGTTATATGTATGAATATATGTCTGCTTGTCCTTACATAAATGCATATTAGGAATCCCAGTTTCAGAATAGGAGTTAAGAGGCATGTTTATGATTGAAATCTTAATTATTGTCCCTCTTTTTTGATTCCGTGCGAGACCCCCCTGTGATATACAAGGAGTATATAGGCACTGATATTATATCATGGTATATTCACTATACTAGATATAAAGGAAATGTATATCTTCATGTATACCATTTGTTTTCCATGTCATGGATGCTTGCTGGGTTCGGCCCACTTGTTTTGTTGCTTTAATCTTCCCTTTTTCTTAACTGTGGCGATTGAGCGTTGGGCTGAGCCCGCCTGTTTATTTATTTGCCTTGATATTACTTGATTATTCTATGGTTTATTCATGTGTTTAAATAAATTACATGTGTAAATGATAAGTAATTGGGTACGTCTATCTTGGGCCTTTGTTTTCCCCTTTTGTGTTTCCATTACATTACGCCGATATGGGCCTTACTAGGCTTATCACTTCTATTCAGACGAGTCAGATGCCTTTCATGATTAACCGATTAGGTTGAGGCCTAATCATTCATGTTTTGACTGAGATAGACTTCAAGGGAAGCTAATATTTGCATGAAGGCCGATCTATGGGTGAAAATAACCAACTGGTGGGCATCGGTAGGCCCACCAGCCTAAACTTTCTCTCATTTTCATTTCATGTATATATACATATTGTATTTTTCATATAAACATACTTTTAATATTGAAACTTCTACTTATGGTTATAATCTAGGATAGACAAATGATATGTGGATTGTTTAGCTAGATCGCCAATAAATAATTTTTAAAACTTGTTCAAATATGGAAAATCTGAAATGAAAGATTGTTTTTGGCTAAGTAAAAGGGATTGTTTGGATATTAAAATCTGGAAAAAGAAAGTGATTTTCAAACTAAGTGCAAAAACTGATTTTGGATGCATGAATTTGGCTTGAGTTGAAAAACTGAAACGGGTTGATATTTGAAGGACCCGAATATGGGTTTGAGTGACTTGAAATTGGATAATTGTGCTGCTGGGAATCAGAATTGAAATTGGGCTGAAAATTGACACTTTTTTTAAAACTTAAACACATGCTAAGCATAATTATGTAGTTAATCTTGACATTAAAAACTATCTTGGACTTGATTTTGGGTTTTGGTATATTAG
The DNA here is from genome assembly GCA_029783415.1 of Anisodus acutangulus. NCBI lineage: Eukaryota > Viridiplantae > Streptophyta > Magnoliopsida > Solanales > Solanaceae > Anisodus > Anisodus acutangulus. Next base: position 33,934,062 of record CM056511.1, on the reverse strand, counting down.
AATATAACTAAAACTTTGGAAAGTATAGATGCAAAATGGAATAAAAACTATTTTTCTTACTATCCCTTTTTCCAAAAAATCGAGCTTTTCCTTTTAGATGAATCATACCATCTTCAAAACTTGGAAAGAAATTTTAAAAAGGATGCAAGTGTGAAAATAGTCAATGTAGTTGGGCTAAATGTGATGTTCTAGTCAAATTCATATTTGAGTGTTCTTAGTCTGAAAATGAAATTGACTAGACTACTCTGTGCATACTATTTTTTTACGGAATTTTAAGTATGTTTTAAAATAATACCTTGAGTTTGAATAAATAAAAATGACAAGTTACTTTGCGGATTTTAAACATCAAGGCAATTTAAATCATTTTGATGCTTGTTATAGAACCCGTAGGTTAACCGTATTTTACATATCCTTAATATCTAAGTGCTAACACCATCCCGGGGATAACCAGAACCCTTATCTTGACTCTGGTTTAGATAGGATTTTTCAAAGAATTTGAATAAACTCTTGCATACCGATTTATCTATATATTAGATGGCGACTATAAAAAAATTATCCAAACTTAGAGCACCATCCAAATTCTTAGCAACTCTTTATGCGCTCACCCGTATAAAAAGCGAACCATAACACAATCCCCCTCATGCGGAAGTCACTTCATAGAAGCGAGTCCGCAGGTGCGGACCAGCCACCGCAAAGCCAAGACACCAGAAAACAGCTAAAAATCTAGTTTTCACTAAGTTCCTCCCGAAACTCATCCGAGACTTCCCGAATACAAACAAAAAATGCATATCCAGTGTAAACGACGTTACAAACTCACTTGCACACTCGAATTTCTCATACGACCAACCTAAGGCGCACATTTCTTCGAAAACCCTCAAGATACTCAACTTCCACAAATTTACAATTGGCGACACCAAATACATCGGAATGCCTCGAGAAGCGAACCAATGATTCAGCTAAATCACAAATAATGCTCCCGAACCTATCGTAAACGACGAAACGTGAAAACGAACCCATATACCCGAAAGTCAATTATTCGGTCAACACTTTTTCACTTATTCAACTTAACATTTTCTAATTTCTTCAAGATCAACCAAGACTCACCCGACTACCTCAGGAGTCGCTCCACTCATCCCCGCAAATCGAACACACTCTAACGGTGCTAGGGGAAGGGTCAATAGGGGTAAAAGGGTAAAATGCCTAAACAACCAAACGGGTCGCTACATAAGATACCTATTAAACAAACGTTCATCCTCGAACCGAAGAAGGAAAGTACGAAAGCTAATAAGTAACCAAATAATCCTCATTATATCCTCATGAAGTCTCAATAGGCTAGAAATACATACCGATAGTACCACGCATTCACTTTACTAGTCAGATCTACTTTAAGTTAGTTTATCGGCCCAAATTTTCATTTCTTCATGCACAAAATTTCTTTCACAACTGTTCTTCGAATGAAGAACTGATTCAACTCAAATTCCTTGATTTGATTATAATCATACCTTTTTACGCGTTCGATTGAATCCACACATATGACACTAATCACCATCATCCTTTATTTGTATCCACAAACTATTGTTCAACCTATAACAATAAAAATATTTTGATTCCACTAATCCTTCTTTCACACTTTCCCCCGCCGTCCTCGCACCGAGATTCCTTAGAAGCACAAAGAAACACACCACAAGCCCAAATCATGGCTTGCCTTCGCTAGAAAAGTATCCTTGCTTATATGAGAAAGTTCTAAGTAATTCCATCCAAAAAGTGATCTTATCTAAGTCGATTGTGCTAATACCAGTCTCGCTAGTTTTGTATCCTAAAATCAAACTCACATAGTGAATACCCATTGCCCTGTTCTTCTCAAATCTCTAAATCACCATACTATAGACATACTTACTGATTACCTTAGCATTCCAAATCCTTAGAAAATCAACTGGCAACTCTAAAGACTTTCCTTCACCATTTGGACCTCCTCAATGCATACCAAGTACATGTGTAAACCATTAGAACGGTCTGTATCATTGTCATTCGAAGAATATCATCAATCCTACTAGCAATTTCAATGAGAACTGGTAACACTGGCATACCTCCATTCCGAATTGAAATCCATCGACCATTGTCGGTGGTTTACTAGAATACCATAAGTCCTTCTCGCAATATAACATAGGTCACCCGTCCAGAATTGAATAATTCTAACCCGAAAATAAGTGCTCAAATTTCTAAATCATCGATAGTCACCCAAACTGATTCCAAAACAACTAGTACGCTCCCCATAAGCATAGTGTGACCTCTTCTATCTCTTTTCTCATGAATAATCAATCACGTGCCATCACCCACGAATCCAAATGTTGGATCTTATCCAAGTCATCAATTTAGCACCGAAGAACTATACCTTATGATTGCAATCTTCATAGTTCTTAACTTCTACCCGATGCGTTAGTCGGATAGAACCCATGAACTCTAGATACATTGAATCTTCCTTGTACTCTCTCGTACTCGCCCATAACTCTAGACTCCTCATCGAACCTCTATATGTCATATCTCACTATTTACCAGCCTTACAAATGCCTGACATATCAACCTTACAATGCATTTATCTTACCTTGTGCATTTCTTCTCAGGTCCTTAGTATTGAACAACTCATTCATGTTATTAGTCAATAATACCTCAATATAACCTACCACCACTATCATAGACTTTACTAAAAAATGAAACCTTAACCTTTAAATTTAAGAGATTCTCAAGATCCCCTCTTGTTATTCCACCATAGACCATTTATTCCAGAGTACCGCGTAATTACCCCTCTTGATATAATGTCAGTCGCCAATCCAAACTCCATGGAACAATCGTCGTAACACTTAGTCGATTACCATGAACTTATTCCTTCAAGCGGACTAACTAATTTCACCCCATCTGAGCAGTAACGCCACCATAATATACATCGACTCGAATAATCCTGCTGCTTCAAATCCAAATCCTTTCCTTTGCCCAAAGTTATACATTACTCCTCCCGACTCTCGATCAACTATATAGTTATCTTAATTATCCATTTTTCCTTTTCCATTCAGATCACATTTATTGTTGTCGATTGATCATCACTCAAACCCTACTCAAATTATACTGCATTATCATAAGTCCCGCAAAAATAGTCGCGCCAATCTTGGATATAGTAGTACACCATAATTGATCCTATTGACCAACACCTCCCTCAAGTGTCTTATATGATGCTTGCCTGCGAAGAACCAAACCTTACCTTATTTAGCCGAACAAAAACACATCCACCTATCCAGTTTCCATGTCCTTCGGTCAACTCCAAAGTCATTATACCAGTTATTGATGTTGGATGGATGTTGTGACAATATCTGTAAATGCTCAGGACAACATCTGATGAAAATAAAAATGTTGTCTGCGATGTTGTGACAACATTCCTGACAACATCTCTGTAACGATTTTGCCTATTCTTCCGGCCAAAACAGGTTGTGTTATTGTGAGTAAAAAATGACATAGGCAAACTAACAATGATGTTGTGTTTAAAATGTGGTAAAAGAAACAGTCAAAGCTTGGAGAGGAAGGAGCGTGAAGACCAAGTCTAGAACGTTGAGAATAGAAGGGAAATTCAGAGTATCGATATCCAGAATTGAACGAGAAGAATTACCAAGAGAGCTCTCGAATATTCACCTTAGAAACTGGATCAACACACTTAGCCCAAAGTAGTATTAGGGGTGAGCACGGATACAGGGTACCCAGATACCCGACCGGAACCGACACTAACGGGTAGGTTCCGGGTAGATATATTATAATAACGGGTAGGGTCCGGGTAGTAAAATTAGGAACCGATCAATGTCGGGTCCGGTTCCGGTTCCGGCAAATAGAGACAGGGTACCCGGACCCAGAACCGATACCCGGAACCTATAAAATATTAAATATTTTTACTTTTTTTAGAAACATTTGGACCACTTTTAACTTTCTCCAAAATTATTTGTTGCACGCCTACACATTGATTTTCCCTACCCCAAGACGTAAATATTTTAGCTTTTTCACCCCTTTATTCTAGAATGCTCTTTGTGCCCTAAGAAAAAACACCCAAAACTCTCTTAATAACAATGGCGTTTTAGTTACACCACCGAACTTCATCGTCGTCGTTGTTGAAGCTTTCTTTCAGGTACTTTCATCGTTGTCGTCATTGAAGCTTCACCTTTGCCTCTTTCTCTCCCTTGGTTGTGTTCACGTCATTCCTAAAATGCATATGGGTTCATATCTAACTCTTCAATTTCTTTTTAATATCATATGCTTCTGTTCTATTTCAGGTGATACTCATCTTCAATTTGTATTACTTTTTTATTTGAAATGTAAATCTATTTTTAAAATTTGTGTATATTTTTGTAGTTGTGAAGATGAAATTTAGGGATTTACTAGTATAATAAAGCTTTTCTTTTGTATCGAAGAGCTTATGAACACGAAAATAAGTTTAATTCAGATATTTTCAAATTTATTTTGAAATCAACACGTTCAATTAATTGAGTGTCAAATTTGGCTTGCAATTTTAGGTTTTGGTTACAGAATTAACTTTTCTACAATGAATAAGTTTTCTAAAACTTCTTATAAGGGTACTAAAAACTCCAATTACAGGCTAAAAAATTACTTGATGAAATTATTTTAGGACTCTTTTTTATTCTCATAGGCTTAAAAATTGTTGCTTAATTTGTGTTTTTTATTTACAGTGCAGGAAACCTACCAGGACAGAGGTCCTGTAGGTTCCGGGTAATGATTGCTACGGGTAGGTTCCGGGTAGTAAATTTAGGAACCGATCTTTTACCGGGTAGGGTCCGGGTAGTTAAAAAATATTAGGGTACCCGGACCCGCTCACCCCTAAGTAGTATAACAACATCTAGTCCCAAATTACTAATGCTGCTCAGATTCTAGATCAAGCTTATATTTCAAGCAATAGTAATGAAGATGTTGCATTTGTTTTTTTAGATCCTTTAACTTTAGGCTGAAGTCATCTGCGACTTCACTTTTGTTTGTATTTCTTTTTCGCATTTATTGTTCAGTCTTGTAAAAAAAATTCATTTGTAATTGTATATAATTTATACAATTCTTTGGTCATTGACCATCAAGGGATATATTAATATATACCCTTTAAAATATAAACCTTGTGTCTCTTTACTTTTCGTTGCATTTACTCTATAAAGATTTATAACTGTTTTATCACAATGTTGCCTCAGATGTTGACACAATATTGAAGGCAATCCAGAAACTGTTTTAATTGTTGTTACTGCTTTATTCTTACATATTCTTTCTTATCCGTAGCCCCGGACCCAACAAGTGGTATCAGAGCCAACACTTGATACAATAAGTGTTTGATTCTGAATATTACGGCTATGGACTCAGCTATACAAAACGTTGGTAGACTTTCAATTCTTGACGGAACTAACTATGCCTATTGGAAAATCCGACTACGTTCGCACATTAAATCCATTGATGTTCGAGCTTGGAGATCAGTTTCCGAAGGCTATGTGATTCCCAAGTACCCAGCAGACGAGGATGGTGATGTACTTACCAAACCCGAATCTGAATGGACCACGGAAGAGATCAACAGTGTGAGCTTCAATGAAAAGGCCCTAAATGCGATATTTGGATGGGTAGATCTCTATATGTTCAAACTAATCCAGAATTGTACTACGACCAAGGACGTTTGGGAGACCTTACAAACTCATTGCGAAGGTACCTTAAGTGTACGACGTACAAAGCTTCGCATAATTTTGAGCCAATATGAACGCTTAAGGATGGAAGAATCTGAAGACATAAAATCCTATTTTGAAAAGTTAATTGACATTGCTAATCAATGTCAAGTGCTTGGTTCTCCTTTAACCAACACACAACTTGTGGATAAAGCTCTCAGATCTCTTCTTGAAAGGTTTAATACTAAGATTTATGCTATTGAAGAGGCCCATAATCTTGCTACTATGGATCTACATGCCTTGATGAGCATCTTTCAAACATATGAGAAGAACATGAAGAGCCAAAGAGATCTGTATAAAGACAAGACTTTGGCACTCTAAGGACAAACCTCGGAAACTGAATTGGAAAACGAGGAAGAAAACTTGGAGGAACTGAGAAATTGTGCAACTGTTGCCTTACTTACTCGTCGATTCAATTCGATGGTGAGAAAGATCAACATTGATCGCAATAAAGCCAAATACAAACAGTATCAAAACCCACTCTTCAATAAACAGCCGAATAGGTCACCTTCTGAGCAAAGAAATCACAATCCACTGAGGAAATCTAACTCCGACAGTACCAATTTCAATCCCAAATAACTTGAGGGAGTGCAGTGTCATGCATACTCGGGTTGGGGACACTATGCTAATGAGTGTGCAAACACCCTTAGAAAAATTGGTAAGGTTATGTGGGTAACTCTCAGTGATGATGAGAACGAAGAGGAGGAAGGAGATCAAGAAGAAGAACTACAGGCAATGCTGGCAGCCATGTTCGAACATTCACTATCCGACGATGAAGATATTATTGACAATGTTGCGACAACATCAGGAACAACATCAGACTCAACATATGGAATATCTTCAATATCAGAGAGGTATGTATACTTTGACTATTCTGATGTAAATTGTTTTAGTGGATTTAATTCTTCATCTGAGGCTGTAAATTTAGATCTAGTTGACTCCAAAGACGATGTAATAAAGGAATTACAAAATCTTTGTAAAGCCTTAATCACTGAATCTGAGCAACTAGATTCAAAAGCAAGATTATTGGCTCTTGAGAATAGCAATCTGAAAGGCACAATCAACCGATTAGAGGTGGTACTTACCAAGAAAGACCTAGAGCTTGGTAAGATTCACGCACGATTGAACGTAGCTGAGACCACCTTTCAAAGGCTCAACATGGGAACCTCCAAACTGGATGAAATATTAAACTTCAATAAACCTACAAGGGTTGGGCTTGTGTACCAATCTCCTAGCAAAACAAATACTTCCAGAATCCATAGTCAAACTGAGAGGATAAAATTGTCAAAGAAAATCCGAGTAACTCTCAGATCACTGAAATTGGATCGAAGTTTGTATGTAGCTTTTGTAAAAAGTTAGGACATCTTATGTCATACTGCTACAAACTTCAAAACTCCACACTTAGAATATTTCCAAAAATGTCGTCAACAATGTTGCCCAACATCACTGACAACATTCAAAGCAACCAGCCTGAAAGCAGAAGGAAGAAAAAGGAATGGGTACCTAAATTGAATCTGAAATGTAATGTGTTCATAACTGCTTTGCGTACTAACATTACAGGGTCTTGGTATTTCGATAATGGCTGCTCACGTCATATAACAGGTACCAAAAGCCTTTTGAAGGGGTATGGAGCATTCAATGGAGGATACGTGACCTTTGGAGGAGGAAGTAAGAGTAAGATAATTGGTAAAAGAACTCTTAATGTTCCGGATGTACCAGCCTTGAAAAATGTTCTTCATGTAGAAGGTTTGGTTGCTAATCTTCTTAGCATAAGCCAACTATGTGATGATGATCTCGAGGTGAAATTTAATAAGCTTGGATGCAATGTTACAAATTCTGCAGATAAATGTGTCATGTCAGGAACCCGAACGGGAGATAATTGTTATCTAGTTGGTAGACAAGAGTTTTGCAACTCCGCAAAGGTAGGTGACCTGACACTTTGGCATCAAAAGTTGGGACATGTCAACTATGACACCTTGGAGAAGCTGATCTCATTTGAAGCTATCAGAGGCATTCCCATACTGGATCCAAAAGATAAAACATTGTATGAAGATTGTTTGAAAGGAAAGCAGACCCGAGTCTCTCATAATGTTATCCAACGTGACGGACAACATTCAGGTACGTCTCATTGTTTTCAATTATTGCATATGGATCTTATGGGTCCAATCGATGTAGATAGCCTAGGAGGAATGAGATATTCTTATGTGATAGTAGATGATTTTTTCTAGATTCACTTGGATCTATTTTTTAAAAGAAAAATCACAAACCTTTGAGATGTTTAGAACACTTTACTCTAGGATTAAAAATATGTTTTGTTCTTCGATTTTCAGAATTAGATCTGATCATGGAAAGGAGTTTGAAAATCAAACCTTTGCAAAATTTTGTGAAAATAAATGCATATTCCATGAATTTTCGGCACCAAAAACACCACAACAAAATGGGGTTGCCGAGAGAAAGAACAGAACTCTACAAGAAATGGCTAGAGTTATGTTAAGTTCTAAGCAATTGTCAAAAAGGTTTTGGGCAGAAGCCTTGAACACGGCATGTCACATAACTAATAGAATCTATTTAAGGCCAGGGACCAAGATGACACCCTATGAACTGTTAAATGGAAAGAAACCTACAATGCGGTACTTTCATGTCTTTGGGTGCGTGTGCTATATTCTTAATGACAGGGATAAACTGGCCAAATTTGACTCTAAGAGTGAAAAGGGAATATTCGTTGGCTACTCTCAGAATAGCCATGCTTATCGAATATACAATCTTCGAACAAAGACCATACAAGAATCAGTCAATGTTATTTTCGATGACTTGTTGGATATATCTGGTAGATCTTCAGAAAACAACATTGTGGTTACAGTTGAAGAGGAGCAACCCACTGAAGAAACATATGTAGTCTCAAATGTTGTCCCAACATCAGAAGAAACATCTGAACCTCAAAAAGAGAACACATGGGACGAAATCGAGGAGGAATCTGCTACTGAACTGAATGATCAAGTTAGAAGAGACCCTCCATCGAGGATTAGAAGGAACCATCCGCTCGACCAGGTGATAGGGGGAGTTTTTTAGGAGAGGCGTACAAGATGGAAAGAGCCAGTAAATTACCTAGAAATGGTAAGGTATGTGTGCATGTCCACCATATATCAACATGTAAGTCTCTCTTGTCTTACATCTACTTTGGAACCTAAAAATATTGGGGAAGCATTAAAAGATAATTTTTTGATTCAATCCATGCAAGAGGAGATTGAACAATTTGCCCGAAATGAGGTTTGAGACTTGGTACCATGACCCAATAACACAAATGTTATTGGGACCAAGTGGATATTCAAAAATAAATCAGATGAGTTATGGAAGATTGTCAGGAACAAAGCTCGACTTGTTGCTCAAGGATATACACAAGTAGAAGGTATCGACTATGACGAGACCTTCGCTCTTGTGGCTAGAATTGAGTCAATAAGATTGCTTCTTGCTATTGCTTACTATCTAAAGATTACCTTGCACCAAATGGACGTTAAAGGTGTCTTCCTCAATGGATACTTGGACAAAGAAGTTTATGTTGAACAACCAAAGGGATTTGAGGATCCTCACCATCCACATCATGTGTACAAGCTTAAGAAAGCATTGTATGGACTAAAACAAGCACCACATGCATGGTATGGTCGTCTAACTAACTTCCTTGTTGAGTTTGGGTTTACCCGTGGAGAAGCTGACAGAACATTATTCATTAAAAGACACGGTGTAGATGTAATAATAGCTCAAATCTATGTTGATGATATTATTTTTGGTTCAACTACAGAATCACTAGCAAAGTCTTTTGTCGAAGCAATGTCGACAACATTTGAGATGAACATGATTGGAGAACTAACATTTTTCTTAGGCTTGCAGATTAAACAGAATGAAGATGGGATCTTTGTATCTCAAAGAAAATACGCCAAGAATCTTGTTAGGAGATTTGATCTGGAAAATGCTAAACACACGAAGACTCCAATGGGCTCTGCGCAACATGTATGTAAAGACGATGTTGGACAAGATGTTGACCCAACATTATACTGATCTATGATAGGTAGCCTTCTATACCTTACTGTCAGTCGCCCCGATATCATGTTTAGCGTATGTGTTTGCGCCAGGTTCCAAGCCAGTTCCAAGGTATCTCATTTTAATGCTGTGAAATGTATCATTCGATATGTTGTCGGTATAAGTGACTTGGGAATTTGGTACTCCAAAGACACTAATCCTAATCTAATAGGATATAGTGACTCAGATTGGGCTGGTGATGTAGACGATAGAAAAAGCACTAGTGGTAGGTGTTTCTATCTTGGCAATAATCTAGTCTCATGGTACAGTCGTAAACAAAATTGTGTATCACTCTCGACTGCCGAATCTGAATATGTGGCAGCCGAAAGTTGTTGTGCTCAACTGATTTGGTTACGATATATGCTAGATGACTATGACATATCTAATAACTCCATGATTTTGTACTGTGATAATCTGAGTGCTATTAATATTTCCAAAAATCTAGTTCAGCATTCACGTACAAAGCACATAGACATAAGACATCATTTTTAAGAGACTTGGTGGAAAAACAGCTAGTTCAAATCGAACATGTTGATACTCTTTTTCAACTGGCTGACATTTTTACCAAACCTTTGGATCATGAGAGATTTTCTAGCTTGAAAAAATCTCTTGGTCTCTGTTTTCTTTAAAAATAAGACAGACTAGGTAGATGTTGTCTGAAATGTTGTCATAACATTCTGGGTAACATTTACTGTTGAGTCAATATACAGGATAAGTGTTGTAGTGATGTTGTACTGTTTTTCAAAAGATTCAAGCATGACTCTAAAATGACAAGATATGAAGGCAAAGCCTCTACTAAAAGATTTGGATGTATACAAAAAGAGCAAAGCTCTAAGATTGGTATCGTTCCTATTCTATAGGAGTACCACATGCTTCAAAACCCAAAGCTTCTCCAACACGCCCAATCCTTCAAAACCCTCTCCCATGTTCGTGTCCCCAAAATCCACAAACACCAAAGATTATTCTCCAATGTCGACTAGTCCAGCAAATAACAACAAGGTTTACAAGCATGATACTTCCATCACTGACTTGAGACCAGTCGAGGAGGACTGCACACAGGCTATGATCCTGCTTGGTTCAGATAAGCCATTACAGGTGAGCTACCCAGACGATAATGAAAACCCAATCGATGTTGATGCAACATCTGATTTCTCGAACCTTGCCTCAAAATCGACATTTCCAACGCGAAGGTCAAAGAGGGTTTTCGAAAACCAATTCAAGAATACCCGATGCGCCAAAGATCCAGGGAAGAGTCGACTTTCCCTGTTGATACTACCACAAGCAGCAGCACTGCCACCAATTTCAGTGTGCCCAGTTCCTCCATAACTCCATCAACTTCCACTCCATAAGCAGAAACGGAGAAGGAAAAAGAAGAAGAAGAGATGTCTGATGACACACCTCTACGAAACTTCATTCCTAAAGGGGTCCATAAAACATACTGGAATTTTGATAAAAATGTTGCCTCAACATCAAGGGCAACAGACGAGAAAATGGACCCAGACTATGTTGCCCCAACATCCGAGTCAACACCTGCAGCCACCTCATCCGAACAAGTAAACACAGAATCAAAGCAGTCTAAAATGCATTCTCGAGGTAATTCCCTACTCTTCCATGTTTCAAACTAAATCATGCTCCAGTAACTGGAATTGGTTTAAGAATAGAGGAGTTAGAGGGGAGAAGGTGATTGATCTAACTTCATTCTCCAAAAATGGTTTAGTTGATTTCTTAAGTAGTCGAGACATCTTAAGCTCTGTATCTGGTATGAATCCTTATTGTGAGAAGGTGATTAGGGTGTTCTATGCTAATCTGACGCTTGATGTTAAGGACACAACCTCAAAGAAATTTGTGAAAGTGTACCTATACAACAAGGTAAACAATTTTACACCTAATATCATCAACTCTATTCTTGGGATAATTATTAGTGAAAGAGAACCTCAACCAAACCCCACTGTGGAGGAACTCAATTCAATGATCAAGTACCTTACAGGGAATTTGATCACTGTTTGGGCTCCTCGCAGCCCTGTGTCGAAACTCACTGCCCTGTTTGTCACTTTGCACAAACTTGCTATATACAACTGGCTACCCTCCCTCAACGAGACAGTAGTGACCCTTGATCAAGCATCATTGCTTTTTAAGATTGGAAGGAATCAGAAAGTTGACTTAGGAACACTTATATTCAACCATGTTGTCAACTTGGCAGAAAAACAAAGCAACTCTGCCCTTCCATACCCCTCCTTGATTTTTCAAATCCTTCTCAACCAAGATTTTAAGACTCCAAAAGGAGAAAAGTTGAGTCCAGCCTTAGAGGTTTACTCAGTACAACGAGCAGTTGTTAACAGCAAGGACATGGTTATTGACCTGCCCTGGAAGAAAGATGAATGGTACACTAACACATCAAAGGATATTGCCGACATTCCTGGCAGCATTGCTTAAGGACAGGTCCCAATGTCCAAAGACTGGCTACGACAGCACATTGCTGAACTTGACAGGAAAATTCAAGAACTAGTGCGAGCCAGAAACTATTATATGGGCTTACTTTCTCACAAAAAGGGGGGAGATGATGCGATGTCGATCTTTCTTCTTTGAAGCGAGCGACAGAGGGCTACTGCGATAAAGTGCGCAGCAATGATGCAGGGGATAGGAGTTGAGATGATTGATTGCTGACTACTTCTGATGCTATAGAGATGAAGATGGTGCTGCACAGAGTGATCGATCACAGAAAGCGGCTGAAAGCTATTGTGAATTGATTACTCTAGTCAAGGATGATTATGCTGATGGAATGGAGTGTTGATTTAATGATGAATGTTTATTTGAATAGTGGATATACTGACATTTGGAATATTATTTGTGTTTGTACTATTTTACTTTGAGACATTTGGTCTGTTCTTGCAGACATTGTGACTGTTTTCTAAAGCTATTTATATATGTTTGCCTGATGTGGATTGTTATGAATGGTTATTGTAGACTGATTACGCAGTTGCCGTAAGTAAGTTACGACTAACAGAACATAACTCTTATCTAATCAAATCATCGATACAACACTGCTTGAAATTTACTACTGCAGGTTAAGGGGGAGCATAACACTGATCCTACTGATTCTTGGAATGTAAGGACTACATCGGGAATCAGTATCCTAGTCATTTTCGTTTCGTATGGAGTTTTGTGAGGAAAGGCAAAAAGGGGGAGATTGTTGATGTTGGATTGATGTTGTGACAACATCTGTAAATGCTCAGGACAACATCTTATGAAAATAAGAATGTTGCCATATTGTGACAACATTTCTGTAACTATTTTGCCTATTCTTCCGGCCAAAACAAGTTGTGTTACTGTGAGTAAAAAATGACCTAGGCAAACTAACAATGATGTTGTGTTTAAAATGTGGTAAAAGAAACAATCAAAGCTTGGAGAGGAAGCAGCGTGAAGACCAAGTCCAGAACGTTGAGCTTTTGAAGGAGCTAGAAGCGGTCAAAGCTGAAACCTTCTTTTACTCAGCCTCCGCAACCAACCAGTGAGGATTTCAAGGGAAGTTACACACTATAAATAGAAGGGAACTTCAGAGTATCGATATCCAGAATTGAACGAGAAGAATTACCAAGAGAGCTCTCGGATATTCTCCATAGAAACTGGATCAACACACTTAGCCTAAAGTAGTATAACAACATCTAGTCCCACATTACTACTGTTGCTCAGATTCTAGATCAAGCTTATATTTCAAGCAATAGTAATGAAGATGTTGTATTTGTCTTTTTAGATCCTTTAACTTTAGGCTGAAGTCATCTGCGACTTCACTTTTGTTTGTATTTCTTTTTCGCATTTATTGTTCAGTCTTGTAAAAAAAAATTCATTTGTAATTGTATATAATTTATAAAATTCTTTGGTCATTGACCATCAAGGGATATATTAATATATACCCTTGAAAATATAAACCTGTGTCTCTTTACTTTTCGCTGCATTTACTCTATAAAGATTTATAATTGTTTTATTACAATGTTGCCTCAGATGTTGACACAATATTGAAGGCAATATCCAGAAACTGTTTTAATTGCTGTTACTGCTTTATTCTTACATATTCTTTCTTATCCGTAGCCCCGGACCCAACACCAGTAATTATAGAACTCCTCAACATTTAACCTTTATATACCATGCCCACAAATCTTATCCAAGAACTAGATGCAACACTTGGTAGTTCTTCAAATTGAACTCCACATTTGTCCAACTCTAGAGTCATTCCTATCGGTCGATCGCTGGCTCCCATTAGCCTACGACGTAGTCCAACGTACCAATTCATATACGATCTCTTACACTCACTATATGCTAACAACTGTCAAATGACTCACAAATCAACAATCTCGCAGTTTCAACAACCCTTTTTATCACTAGCCTCGTAATTCCAAGTGATCGAATGAACACACTCTTTAATTGGAGGAATGTGACTGCCTATTTTCTTAAGTTGCACTCATCATAAGTAACCTTGCCACCTGACTTGGAACCGATAGTCATTTCCTGAAAGAACTCACAAATAACTAGTTCTCACACCACAACTACATATCTAACATGTCGAAGACCAACTTAACATTTCATAATCTTATACGGAATTCACCATGATATATATTGCAACCTTATCTTACCGAACACTTCAGATACCAATTTTCCCTTAATACAGCGTAGATTGATCCTTCATATTCCTCTTTCTTGCCTTATGTATTATTACTCCCACTTTCCAAGTATATTACGGATATGAGGAGTCACAATCATAACTCCATTAAACCAGACCTTCAAACCATAGCGATATACTGAACTAGGTCACACGTCCGTATCATAGTGACTCATCTTATACCCTACCGCACGATGTCATAACCAACCACTCATGTACAAAATCAAGAGCGTGGTCCCACCATCAGTGGTAGAATAGGATGAAGAAGTTTCAGATACCAAACAGAATCGACCAGATACTAATTTGAATGGAGTAACACGAAATAACGAAAGAAGGAAAGATTTCTTAAATGTCTTATAGCCTCTCGAGGATGGGTACGGACATATACGTACATATCTGTGAGACTCTACTAAACATTGTCCTTGTACTCATGAGACCGGTGATCCTAGAGCACTAATATTAATTTGTCAAGATCCAAAATCCCATTTGCACCGTGAGGGCACCTACCCTAACCCATAGGCAAACCACTAACATTCAAACCATGAATATAATATGAGAAAAAAGAGAAAGATACATAATATATAAATGCTCCTTTAACCTTTACATCATTCACCAATTACAACGTTTACTACCCAGAACCTGGTGTCTCTCGTACAAGGACTCGGAGATACAAAGTAAGGAAATAATTTAACAATTGCGCCATAAATGAATTGGGGCGACCTGACTGGATGAAGACCAAGGCTATCGAGAATGGATGGTCTGCCTTAACCTTCACGTGCTTCAAGTTGCAACCTGAATAGACCAAATACCCACATCCACATAAAAAATGCACCAAGCGTAGCATGAGTACACAACGTACCCCCGCAGGCATCATAGGCTGACAATGATGGAAGTTACATAATATATATAAATATCGAGTTGACTCTTCAAGTACGTCCTATTCTAGGAAGTTCAAATAGTCACATAAGTCACCTTATTCACATACGAGTTCATGAGTCATATAAATCACTTAGTTCACATGAGGGTCAATCACAAACAAGTACACTTCAATACATGTAACACACAAGGGTTTTAGTATCAATAACTATCGATGTGACACTCTGTCTAAGTCATATTCATATTTAGCCCCACTCATCCGATTTAACACATCCAATAAGCAAATTGACATTTAGTACACAATATTATCCTGAGAATGCTTTCCCTGGATATTATAATCAAACTGGCCATAACCATATTAGCTCTTTTATTAACTTTAGCCTTTAGACTTAGTTACGACTCTATGCGTTCACGGGTATGTCGCATATTAGTTCATTAAACGTCCTTATTATATTCTAAGTAAAAGTCTACACCTTAAACCATTGTGATTAAGGAGGAGGGTTTACACACACATGGTATATGAGCCAGAAGCTACAACAACGACATCTCACAAGTTCTTTGCTAGACACTTTACTGAATAACATTATCAATCACCAAGTAAACACACAGAAACACGTAGTTTCCTTATTCTAGGGGAAAATTCTAACAAATATGCATTACCGATCACAATAACATATAACAACGCATACTTAAACTCATAAGTTGCAAACCACAACACCCATCTCACAGAGAACAAGCCCAACATGGCAACCAATCCAATAGGATCAATCTAATCATCCAAGTACAATTACTCATAATAATCACCCAAGTTCCAATCAATCATTCCAAATCACATTACTAATCAACAACCAATCAATGTATAAATGTATGTATGATATGAATATCAATTCAAATGTCATGTACCTTTCGCAATCAATATTTCTCCAACTAAGAGTCACAGATCATAGAGTTTACCGTTATTCATCTCTAAGTACACACAACATCAAATATATGCCAACAGTATGAATTGAGGTGCAATGCAAATGATATGTATGTATGCAATGGTCATATGTACCCTGTATACACACGTTATTGCAGTAGGTGTCATGTGACCCTTGGGCGACTCATGACGTCTATATACCTATCCGATCCCGTCGGATCCCAGCCCTGTGGTCGTAGTATCATAATCATCCGGAATTTCTCATCGGATCTCAGCTCTGTAGCTGTAGTATCATCATTAATCATCACTCTCTTACCATGTACCATATCCGGTAACCAGCTTTCAAGCCGCTTTCATCCGTATCTAACATTTTAAATGCCAATAATAATGTATATGAATGATATGAATATGTGTACACTATGCAAAAGCATAACCAATACAATCAGTATTATCAAATCATTTTCAAGTATTTAGACGAGATGTATAGTGATAGATGCATGACAAGACAAATCACAATAAGCTATCAAGCATAATGAATGAATATCATAGGCTTAGAGAAGCTCATCAACACATAATTTCATGTATATCGGTTTATCCTATCGAAAGAAATGTGATGACTGAACATAACAATACCAACAATGGAGACAAGCCCACATAATGGCGACAAGCTCAAACAACAGCAGTCGGAATCAGCCTTAAGCTGATTCCCCAAAATACCCATTATTACAGTTCAACACCGGTACCCATCCAAGCGTTCATCATAACCGCTAAGGTAGGACCTCCAAACACGCATAATACCCCTCAACATTTATAATTAATACGCACTTCTATCGAAGTATACAAAAGAGAAATCGCAGCCTACCTCATTGTCAAGTGGGTGACACAAACTCTTAGCCCACAATATCCTTCTAAACGAATATCAGACGGTCGTAACTCAATCATGTGCACAGATTTCCCAAATGTATAACCCTCACCAACTCAGCAAAAATCACCCCTATAGTTCATTGAGACTCCAAAATAATAAATGGGAATAATGGGGCAAAGTGGTGAAGAATAGACTTAAAAGGGTTTTCTAATTTTCAGTTATTCCGCTTTCGCGGACCATCCCTCGCATAGGTGAACTCGCTTTTGCGGAACACCACCCATAAAGGCGAACTCACTTAAGATATCTCAGGCTTCACAAAAGTGAGGGTAAGTTTGCATGGGCAGTCCCCCTCCTGCAGAAGTCACTTTGGAGATGAGTGCAAGAAGTCCTTTGACACTATCAAGAGATATCTTATCTTCAAGTGCGCATTTGGAGTGCCTACCGGGAAACTATTGGGATTCATAGTCAGAGCAGGGGCATAGAACTATATCCCTCGAAGATCAAATCCATTCAAGAATTTCCACCGCCATAGACCAAGAAGGGTGTCATAAGTTGTCTGAGAAGGTTAAACTACATTGGATGCTTCATAGCGCAGTCTACAATAATTGTGGAGTCCATTCTTAAGCTACTAAAAAATAATGCACCCACCAAATGGACAGATGAGTGCCAGAAGGCCTTTGACTCTATCAAGAGATATCTTTCCAATGCACCAGTCTCGGTCCCTCCCATACTGGGGAGTCCATTATTTTTGTACATGTTTGTATGAGATAATGATTTTTGGATGCATATTGCCATATTGGCGCAACACTACGAAACTGGAAAGAAAGAGCGAGTCATCTACTATCTCAGTAAGAAATTAACCGCCTGTGAGTCAAGATACACCTTGGTGGTTAAGACATGCTGCGCTCTGACATGGGTAACACAGAAGCTAAAACACTACTTGTCTACTTACACTACTCACCTAATCTCCAAAATGGATCATTTGAACTATATTTTCCGCCAGCCCGTGCCTATATAGAAATTAGACAAGTGGCAAATGCTTTTGAGTGAATTCGACATCACGTACGTGGTTCAAAAAGTTGTCAAGGGACATGCATTGGCCGATTTTCTAGAATAAAGTCCAATTGATGAAGAATTCAAACCACTGAAGACATATTTCCCAGATGAGAAAGTAATGACAATCAAGGAAAACACAATCGAAGCCTACTCAGGATAGAAAATATTCTTCGACAGTGCAGTCAATTACAAAGGTTCAGGAATCGGAGCGGATTGAGTCTAAAAATGGGTTAACATTACCCAATGCCAGCAAAGCTCAACTTCTGATATAATAACAATGTGGCAGAGTACGAAGCTTGCACTCTAGGTCTTTGCATGGCCCTCGACATGGATATCCAAGAGTTATTGGTGATAGGAGACTCAGATCTATTAATTCACCAAGTCCAAGGAGAATGGGCTACTAAGAACGAGAAGATCTTACTATATGTGAACCTCGCACAAAGATTATGCAAGAGGTTTAGAAAGATCAATTTTTGGCACATGCCAAGATCTCGGAATGAATTTACCGATGCTCTTGCAACCATAACATTCATGATACAACATCTTGAAAGTAGTCATATTGACCCACTGGAGATCCGCATCAGGGAAGAATACGCTTATTGTTCCCACGTGGAAGCAGAACCAGACGATAAATCGTGGTACACCGACATAAGCACATACCTAGAAAATGGAGAATATCCTGAAAATATCACAAGCAACCTAAAGAAAACCATTAGGAGAATGGCTAATGGTTTCTTCCTGAATAAAGGAGTACTCTGTAGGAGGACGCCCGATCTAGGGTTACTCATATGTGTAGATGCCACATAGGCCACAAAATTATTAGAAGATGTACACGATGGGACGTGTGGTCCTCACATGAATGGGTTTGTTCTAGCCAAGAAGATCCTGAGTGTAGGTTACTACTGGATGACAATGGAAACCGACTGTAGTAGATTTGTGCAAAGATACTATCAATGCTAGATTCACAGAGATCTAATCAGAGTCTCACCGAGTGAACTCAATGTCATGAGCTCACCCTGACTATTGGTAGCTTAGGGCATATACGTCACTGGGCCCATAGAACCAGCCGCA
The DNA here is from genome assembly GCA_029783415.1 of Anisodus acutangulus. Classification (NCBI taxonomy): domain Eukaryota; kingdom Viridiplantae; phylum Streptophyta; class Magnoliopsida; order Solanales; family Solanaceae; genus Anisodus; species Anisodus acutangulus. The sequence continues at coordinate 33,914,806 of CM056511.1, read as the reverse complement.
TCCAACAAATATTGCTTCATCCTGGTCGCCATAGACTACTTCACGAAATAGGTTGAAGCTACTTCTCACAAGTTGGTGAGAAAGAAGGTGGTAGTAGACTTTGTTCAAAACAACATTATATGTCGATTTGATATCCCGAAGTCAATCATAACTGACAACGTAGTGAATCTGAACAACCATCTAATGAAGGATATTTGTGAGAAGTTCTGCATAACTCATCGAAATTCTACCACCTACAGGCTACAAATGAACGGAGCCGTAGAGGTAGCCGACAAAAATATCAAAAGGATATCAAGAAAGATGACTGACAACTACAAGTGTTGGCATGAACAGTTGACATATACATTGATGGGATACCGAGCAACTCGGACCTCAACAGGAGCAACTCCATACATACTTGCCTACGGTACTGAAGCAGTGATACCAGTTGAGGTAGAGATACTATCACTCAGAATCATATAAGAGGTAGAGCTAGATAATGCGGAGTGGGTCCGAAAGAGATACGAGCAAGTGGCTCTAATTGAAGATAAAAGGATGGTTGTCGTATATCACAGTCAACTATACTAACAAATGATGGAATGCGCCTTCAACAAATGGGTCGAGCCCGAATCTTTTAGATAGGACAACTGGTGCTCAAGCGTGTGTTTCCACACCAAGACGAGTTACAAAGAAAAGTTCGCATCTAACTGGCAAGGGCCCTACATGGTGCGCAAAGTACTATCAGGAGGAGTTGTAATCCTTGCAGAAATGGATGGCCAAGAGTGGCCCAAAGCAATCAACTCAGATGCAATTAACAAATACTATGCGTGAAGGCACACTCTTTTCAATTTGTAATCACATTTCTTTATTTGTAGTCGCATTTATTTTGCTTGTAATCACTACACAAGACCCATCTATTACGGCAGAGATATGTAGAAAAATCCTCATTAAATTTGGTCTTCTTTTCTGTAATAGAAAACTAAATGACATTTTCTTGTAATATAAACTACGTGATGACCTGATTTCCCGATGTGAGATACGTAGGCAGTCCAGTTAGGACTCGGTAACACATTATCATAAAAATCAACCATCTTTGTTCCAAACTATGTTCGATATGATTCCTGCTACGATAGGATATGTAGGCGCTCTTTGAGCGCGGTCTCACCAAACAAAAAAACCAAGAAACCCCTAGAAAACCTCTGAGAAATGAAAATTCGAAGACTGCCTCACAAAGTACCTGGACCCCCAAACATATATCTGGGGCAGAATTTTGAGAAGATCTCAAATTTTCCATTGATAAATACATCACAAGAGTCAGTCGGTCTCAAATTTTTTCAACTGGGTAGAATTTCTGAAAGGATCTCAAAATTTCTATTGACGAATCCGGCATGACACTCAGTCCGTCCTATCCTTCAACTAGAGCAGAATTTTTTAGAGTCACGACATTTCGACATGGGAGTTCGCCGCAAAAAAATCTTCAACTAGGGCAAAACGTTTTGATGAGGTTTGGAAAATTTCACCAGGACAAACAAGGAGCATGCTCGGAGTGCCAAGGATGGTAAAAGAACCTCACACGAGGCGTATATGTCATGACAGTGAGATAATAACCTTTCAATGTGACAAAAATATTTTAGTCAAATATTGCTCAAATTTATGATCAACGTTATCAATTGTTTTTTATTTATCATATTTTAAATTCATCTCTCATGACACCAAATCCAAGTGGGGTCAATATTGAAAAGCAGAGAAATGACATAGCAGGAGCCGATAACACGGGTTGACCCCATGAAAACTAACAAATTTTTTGTGGTTGTAGAGTCCCACAACACCATTAGGAGGACGGTGGCTTATGCCACTAAACCATTTGTTCATGATGAAATAGGTACAACAATGAAAAAACTCTGACACAGAAAAATGACACAATTCAGCCATGAGAGCCATAAAAAGCAAAGCGCCACAAGGGCGGCATAATCCGGCTATAAGAGCCATGAAAAAGGCAAAGCATCGTAAGGTCAACACAATCTGACCCTGAGAGTGACAAAAGGACAAAGCGTCACATGGGCGACACGATCTGACCATGAGAGCCACAGAAAAAGCAAGGCGACACGAGGGCGGCATAATCCATCCATGAGAGCCACATAAAGAGAAAAGCGCCACAAGGGCGGTATAATCCAACTATGAGAGCCATGAAAAAAGTAAAGCACCACAAAGGTAGCTTAATCCGTCCATGAGAGCCGCAAAGGGACAAAACGCTCTCTGACCGAAAGGGTCGCATCTGATAAAAAGACAAAGAAGCATAATTCGGCCATGGGGGCCATGGAAGGACAAAGCAGCCATCTAACGAGAGGGTCACATCCGATGAAATAACGAAAGAAAGACGATTCAGAAAAAGGGTCATATTTGTCATTTTGCATGCCGAGATAGTCATTCAGACAAACTGTCGAGAGGTCCATTCATACAAACTGTCGAAAGGGTCATTCATACAAACTGTCGAGAGGGCCATTCACACTAACTGTCGAGAGGGCCATTCATACAAACTACATCAGAGCTAGATAGTGTCGGATGTGGAATCCGCTTAAAAACTGCCCACAAGCCGGACGATGTCGGAGGTGGAATTCACTCAACAAATACTAACTACCGAGAGGATAATTTATACAAATTGTATACGAGCCAGAAGGTGTTGGAGGCAGAATCCGCTAAAAAACTACATATGGGCCAGATAATGTCGGAGTTGGTATCCACTCCAAAACCTACACACAAGCTAGAAGATGTCAGAGATGGCATTTGCTCAACAAATACAACTGCATGCCGAGAGGGTTATTCATACAAACTGCCAAGAGGGCCATTTATACAAGTTGCCAAGAGGACCATTCATACAAACCGCCGAGAGGGCCATTTATTCAAGAAAAGCACGCGAGGGCCATTGTTCAGGTAATATATTCACACAAGCCAGACGGTGTCGGAGGTGGCATATGCTCAACGAATACACACGAGCCAGATAGTGTCGAAGGTGGAATCCGCTTAAGCATATACAATCATATGATCTAGACAACATCAAAGGAGGCATCTGCTCAAACAACATTCAACCGAAGAAGTCATACGAGCCAAATGGTGTCAGAGGTGCCACCCGCTCAGAAGAGTCGCCCAAGAGGGCACAACAAACACAACCATGCAGGTATGGCAAAACAAATGATCAAACATGTCATCATCCCAACAAACAGAAATAGGTCAGGAGCTACCGGAAGAGGAAAGCAAGCAGACCAGATCTAGACGTGTGCGGAGCAAACGTGGAACTTTTACTTGGGCATCTGGTCGAAATAGTATGTCAATGAGAGTCAATATCTCTGGACTTGGGCTTGAAGATCACTCCACCGCACTCAATCACCAAAGAATTTTTTAATTTTTTTGAAAACCTGCAGCCGGTTGGGCTCATAGTAGAAAGGTCTTTAAAAAATGGACAAAGACATTCCCGCATAAGGGATACCCTTTCAACCTATTGAGTTAAACTACAAGTGACTTGATTCCAGAAAATCGGGGATATATAGGTAAACTCAATATTCGAGGATCTGTCACATTCCAACAAAACCATTCCAGGACCTTTTAGTTCTGGAAGTTGTTTTGTTTTATTGCTTTCTAGGTGTCTAATTGAGTCGAACTACAACTGGCATGACTTCTCATACATCCTAAGATATGTAGGAAACCCAAAGGCTAGGGTCCGACCATAATTTTCATAAATTGCATAAAAACGAGAAGTAATTTTCAATTGGTCGGCTAAAAACTAGATCAATCAGATTTTGCTGCTCAGGGGTGGTCCTGCCATCCCCCAACAACGAAGGGGCAGTTGTTGATACCTAATTTTTACCCTATAAAAAAATATTTAATTATTCAGGATTCTGAGTCACATACAAAATAAAATATACCTTTTACAAGACAAAAATGATTTTACAAAATTATTCTTGAGATATTTTTTCACTGTATTTGATAATATATCATCCAGTATATGTATTGTATATCATATATTTTTATAATTATTTTGATTATTAATTGCAATTTTCAAAATTAAAGCAAAGATAATTGTGCAAATTCACAATTTTAAAGTACTCCCTCCATCCTAATTCATGTGATGTACTTTCATTTGGCATGCACTTTAAGAAATAAAGAAAAACTTTTGAATCTTATAGTCTAAAATAAGTCAAAGATAATTATGTGGTTATAGATCATCTCATTTTGCGTAAATGGTAAAATTTAAAATTAAATTGTTGTCAAATAAGGAAATATGTCATTCCTTTTTAGATGGACAAAAAAGAAAAGTGACTCATTCTTTTTATAACAGAGTGAGTAATCAATATTTTATTTCATCAAATTCGGGAATATTATTTAATTAAGTACTAAATTATATCTCAATTTTAAATCATTTTGTTTTAATTTAAAAGGATTTTTACACAATCTAGGGACTTTTATCTCTGATTAATGTCAAAATTAGGCTCAATTTGAAGCTCTTGATTTAAGTAGGTTATAATTGATTTTTTAAAAAGTAGTCTCATTTGCAAAATGTGGCTGTTATTCTCATTTTAATTGAAAAACATAAGGCCTCCCTCATCTCTTTTAAAATCGGCCGGCTCCGGCCCAAGAGGACCGTGACCCGCCCAACTCTTGAACCCCAATCTCATTTGGTATTTTCCCCAAAATGGGAAGCCCTAGCACGTGCAGCTCTTCCTCTCTTCGTCTCCCATGGCCGAAAATGGCAAAGGTGCAGAGATACAGAGCTTTTACAGGTTGTGTGCTCGTTAAAATGGGGAAAGATCGTTAATTGCTCTTGTCCAGTACCACTATATGACCGCTAATACGCAGGTAAGGGTCAAACCCTCTATATTTTGCTTTATCTGATGAACCTTAATGGTTTTCATTCGATTTGGATTTTGAATCCACGATTCCTATTGGTCGTGTGATTTAGGAGGGAATTCCCCCCCCCCCCCCCCATTTTCTCACTCTCCCACATTGGATCCCTCGATTTGGATAGGATTTCCATAAGTTTTATAAATTGAACATCTGTTCTTCATTGTTAGAGGTCTGCAAGTTCGAATCTGAGGCTTCTATATTTTTAGGAACCATTTTCAAGATAAATTTGATTAATTATAGCTTAATCGGGATCCAAATCCTTTGGTGGAACCCTAATTAGCCTTAATTAGTCCCCACAAACTAAAACCTTTTTTATTTATGTGTGTGTGAGTGCAATTGGGTGTGAAATCTGAAGTTCAAGCCTCTACCTCGACCCTAGGCTGCCCTCATTATGATTTCTGAGTGTGTTTAGTTAATCTGAATGTGCTCACTAGTGAATAAGTTGATTAGATGCTAAAAAGCTTGACTTGATTGCTTCTGTTTAGTTTATGAATTTATATAGGTAGTTTATGAGCATCATATAACTAGTTTAAGTATGATTTAGATATGTGATGAATAATTAATCAACTTAACCATGTGTTATAACCTGCTTTAAGGAAGTTCATGTCTATTTGTGGTTTATAAATCATATAGTTGAACCTAAAATGGTCTGAACAAGTTTGACAAGCCTATTTAGGCAGTAATGCTTTTATTTGACTAATTAGCATGTGATTATGGTTAATTCAAGAATGATTTGGTATTAATGTGAGTTGTAGTGGTCTGGTTTACCTATGATGTGTGTTTCTTTATTTGTATGATCAAATTATGAAACTTGCCTTTTCTATTTGCCTCTTTGTGTTTCAATTTGTAGGGATAAGTTTGAGCTTGGATGTATTTAACATGCCCATGACTCTGTTTGTTTTAAATGATCTTAAATGTAACAAGTGAAAATAGAATAATATAAATGTATATAGAGCTTAACTAAGTATAAACATGTCAAAAAATGGTTTGAAACACTCATTATTAACAATTCTGGGAATATCAGCCTACATAAGCTTGAATCAATGTCCACATTAAGTTTTAAAAGAGATAGTATGCTTGAAATATGAACTTGACATGTTTGTTTGAATTGGTTCCATAGTGTCATGTTGCTCTTAAGGATATAAAAGGTTAGTATGAACTCAAGAATGACTATCTTGTGTTAATATGACTGTTTAGTTTCATGACATGTTTGTTCTGTGCCTAAACTGACTCATCCAGTTTTGATATAAGATATTACATGTCTTGGTGATTTTTTTGGTTCATGTCATGGTTTTGTCCTGCCTGTATTGATGGCCCAAACTAGAAATGTAGGCAAAGATTATATTTTTAGACTGTTCTAGCCTTGACATATGATATATGAGTCTGTATGCTGCCTTTCTTTGCCTTCTTCTGGCCATAAGTGCATATGTGTTTGCTTTGAATCACGTATGATCATGTATTGAACATATTTGAGTCTGCTTATATCTTGCTCAAGGTTTATAGTTGGTAGTCTTAGGCTAAATCATTCTGCATACCAATTGAGACCCTGTCATGCTTCCAAAGTCCTACTTGTGTGTCTTGAGTCACCTGCTCAGGATAAAATATCACTCAGTCATGTTATATCTTCATCCCTGTGACTTGAAATATGCTGAACAATTTACCTGCTATCCCAATATGAATTGAATAGGTTTTACGGCCTTATATGACATGAATGTTATTTGTGTGGTGTGTCAGTCCCCTTGCCATATATTCATACTAGGTCTGCTAAAGTCTTGACCACCTAATTGATTATTCAAGTCTAAAAATGGTAGTTGAAACCTGGATAAGGCTATTTGGTTAAGTCTGAATGTATAATCCAGCTTAACATGTGTTTGATTTTTCTATTGTTAAAGAAAAGTAATGTATTTATCCCTCTTTGAAATGTTGTGTCAAGCATGTATGATCTATTCCATTCATATGCACCTAGATTTGGCAACTTAATAGTCCCTAGGGAGAATTCAGCCTAGCTTGACCTATATTTGTTGTGGATATAGACCCCAAATTGGTTTGTCAACCTATTTTATCTCTTGCATGTTGTATATCTACTGATGGTATTCACGACCTTTACCTAAGTTAGATTGACACTTGCTCCTTTTACTTTGAAGTGTTATGAATACCAGCCTAGGTTAGAAAGCCTTGACAATGCACCCAAATGGATATATGCCCTTGTAATGATAACTAGATGCTCTGTTTATTGTGATGTGTTACTTATTTAAATATAAAGGCATGCAAATAATTTGTTCGAAGGTTGGGATTATTAACATAACTAGAGGTGTAACTTGGATCGACTACAAAGTTAATATCAATAGTCAATGACCTTATCATAAACCTCTGCATACACATATTGAGACCATGCTTTGCTTATATGAAACCTTAATTGTGTGCCTCATTTGTTAAGAATATGCCATTTAACTTGGACCTTTGGTTAAGACTAGAATTTTATGTCTGTCTGCATATTCCTACGTTGTCTGAATGTCTGACTGGTCAATATATGTGTGTCAATCTTGTATCAATTTGAGGAATACATGTTGAACTTGTTGTTGCTTGATATACAATTGATTGGTAGAAAATTCAATCACCTGACTCCCTATCTCGTGCAACTTCTAGCTCATGTCTTGTGTCATCTCTTGAATTCTGAAACCACTAGGCATCCCTTAGGTGGACAATGTATTCAGTTATGCTAGCTTAGATGTAAATGTGTGAGTTTGGTCATGTTATCTATTGTTGGGATAGTGTCTTTGATTGACCATGTTGTCATGACTTTGTTTTGAGCTATGAATGCATGTATCAGTTGTCTAGGCCTGAATGCATGTGAATATGAAGTGTGTGATTTAGTATATTGCGCATTCTCTACCATTTAGTGTGTTGTTTGGTATTTATGTCTTGATATACACCACAATATACAGGTTGTATATCACGTAGTGTATATATGGTATACAGGTCTGATATACGACCTGTGTATATCAAATGGGAGAACCTCATTTAAAAGTCGACAACATATGCAAAGGAAAATAAATGGGCCAAGCCCAAACATTCGGTGTTGACAAGTTAGAAAGGCATACCACAAGAACAAGAAGATAAGGCCAGGCCCAAATATTTTCCTTTGCATATGTTGTCGACTGAATTGGTTTTTCTGATATTAACTATTAGGAGCCCAAGAGTGGCAATCCTTGCATGTCTATTTTTCCTTAAATCATGTATTAATTCTTTACACTGTGCTTAGATAATTTTAGATGCTTTCTAACTTGTACCCTCATTTTCTCCTTCTCTTCCTCTCTGTCCACGCACGACGGGATGGGCCCTCACGAGCCTCTTTATTTTCTTTAGTCGTCTGGGCCAAGGTCTAACCAATACATTTTATTTGATCGAGTCCTGCAAGTAGTTGTGCAAGAAGGCCAACTATGAGTGAAAATAGCTAACTGGTGGGCTTAGGTAGGCCCACCAGCTAAACTTGTCTCCTTTAATTTCAATGTATTTGTATTATGTATACTATTTATATGAAATACGTATTTTGATATATTAGAACCCCTTTATGGTTATGACTTAGGATATGCAAACGATATGTACATCATTTAGCTAGAATCATCATGAAAACAGATTTCAAATAATTAACTTCACTCGTATATTTTAAATAGATGAAAAATCATATTGGTTTTTTGGACTTTAAATTAATCGGATTATTTTTAGCCTGAGTTCATCTTTGTGCCAAAATAATTTTATAGCTTCACAGAATTCTATGAATGTTGATTGGTAAATTGAGAAAAACAAAAGAGGAAAAACGGAGGGTGCTGGTTGATCACTTGGACAACAGCCCCAAGTTGATCTGCATACTACACCTACCTATCAATATATCAAACATTATAAATCAAGAATAGTAGTTCATCTTTTCTAATTGTTTATCCAATCTAGGCCATTTTTCTAATTGCTAATCTTCTGCTTCTTTTGAAAATCTTAAATTAAGTATTTTTTAGAAAAAAGGGCAAGGATATTGTGAAGTCTCCATTAGTTCGGCGACAGAAGCAGTCAACTATGTCATAAATTGGACTCTTCTCTTGGTTTTATAGAATATTTGAGTGGAAATTTTCATTGCTCTCTGTTTCCGTTGAATTACATGGGCACTAATTTTATCTTCTCACATATATGTAATATTGTATAAGTTAAGAATTATGATTAATAAATAATTACTATTAGAGTGCATTATTTATGTGAAATTTTTGAAGAATTCTTAATACTTCATACATGTGAAATTATATAGTATATGGATTGAGATTTTTGATTAATAAATAGGATTCATTAATGTGGTCTATTTATTTGAATCATTAGAATATACTCAATGCACCATGTATAAATTGTCATAAATAAGTGTACGCTAACGGTAGAGTTTTATCTACTGAAAGAAAATTTATCTTTAGATATTAGTAACACATAATTAATTAATGAGAAGAGATATAGATGTTTTCACCCAAAAGAAGAAAACGTAGTATCTTGAATTCTCAGGTGTATTAATCAAGAGGACAATTTCTTGTGAGAAGGTTGTGTATCTTACCCGAAGAAAGGACACAAGATATTTCTTGTGCTCATGGTATATTAAAGGAGAGTGAAAATCTAAATTGGGTTATTTTAATCCTTAAATAATCCTAAAAGGGTTATTTTTCATATTTGGTCATAGTTTAGCCGTCATGAATTTCATGATTTTCAGATGACCTGAAAGTTGATTGGTCCATCAGAAATGACCTAGTGAGAAGTAACCATTGCTTTGCAGTGAGCGATGTCGGCTTTTCGGCATTCGAGATCATTAGATGAGTTTTAGGTAGTTTGACGGATTAAATTTGATTTACGTATGAAAACACTATTCTTTATATATGTTTTATTTATGTTAAATCTGAAACATGATTGCACATGATGATTCGACATGAATTGATATATGATAAGGATACAAATCAGATTGTTTTTCCCTTAAATCGTTTGAATCAATTATTTTTCGAATTTGGTCATAAATTTGGAGATCATGATTTTTACGAACTCTGATTGACTTGAAATGTGATAGGTTCATCGAAAACAGCCCAATAAAAAAAATACTCATTACTATGCAGTGAATCGTATCGTTATTTAGCGATTTGGGGTTGTTTAGATGGTGTTTTGGGAAATTTTTCATTTTCTGAAAATTCAGTTTTAGAAAGAAAAAATATCGGTTATGATCTAGTGGTGATAGAAATTGTTTTCTCTAATTTACATGACTAAATATTAGTGAAATAATAAATTTATGTGTTGACTTTAGGTCTTCCTCCATATCGGATAGATTTATTATGAGTTGTCACTAGGTATAATCACTAGTTATTAATAACTTGTATTAACTCTTCATCTGAGTTACCTGTTTGATCAATGAATTACTAGAGATAATGATAATGATATTCACTTGGCTTAAATTAACAGTATATTTTCCATCTGAGTTAGTTCTGCTTTTAAATTTATTGGAGTAAATATCTGACATCACACACACACACACACACACACACATGCATGAACTATTCTTTTCTATTGAAATTTGATATTCAAGATGCATGGATCTATGTGGTATGTTTTGAATTTTATATTCAATGATTACGTAAATATGTTGATTTTCATAATACTTTACTAAGATTATGTAAGAATATTTTAAAATTTTGTCTGTCTTTCTTGATTCATGTATATTAGTACGCTAATGATGATATGTGATAAGAATTACTGAACATATGTATATATTTTTAAATTCTAGCCGAATTGATCATGATTTCGGAATTTTGATTTTTGACGAACTCCAATTGATTAGAAATTTGGTAAGTTCATTGAAAACAACTCACTGAGCAATACTCATGAGTTTTGCTCATAACCTAGGGCCTTTTTTTTGCCATCCAGGATCGTTTAGATGAGTTTTTGAATGTTTTTTTGTTTTCTGAAAATCTTTTTGTTACATAAAAATTTATTTTGTCAAACAATGGTGGTAGGGTTCATTCTCTATAGTCTCCATTGTATATAACAGTGATATAATGAGTTTATATGTTGACATAGGTCTTCTTCCTCATATGATAGATTCATTATAGTTAATTGTTGTGCTTTAGTCCCTAGTTAATTGATAATTTGTCTTGACTGTCCAATTGAGTTACACGTTGGTTTAATGAAACCAGGGTTCATTACCAGTGATATTTACCTAACTTAAATTCGTAGCTTACTCTCCATCTGAGTTGGTCCTGTTTTAATTTATGGAGTGAATTATCTGGCATGACCGATATAGTTTGCATGAATAGTTAAGTTTTCCTATCGAATCTTGTTATTCAACATGCATGGTTGTATGTGTGATGTGTGTTTTGAATTTTATTATTCTTATTACATAACTAATGATCTATTTAATGGTTATATCTCAAATTCTCAGTAGACTTCATCCAACCCACTTACTAATTAAGAATTTCTTCTTATAGAGATAAAAACATTAATTTAAAGAATGCATTGTATGTACCTTATGTTAGAATTTATTTTAGTTTCTAACCAAACAAGAGATGGATAGTTAGTTTATTTTTTTGTAACTCTTGTGTTATTGAGTTTGATAAACATTTTATCTCTTGTGATATATTGATGCATGAACACTTTATAATTAATATCTCTTCTGAACTGAATAATGTTAATCTGTCTCATAAGAGATTTGTTTTTATGAATTGAATGAATTTATTTGTGGAACTTTTGTCTTAGGTCGTTTTAATCTAGATAGGATTTTGATGTAGATCAAAGGATGAACATTTAAGGTTAATTAAAAGTGAAGACACTGTCAACTTGTCAATCCTATTTAGAAGGAAAATTGACTAAGAGACATTTCACCTTAAAAGGAAATAGAGCTAATGATAAGTTAAGCTAATTCATTCTGATTTGTGTGGTATAATGAACTTCAAGGCAAGAAGTGATTTTGAGTATTTTGTGACATTCATAGAAGATTACTCATGATGTGAATATATTTATATGACGTTGTCTGAATGCTTTTAAAAACTCAAGGTATTTAAGGCGAAAATGAAAAGTGTCATGAAAAATATATTAAGGCACTGCGATTTTATCGTAGTGGCGAGTATCTCTTTGCAGAGTTCATTAGTTACTTATTAGATAAAGAAATTGCATTTCAATTGTCTACACCAAGTGGGAGATTATTGGGATATATATTATTAACTATGTGTTTGGATATAGTATTCATTGTAGAATAATTGTTTATTTTTAATAAAGAATTAAATAGATCATGTATTAGTATGTGTGTCCTTTACTTATATAGTAGATAATTTAGTGTATAGATTTTAGCTTAAACACGAAAGATTAAATCATCGGTTCCTATAAGTATAAAATTCATGTTCACAATCTAAGATGGAAATTGGACAAAGCTATCAGTATGATTGTAGCACAAGATTAAATATAGTGTGTTTGCATTATGGAAACGGTATAGTTCTACATTTTGTATGTATTCAACGGATCAAGTAGAGATAAGTGTTTTTGTACTGAATATGTAAAACAACATCTCTATCTCATTAAATGTACGTATACTCTTAATCTTTCTATAATTATTATGATCAATGTGATTTGTTTATTATTTTAATTTATCAAAAGGTACGTCTCTATTGTGAGTCAAGTATCTGATAGGTTGGATAGTAACAATTAACATTTGAGAAATAATAATTAGTTGATAGAATTCATGTTTCAACCTTGAGATTGATGATACCCCTTTATGGATGCTTATAAGTTTTCATGTGAAAATCCTGCAGGTGGATTTTGTATCCGTCACATGAAATAAGTTAAGCGAAAGTATAAAGGATTTAACTAGTCAATAAATTAAATTGTTAATAATTTAATTTAAATATTTGGTATTTGTAATCTTAATATGGGGAGTTAAATAAGATTTAATGAAAAGTTTTGAAATTAAACTGAGGAGTGCAATTACATGTTTTTAGTGGAATAATCTATAATTTATTTCGGTAGAATTAATTCATTCATATTTTGAATTAATGATGCAATTGGAAGCCTCGTTATTTATTTTGTGGTCTTTGCTATGCCTAATTAATTAATGAATTTGAAAAATAAATTTCTTGAAAGAAAAGTTTTCTACATGTTTTGGACTAGGGGTTACACCCTAAAACGTGGTTATAAATAGAATATTTTTTAATCCAAGAGCACTTTTTTCCCGAGTCGTCATAATTGTCCACACGAGTATTCTCTATTCAACGATTAATTAGGTTACATAGCAGAAGACTGCAGACCGGTGAACATGAGTATGATCCTTAAAAGCTAAATTTGTGGTCGCGGTCACACTTTAAGAGATAAGTACCAATTTATATTTGATAAAAACAGCGATTATTTATTATCTATATTACATGCAAGTTCGATCTTAATTATTTGCTTCCGTTGTTTATGCATGTCCATCATTTGATATACTTACCTCTGCCTACTATGAACAACATCCAAACAATAACAGAATGAGAGAATTTACATTTGTTTTCCTATAAAATGAGCATAAAGTTCTTCCCCTCGATAAAGGTTTGCTGCTCGAGTACTCTGCCACTATTATAAAGCTACAAAAAGAGTGATTCTTTTATTTGTATTTGTTTTCTATTTTATTTTTCTCATAGATATTTTTTTGTTACATTTGTGTTTAAATATTTTTCTATGTATGTCTTACGCTATATATTTCTTATTTTTGTATTTTGTTTATGTTAACCGCGGTAAGTTAACTAGTTTTCGCTATAAATTCGCCCATGTTCGGATAAACCTATTGTATAGGGCAAAATTCATATAAGACAGTTGTACGAATTATAGTACGACATGTGGCGGTTGATGATGCGTCAAGTCCAGGTCAGCCCGAAACATTACCGGTAGTATTCAAGCAGTACCGGAAAAATCACATGTGTGGTTGGCACCGGTGGCTCAGAAGAAGAGGAGTAACCGTTTGGTTCATAACGGACTACCGTTACTAAAATCGGTCATACGTCTCCCAATGGTGATTTAATGGCATTTATTGAGATATTGATTGTCCAATTATTACAACATTTATTCTCTTGCATTAATGAGTGCATATTTCGTGGATTGTGTACCCCTATAGCTCATGTATAAATAGCACATGCTATTCCATTGTAATCGATCAAACTCTAGTTATTACAATACAATTACTCTTATTCTCTCAATTTCTGTGTTTGTGTACAAGTTATCGTAACTTTACCCAGAATCTTTCACAAGGCTCAGACAAATCATTACTTTACTTTATCTTATTATTACTTATTTTCAGTATAATTCATCTGGAGTTTTTATCTAACGTGTCACTTGAGATCCACGTGTCCTTGACAATGTATGCAAATTAAACTGTACCGTTTTACGGGTAAACAGTTTGGCGCCCACCGTGAGGCCTGGACAATTGTGGTGTCACAAGTGACCCTTCTGCTAACTTAATTTTCTCTTTGAGTCTTGTTCTTTGATCAAATCAAACAGATGACATGAATAGGAGAATACAGAAGCAGTCGCAACATCGGTGACAACACAAACAATGTCCTACTGGGGCCGGATGGTTTACCAGTAGGAGCCACAATACCAGGGGACCCAATATTTACAGGCTGATCCATTTTCAGAGATGGGCAGACTCGGTATGAGGACGTTCCCACTGACAAAACACCTGAAGAAGCTATATAGAATCTTCGGGCGCAGAACACCGCAATGAGCCAGGAGTTGGAGCGTCTGAAGAGGTTTCAAGAGGAGTTCATGTCCAAAAATGTCGGCAGTACTCCAATAGGGGAACCAGTGCCTCCACCAAATGCAAATGGAGAAACCAATAATAATCAAGGCAGATCAGGGAATGATGGTTCAGAGAGTGAAGCTGCCCCTAAAAATTCATTTCAGGAAAAGGTTTTGAAATTCATGAAGGATATAACGAGCAAAGTTGATACCAATGCAGATAAAGTGAAAAAAAACAGCCCAGGAGTTCTGGCACCAGTTCAGCCAAATACCGGGGGCTCCTCTTGTGGTTGATGATCCGGATGCGAAAAAATACATTAAGTTGGCATATAAGTCAGAGGCTGCGCCAAACTGATCCCCAAAAGGTTCAGAATGCCTTTTGTGGCCAACTATGATGGAACTATTGATCCACATGAGCATATAATGGCCTATATTACGGCCTTGAAAGGAAATGATCTAAGAGAACACGAAATAGAGTCGGTTCTGATAAAAAAGTTCATTGAAACACTTGCTAAGGGAGCTTTGACATGGCATTCACAATTCCATGAACATTCAATCGGTTCGTTAGCCCAGCTCACCGACATGTTCATAAAGGCTCATGCGGAGGCTCGGAAGGTAAAGACACGCAAGACGGATATCTTTCGCATTGCGCAAGGAAAGTCAGAACTCTTTAGGGACTATGTTACTCAATTCCAGAAGGAATGGATGTTATTACCAGCAGTACTGGATGAATGGGTTGTGTAGGCTTTCATAAAAGGTTTGAATCCGGCAAGTTTGGATGCCTCTCTAAAGCTCAAGGAAAATCTCTTAGAGTTCTAGGCGACAACTTAGTAATATGTACACAACTCCTGAGAAGAGGGCATTTCTTGTCTTCTATTATCTGCAACTTGCTTGCCTTTATTTATATGTATGCTTTTTATTTCAGTGACTCATAGGGCTTCCCTCAACTCAGTCTTTTTCGTTCTTGAGTGAGCATCTCAGCGGCGGGATTGAATATCCGGATCGAATCAGAGTTCACGCCGCCTGCCCTGAACAAATAGGAGGTGTGGGCCACAGGTCGCACATAAGCCGCTGGGTCGCACAATAGAAGAACACCCAACATAAAGATGCACACTAATTGAGTGCCAGCACCTAGCTGTGCTGTCAGTAAGAAGGTAGCCGGCGCCTTTCGAAGCACTTTCTATTTCTAGTTAGCGCTATTTTTTTATTGCAGCTAACGCGCTTGACTAATAAGATAGAAAAGGAGATCGAAAAATAAAGAAATGGTTAATATGTTCAAGATAATTACGTATTTACAAAATACCGTCTCAATTCATCCTATTTCATCAAGAGAGCTACAACACTCAGGTTGTCGAATGATTTAGGATCAGATGAAAAAACCAACCCTAGGAGAGAGGCTCAATAAAATAAGTTAATCGGAGTTCCCGGAAGGAGGTCCTACCATTTACTTGACTCTTAGAACCTTTGTTGGTTTTGGGCAACGGGGATCAATCTACAAAAAGCATTGTCTTGGGCATGCAACCCAAAAAGATAGAAAGACCGCTCGCTCGAAGAAAACTCTTTTAGAGCCTGGTACCAGCCAAGCCCCTTCTCCAACTAGTCAAGTGGTTGAACGCGTATGAGTCCAAGATCCGGATTGAAGATGATATGCTCAGAACTAGGGCCGAGAGTATCTTTGCAAAGTATGATAAAGGAAATAATCGGAATTTCTCGAAGAATTGTTATCAACCTAATCCTACCCCCAGAAAGCAAGGGGTGGGCATGTTTTTCGATCATTTGAAAAATCAAATAACAAAGGAGGTTTCGGACGAAACAACCAAGGTTTGGTGAATGCTGATAAAGGTAACTCATCAAAGGGTACCGGATACCCAAAATTATCCGAGTATAACTTTAACATTGATGAAGAGCAAATGGTGGCGGTGCTGAGAACTCACCCGATGTCCTGTCCACCAAAACCACAACAATCCGATTCTAACAAGAGAGATCAGTCCGTCTGGTGTGATTTTCATAGCAATCACGGGCATAAAACTACAGATTGCAGACATCTATGAGAGAAAGTGGCATGAATGCTAAGCAGGGGGCCACCTCCGGGAATATTTGAGCGCGAGGGCTCAAAACAATTATGAGCGGGGACCATCTGAAAAAAATAAATCAAATTCAGTTGCTCCACTTCATGTTATAAACATGATCTATGGTGGATCAATGATTGCCATTACATCTCTCATTGCGGTTAAGAAGACAATGATCTTTGTAACCCGGGAGAAGAGGTTCCGGGAGATACCTAATGAACATACTATTACATTCACCAAAGAAGATGTTGCATGTGTAATCTTCTCTCACAATGATGCACTGGTGGTCACAGTACCCATCGATTGCTTCCAGATGAATATAGTCCTAATTGATCCTGGAAGCTCAACTAAT
The DNA here is from genome assembly GCA_029783415.1 of Anisodus acutangulus. Taxonomy (NCBI): domain Eukaryota; kingdom Viridiplantae; phylum Streptophyta; class Magnoliopsida; order Solanales; family Solanaceae; genus Anisodus; species Anisodus acutangulus. The sequence continues at coordinate 33,897,742 of CM056511.1, read as the reverse complement.
ATAATCTAGCTAAAGGTGGTCGAAGAAATGAATATGGCAAAAAAGATAGTTTCGGCTGTCAGAACTCTCTCAGGCTTCAATATGTCAAGTGAAACCACAAAAGGAGATGTAGATATATCGATGGACACGATGGGAGTTATTAAGTCGACAAAATTATATGTCCTCAATGGCGACATGAGGTATAATACAATATTCCAAAGACCGTGGATCCATGATATGAAGGCGATCTCGTCGACATTACACCTATTGGTGAAATTCCCTACACTAAAGGGGATTCAACAAATATGAGGTGAACGGCCCGCTGCCAGGGATATGTACGCCATTGAGGAACCAAATAAGATGGAAGACCCCAAATAGCAACTATAAGAAGCGAAGCCGGTACTAGAAGATACTCACTCAGTTCCGCCGGTGGAAACAGAATCAGCTTATTTGGAGGAGGAGTTTTCGGATTGGTACCAAGTACCAAGATACTTTTAGGTATTAGATGAATCAGATGCTACCAATTCCACTATAGAGGAACTGGAAGAGATTAGATTACATTCGGAAACCCCGAATAGGAAGGTATACCTGGGCATCGGGTTAACCTCGGGGCTCAGGAATTTGATTCTTAAATATCTTATATCTAACGTTGATTGCTTTGCACAATCTCATGAAGATATGACAGGCATCCCTCCAGAAGTCACAACTCATAAGTTGGGCTTGGATCTCAGTTTCCCTCTGGTGCGGTAGAAAAAATGGCCAATAGCCGAACTTCGCAACAGGTTTGTTAAAGAAGAGGTAGCTAGATTACTCAATATAGAATCAATCCGAGGAGTAAAATATTTGGATTGGTTAGCAAACGTAGTCTTAGTACCTAAAAAGAAAAATAAATTTTGAATTTGCATTGATTACAAGGATTTAAATAAAGCATGTCATAAAGACTCGTTTCCTCTACCGAACATAGATCAAATGATCGATGCTACGCCTGGACATGAGATCATGAGTTTTCTCAATGCGTATTTCAGGTATAACCAAATAAGAATGCACCTGGAAGACCAAAAAAAAACATATTTCTTAATTAATTTTGGTACTTATTGTTATAACATTATGCCTTTTGAACTAAACAATGCCAGGTTTACTTATCAAAGGTTAGTAAATAAAATATTTGAAAAGAAAATTAGAAAAACAATGGAAGTATACATAAATGATATGTTTGTTAAGAGTCTTCATGCAGAAGACCATTTAAATCATTTGCAGAAAACCTTTGAGGTGCTGAGGAAATATAATATGAAGTTAAACCCCGAGAAGTGTGCTTTTGGGGTTGGCTCCGATAAATTTCTGGGTTTCTTGGTTTCTTAGAGAGGGATCGAGATAAATCCTGATAAAATAAGGCCTATCGAAGATATACCAGACACGCTTAAAAATGTGAAAACCGTACATCGGCTGATAGGGCGAGTGGTGGCCTTGAGAAGGTTTATCTCTCGGTCGTCAAAAAACTGCCATAGGTTCTTTTCACTTCTAAAAAAGAAAAATGACTTTGTCTGGATGCTGAATGCCATCAAGCCTTACGAGACCTGAAAACTTACATATCTAGTCCTTCGCTCATGTCAAAGCCTAAGGAGGGAGAACAACTATTGATATATTTAGCGGCCTCGGAAGTAGCAGTAAGTGCAGTGCTGGTACGAGAGGAAAAAGATACATAATTTCCTATCTATTATGGAAATAGAGTAATGTCAGGGGCCGAGACCCGATACCCATCACTCGAAAGACTAGTTTTTGCCTTAGTAATGTCATCGTGAAAGCTTCGACCATATTTTCAATGCCACCCAATTACTGTAGTAACTACATTTCCTCTTTAAAATGTGTTGCATAAGCCCAAACTTTCTAGCGCTTAGCTAAATGGGCGGTAGAATTAAGTGAATTTGACATTTAATATAAACCCCGGACTGCAATAAAGTCGCAAGTCCTTGCTGACTTTGTGGCCAATTTCAGTCCGGGAGTAACCGCCCAAGCGAGAAAAAAAGGCTATTCTAGTCTCGAGGACTTCCTTCGGGATCTGAACACTTTATACATATGGTGCCTCCAACGTCAAGGGGACCGGTTTGGGGGATTGTATTGCAAACTCCAACCGGTGAAATTTGAAGACAAGCAATACAAAACACTTTGTTAACTAAAAATAAAGCAGAGTATGAGGCTTTGGTTGCAGGTTTGAAACTAACCCAAGGTTTAGGCTCACAAATCATTGAAGGTAAGTGTGACTCGCTGCTGGTAGTGAACCAAATCCACGGAGTATTTGAAGCCAAAGAAGAGCGCATGTCAAGATACCTTGAAAATGATTTGAAGTTTTTTCTCATTTTCAAGAATGAACGGTAGTACATATACCTCCGGAAGAAAACATAGAGGCAGATGCACCCAAAAACTTAGGCTCCAACACGGAGGCTGAAGGTTCTAAAATCGAGTCGGTTGTTCAGTTGTTGCATTCGACGCTGGATCCAATCAGATACAATGAAATAAAATCGACCAGCCTAACTTGGGACTGAAGAACTGATTTTTTGAATTATCTCGTGAACGAAAAGCTCCCGGAGGACCCGAAAGCATCTAGAGTTTTGAGGACCAAAGTTGCCCGGTACTGTTTCATAAACGGAAAACTTTACCGCATGTGTTTTTATGGTCCCTTATCTCAGTGCGTATGCCTCGACGAAGTTGATTACGTGATGAGGGAAGTCCATGAAGGCATTTGTGAAAATCATTCGGGAGCAGAATCCCTACTATGGAAGATCATAAGGGCCGGTTATTATTGGCCCCGGATCGAACAAGATACAAAAATATTTATGAAGAAATGCGATAAATGCCAGCGCCATGCACAATTGTTACACCGACCTAGAGAAGAACTGCATCTGTGGTATCCCCGTGGCCGTTCATGAAGTGGGGGGATGGACATTGCCGGACCCTTGCCAGCGGCACTAGGACAGGTATGCCAAATTCTTTTCATGATTGACTATTTTTCTAAATGAATTGAATATGCAGCTTAGACAAAGATACGGGAGAAAGAGGTAAAGGAATTCATTTGGCAACACATTATTTGTCGTTTTGGCATCCCTAAGGATATAGCTTGTGACAATGATCGAAATTTTATTGGAGCCAAAGTCACAAAGTTCCTAGATGTCTTAAATATCAAGCGGATCACCTCTACTCCCTATCACCCTAGTGCAAATGGATAAGCGGGGTCAACAAACAAGACTATAATCCAGAACTTAAAGAAGAAACTTGAAGTTGCAAAAGGAAATTGGTCGTTCATGCTATCAGAGATATTATAGGCATATTGAACCACAGTAAAAATGAGTACCATAGAAACTCTTTTTTCCATGGTCTACGATGCAATGGCCTTGACCTAGTAGATGTAGGAACTCCCAGCCTGAGACACCTCCGGGCTGAGAAAGAATAAAATGCAGAGTCAATGTCCTTACACCTGGATTTTCTTGAGGATTAGCATACGTCCAGATGGTAGCCTAAAAGCAAGAATGGACCGTTACTACAACCGGTGCACAAATCTCCGAGACTTCAAACTCGGCGACTTGGTGCTACAGAGAGTCACTCAGAGTACTTGGGAGCGTAATGTTGGAAAGTTATGAGCAAACTGGGAAGGACCATATACTATCACCGGTATTGCTGGCAAAGAAGCTTATCAGCTAGCAGACCAACAAGGAAATACACTTAATAGTAATTGGAATGTAAGTCATTTGAAGAAGTACTATATGTAGTAGGACGAATCATGCACTGCACTCTTTTACCATTCGACTGGTTTTTGTCCGATTTGGGTTTTTCTGACAAAGTTTTTAATGAGGCAGCATCACAATATAAGCATGTTAATGGTCTTACTACCAAAGATAGATATCCGGTATTCGAGTCTTCATAGAATAAATTCTTAGATACTAGAGGGTCATATACACCCGAAATGGAGTAAAGAATTTTATAAAATTTTAATGCTTTAAGAAAGCACCCATTACTGGGACTGCATAAAAGTTTAAAGTATATGTAACCAGACTGACCACACTAGATGGCAGTCAGATTATTCTTACAATAGTCTTCACCTTTGTAAGTCAAAGGAATCAATAAAAAAAGCCTTTTATGAGTAATAAATCTTTGTCGTCATGAGCATAAAACGTATGTTATTATCTTATACATATCAAAAATTTCGTGCCATAATGAACATGAGACTCCTTTTTCTACAGCACTATTAAAAATAAGGGTCCTCTCTTATTAAAACCTTAAAAAACGTTAAGGCTCCGGATACAAGAAGTACATGAGGTTTAAGTTGTTCAGAACCAAATTAAGTCCGGAACTAACTTTGGAGGCCATGAGAATCCCCGATTTAAAGATGAAAATAAAAATACATCTTTGGAACTAAATTAAGGTTATTGGAAAGTTTTTGAACTTCAAAAGTTTAGCTAATTCCGGTAAAATGAACCTCAAAGTTAGGTTCTAGTTCATAAAGTAAAGTGATAGATTTTGTAACTAATGCTTGCTTGTGGAAATAAATAAAGAATGAAAACCTTACGCAGAATTACAAAGAAAAAGGAAATTTCAAGTGTTGAAAGTAACCGTGCGAAAGGTTACGACCTGCCCGCTCTATGATCCACCGGGGGTATTTCAAGTGTTGCCATCAAAAACAAAAAGATCTAAAAGATCAATTAGGAGGGGGGGTTCATTTTCCTCGCCAGCCTCTCCACCAGCTTTCACATCTCAATCATCTCTATCTCCTCGTAGATCTTCCAACAATAACTCAGCATCGTGGACGTCAATTTCTGCGTCCATGAGTTCAGAAGGTATATCAATCCCCGACTTGATGGCTTCTACAAGGGGTCCACATGGCTCTTTAGGACATCCAAGTCTCTCCAAAGCTTTCATCTTTGGCATTTAGCCTGGAGCTTGTTGATGGTGTACTTGGAGGCATGCAATTGTCCTTGGGCTTCTGTCAAGTCAGTTGCTAACCTTGTTGTCCTCTTTTTGGAGGGTCACGTAAGTGGTGGTTAAGGCCTGAAGTAAATTCTCATGGTCCCGAAGAGAATCAATGGTATCTTGCAAATGAAGATGGAGGGAGGCCTGAAGAGAGCTCGAGTCTCTAAGATCAGCTCAGACATCTTCAACTTCTGCCCTGAGATGCTAGATTTCTTCCTTCAATTTCTTTTATTCAGGGGAAGGGCCCATCGCTTTATCCAAATCCGCATGGGAGAGATCATAGGCATGACCCTGAATGTAAAGGTTTTGACCGATAAAAGAGTGTGAGTCTGTAAAGAATAGTTAAAAATGAGTATTTTAGGAGTATTCTACCCATAGAAACAAATCTGCAAGATGTGCAAGGGAAGCCTCGAGGGTAGCATGGGGAGATTTCCGAGGGAAAGAAGTAGATGTCTCAACCTCAGTACCAAAAGTAGGGATTAAGCTGTGCTTAGAAGGGTCATCTGAGGGAACGGATGTCTCCGTCTCCGGAGCATCCTGCCGGGGACTACCTGGGTCGGTGCTTTCATTAGTCACATTCTCCTCATTGACAATATGAATAACAACTGTCTTATCCTCCGTCTGCAGCTCTTTCCAATACTCCGTGAGTCGGTGGTTTTTTCTCACCCGAGAAGTAGTTCCCACCGGGGTCTCGAGAGCCTCATCTCGGGATTTCTACTTCAAGTTGGTAGAAGCAGACTGGATAATATTTGACAGAGCAGCCGCACGAGATGACACTTTTTAGGATACAGACTTTCGTACTGGGAGCCCTGCAAATGGAAAAGAGATATTCAAAAGGAGTCTCGGGAAATTCGAGATGAGACACGTCTAAAAGGAATAGTAGGGGTTAAATCTCACCATAATATTTCTCCTTCCACCACTCGGAGGTGATACTCTTCTACGACCGGGTGATATTGGGGGAGGCATGAAGAAGACTTACCACCCACTCAAAAATCCCCTTAATCAATTGCGGCTCAACTAAAATAGTTAAAATGTTATAACATTTGTGTTAGAAAGGAATTTTCCTTTATTTGGAAAACCAAGCAAATAAGCTTGAAGAGGAAAAAAAATAATACTCACGAGAAGAATTCCACTCTTCTGGGAAAGGATCCGAAGAAGGTTGATGGATTCGGACGATCTTCATTAAAATAAAATGGGTCAACCAACCTCGATCGTAGTCATCCTCTGCATTAATGAGGCTACAGATTCTCCGGGGGTATAGATGGATAATTTCACCTCGTAAATCCCTAGGGTAATAGAGGAGAAAAAGGTTGTCGATAGTGAATGAAGCGTTGACATTTTTGGCTAACATCTAAATGCAGTAAACTTATCTCCAAATTTGCGGAGCAACTTGGCCTAAGAAAATCCTGTATCAGCGGTAAATATCCTCTATATTTTTCAGAGTGGGGAGTTTGAAACCAATGGTGAATGGATAAGTATATGTCATGGAAAACCCTTTAACATGGTATTGCACTTGGTCTACAGGGTCGACAGTTTTGACTACTATGTCAGAGGAGAAACCATAATCTTCTATGACGCCGGGAAGAACCTTGGATGTTATTTTAGATTCAAAATTCTCTATGTGTTCGTAGTTGTTTTGAACACGGAGATCTCCTGAGAAGTCAAAGCCCGAAGGAAGGATTTCGGTGGCAGTAGAGTGTAAGTTAATTTTATGAGTTGTCAGAGAAATGGGTTCTTTCCCATGGCGGCGGCTTGGAGGGTTGTCGTAGCCCTCAAAGGAGTGGGAAGGGGAAGATTTGGTGGAAGACATTGTTGAAAAAGTTTTTAAGAATGAAGGAAGGCAATGTTTTTTGAAGAAATATTGCAAAGTTTGTAGTTGCCTTTTCTGAAAGATTTGGCCTCCTATTTATGGTAAAAGGAATAAATAATGTTTTGGAGGTGAAAATATGTGCACCTTCATTGCTGCAGTTCACGTCGATTAGAGCAATGTTTCAGGTGCCACCGCTTCAGAAGCATTTAATGGATTTGACGTTTGAGAAGTTTGGTAATCATTACTATTTAAATTCCCCGCTGAAATATGAGGTTTGTCCGGTCTAAAGTTCAAATCCACTTCCCAATTTCGCAAGAGTCACACCCGAAAAGTGCGGGGACTATCTGTATAGGGCAAAATTCGTATAAGATAATTGTACAAATTATAGTGCGACACGTGGCGGTTGATGCTGAGTCAAGTCCATGTTAACCCGAGATATTATTGGTAGTATTCAAGCAGTGCCGAAAGCATCACATGCGTGGTTGGCACCGGTGGCTCAAAAGAAGAGGAGTAACCATTTGGTTCATAACAGAAGACCTTTACTAAAACCGGCCATACGTCTCCTTAATGGTGCTTTAATGATATTTATTGAGATATCGATTGTCCAATTATTATAACATTCATTTTCCTGTATTAATGATGACATATTTTGTAGGTTGTGTACCTGTGTAACTCATGTATAAATAGGACATGCTATTCAATTGTAATCGATCACACTCTAGTTATTACAATACAATTACTCTTATTCTCTCGATTTATGTGCTTGCATACAAGTTATCGTAACTTTGCCCAGAAGCTGTCACAAGGCTCAGTCTAATCATTACTTTACTTTGTCTTATTATTACTTATTTTCAGTATAATACATCTAGAGTTCTTATTTAACGTGTCACTTGAAATCCACGTGTCCTTGACCATGTATACAAATTCAACTGTACCGTTTTACGGATAAACACCCCTCCTCTACTTGACTTCCCCCTGCGTCCCAGTTGTGGGATCATTTTAAGCCAACGGACGCGCCAATTGAATAATGTTTGGTAGCTGCAAGAGGGGAACATGAACCTACGCACCAGAAATCACTCTGTCTAAAAGAGTCGTAAGAGATAGTGTTTTCCTAGAGAGCTTAATTCAAGCTCCATATATAACGTGATTCTTACTTATAGAGGTCAGTCCATGAAAAATTTGCGCACCAACATGTTACCTAAGCCAAAAATGGTAAAAGACCATCTAAATTGAAAGTTCAGTCGAAAAAGTTGCCTAATTTAAACATAGACTATTTAAAAATAAAAACACATAATAGCATGTTTAGATTGGGAGAATTTAAATTGTAATCACTCAAGAATGTAACAGTTTTTACATGCTCAGTATAATTTGATCGGCTTCAAGAGACTATTCACCTTTTCTTTACATTTTCAGTTTAATTTGATCGGCTTCTAGAGACTATTCACCTTTTTCCGTATAAAGTACATACTTAACCCTAAAATGTGTTGTTACTTCAAAAATAAAACTTAACCTTAAAATATGGTGTTACCAGATGACAAACATGAAACAACTGATGCGAGTCCGGAACTTAAATAACCTAAAAAATAGAAAGTGAACCAAAATACCCCTAATTTTTTTTGTGACATTAATACATTTTGCGCAGAAATTTACTGCGCAATAGTGGTAGTTAAATCAGCCCCATCATTTTCTTCCCCATCGATCTCCCACTTTCCTTTTTAAATAAAAAAACATTATTATCAAGTTTTAACCGAGGTCCCACACTAAAAAGGGTCGGTTTAGTTCAAATTTACCCCAAAGTTAAAATTCTCGGTATATTCAAGTCAAGGAACAAGATTCGAAACTTGGATTTCGGAATAAAGCGACGTAGAAGTCGATTCCAAAACTCAAAAAACAACCTTCAATCTTGGTATTTTACTATGAACGTTCTAATTATATTATTAAATACAATTATTATTCTAAGCATGATTAATGTTTCATAGTCTCGAATTTCGAAAAACGATTTCGTTTTTGCGTAATAGGGGGGCAGTTCGTGACTCATTGCCAGCAACCCCTTTTTTTAATTTTTTAATTTGTTTATTGTTTCTTAATTATTTGATTAAAAAATATAATAATTTCCTTATTGTTAATTAGTAGATAATTTTTTCTTAATTATTTAATAAGAAAAAATATAGTAATCTCCTAATAATTTTTATTTGTTAATTATATAATTGCTAATTTATTTGTAATTTTTTATTCCATATTAATTATTAATGTGCTAATTAGTTGTCTAATTTTATGTGTTAATTTTTAATTAATTATTAATTAGTTACTTAATATAATTTTCCGTTAAATGAATTAGTTCGTCATTACTTTAATCCTTAGTTTAGGATTGAACGTCATTAGTTTAGAATTAAAAATATCATTAATATAATATTTCGTTAACTGTAGTTAGTATAATAATTAATTATCAATTATTAATTAGAATTAGTTAATCCTTAGTTTAGGAATAAACATCATCCGTTTAGGATTAAAAACATCATTAATATAATGTTTCATTCATTGTAGTTAGTATAATAATTAATTATCAATTATTAATTAGAAGTAGTTAATTCTTAGTTTAGGATTGAACATCATTAGTTTAGGATAAAAAACATCATTAATATAATATTTTATTAATTGTAGTTAGTATAATAATTAATTATTAATTAGAAACAGGTAATCCTTAGTTTAGGATTGGACATCATTAGTTTAGGATTTTTTGATAAAATATTAGTTAATTTCCTAATTATTCATAAAATATAATACATCAGAATTGTTGTAATTCACAAATTTAGATAGTTAATATAATTTTCCGATAAAGGATTAGTAGTTAGTATAATTTTTTGACAAATGATTAGATAATTAATATTATAGGATAATGAATAATTTAAACATTATTTGTACAGATATGATACTCCATGGAGCCCAACATTAATTCGGGGTCCATTGATAGATCAATACTTAGTCTATAGGATAATGATAGGTCCGAGCTATTATGGACCGGCGATATACATATGAGGATGTTGTTCCATCCCCGTATGTGGAACATGCGTGAGATCTTTTATAGGATCGACCCCCATATCCCCGCATCTTAGAGATACTGTATCGGAGCGGTATCTACCGTTGCGTCGTTGTTGGTCATGTACAACATGATTGGGCTCTTGAGACGATCATGGTTGAGCGATGGAGATCGGAGACCCACACCTTTCATCTCCGCACTGGTGATGCAACTATCACGCTTCAGGATATGGAGGTCATGTTTGGACTACGGGTAGACGGACTCCTATTATACACTGAGGATCCTCCTCAAGTGTTGACATTACGGCAAGAGTTTACTAGACTCACTGGATATGACCTTAACCCGGTGATATCTATAGACAGAGTCGAGTGTTGATGTCTACCCTCTATGCTTACTTGCGGGTCACAGACTTGGCGGATCCTATTGCAGACAACACAGATCAGGAGATTGTAGATCGTCGTGCCCGTCTATATTTACTCATCATATTCGGGGGCATCATGTTCCCGAACACATCGGGTTCCCATGTGAGCTTAAAGTATTTTCTATTTCTAGCCGATCTAGACCGATTGGGAGATTACAGCTGGGGCGGTGTTGTTCTAGCTTACTTGTATTGATGTCTATGTCGAGCGTATATGTGTGTTATGAGTGATGTCAATGGATTTTTCGCTCTCCTCCAAGTAATATATTTAAGTGTGTGCAATTTATTCTAAATATAGCTTTTTGAAACGACGATTAATAAATTATTTTTTTAATAACTCTTTCAGTTATGGGTGTAGGATAGGATGCTACTTTTTCAGCCCGTAGTTGCGCACCCTCATCCTGATTTCATTGATGATAGCATACCCTATGCGCGGAAATAGATGGGAGGCATATTCGGAGATGTGGATACACAACACAATATTCTTTCGTTTAGGGATCAACTTGATCATATGATGGATGACAGGATAAAATTATTTAATTTTACATTATTATCTTATTTTTTATTATTTTTTCTTTATTGTTTACTAATTTGGGGTCATTGTTTTACATATTTTTATATTGAGGCAGTATGTTTAGTTTTTGGATCAGTTGCCAATGTTTTGCAGTGCTGGTGAGGCCGTGTGGATATATCGGTGTCCGTTGATACACATGGAGATCGTTGAGGATCACACGCCCCATTGCGTCTTACGACAGTTTGGGCATGTATAAAATATACCTGAGTTGGTTGATTGGGAGCACCACTACTATATGCGGGATGAACGTTCGACCGTCACTACTACATACCAGGTGTTTATGCACAGCCAGATCAATCGTTGGGCTCAGAAGCTGCAGAGCAGAGCGGAGGTCCATCATATGACTTTGATCGGAGTTTACATGTTGTGGTACCAGCAGATCACACGCAGCTTGATTGGCAACCCCGATAGACGTGATCTAAATGGCCAATGATACACAGCACTCACGGGACAATATGAGGTATTGGTAAGTTTATCGCACTTAAACATAATAAATTATCTTAATTATTACATTAAAATTTATTCAATTATTAATATATGTAAATAAATACAGCTACGGACTGTACAGACGATGTGCCAGTTGGGAGTACAACAGATGGCTATCCTCGAGATAGCAGAATTTGCTGCCCAGATCGTTCAGGTAGCCAAGTCGGGTATCAAACGGGCACAAGAGATCGGACGTATGCATGAGCGTGTTTCAAAAGGCCCGTATCATGTAGTAGATGGTCATGATCGTGGTCGTGGATGCGGTGGTAGTAGAGGGGGTGGGGCCAGAGGAGATCGTGGCCTAGGTGGTGGCAGAGGCCCCCATCTAGTAAATGAGCCGGACGAGCATGCTCTTAATCCTGCTCCAGCCCAACAGTATCCAACGACTTCAGCCCACCCGTCGACTTCTTACCGATCGTCAACATCTATATATACACCGACACAACTACTTTCAGATGTACTTGGGTCTTCATCTAAGCAGAGCCAGAATGTGTATGTCGGTATACATGATGACATAGATTGGATTTCATATGATGCATCAGTGCATGCACAGCGGTCAAATCATAATCTACAGGGTCAACGGCCAGTTCATGATCTACAAGGTGGCAAGGAGCTGCATTACGACTTCTCATTTATAGACTTCGAGGATTTTCTTAGTCCAGGGGTAAGTGTTTAAAATACTTATATTAAGAAATTAAAATACTTATACTGATTATTTCATAATTTTTCATATCTTAGGATTCGTCGACAGCTCCAATTCCATGTCCATCTCCAGCTCCAACTTCAACTTCAACTCCATCTCTAGCTCCACCTCCATCTCCATCTCAAGTCATTCAGGATCTCATTTGTGATACTACTTCAGATCCTACACCAGACCACTCTCAAGAGCCCGTCGACACACATATTTGATATTTTACCAAAAGTTAATGTATTAAATATAAAGTAACATTAATACTAATTATTTATATATTATTTCAGGTTCATTCTTATGCGCCTATGGTCCCATCTCTGAATAAGGATGATGTTGATCCTATTAATCCCAACAACTTGGTTCCGACCATGTCAGTTAAAGACGTACGTGTGCATGACATGGTCCGGACTCCGAAGAAGGGAGACAAGGAAAAAAATGTGGCGAATGATCATGGCTTGCAGCATCCTGGGATTAGGAGGAAGAAGGGGGATGGAGATGATGGTGAGGGTGGTGGGGATCGTATGAGTCGTAGGTGTAAGATTACTCTAAGGTCTACCACATGCGGGACCCATTAGATTTTTTGTGTATCTTTTTCTTTACAATAATTAGTTATCTTAATCTTTATTATCGTTTATTACTAACTCGTACGACGTCCTAAATTAATTAGGAAAATAAACTCGTCATATTCGAAATAAAGTAATGTCTTGACTAAACAATAAAATGCTTAAATCAAAACCCTAAAAAGTAAAACACTTAAACCTAATGATTACAAGTTTCCAAAAAAATTATTTGTGGCAGTTTACAACCTCTAAAACGATGTTCTGAATTTTAGGTATCCTTGATGTATTGAGCCTATACTAATGTTCGCATAAAAACATATCAGGTTCTATATAAAATATTGACATTCCGGAGTCTTTAGACATGACTAATCTTTGGTTAAAGTATGAAAAAGACGTGAATTTCAAACCTTTGAAATTATACCAAGTGTTGGATATTACGCAGTAATTTACTGTGCAATAGGACTTAAGCGGGCCGTTACGGTTGTCGCACCCGATTTTGACCTGCGGGCTTCGCGACGCGATGGCGTCGATCACCTCTGGATTGGATAAAATGCTTGCTTTGAGGAGTCGCCACCTAATTATTCTAAGGTGAATTAGGGCACCTAAATGTTAACTAAAAGCTGCAAAATAAACTCCAATTTTGTGGTCTACGAAACTAATGAAATTCTGGATAAGGGTTCTTTATTATCCTAAAGGGAAGGGGTTAGGCATCCTTTAAGATCCGCTAACTTGCGGTTATCCAATCAAACTCAGATTAATTATTATAGTAAGAAAAATGCATGTTTTTACAAGTATAACAATAATGTTGCAAGTAGTTAATGAAATGATGCATTTGTACAAGTATACATTTGTATGACATTAATATATATGTAAAGCTAAAAGAATGTAAATATGTAATTGTATGAAAATTGATAAAAATGTATGCAATGTGATTTTTATGGGCGACGGGCCTAAAAATAAATAAACTAGCGATTTTCAATTTTAAAACTAATCGAGCCTAAAAATAAATAAACTAGCGATGGGTTTCCAATTTTAGACTACCTTATTAATTTATTCTATGTCTACCTATTCTAAATATTTAGATAATTTCACGAATACAATAATATTACAATACAAAATGAAATAAAGCTGAATTAAAGAAAGTAAAGACAATAACAAAAATAAATAATCTCCGAGGGGTATTTGCCTTCTTTGACTTTAACCCTTGCAAGCTGTCAAGAATAAACTGTTAGAAACAATTGAATATACATAACTTCAGATCCGTAACCAAAACAATAAATGTTTTGATTACGGGGCTCGAACTTAAATTTTGAAAAGATCATTCCAATCACGTCGTGGCTGCGAACATATGACTCGTTGGTCATTTTAGTTGCCTTGCCTGTCGAACATGTTGGTCTCTCGGGTGAAAAAGATTTAAGTTTCATCCTTGCCAAAAGCTTTATTTTCCGTCTTTACAACTGTGGAGGCCTCAAAAATCGACGGATATTTTTTCATTGGCCAATGTAGTATGTGTTCAAATCAGCAAAATTAAAAATTGAAATCAGACACAAGAAGAAGAAGAAGCAGTAGAAAGCAGCAGCAGGAGTAAACAAAGAAGCGTAAAAACAGAGGCAATTCCGAGAAGGCGGGATGTTTGGTAAAATAAAAAAAAAGCGATAAATATCCATTTGCCGGATGTTAAAAAGCGATCTTTGGCGATGAAATGAAAAATGAAAAAAAGCGCGGCCTCGAATTCAATTTCATCGGCCTAAGTGTAGTGTTAGTTAAAACAAATAAAGCGGTAATCCATTGCACGGATGTTAAAGAAAGCGATGGAGAAGCGAAAGCGAAAGAAAGAAAAAAAGCGTGGCCTCGAATTTAATTTCATCGGCCTAAATGCAATATTAGTTAAAAACAATAAAGCAGTAAAACAACAAAATATCCGTTGCACGGATGTTTAAAACAAGAAATGTAAAAGCGAGAAACGAAACAAAAAGCGCGGCCTCGAATTTAATTTCATCGGCCTAAATGCGATATATAATTCAAAAGCAGTAAAAACAACAAAATATCCGTTGAAAGGATGTTTAAATGCAAAAAAAACAGCAGCAGTTAGCAAAAATGTCCGATCCGAATTCTAAATTTGACCCGAGGCGGATTACGAGCGATGATCGATCCGGTTCGGGTTGACCGACCAGATTCAAATATATATTTTTTTTATTTTCAGCTAATAAACAACAAGATATTAAAACAAAAAATCTGGAAATTCATTGAGCAAGTCGAATCGACCGACCTAATAGTGACCCGACCGAATCGGATACTTCAACCCGAATCAAATTCTTTTCCAAATTTCCAGGTAACCAACAACACTATAAACACGACAAAATCTGAATTTAACCGAACGGGTCGACCGACACGGTCGATGACCGACCGAATCGGATATTTTCAACCCGAATCGATTTTCTCCAAATTTCAGGTAACCAACAGCACAATATAAACATACAAAAATCTGGAATTAACCGAACCGGGTCGACCCGACCCGAGTCAGTGACTCGACCCGAATCGGATGTTTTAACCCGAATCGATTTCTTTCCAAATTTCAGATAACCAACAACAAAAAATATTAAAACACAAAAATTTGGGAATATATACGAATCGGGTCGACCCGACCCGGAACAGTGACCCGACCCGAATCGGATACGCCAACCCGGATCAAATTCTTTCCAAATTTTCAGATAACCAACAAGGATATATAAAAGCATAAAAATTATGGAAAACTTACCTAAATCGGGTTGACCCGACCCGACCCGACAGTGAGCAAAAAGGCTCCCGATTTCCGACATAAGCTCCGACCAAACCTCCCTATTTTCGGACAAAAAATCCACAAAATCGACCCCCAAACAGTGAACAAAAAAGGGGTATTTTATGGATGGGTTTTCGGATTTTAGGTGGTGTAGATATGGGTTGGTTGGTGGTGTCGGCGACGGGGGTTAGGGGTATGGGTCGTGGTGGTGTGTGCGGCGACTGGTGGCGGCAGTGGGTGAGGTGACCGGCGTGTAGGGGTCACGGGTATGGGGGGTTGTCGACTGTGGGTATGGTAGTGGTGAGGGTGTCATGACCGGCGACGTGGTGTTGCCGGTATGGGGTGTGGCGTCGTGGTGGCGGCGACGTCGGGTCGAGCATGGGTGTTGGAGTGATGGGGTTGAAGAGAAGAGAGAGTCGAGATCGAGAGAGTGAGAGAGTGAGAGAGATATATGTAATGAAAAATATTGTAGGGTTTTGGTTTTAAAAGGGGAAATAAAGGGAAAGGAATTGGGTATTGGGTTGGGCGAGTGGGCGATTCGGATGGGCTTGGATGGGGTTTGGAATTGTTTTGGGTTGGGGAAATAAATGGGTGATGGGTTGGGCTTGGACGAAATGGGTTTTAGTTTGGGTTGGGTAGGAATTGTTTTGGGGGGAAATGAAATGGGTTATGGGTTTAAAAATATAAAAAGGGTTTTATTATATATAAAAATAAATAAATAAAAAAAAAGCTTTGCAAAATTATAAATTGTAAAGATGACAATATGATAAAAATATAATATTTGTGAAATTCTTGATGCTTAAAATAATAAAAATATAAAATGTAATGCCGTTTTGCGAAAATAAAATAACATATAATATTAGGATAAAAGTATGCTTGTGATATAAAAAATGCAAATGACAAATAAAAATGCAAATAATACTAATAATAATGATATATATACATATATATGCCTATATTTTAAAATTGTTTTAAAGTGTCAAAAATATTAAAAATTGCAAATAAAATCATAAAAGATGGGACAAAATTGGGTGTCAACAGATGCCCCTCTTTGGTCGGAGACGATGAAAGAGTTTTCGGCCAAAGAAGTTGACTGAGTAGCCAATTTTGTCCCGATCATCGGGACTCAAGGGAAGGTTAGGGATGTGTGGGAAGAAATAAAATCCCGACGGGGGAGAGAAGGCTGTAAAGATTATGCACATTCAAGAAACAATGCCCGGTGTCGACTTACATTGACAGTTTGCGATGTGGCGAGATCCTGGGGAAGGGTGCAACAACGTTCGAAGAACTTCCCCGATGCAGATGATGATATATCATAGGCGTGATGAGGTGGCGTCGTCGCTAGGCGTTATCTGGATGGCGACGTCGCATAGGCGTGATTGAAATTAAGATACCCGCGTTAGAAGGTGGGCGCCTAAGCGAAATAAAATACCCGCGTTAGGAGGTGGGCGCTGGTCAAATTGAAATACCCGCGTTAGGAGGTGGGCGCTGGTGAAATTAAATACCCGCGTTAGGAGGTGGGCGCTGGTGAAATTTAAATACCCGCGTTAGGAGGTGGGCGCTGATGAAAATGAAATACCCGCGTTAGGAGGTGGGCGCTGGTGAAATTAAATACCCGCGTTAGGAGGTGGGCGCTGGTGAAATTTAAAATACCGCATTGGAAGGTGGGCGCTGACAGAAATTGAAATACCCGCATTAGGAGGTGGGCGCTGATCAAAATTGAAATACCCGCGTGGGAGGTGGGCGCTGATGAAAATGAAATACCCGCGTTAGGAGGTGGGCGCTGATCAAATTAAATACCCGCGTTAGGAGGTGGGCGCTGATCAAATTTAAAATACCCGCGTTGGAAGGTGGGCGCTGATCAAATTTAAATACCCGCGTTAGGAGGTGGGCGCTGATGAAATTGAAATACCCGCGTTAGGAGGTGGGCGCTGGTCAAATTAAATACCCGCGTTAGGAGGTGGGCGCTGTTTAAATACCCGCATTAGGAGGTGGGCGCCTGACTGAAATTGAAATACCCGCATTAGGAGGTGGGCGCCTGACTGAAAATGAAATACCCGCATTAGGAGGTGGGCGCCTGACTGAAAATGAAATACCCGCATTAGGAGGTGGGCGCCTGACTGAAAATGAAATACCCGCATTAGGAGGTGGGCGCCTGATTGACGTCGTTGTATTGACGTGATGCGTTTGTGACCCGCATGGGTTGAAATGACGTCGTTGCATAGACGTGGTGTGTTGAAGACGTCATTGTGTAGACGTGTTGTGCAGATGACGCCGTTGCATAGGCGTGTTCTTTGATGGCCCGTTGTATGGGCGTGTTCTTTGTCGTTGTAATCTTTGTGAAGGATGTAAATGGCGTCCATTGCCGTCAATTTGGTGTAATATGATTCCACGTTGTGTTGAATCTTCTGCCGATTTAAACTTCATGTGGTGTGAATTAAAATGTCATTCTTGCAGGCGAAAATGTGAGGCGCCGTCTTTGCCAAATTAAGCACACGTGTTGCGGCTTCTCTGCCTTTGTCAACCTGAAGACCTGCACTCAAAGAAATTTGTGAGTTGTAGCTTTTGCCCTGGACGCTTGCAAGCTCATATTGGTTTAGATTGAAGACTTGGTTGTCTGGCATTTTTCAGGCCCATTGGCATATTCTTGCAGTGAACCCTTAAATATGCCCCAGTTTCTGGTATATATGAAGATGTTGAACTTTTAACGGGACAAAATCAGTGCATCTTTGGCAACTTGTTTGTCTGTTAAGGCAATCATGTGAGCCTATTGAGTTGTGTGCAAGATAATGGAAGAAAGATTCCAATGGTGTGACCGAAGCCGATGTAGGCCGCCTACGTATTCCGACAAGGGAAATCAGGTCATAACGTAGTTCGCTGCAAGCAAAAAGGGTTTTCTAAGGATTTTCTAAAAAATGAGACCGAAGCTGATGTAGCCGCCTACGTATCATGCCGAGGGAATCAGGTCATAACGTAGTTCATGCAAAATAAAAGATTTATAAGGATTTTTTTTTTTATGGGACCGAAGCCTATGTGGCCGCCTACGTATCCCGCCGAGGGAATCAGGTCACAACGTAGTTCATGCTAAATAGATTTGTATTTGTAGAATGTTTTTCTTTTTGTAAAAGAGAGTGACTAGAGTTTGAAAAATGATGCAATATATTTTGCAAGGTTTTTTTTTTGTTTTGTTTTTTTTTCTTTTTTTTTTTTTGTGAAAATATGAAAAAGACATAATCACGTCTTGACTTCGGTTGGTACCAACAATTAGTATTGTGCTTAGGAGTTTTCGTTATTTGCTTTCTGTCAAATCGAGACAGACATCAAGGTAATTCCTACAGCTTCAGATGCTACCTCAGACATACCTGAGTATCAACACTTGCTTCAAGCCAAGATTTTGACATATATGCATCCTCATGTTTCAAATGCCCTCACTGAAAGAAAGTCCCTTCCTCACATGTATTTCAGTATTTTGATCTTTGGGACGTCTAGAGAAGTACACTCACCCTCAGAAAGATGTTCAATGCATTTAATTGTGATACCATAGGCTTGGCCGTCATGTGAGTATCCACTAATGTGAGAACCCTCGGTATAGGATCATGTAGGGCTTGTTATGGGTTTGTAATGTAGGCTTGGGAAAGGAAATGATATTATTTGGGTAAAGAGTGACTAATCCTTCCTTGAGCGTTGGAATATGTTCGTGCTTGGTATTTGTGTGCATTGATTCCGATTTGCTTCTTTTTGCCTCCTTTTGTTTTGTCCCGGCTTCTTTTGAATATTTCGTTTGGAGCTTTTTCCCCTTTTTTCCGGAGTTATTTCCTTCTTTTTTTTTCTTTTTATATTGTCGGGGCTTTTAACTTCCTTTTTGTGTGAAGTCGTCCTTTGATTTTGTTTTGTTTTCCTCTTTTGGGAACATTGCAACTTCAACTCGAATCATTTTCAGCAATTTGCATATTTACGATGCGCTCAGGAGGTCGGGCCAAAGAGGGATAAGCGGCGTACGCACTCGAGAAAGGGTATAGGCATAAGATGTGGTTGTTCAAAAAATAGGCTTCAGGCTCAAAGGGGAAATGCTACGGATAATGTTATTTGGTAAGCTGGAAAGGCTCAAACGGATCAAAGAAAGCCTACGATCCTTTCCTATACCAAGTGTTACTCAGGATTTCGCCTCAACAAACATTCGAGCCAAGTTCTAGATCACAGTGCAATGCAATTGAACTTATTCTAAAAAACTCACCACACAATGCACATGAAACGATGAGGTTGGCTTTGTTCATATCTTGGAAGCATGAAAAACAATTTTTTAAGTGTCAACACAGGCGTGAATGAGAGGTACCAGAAGAATCTATGGTTTACCACGAAAGACAATCTTCTCCACTTGTTCTTTCCTATGCACACTCCTAACTGTGTTGGTATCAACCAAGTCCATCAATGATTTTTAATTTTTTTTTTTTTTTTTTTTTTGTATTTTTTTGAATAAAGGGTACCGAACCCGAATAGGGCTGCCTACGTATCTCATCTTTGACGAGAATCAGGTGTGCGTAGTTCGTGCTGATAGATTATAAAAATGTATGTTTAAAAAAAAGTTCATCTACACTAGGATAGTAAAAGTAAAAATTGTATAAAACAGATGATTATCCACTATGGGACGAATGCAAAGTAAAAATAATTGTCCACAATAGAATGAATGCAATGGATAAATGATCATCCACAATAGGATGCATGTAAAAAAAAAATGAATGTCCATTATAGGATGAATGAAAAAATTGATAAACCAGATATGTTCTTATCTACGGTGGACAAGGAAGTGCGTTTTTTTTTTTCATTTTCTTTTTTTTTTTTGATTTTTTTTTTTAGTGTTGTCGAACCCGAGAAGGGCTACCTACGTATCACACCGAACGGTGAGAATCAGACACTCGTAGTTCGTGAAGATAGGTTATAAAAAATGTAAGATTGAAAAAGAATTTATCCACGATAAGCTAGTAAGTAAAATTGTATGAAATAAAAAAGTGATTGTCCATATTAGGATGAATGCAATGAAAAAAAATAATAATCCACAATAGGATGTAAATGAAAAAAATTGTCCATTAAGATGTAATGAAAAGAAAAAAAAAAGATTGATAATCCGAAATCATTTTTTTTTTCATTTCATTTTTTTTTTTTATTTGCTTTTTTTTTTTAGGGGTGTCGCACCCGAGAAGGGTTACCTACGTATCACACCGTATGGTGAGAATCAGACACTCGTAGTTCGTAATGATATGTTGTAAAAATGGTATGATATAAAGAAATTATGTAACGAAAATTAAACATATCAACTGAATTTGCAAATATGTAACAAAACAAAAATACAAATTAAAGTGATGATTCGTGGAATCTGGTGTTGGCGGACTTTTTCCAGTCAAAACATCTTTCGGTCATCTTTGTGAAAGCCTTTGGCTTTGTTCTTTCCCGGAGTATATCCAGAGATAATGTTTTAGAACGACCGCCTCAATCTGTTCGCGAGGACGATCTTCCTGCAAAAATAAGAGCACCGGGTGAAAGGAGGAAATTCACTAAAAGAATAATAAAATGTAGGAGAGTGACAGTATGGTCAAAGACTCCCTGATTGCTTCACGAGATCCGAGTCTTGATGTCCAAGAACGCTTTATCCTTGGCGGTGACACAATTTTTGTTCAAGAGTCAAGCGACATGGTATGATATGTACAAAATTGAAGCGACTAATTATTGCATTAAATAATATGTACAGAGATAAAAGAAGAAAAAATAGCAAACAAAGCTGGGCGAGGAATTAAATACGCGTCCTATCATGCATGGAGCCTCTCTTATGCCAGAGGTGGGCCTAAACGCCAAATATGAGAGATTATGACAGAATAATCCAAGCTGTCAAACTACAGTGCTTTTGTTGGAAATGAAGACAAAATATATGTACATTTTCCAATATCGGCATGTCATGATTAAGCTTGGATTAGTCCATCATTATCACGCTACAAATAATATGTTGATGATCGTTGGGGGAGCGAGACCCGTCGACAATATTGGTGGATTTCTAAATTGTGGAGTCGATGCCAAGGATCGACCTACCTATGGTGTATGTATGCATGATTAAAAAAATAAAAGGGTATAGCTCTATCCTAAATTTACTAAGATTAGGCTTACTGGACTCAAGGTTCCCGAGCGGACTACTCGAGTGAGAAGGCTACGCGGCCTCCGGATGGTCCGGACACTCAGCATACGCCAACTCTCCTAAAATTTGGTAAATTGAAAGAATTTGCGGTGCGCATAAAACACACCTCGCGTGTAATGTGTGATAGTGTCAATTTTCCATAGTGGAAGAAATATGAGCGGAATGCCAATTTAAGGAAAGCAATAAAGAATATAGCAATTAAAGAAGTTAAACATACAAAATTTCAAAAGAAAACAATTAGAAGCGATAGAATAAATAAGAAGCAAAATAAAGCGCAATAATAATTAACCTGAACTTGTTATGGTTAAGAACCTTGAGTCCCCAGTGGAGTCGCCATGCTGTCGCACCCGATTTTGACCGGCGGGCTTCGCGACGCTATGGCGTCGATTCCCTCTGGATTGGATAAAATGCTTGCTTTGAGGAGTCGCCACCTAATTATTCTAAGGTGAATTAGGGCACCTAAATGTTAACTAAAAGCTGCAAAATAAACTCCAAGTTTGTGGTCTGCGCCACTAATGAAATTTAGGATGAGGGTTCTTTCTTCTCCTAAAGGGAAGGGGTTAGGCATCCTTTAAGATCCGCTAACTTGCGGTTATCCAATCAAACTCAGATTAATTATTATAGTAAGAAAAATGCATGTTTTTACAAGTATAACAATAATGTTGCAAGTAGTTAATGAAATGATGCATTTGTACAAGTATACATTTGTATGACATTAATATATATGTAAAGCTAAAAGAATGTAAATATGTAATTATATGAAAATTGATAAAAATGTATGCAATGTGATTTTTATGGGCGACGGGCCTAAAAATAAATAAACTAGCGATTTTCAATTTTAAAACTAATCGAGCCTAAAAATAAATAAACTAGCGATGGGTTTCCAATTTTAGACTACCTTATTAATTTATTCTATGTCTACCTATTCTAAATATTTAGATAATTTCACGAATACAATAATATTACAATACAAAATGAAATAAAGCTGAATTAAAGAAAGTAAAAGACAACAACAAAAATAAATAATCTCCGAGGGGTATTTGCCTTCTTTGACTTTAACCCTTGCAAGCTGTCAAGAATAAACTGTTAGAAACAATTGAATATACATAACTTCAGATCCGTAACCAAAACAATAAATGTTTTGATTACGGAGGGCTCAGACTTAAATTTTGAAAAGATCATTCCAATCACGTCGTGGCTGCGAACATATGACTCGTTGGTCATTTTAGTTGCCTTGCCTGTCGAACATGTTGGTCTCTCGGGTGAAAAAGATTTAAGTTTCATCCTTGCCAAAAGCTTTATTTTCCGTCTTTACAACTGTGGAGGCCTCAAAAATCGACGGATATTTTTTCATTGGCCAATGTAGTATGTGTTCAAATCAGCAAAATTAAAAATTGAAATCAGACGCAGAAGAAGAAGAAGAGCAGAAGAAGAGCAGCAGGAGTAAGCGAAGCGAAACAGAGGCAATTCCCGAGAAGGCGGGATGTTTGGTAAAATAAAAAAAAAGCGATAAATATCCATTGCCGGGATGTTAAAAGCGATCTTTGGCATGAAATGAAAAATGAAAAACAAGCGCGGCCTCGAATTCAATTTCATCGGCCTAAGTGTAGTGTTAGTTAAAACAAATAAAACAGTAATCCATTGCACAGATGTTAAAGAAAGCGATAAGAGAAAGCGAAAGCGAAAGAAAGAAAAAAAGCGTGGCCTCGAATTTAATTTCATCGGCCTAAATGCAATATTAGTTAAAAACAATAAAGCAGTAAAACAACAAAATATACATTTGCCACGGATGTTTAAAACGATAAACCGAGAAAGCGAAACAAAAAGCGCGGCCTCAATTTAATTTCATCGGCCTAAATGCGTTATATAATTCAAAACAGTAAAAACAACAAAATATCCGTTGAAAGGATGTTTAAATGCAAAAAAAACAGCAGCAGTTAGCAAAAATGTCCGACCCGAATTCTAAATTTGACCCAGCCGGATTACGAGCGATGATCGATCCGGTTGGGTTGACCCGACCCGGATTCAAATATATATTTTTATTATTTTCAGCTAATAAACAACAAGATATTAAAACAAAAAATCTGAAAATTCATTCGAACCGGGTCGAATCGACCCGACCCGGAATAGTGACCCGACCCGAATCGGATACTTCAATCCGAATCAAATTCTTTCCAAATTTCCAGGTAACCAACAACACTATAAACACGACAAAATCTGGAATTTAACGAGCAAGATTCGACCGAGCACGTCGATGACCCGACCCGAATCGGATATTTTCAACCCGAATCGATTTTCTCCAAATTTCAGGTAACCAACAGCACAATATAAACATACAAAAATCTGGAATTAACCGAACCGGGTCGACCCGACCCGAGTCAGTGACTCGACCCGAATCGGATGTTTTAACCCGAATCGATTTCTTTCCAAATTTCAGATAACCAACAACAAAAAATATTAAAACACAAAAATTTGGGAATATATACGAATCGGGTCGACCCGACCCGGAACAGTGACCCGACCCGAATCGGATACGCCAACCCGGATCAAATTCTTTCCAAATTTTCAGATAACCAACAAGGATATATAAAAGCATAAAAATTATGGAAAACTTACCTAAATCGGGTTGACCCGACCGACCCGACGATGAGCAAAAGGCTCCGATTTCCGACATAAGCTCGACCAAACCTCCCTATTTTTGGACAAAAATCCACAAAATCGACCCCCAAACAAGGTGAACAAAAAGGGTATTTTATGGATGGGTTTTGGATTTTAGGTGGTGTAGATATGGGTTGGTTGGTGGTGTCGGCGACGGGTTAGGGGTATGGAGTCGTGGTGGTGTGTCTGGCGGCCAGTGGCGGCGATGGGTGAGGTGGCCGTGTAGGGGTCACGGGTATGGGGGTTGTCGATTGTGGGTATGGTAGTGGTGAGGGTGTCATGGCCGCGGCGTGGTGTTGCGGTATGGGGTGTGGCGTCGTGGTGGCGGCGACGTCGGGTCGGGGCATGGGTGTTGCGGTGATGGGGTTGAAGAGAAGAGAGAGTCGAGAGATCGAGAGAGTGAGAGAGTGAGAGATATATGTAATGAAAAATATTGTAGGGTTTTGGTTTTAAAAGGGGGAAATAAAGGGAAAGGAATTGGGTATTGGGTTGGGCGAGTGGGCGATTCGGATGGGCTTCGGATGGGGGTTTGGAATTGTTTTGGGTTGGGGAAATAAATGGGTGATGGGTTGGGCTTGGACGAAATGGGTTTTAGTTTGGGTTGGGTAGGAATTGTTTTGGGGGAAATGAAATGGGTTATGGGTTTAAAAATATAAAAAGGGTTTTATTATATATAAAAATAAATAAATAAAAAAAAGCTTTGCAAAATTATAAATTGTAAAGATGACAATATGATAAAAATATAATATTTGTGAAATTCTTGATGCTTAAAATAATAAAAAATATAAAATGTAATGCCGTTTTGCGAAAATAAAATAACATATAATATTAGGATAAAAGTATGCTTGTGATATAAAAAATGCAAATGACAAATAAAAATGCAAATAATACTAATAATAATGATATATATACATATATATGCCTATATTTTAAAATTGTTTTAAAGTGTCAAAAATATTAAAAATTGCAAATAAAATCATAAAGATGGGACAAAATTGGGTGTCAGCAGATGCCCTCTTTGGTCGGAGACGATGAAAGAGTTTTCGGCCAAAGAAGTTATTGAGTAGCCAATTTTGTCCCGATCATCGAGACTCAAGGGAAGGTTAGGGATGTGTGGGAAGAAATAAAATCCCGGCGGGGAGAGAAGGCTGTAAAGATTATGCACATTCAAGAAACAATGCCCGGTGTCGACTTGATGACACCGTTGCGAATGTGGCGAGATCTTTGGGAAAGGGTGGAACAACGTTCGAAGAACTTCCCGATGCGGATGATGATATATCATAGGCGTGATGAGGTGGCGTCGTCGCTAGGCGTTATGCAGATGGCGACGTCGCATAGGCGTGATTGAAATTAAGATACCGCGTTAGAAGGTGGGCGCCTAATCGAAATGAAATACCGCGTTAGGAGGTGGGCGCTGGTGAAATTTAAATACCCGCGTTAGGAGGTGGGCGCTGATGAAAATGAAATACGCGTTAGGAGGTGGGCGCTGGTGAAATTGAAATACCCGCGTTAGGAGGTGGGCGCTGGTGAAATTTAAATACCGCGTTAGGAGGTGGGCGCTGATGAAAATGAAATACCCGCGTTAGAGGTGGGCGCTGGTGAAATTAAATACCCGCGATAGGAGGTGGGCGCTGGTGAAATTTAAAATACCCGCGTTGGAAGGTGGGCGCTGACGAGAGAAATTGAAATACCCGCGATAGAGGTGGGCGCTGGCAAATTGAAATACCGCATTAGGAGGTGGGCGCGGTGAAAATGAAATACCGCGATGGGAGGTGGGCGCTGGTGATCAAATTAAATACCCGCGTTAGGAGGTGGGCGCCTAATCAAATTTAAAATACCCGCGTTGGAAGGTGGGCGCTGACGTAAATTGAAATACCCGCATTAGGAGGTGGGCGCTGATCAAATTTAAATACCCGCATTAGGAGGTGGGCGCTGTTGAAAATGAAATACCCGCATTAGGAGGTGGGCGCTGTGAAATTAAATACCCGCGATGGGAGGTGGGCGCCGATCGAAATTTAAAATACCGCGTTGGAAGGTGGGCGCTGACAATTGAAATACCCGCGTTAGGAGGTGGGCGCTGGTGAAATTGAAATACCCGCATTAGGAGGTGGGCGCTGATGAAAATGAAATACCCGCATTAGGAGGTGGGCGCTGACTGAAATTTAAATACCCGCGTTAGGAGGTGGGCGCTGTTGAAATTGAAATACCGCGATGGGAGGTGGGCGCTGGTGAAATTAAATACCAGATGGGAGGTGGGCGCCTGACTGAAATTTAAATACCCGCATTAGGAGGTGGGCGCCTGACTGAAAATGAAATACCCGCATTAGGAGGTGGGCGCCTGACTGAAATTAAATACCCGCATTAGGAGGTGGGCGCCTGACTGAAATTTAAAATACCCGCATTGGAAGGTGGGCGCCTGACAGAAATTGAAATACCCGCATTAGGAGGTGGGCGCCTGACTGAAATTGAAATACCCGCATTAGGAGGTGGGCGCCTGACTGAAAATGAAATACCCGCATTAGGAGGTGGGCGCCTGACTGAAATTAAATACCCGCATTAGGAGGTGGGCGCTGTAAATTTAAAATACCCGCGTTGGAAGGTGGGCGCTGATGAAATTTAAATACCCGCGTTAGGAGGTGGGCGCCTGGTGAAATTGAAATACCGCGTTAGGAGGTGGGCGCTGGTCAAATTAAATACCGCGTTAGGAGGTGGGCGCTGGTGAAATTAAATACCGCGTTAGGAGGTGGGCGCTGGTGAAATTGAAATACCCGCGTTAGGAGGTGGGCGCTGATGAAAATGAAATACCCGCGTTAGGAGGTGGGCGCTGGTGAAAATGAAATACCCGCGACAGGAGGTGGGCGCTGGCGAAAATGAAATACCCGCGTTAGGAGGTGGGCGCTGATTGACGTCGTTGTATTGACGTGATGCGTTTGTGACCCGCATGGGTTGAAATGACGTCGTTGCATAGGCGTGGTGTGTTGAAGACGTCATTGTGTAGGCGTGTTGTGCGGATAGCGCCGTTGCATAGGCGTGTTCTTTGATGGCGCCGTTGTATGGGCGTGTTCTTTGTCGTTGTAATCTTTGTGAAGGATGTAAGTGACGTCCAGTGCCGTCTAATTGGTGTTATATGAATCCACGGTGTGTTGAATCTTCTGCCGGTTCAAACTCATGTGGCCAGTGAATTAAAATGTCATTCTTGCACGGGCGAAAATGTGAGGCGACGTCTTTGCCAAATTAAGCACACGTGTTGCGGCTTCTCTGCCTTTGTCAACCTGAAGACCTGCACTCAAAGAAATTTGTGAGTTGTAGCTTTTGCCCTGGACGCTTGCAAGCTCATATTGGTTTAGATTGAAGACTTGGTTGTCTGGCATTTTTTCAGGCCCGTTGGCATATTCTTGCAGTGAACCCTTAAATATGCCCCAGTTTATGGTATATATGAAGATGTTGAACTTCTAACGGGACAAAATCGAGTCTGTGCTGGCAACTTGTTTGTCCTGTTAAGGCAATCATGTGAGCCTATTGAGTTGTGTGCAAGATAATGGAAGAAAGATTCCAATGGTGTGACCGAAGCCGATGTAGGCCGCCTACGTATTCCGACAAGGGAAATCAGGTCATAACGTAGTTCGCTGCAAGCAAAAAGGGTTTTCTAAGGATTTTCTAAAAAATGAGACCGAAGCTGATGTAGCCGCCTACGTATCACGCCGAGGGAATCAGGTCATAACGTAGTTCATGCAAAATAAAAGATTTATAAGGATTTTTTTTTTATGGGACCGAAGCCTATGTGGCCGCCTACGTATCCCGCCGAGGGAATCAGGTCACAACGTAGTTCATGCTAAATAGATTTGTATTTGTAGAATGTTTTTCTTTTTGTAAAAGAGAGTGACTAGAGTTTGAAAAATGATGCAATATATTTTGCAAGGTTTTTTTTTTTGTTTTGTTTTTTTTTCTTTTTTTTTTTTTTGTGAAAATATGAAAAAGACATAATCACGTCTTGACTTCGGTTGGTACCAACAATTAGTATTGTGCTTAGGAGTTTTCGTTATTTGCTTTCTGTCAAATCGAGACAGACATCAAGGTAATTCCTCTGACCGGATGCTACCTCGGACATACCTGAGTATCAACACTTGCTTCAAGCCAAGATTTTGACATATATGCATCCTCATGTTTCAAATGCCCTCACTGAAAGAAAGTCCCTTCCTCACATGTATTTCAGTATTTTGATCTTTGGGACGTCTAGAGAAGTACACTCACCCTCAGAAAGATGTTCAATGCATTTAATTGTGATACCATAGGCTTGGCCGTCATGTGAGTATCCACTAATGTGAGAACCCTCGGTATAGGATCATGTAGGGCTTGTTATGGGTTTGTAATGTAGGCTTGGGAAAGGAAATGATATTATTTGGGTAAAGAGTGACTAATCCTTCCTTGAGCGTTGGAATATGTTCGTGCTTGGTATTTGTGTGCATTGATTCCGATTTGCTTCTTTTTGCCTCCTTTTGTTTTGTACCGGCTTCTTTTGAATATTTCGTTTGGAGCTTTTTCCCCTTTTTTCCGGAGTTATTTCCTTCTTTTTTTTTCTTTTTATATTGTCGGGGCTTTTAACTTCCTTTTTGTGTGAAGTCGTCCTTTGATTTTGTTTTGTTTTCCTCTTTTGGGAACATTGCAACTTCAACTCGAATCATTTTCAGCAATTTGCATATTTCTGATGCGCTCAAGGAGGTCGGGCCAAAAGAGGGATAGCGCGTGTACGCACTCAGAAAGGGTATAGGCATAAGATGTGGTTGTTCAAAAAATAGGCTTCAGGCTCAAAGGGGAAATGCTACGGATAATGTTATTTGGTAAGCTGGAAAGGCTCAAACGGATCAAAGAAAGCCTACGATCCTTTCCTATACCAAGTGTTACTCAGGATTTCGCCTCAACAAACATTCGAGCCAAGTTCTAGATCACAGTGCAATGCAATTGAACTTATTCTAAAAAACTCACCACACAATGCACATGAAACGATGAGGTTGGCTTTGTTCATATCTTGGAAGCATGAAAAACAATTTTTTAAGTGTCAACACAGGCGTGAATGAGAGGTACCAGAAGAATCTATGGTTTACCACGAAAGACAATCTTCTCCACTTGTTCTTTCCTATGCACACTCCTAACTGTGTTGGTATCAACCAAGTCCATCAATGATTTTTAATTTTTTTTTTTTTTTTTTTTTTTTTTTTTTTTTGAATAAAGTGCAGGAACCCGAATAGGGCTGCCTACGTATCTCATCTTTGACGAGAATCAGGTGTGCGTAGTTCGTGCTGATAGATTATAAAAATGTATGTTTAAAAAAAAGTTCATCTACACTAGGATAGTAAAAGTAAAAATTGTATAAAACAGATGATTATCCACTATGGGACGAATGCAAAGTAAAAATAATTGTCCACAATAGAATGAATGCAATGGATAAATGATCATCCACAATAGGATGCATGTAAAAAAAAATGAATGTCCATTATAGGATGAATGAAAAAATTGATAAACCAGATATGTCCTTATCTACGGTGGACAAGGAAGTGCGTTTTTTTTTTTCATTTTCTTTTTTTTTTTGATTTTTTTTTTTAGTGTTGTCGAACCCGAGAAGGGCTACCTACGTATCACACCGAACGGTGAGAATCAGACACTCGTAGTTCGTGAAGATAGGTTATAAAAAATGTAAGATTGAAAAAGAATTTATCCACGATAAGCTAGTAAGTAAAATTGTATGAAATAAAAAAGTGATTGTCCATATTAGGATGAATGCAATGAAAAAAAATAATAATCCACAATAGGATGTAAATGAAAAAAATTGTCCATTAAGATGTAATGAAAAAAAAAGATTGATAATCCGAAATCATTTTTTTTTTCATTTCATTTTTTTTTATTTGCTTTTTTTTTTTAGGGGTGTCGCACCCGAGAAGGGTTACCTACGTATCACACCGTATGGTGAGAATCAGACACTCGTAGTTCGTAATGATATGTTGTAAAAATGGTATGATATAAAGAAATTATGTAACGAAAATTAAACATATCAACTGAATTTGCAAATATGTAACAAAACAAAAATACAAATTAAAGTGATGACTCGTTGAATCTGGTGTTGGCTGACTTTTTCCAGTCAAAACATCTTTCGGTCATCTTTATGAAAGCCTTTGGCTTTGTTCTTTCCTGAAGTATATCCAGGAATAATGTTTTAGAACGACCGCCTCAATCTGTTCGCGAGGACGATCTTCCTGCAAAAAATAAAAGCACCGGGTGAAAGGAGGAAAGTCACTAAAAGACTAATAAAATGTAAGAGTGAAAGTATGGTCAAAGACTCCCCTGATTGCTTCACGAGATCCGAGTCTTGATGTCCAAGAACGCTTTATCCTTGGGCAGTGACACAATTTTTGTTCAAGAGTCGCAAGCGACATGGTATGATATGTACAAAATTGAAGCAGCTAATTATTGCATTAAATAATATGTACAGAGATAAAAGAAGAAAAAAATAGCAAACAAACTGGGCAGGAATTAAATACGCGTCCTATCATGCATGGAGCCTCTCTTATGCCAGAGGTGGGCCTAAACGCCAAATATGAGAGATTATGACAGAATAATCCAAGCTGTCAAACTACAGTGCTTTTGTTGGAAATGAAGACAAAATATATGTACATTTTCCAATATCGGCATGTCATGATTAAGCTTGGATTAGTCCATCATTATCACGCTACAAATAATATGTTGATGATCGTTGGGGGAGCGAGACCCGTCGACAATATTGGTGGATTTCTAAATTGTGGAGTCGATGCCAAGGATCGACCTACCTATGGTGTATGTATGCATGATTAAAAAAATAAAAGGGTATAGCTCTATCCTAAATTTACTAAGATTAGGCTTACTGGACTCAAGGTTCCCGAGCGGACTACTCGAGTGAGAAGGCTACGCGGCCTCCGGATGGTCCGGACACTCCGCGCATACGCCAACTCTCCTAAAATTTGGTAAATTGAAAGAATTTGCGGGTGCGCAAAACACACCTCGCGTGTAATGTGTGATAGTGTCAATTTTCCATAGTGGAAGAAATATGAACGGAATGCCAATTTAAGGAAAGCAATAAAAGAATATAGCAATTAAAGAAGTTAAACATACAAAATTTCAAAAAGAAAACAATTAGAAGCAGTAGAATAAATAAGAAGCAAAATAAAGCGCAATAATAATTAACCTGAACTTGTTATGGTTAAGAACC
The DNA here is from genome assembly GCA_029783415.1 of Anisodus acutangulus. Lineage (NCBI taxonomy): Eukaryota > Viridiplantae > Streptophyta > Magnoliopsida > Solanales > Solanaceae > Anisodus > Anisodus acutangulus. The sequence goes on along the minus strand of CM056511.1, from coordinate 33,866,373 downwards.
TTGAGTCCCCAGTGGAGTCGCCATGCTGTCGCACCCGATTTTGACCGGCGGGCTTCGCGACGCTATGGCGTCGATTCCCTCTGGATTGGATAAAATGCTTGCTTTGAGGAGTCGCCACCTAATTATTCTAAGGTGAATTAGGGCACCTAAATGTTAACTAAAAGCTGCAAAATAAACTCCAATTTTGTGGTCTACGAAACTAATGAAATTCTGGATAAGGGTTCTTTATTATCCTAAAGGGAAGGGGTTAGGCATCCTTTAAGATCCGCTAACTTGCGGTTATCCAATCAAACTCAGATTAATTATTATAGTAAGAAAAATGCATGTTTTTACAAGTATAACAATAATGTTGCAAGTAGTTAATGAAATGATGCATTTGTACAAGTATACATTTGTATGACATTAATATATATGTAAAGCTAAAAGAATGTAAATATGTAATTGTATGAAAATTGATAAAAATGTATGCAATGTGATTTTTATGGGCGACGGGCCTAAAAATAAATAAACTAGCGATTTTCAATTTTAAAACTAATCGAGCCTAAAAATAAATAAACTAGCGATGGGTTTCCAATTTTAGACTACCTTATTAATTTATTCTATGTCTACCTATTCTAAATATTTAGATAATTTCACGAATACAATAATATTACAATACAAAATGAAATAAAGCTGAATTAAAGAAAGTAAAAGACAACAACAAAAATAAATAATCTCCGAGGGGTATTTGCCTTCTTTGACTTTAACCCTTGCAAGCTGTCAAGAATAAACTGTTAGAAACAATTGAATATACATAACCCAGATCCGTAACCAAAACAATAAATGTTTTGATTCACGGAGGGCTCGAACTTAAATTTTGAAAAGATCATTCCAATCACGTCGTGGTCTGCGAACATATGACTCGTTGGTCATTTTAGTTGCCTTGCACATCGAACATGTTGGTCTCTCGGGTGAAAAAGATTTAAGTTTCATCCTTGCCAAAAGCTTTATTTTCCGTCTTTACAAGCTGTGGAGGCCTCAAAATCGACGGATATTTTTCATTGGCCAATGTAGTATGTGTTCAAATCAGCAAAATTAAAAATTGAAATCAGACGTTGAAGAAGAGCAGTGAAGAAAGAGCGGCAGCAGGAGTAAACGATGCGTAAAAACAGAGGCAATTCAGAAGACGGGATGTTTGGTAAAATAAAAAAAAGCGATAAATATCCGCTGCCGGATGTTAAAAGCGATCTTTGGCAAATGAAATGAAAAATGAAAAAGCGCGGCCTCGAATTCAATTTCATCGGCCTAAGTGTAGTGTTAGTTAAAACAAATAAAGCAAGAATCCATTGCACAGATGTTAAAAAGCGATAAGCGAGAAAGCGAAAGCGAAGAAAGAAAAAAAGCGTGGCCTCGAATTTAATTTCATCGGCCTAAATGCAATATTAGTTAAAAACAATAAAGCATTAAAACAACAAAATATCCGTTGCACGGATGTTTAAAAGCGATAAGCAGCGAAAGCGAAACAAAAAAAGCGGCCTCGAATTTAATTTCATCGGCCTAAATGCGATATAATTCAAAACAGTAAAAACAACAAAATATCCGTTGAAAGGATGTTTAAATGCAAAAAAGCAAAGATTAGCAAAATGTCAGGCCGAATTCTAAATTTCACCCACCCGGATTACGAGCGATGATCGATCCGGATTTCGGGTTGACCCGACCCGGATTCAAATATATATATATTTTTTTATTTTCAGCTAATAAACAACAAGATATTAAAACAAAAAAATCTGGAAATTCATTCGAACCGGGTCGAATCGACCCGACCCGGAATAGTGACCCAACCCGAATCGGATACTTCAACCCGAATCAAATTCTTTTCCAAATTTCCAGGTAACCAACAACACTATAAACACGACAAAATCTGGAATTTAACCGAACCGGGTCGACCCGACACGGGTCAGTGACCCGACCCGAATCGGATATTTTCAACCCGAATCGATTTTCTCCAAATTTCAGGTAACCAACAGCACAATATAAACATACAAAAATCTGGAATTAACCGAACCGGGTCGACCCGACCCGAGTCAGTGACTCGACCCGAATCGGATGTTTTAACCCGAATCGATTTCTTTCCAAATTTCAGATAACCAACAACAAAAAATATTAAAACACAAAAATTTGGGAATATATCTGAATCGGGTCGACCGACCGAACGATGTTGACCGAATCGGATCGCCAACCGGATCCAATTCTTTCTAAATTGTCAGATCACCAACAAGGATATATAAAAGCATAAAAATTATGGAAAACTTACCTAAATCGGGTTGACCCAGGCCGACCCGACAGTGAGCAAAGGCTCCGATTTCGACATAAGCTCAGACCAAACCTCCTATTTTCGGACAAAAATCCACAAAATCGACCCCAAACAAAGGAACAAAAAGGGTATTTTATGGATGGGTTTTGATTTTAGGTGGTGTAGATATGGGTTGGTTGGTGGTGTCGGCGACGGGGTTAGGGGTATGGGTCGTGGTGGTGTGTCTGGCGGCCCGGTGGCGGCGATGGGTGAGGTGGCCGGCGTGTAGGGGTCACGGGTATGGGGGTTGTCGACCGTGGGTATGGTAGTGGTGAGGGTGTCATGACCCGCGACGTGGTGTTGCTTGCGGTATGGGGTGTGGCGTCGTGGTGGCCGGCGACGTCGGGTCGAGGCATGGGTGTTGCGGTGATGGGGTTGAAGAGAAGAGAGAGTCGAGAGATCGAGAGAGTGAGAGAGTGAGAGAGATATATGTAATGAAAAATATTGTAGGGTTTTGGTTTTAAAAGGGGAAATAAAGGGAAAGGAATTGGGTATTGGGTTGGGCCGAGTGGGCGATTCGGATGGGCTTTGATGGGGGTTTGGAATTGTTTTGGGTTGGGGAAATAAATGGGTGATGGGTTGGGCTTGGGCGAAATGGGTTTTAGTTTGGGTTGGGTAGGAATTGTTTTGGGGAAATGAAATGGGTTATGGGTTTAAAAATATAAAAGGGTTTTATTATATATAAAAATAAATAAAAAAAAAGCTTTGCAAAATTATAAATTGTAAAGATGACAATATGATAAAAATATAATATTTGTGAAATTCTTGATGCTTAAAATAATAAAAAATATAAAATGTAATGCCGTTTTGCGAAAATAAAATAACATATAATATTAGGATAAAAGTATGCTTGTGATATAAAAAATGCAAATGACAAATAAAAATGCAAATAATACTAATAATAATGATATATATACATATATATGCCTATATTTTAAAATTGTTTTAAAGTGTCAAAAATATTAAAAATTGCAAATAAAATCATAAAAGATGGGACAAAATTGGGTGTCAACAACGGTTAAGTCCTATTGAGCAGTAAATTTCTGTGCAAAAGCTATTAATGTCACAATTTTTTGAGGTATTTCGGTTCAATTCCTTCCTTTTGGGTCATTTAAGTTCCGGACTCCAACATAACGACGCTTCTCAAATTCAAGGTCTAAATTGAACTTCTCTTCCTTCTACTTCTCACTCAGAAATTTAGAATTTAATTCAAACTAATAGTGTGAAATTCATAAAATTAATAAAGTAAAATATATATCTGACAATTTAAAATGCACAATACTAACTTAATTTCTATCTGGAAAAAAAAACTTAATTTCTATTGAATTTGCATATTCCTTAAGAAATACAATTAAAAAGAAGTGCAAAATTATAATTTACCACGATACCTATATTAATTGATACATAGTTTTAGTAAATTTGAAAATTACTTTCGAATGAGTAATTAATTCTATGGGTAAAATATGAAAAATAAATTATTTTTCTCTTGATATTCTAAAATGAACAAGTAAAAGTTGTCGCGCCCCATTTTGGACCCGCTCGCAGGTCAAAAAGCGGAGCGCGGACGGGTCCGATGATTCCTGGGTAAAAGGGTTGAGGAGTCGCCACCTAATTATTTTTACGGTGAATTAGTACACCTAAATATTAAACTAAGTGCTGCAATGTAAACTCCAATTTTAAGGTCTGCGAAACTAGTGAGATTCTAGGTAAGGGTTCTTTATTATCCTAAAGGGAAGGGGTTAGGCATCCTTTAAGATCCGCTAACTTGCGGTTATCCGGTCAAACTCAGGTTAATTATTACTAGAAAAATGCATGTTTGAAGCATGAAGTTAAAAGATGTTTGCAAATAATTAATAAAAAAGGGATGCATTTTAAAAGATAGATGAATGTAGAGATTTTTCAAATATGCATTTATATGATATCTAAAGAGAAATACATGTAGAGTTAGAAAAAATATGTATTTGACAATTGATAGTAAAACAATTTATTTATAATGCCAAAGAAGTAAAATTTTGGGAATCAATGAATTGTAAACTGACAAAAGATAAACTTATTCGGTATGATTAATAAAGCAAATAAAAGATGACAAAAGTTATTTTGAAAATCTTGAATACGCGTGACGAGCCTAAAATAAATAAACTAGCGAAGGATTTCTAAGTTTGAATTTAACCGAGCCTACAAATAAATAAGCTAGCGACGGATTTCAAATCTTAAACTAACCTATGAATAAATCCTAAGTTTGCCTATTCTAAGCATTTCAATAATTACATAAGTGCGATAAATAATATTACAATACAAAGCGAGATAAAAGCTGAATTAAAGAAAGAAATAACGATAAATAAACTCCGAGGAATAATTCGCCGTTATTTACTTTAATCCCTGCAAGTTGTCAAGAACAAACGATTAGAAACAGTTAAATACAAATAACTCCATATCCGCATTTAAAACAGTGAATGTTTTGATCACGGAGGGCTCAGACTTAAATTTTGAAAAGAACATTCCAATCACGTCGTGGCTGCAAACATATGACTAATGTGGTTTATTTTGATTGCCTCGCCTACTAAACGTGTTGGTCTCTCGGGTGAAATAGAAAAGATCACTATAATCACGTCGTGGCTGCGAATATATAACTTGTTGGTTATTTTAGTCACCTCGCCTACTAAACATGTTGATCTCGGATGAAATAAAGGTTTAAGCCTCATCATTGCCCAGAAGTTATATTTCCGTCTTTGCAACTGTGGAGGCCTCAAAATCGACGGATATTTTTCATCGGCCAAGTGTCGTATCGTGTTCAAATCAGCAAAATTTTAAAACAAGGCAAAGAACAAAGAAGGTGAAGCAGAATCGTAAAGCAGAAAAACAGAGAGACAAATTCCGAAAAGACGCGGTGTTTAGTTTTAAAATAGTAAAAACAGTAAAACCGTAATATGAAATCGGGAAGGAAGGGAAGATGGACGCAATATTAGTTTGAATCAATAAAACAACAAAGAGAATGCGGTATTAATTCCATCAATAACATAATAACAATGCCAAAAAGCAGACAGTAGCGACTAAACTATCCGACCAGAATTAGAAGTTTTGAACCAAAACAGGACTAAGAAGCATTTATGAAAAAATAAACAGACCGGATTATGAACGGTGACCGAATGAAATCAGAAATTCAGATTTTTGATAACCAATGACATATATGAAAAACACAAAAATCTGGAAATTTATCCGAACTGGTCTACCCGACTTAACAGTGACTGACCGAATCGGATTTTTCAACCCCTGATCGATTTCTTTCCAAATTTCAGATAACCAACAACAAGATATAAAAATACAAAAATCTGAAAATTATCCAAAGCAGAATTCGACCGAGGCGAACGATCGACCAGGCTTAATCCGAATTTTCAAACCGGATCGATTTCTTTCCAAATTTGGATAACCAACAACAAGATATAAAAATACAAATTTTGGAAATTATCCGAACCGGGTCGACCGATCCGAACGATCTGACCGACCGGAGCGATGCGGACGGGCAGGAATTTTCAAATTTCAGATAACCAACAACCAGATATAAGAATGCAAAAAAAAAACAAAAAGCGGAAATTATCCGAACTGGTCGACCATACCCGGAACAAGACTGACCGACCCTAATCAAAACAAAGTGAAAAAATAGCAAAATTTCAGATTATTCACTACCAAAATCCCAATAATTTTAACTTATATTTTCGGACTCTTTAAGATGATGAACAACACAAAAAAAGAAACAATACCAACCTTAGGAGAATCTTAGATTTTAAATTTCGGATTTCAACACTTGAATTCGATTTTCGGACTTCCAAAATTCAGATTTTTTCCTCCAAATTCAGATTTTCTTCTCCAAATCTAGATTTTTCTTCCTCAAATCCAGATTTTTCTTCCTCTCAAAAATGAAGAACGAGTGGGATATTTATAGGTGGATTTTCCCCCAAGAACGAGTTTGAAATTTGAATTAAAGGCAAAAAAAATCTGAATTTTTGGGGCGTGTTCTTGGGGCATGTGTTGCAGAAAAGTGATGGAGTAGATTGGTGGTGTCAGGCGGCGGTGTAGGGTGGCGGCGTGGGGGGTAGGCGTGGGTGTGGCAGGGGGTAGGGTGCGGCGTGGGGGTAGGGTGTAGGGTGGCGGTGGTTGGGAGAATTAGGTTTAGGGTTTTTTTTATTTTGTTTTTGGGTTTTGGGGGTTTGGGAGTTGGAGGTAGAATAAAAAGGGTGTGAGAGTTGGGCTTTGGGTTGGTGGATTTGAGTTTTAATTGTTTTGGGTTTTGGTTGTAAGGGAAATAAAAGGGAATGGGTTTGGGGTATTGGCCGATTGGGCCTCGGATGTGGGCTATGGGAGTTGGGGAAATAAAGGGGAAGGGAATAAGGGGAATGGGTTTGGGCTTGGGGTTTTCGGGTGGGCCGAAATAAGGGAAGAGGGAGTTGAATTGTTTTGGGGACTTTGGGCTTGTGGGAATAAAGGGAAATAAAGGGGAAGGGAAATGGATTTTTGGGCTTTGGTGAATTTTGTTTGGGTGATGGGTGAAAATTATTTTGGGTTAGGAAATAAAAAATGGGTTATGGATTTAAAAAATATAAAAGGGTTTTAACATTAAAAATATTATTTTTTTATTTTTTGTAAAAGATGTGAATTATTTAAAATAACATAACGATGTGATAATAATAAAAATATAATATTTGTGAAATGTTTAATGCTTAATAAAAAATGGAAATGCGATGCAATTTTGCGAGAATAAAATAACATAGAATTTTCGGATAAAACTTATGATTATGATAAAGATGCAAATGATAGCGAATAATAATAATAATAAGAGAATAATAAGATATATATATATATATATATATATATATATATATATATATATATATATACGCATGTATGTATATAGATTAAAATTGTTTTTGAGGTGTTAAAAAAAATATTTAAAATTGCAAATAGATTAGAAAAGACGGGACAAAATTGGGTGTCAACAAAAGTGAAAATCTATTTTTAGTATAGTAAACAAATAAAAGTAAACGGAGGGAGTATATTATAAAATTAGCGGTATCATTTGTGTTAGTAGTATTAATTTGATGACAATATTGTAGGTATTTGTTGGGTTCAAAAACATATAAGTAAAGCACAACGGAAATTTAAAATTTTATTTCTTACCCCAACAATTCCTTCTGGTATGGTTATATGACAATCAAACCTGTAAAGTAAACTTGAACATAACACTTATAGGTTAAAAAATCTGGAGTCTTTTACTAAAGGGTGAACACGCGATTGCCCCTTAACTGCAAGCACCTTGCTACGGTGTATTCCTCTGTCAAGAAAGCCAGGAAATCTTGGCAGAGGTTTGAGAGAGTTTTATCCTAGACTCTAAGTCTAGAATTGTTTAATAGAATAATTGTATGATTAACAATGAGGTTAGTGATGTATATATAGTGGATTTTAGGTCAAAACCGGATTAGGGTTGGGCTCTAAGCCTGGCCTAAAAACCGAGGTGCAATGGGCCATTCTGACTGGGTCCACTGCCGGGTCGGCGCCACGGCGCCTGACGTTTATCATTAATATATATTCAACACATTTAATTAAATCCAAAATCCAATTTTGATTTAATTAAATAATTTTCATCTAATAGAAATTATCCCATTATTATCAACTTAAATATCTCAATTTCAAATAGAATGTTTAATACTTTCTCAATACACCCTTAGATCGAAGAGACAATCGACATAGTGTGACCTTATAGGCCTTCATATATTGACACTAATCCAATTAAGGTCCATACTTTAACTCCTAGATCAAGGCTGCATTTACCTAACTCAATATATTGAGTACGTTTACATGAATCCAGCAAACATAACCTTTACGTGAGATGATAAATTCCTTTCATTCGCGAGACACTCGATCAAGCTTAGGATTTTCCATTTGTCTATCCAAATGGTTTGATCACTTTATCTCATCTATATTAGTCGAGAACTAGACCATATTCTAAATATGTCTCTTGCATTGGCCAATGACTTGGTCGACTTAATATCACTGAGAAGTTTAAATATGTCTCAACTACCACCTTAGTTTACATCATAATGCACCCAACACAAGCCGTATTGTATCCTATAAGGAGTTTAAGCTTAGGACAGGGTCAATGTACATTACTCTATAAACAAGGTGTGTATTGACCTCAAGTCAGAGGACATTTATCTCCCACACGCTGATAACACTCTAGACATGTATAACAAATAGTTTATCAGCAGGGTATACCAATACTTTTCAAAAGTATTCATGTGTCCATCACTAGTAACCATTACTAGTAGCAGGTGAGACATACTACATTCTCCAAGAATGTGATGCATACCACATGTTGACTTCTAGTATATCATCGATATTCCATTCTCGATGATCATTAATCGATGCTATTTTGAGAGTTACGTTCTATCATTAATATCTCATTCTATTAATGACAACGTAAACTCAAGGGATGCACATATATGAATAATTGCAAACAATCAAACAATAATTCAATCATTGCAAACAATCAAACAATAATTCAATCATTGCAAATGCCACAAATATTAATCTTATTAATAATACGAATATGTTCAAGTATGTTTTTGTCCCTATTAATGATTGTCTCTAGGACATACATACTTTCAAATATATGTAGAATTAATTACGCCGATATTAATTGGGTACAATGCAATCAAATTAAGTCCACATTTTACTTTCTTACACTATTTGACCCACTTTATATGTAACTTAAAAATTTTCTTTTCATCTCTTAGCCCAACAGCCATTTTAAGATTTTCAGTAAACCCCAATAAGGATGGTGCCCTATTCTCGCCGATGGAATGCTCCTTACGGGAAGAAATATCACTGTTGGGTTCTTTGGGATTCATGTGAGAACCAAGTTCTTCACCTTCATTGCTGGAATGAGTACTTTGCTTAACGCATTGTTCGTCGATATAAATACTTTGGGATTCATGTGAGAACCACTTTATATGTAACTTCACGCATTGTTCGTCGATATAAAATTTGAGATTAATTTCGAAATAAACATTGTTGGGTTTTGTTAGAAATATCATTGGGTATTGTTCCAATTAATTGAAAATATCAAGAGGAGTTCAAAACATAAATTTGAAGTGATTTGGAGCAGAATTTGAGTTAAATTTCAGAAGAGGCTCAAGGAAGAAGAACCTATTACCTATGAAACAAAATTGATAGAATTCATTTATATAACAAATGTATGATTGTGTATAATAGTGTATATAGGTGTTTATTATTTTACACCTATACCCTTATTAGTAAGTACTCAATCCTTTTTCAATATTGATGACTTATAATAATTAACGTGATATAATAAATTATCATTTTATTTATTATTTTTTATGGGATGAGCCAAGCCAAACATGAATGGTGGAATATTTTATAATGTATATTTTTAATCAAACTGTGATGAAAAAATTACAATTTATAATATTTTTTATATAGTTCTTTATAATTCAATTAAATTTAGCTTTAAAAATATAGTTAAATTAACTTTTAAAAAACGAAAGATGCTAACATAAGTTGAGATCCTACATAGAAATGCCAATGCTCAGTCCCCCGGGTATAGTTGGATGGTAAAGGAGGGAACATAAAATCCAGCTGAATGTCTGCAGCGTGGGTTCAGGGGGAAACAATTTGCTCTCTTCTAGAGTAGGACCTTGTAGGTGATATCAGTTGCTATGTTCTCAAACTCTGATCATTAAGGCATATCCCGCGATTTACTGATAGTAATCTTGAGAGACCTTGACTACTATCTTCAGGAATAGTCTGGCGTAAGTCGGGAAGCTGGATATTAAAAAACAAAAATGTCAATGCTCATGGCAGTCTCAAAATGCCATAAAATCATGACAAAAGGTTTCTAAGGGCAAACTTTCAATGGTTTTGCCGAATCCAGGAGCCATAATGTAGTTCATTTTTTTCCTTTGACGGGCTTAATAAGTACGTACAACTGTACAAGTTAACTATATGTCGATTGAAGATACTGTCAGGCTGCTCTCTTACTTTCTCTCTCAGGGTCCAAACTTGTTATACATTTATTTTGGTTGTGAGTTCCAAGACAAAGGCCGTTAATTGCTCTTGTTTACATGCTTTCATAGTTACGTTTTCCATGCAATTTTGTGGAACTAAAAATCCTCTCCGCTGCCCATATTAATTGTCAATATTATTAAAAATATTTGTTCTTTATAAAATAAAAATAAAATAAATTAATTGTTTTAATTTTTGTTCTTGAAAATAAAAAATGTTCATTATATAATAAAGAAAATATAAATTTGATGAATTCAAATAAGTATTTATTGGTGAAAGTTATGATTATTCATATACCTATAAAATTAGCTCCTTGTTCTTTTAAATATCTAGTCATGATTTGAATAGAGTGCATATTAGTCGGAGAGTAAGGTTAAATTAGTAAAAAGCTTTTTTACTTCCTCCGTCCAGTTTTATTTGTTCACTATGCAAAAAATAGTTGTCCAATATTACTTGTCAACTTTAGAAAATCAAGAAATAATTTACCACTTTATATCTATTTTACCCTTATAATTTATTATTGAATTGATAAATTTAAGGAAATTTTAGTGATGGCACAACTTTTAAAGTATGTTTTATTTATTTCAATCATTATGTTACTTAGCAATAATTAGGGTGATATAGTAAAATTATCATTCTATTTTTGTCTCCTTAATAGACGTGTTAAGTCAAAATGTGATAAGTAAAAATGGACGGAGCGAATATTTATTACTCCCTCCGGATAAAAAAAAGTGTTCACCAAGAAAATACTAACTCCTAGGTAAAAATAGGTAATTTGACTAAAATGTCTCTAATTAAATTGGTATTGAAATTTGATCACCTTACAATTAATAAGGGCTGGAAAAGTAACGCTAATTCTTTCTTGATTTGATAAATAAATATTTTTTAATTTAAAAAATAAAAATTAAATGAACATTATTTTTAATGCGGATGAAGTATAATTTTTGAAGAGGCTTGTAAAAAAATACGACAACTAAGCTACTCCTCTATGGCGCTACTTTCAATCTTGCAGTGGAAATTAAAAGTGGTTCCTGCAATCTATACACAGCACAGAATGTGAACAAGACAACGCAGAGACGGCCCTTTGATGACGAAACACCAAAAGAGTGAAATTGCATCTACTTTACCAGTGTTACATAAGTATATCCGATTGAGTAAAAACTAGGGGTGGCCAACGGGCCGGGGCGGGGTGGGTCAGAGCGGGCTTGGCCGGATCGGGACGGGACTAGGTGGGGCGGGATCGATACATGGCTGGACTGGCGGGATTCACCGATGTCCCGTCCCGGTTCCAATCCCATCGGAAAAGGGTAGCGGTCCTAGCGGGCCGGGATCGGGTCGGGGGCGGGATTATTATTATTATTATTTTGCACTTAAATTTAGAAAATAACATATATATAAACAACTCAATAATTGAACAAAATAGTGTAATAAAAATATCACAAGACTCTTTTTGTGCCTCTTATATTATTTACTAGAAATATGATTTTTTTGTAATACAAATACAATTGTTAAAATTGCAACTTTGTGTTGTTCAAAAGTTACAAATGACATAGTAAAATTATAATTAAATAAATTTTTGAAAAAAACTTGTTCTAGTTTCTTTATAATTTCCTGTGGTTCTTCAGTTGGAATTGGTATTTGTTGGTCAAATTGCTCCATGTCGCTTCCAGCACCTTCGGATAAGATGTCGTTGTAGTTTCGTCTTCTTCTTCGTTGATCTCCGGTTGACCGCACCTTCTCCGCTCCGCTCGTATCCAATCTCTGAATAATACTGCAATCTCCAAGCTGTCTCCGGCTAATGAGGGTATGTGCTCTCCTATTTGATATCTGCCGGCAGAAAAAGCGCTTTCAGACGTTGTTGATGACGCTTGAATGTTCAAAATATCTCGGACCATCATTGAAAGTGTCGGAAAGGTCTTCCCATTCCCTCTCCAGTATTTCAGCAAGTCTTCACGTCCTTCTTCATTGACAACTGCTTTATACGGTATACTACCCTGCAAAACAAAAATATCAAATTCGCTAATTTGGTTAGTAGTGTTACTAATGCACATTTTATTTCTGAGGCTTTCAATACTAGCCGCAGAAACAACATGTCTTTTATAAGGTTGTATTGAAGAAGAAGAAGAAGAAGAAGAAGAAGAAGAAGGAGGAGGTATGGAAGCCGGTTGGTTGCTAGCACTTTTTTGTTGGTAATATTTATATACTTTTTTGTATTCGTCTTCTATGCTAGACAACACTTCTTCTTTAGTTAGTTCAATAGGTAGTGGGTCATTTAGATTTTTGAGAGTTGGAGGTGGTAGTACTGCTATACAATCATAAATAGTTTCAATAAGTGATTTACAAAGGTCTATTTAAATAGTCGAATTTAATACAACACCAATAATATAAATATTAATGGATAGGGGGATTTGGGGGAGGGGGTAGGCCAAAAATGGTCGTTGCACAACAGCCAAAATATAAAATGGTCGTTGGTGCAACGACTGTTTTGTGCAAAGGGGAGGGATCGGGGCGGGCCGGGTCCGAGCGGGACGAGACCATGTCTCGTCCCAGTACCAGTCCCGGTACCATAATTTTTTTTTACATATCGGAATCGGGGCGGGACCGGGCCGACCCGACCTACTGGTCACCCTTAGTAAAAACTAATCTAAACAATGTGATTAAATTGGGTATATAAAAAGGTTACGAACTAGACTACTTATATTGCTTAGTGCAGGATAACTTGTTTGATGACGTTGTAGAGGAACTTAAGTTTTATGTATTGAAATATTTAGGGTCTGTTTGGGAAGCCACCTGGTAATTGGAATTGGTGTAGTAATTACACAGCCTAGTAATTACAAAGTATGGTAATTATGATGACCTATTTGTTTGTCATAACGTAATTACATTGTAATTACAAGCGTATTGTTTGGTTGCACAAGTGTAATTACACAGATAGATATTTTAAATTTTAAAAATAAAGTTAATTATCAAAAACTAAAAATTAATGTTTGACAAATGATTATATGAGAAAATTTTATCTATCGCTACGTATTCAAGATACTGAAACAAATAATCTCTTGATTATTTTCATTAATGAAAGAGTATATATACAATTTACAATTTTCATAATATGGAAAATCCTATTCTTATTCTATTCCCAAAACCCTATTCTATTTGTACAAGGATTCTACAATTATGGTAAGTGTACAATGTTAATGAAATACAACAACCTTTCCTAAAATAAGCCTCCCAAACTGTGATATACACAATTATATGTACCATGTATATCATGGTCCAAATCAGCCGAATATCAGCCAAATATGGTATTTATTCAGCCGAATATGGTATTTATTACACCTCCGCATTCATAGAGGGCGGTCGTCGTACGCTGAGACTGTCCCTAAAATCTTCAAATAGGACCGATGGAAGACCCTTAGTAAAGATGTCTGCAATATGATATCGGGACGGAACATGTAAGACGCGTACTTGTCCACGAGCTACCTTTTCACGAACAAAATGGATATCCATCTCAATATGTTTAGTGCGCTGGTGTTGAACCGGATTCCCAAAAAGATATACGACACTAATATTATCACAATATACCAAGGTAGCTTTTTGAATGGGAAAGTGAAGCTCCAAGAGAAGATTACGTAACCAACATGATTCAGAAACCACATTGGCTACCCCTCGATACTCGACCTCTGTACTGGAGCGTGATAAGGTAACCTGTCGTTTGGCAGACCACGAGACCAAGTTATCACCAAGAAATATTTAATAATCAAATATGGAGCGTCGGGTATCTGGACAGTCACCCCAATCAGCATCGGTATACGAGACAAATGTAGATGCCGATAATGGATATAGATGCAAGTCATAGTCAAATGTCCCCTGGATGTATCTGATAATGCGTTTGAGCGCATTCATGTGCTCCACCCTAGGATAATACATAAACAAACACACCTGTTGTACGACATATGTAATATCCGATCTCGTGAAAGTAAGATGCTGAAGAGCTCCATCAAAACAGCGATAGTGAGTGGGATCCTCGTAAGGTGAGCCAGCCGCAACACCCAACTTGGGCTTAGTATCAACGGGAGTGGAAGTAGACTTACACGAGGACATATCAGCCCTGTCAATAATCTCAGCCTCATACTTTCATTGGGACAAGAATAATCCACCTACATGACGAGAGACAACAATCCCAAAAAAATAACTCAAAGGCCCCAAGTATTTCATAGCAAACTCAGAATGGAGCATGGTCATGATAGACTTGCGCAAAGCATCAGTAGAGACAGTCAAGATAATATCATCCACATATAATAGAATATAAGCCAAAGAAGTACCACGACGATATATGAACAATGAATTATCAGACCTGCTGTGTGAAAATCTAATAGATGAAACATAGTCTGCAAATCTCTTATACCAAGCCCGTGGGGCCTGCTTAAGCCCAGACAAGGACTTCTTCAATAAACAGACATGATGAGGATAGTTGGGGTCTCGAAAACCCAAGGGCTGATGCATGTAAACGGTCTCCTTAAGATCACCATGTAAGAAAGTATTATTTACATCTAGCTGATGAATGTGCCAAGCTTTCGAAAGAGCCAGACTGAGAACAATGCGAATGGCAGTCGGTTTGACCACTGGACTAAATGTCTCACCACAATCCACACCAACCTGCTAAGTCTTACCATCACCTACAAGACGAGCCTTATACCTCGCAAAAGAACCATCAGAATTATCCTTATGAGTAAAAATCCACATAGACCGAATAATATTAACACCAGAAGGTCGGGGTACCAACTCCCACGTCTTATTTTCAATAAGAGCATTATATTCGTTGTGCATAGCCAATTTCCAATTCGGGTCATTTAATGCGGACACTGGGTTACGGAGTAGGGGATTTAAGAACATTAGAATTTAGATTAAAATGTCTTTTTGGTTTAAAAATACCACGTTGACTACGAGTGATCGGTCTATGACTCGGTGGGGAATGTAGTGGATTTTGGGAGGAACTCGGATGGGAGACAGGAGCCGAGGCAAAAGCATTGGAAATAGTAGCCGAGGCAGAAGCAGAAACTGAAGTTGAAACAATGTCGGGATTGGGCTGGGCAACTGGCCCAACTGCCAATACTGGGGCAAAACAATACTGGAAATAATGGGAGGTGGCGGAACAGTAGGTCCAGCAGGCAGTGGGCCCGCTGGTGGAGTTTGGGTACGGGAAACAGCTGAGAAATGGTGGATAAGATATGGGGAGACCTCGTCATCTAAAAGGGTATACGAACTAGGCATAGGATTACTCACTTTAGAAAACGGAAATTGGGTTTCATAAAAAATAACATGGCGACTAATGATGATTTTATTAGAGGATAAATCAAAACATTTGTAACCATGATGATTAGATGGATAACCAAAAAACACACAAGCGGTAAACCGGGCTTAAAGTTTGTGAATAGTAGTTGACGGGAAAAGTGGATAGCATAAACACCCAAAGACCCTAAGATGGGAATAAGAATAATTTTTAATATAAAGGACTTTAAGAGGAGAAGCATATGCCAACCATTTGGTAGGAAGAATGTTAAGAAGATACGTAACCATTTGTAGAGCATGATGCCAAAAAGAAGGGGGTATGGAAGCATGGACCAATAAAGTGCGGACAATATTATTAATGGTACAAATTTTTCTTTCGGCTTTCCCATTTTATGAGGAAGTATGAGGGCAAGAGAAGTGAAAAACTATGCCATTAGTATCACAAAAATCCCGAAACAACTCATCATCATATTCTTTGTCATTATCACATTGAATATTTTTTATTTTTCGGTCAAATTGGGTACGGATGAATGCTATAAATTTTAAGAATGTGAAAAAAACTTGTGATTTTTTCGCTAACGGAAAGGTCCATAAAAAATTAGAGAAATCATTCAAAAATAGAACATAATAACGATGACCCACAAAACTTAAAACGGGAGATGTCCATAAATCACTATGAATAATATCAAATGACATTAAAGTACGAGAAATAGATGCTACAAATGATAATCTAACTTGTTTTCCTAAAGGACATGATTGATAATTTGGAGTACTACGCGTACCCTTACAAGAAATAAAATTATTTTTATGCAAGGAAGAAATAATAGACGACCCAATGTGACCCAACCGTGCCTGCCACAAGCAATGAGCTATAACTGCAAAAGTAGATGACAAGGCTTGACTCGAGAGACTGGAGGTGGGCGTGATTGGATAAAGATCTCTCATACTATTACATCTCATGAGAGGTATTCCCGTCTTGAAATCCTTCACAGAAAACCCAAAAGGATCAAAATTAACCAAAACCCAATTATCAGTGGTGAATTTACGGACACACACCAAATTTTTAATTAAGTTAGGGGAATGAAGGACATTTTTCAAGACAAGAGGCGGATGTTGGGAAGACAAAGTTGCATGACCATAACCATGAATTGGAATTGAGGTGCCATTACCAACAATTATGCCACGATTTTTGCTCAAATTTGAATAAGACGAGAGAGTACCTTGGTCAGACGTCATGTGAGAAGTGGCACCGGTATCCATGTACTAATTAATATCCGAGGGATTTAATCCAAGTGTGTGCATAGCGGCTTCAATGTAGGTCGGAGTGGGGGCTGCTGCATGATGAGCCTGGGCAGGCCGAGGTCCAAGCACCCCTGCCTGTTGCCCCGGCCCAGATCCTGGTCTCGGACTGAACTGCTGCACTGGAAAATTGGGCCCAGTTTCCCGGGTTAGCCGATGGCGGATAATAGGGGCCAGTGGGCCAAAGGCCACCTGCCCAATTCCAGGGCCATGGACCCAGGGCTGCGGCCAGTTGGCTTGCGGTCCATTGCCCCGAGGTCCACCCCCATTATTCCCACCTCGGTTTCTGCCATTATTTTCCCGATTATGTTTCCAATTTTTACCATTTTGACCGCCACCGTTGTTGCAATTTTGGCCTGAATTTTCGGAGAAGGACAGAGAAGCGTCGAATATTGTCATCATGACGACTGAATTTGCACTTGTAGCCGCATTTTTAGCCAAGCCGGCTTCTTCCAACGTAAGCATGGACCGGGCTTGATAGAACTGTGGGATAAGATTACTTTGACAATGAGAGTGCCAACGCCACTATAAGCCTCGGATAGCCAGCAACCATCTGTAGAGCAGGACAATTATTGCTAACAGGGGCACTAATGTTGCGGAGTTGGTCCGCCAACTCTTTTAGCCATTTGCAATAGGCTGAGACGTTCGAAAAATCTTCCATGTTAACATGAGAAAATTCCTGCTCAAGAGTAACAACACATGAGTTTTTGTTATCTTGAAATATGTCACACATCTTATTCAAAGTGTCCATCGCCGTAGCATCGGGTTCAAAAATTGTTTGCAAGAGGTCCGTAGAGATAGTGGAATAGATCCACTGCAAAATGATAGTATCAAGAGTAGTCCATAATATCGGGTCATCTTCTGGGGCAGGCTCTTTGCCTGCGGCTGAGGGAATGATAGGATGAATAACTTGATGTGAACGGGCATGAATCTTGAAAAGTTCCGCCCACGTCGCATATTGGACATTTTCTATCTCAAGAACAATAGGGATGTGGTTCTTGATGTTAGAAACTGCAAGGGCATGATGGAACATGTTCTTTGACGTAGACATAACGAAAGAACAATAGGTGAAGAAGGGATTTGGAAGAAAAAATAGGGAGGAGATGAGGTAATTAGGGCACGAATTCTGAGAGAGAAGCTCGAAAAATAATGCAGCAGAAAAAAAGTCGATAGGAATTTGTGAACCTAGACTTCTGATACCATGAAAGAAATAATCTCTTGATTATTTTCATTAATGAAAGAGTATGTATACAATTTACAATTTCCATAATATGGAAAATTCTATTCCTATTCTATTCCCAAAAACCCTATTCTATTTGTACTAGGATTCTACAATTATGATAAGTGTACAATGCTAATGAAATACAACAACCTTTCCTAAAATAAGCCTCCCAAACCGTGATATACACGGTTATATGTACCATGTATATCACGATCCAAATCAACCGAATATGGTATTTATTCAGCCGAATATGATATTTATTAGATACGAATTATTTCAAAAATATAGAACTAAATAATTATAAATTTATAACTAATTGTAAAAAATCTGATATATATAAATAAATAATACTTTATTCGAATCAATTAATAAGAATTCCTAACTAAGCACACATTTTGCAACATCATGGACAACATGTTTGACAAAAAAATTAATATTTATAACCATAAAATCATAATATTATTTAAATATTAAAAAGTAATCTATCAATTCTAACATCACTCAGTATAAGCTAAGATTGCGTATAATATCATCCAACAATGAAATTTAACTTTAATAACATCACTCATTATAAGTCAAGTTTGTGGATGACTTTTTTTTTCTAAGATTAGGAGGTATAATTTAAAAAAAAGAATAATAAATAACTAAGTGAAATGAAAAAAAAAGACAAATAAGAAAGATAACATAACTAAGTGAAATGAATAAAGCAAAAAATAAATAAGAAAGAAGAAAAATACAGAAATGATGTAGAGCCACGAGAAATAAAGGTTGGAAAATGAGATATGAAGAAATAAAAGATAAATAATGTCAAAAGAATAATATCTAAAAAAATGAAAATTTAACAAGTTAAATTAAAAATAAATTAAAAAGAAAAAATAGAAAAAAAAAGATATTAAGAAAAGAACATTGTAATTACACTATGTAATTACCAACAATTCTCAGCCTCCCCTTAAGAATTGCCGAGTGTAATTATACCCCTCAATTATATTCAAATTATGTGCTGATCAAGTAATTACTTGGCCTGACAAACATGTCAAAAATGTGTAATTACACGCAATTACACCCAAATTCAATTACCAGATGACTTTCCAAATAGGCCCTTAAATTTTTTATACAAAAGAGATGTCAACCTACAATTTAGTACTAATTTTTGCAACAATCTTCATTTGATAATATGGAAAATAATGTAATAACTCACTATTAGAAATAAAGGGTTTTCCCATTGACATTCAGTAAAAAAAATTATGTTGTAAAATATAATTTTCTCACTTTATTTCCACCGAACAATTTCACCGGAAAAACGCATGGTGGGAAACAAGTTTCCATTGAAATGCTAGGAAACTTCATAATTTTTCCATGTGAAAACTCTAATGTTTAGATTTTTTCTACCGACATTCAGTGGAAAATAGTCACTGAATATTTTTAGTGGAAAAATAATGATTTTTTAGTAGTGACTTGTTATAAATAGTCAAATTAATTGACTGTCTAAAATTTCGTAACACTGTCAGATATGAATTACTCTAACTTATATTAGGGTTGCGTATCGGGTGGTTCGGTTTGGATTTGAAAGTTATCGGTTAAACTTATCGGTTGTCGGTTTGTAGACATGTTAAACAGTTAAGATATAGGTTACTAGGTTATAGGTTAATCGGTTGTTAATCGTTATCGGTTTAACAGTTTAAGATTTCACACAAGTTTTTCAGGAGCAAAGAACCCATTTTCAAAATTGAAATTAGTTTCGAACAAAACTATCCAATTGAAATAGGAAGGACGTAAACAAACTTGGACAAAAAATGAACCAAGAGACATTGAACTACATTACACAACACAATAGTCCATCAAATTGAGACAAGAATCTAAAGCATATGATCGAAGTAGAAATCAAACTCTTAAAGGTACCAATTTGTGAAATCCAAGCAAAAAAACCTGACAAATTTTAATGGATAAAGAGGAATGAAGGAAGAGTAAAACATTGAAAAGAACTTCAAATGACTCAAATAAGTAATATTAGTGCTACATCTTCCATATGAGACGTTATGATGAAACTCATATTGTACTTTATTGGCGATTTCTTCGTGAAAAAGAATGGTTGGTATAATTGTAATTCAATAGGAAAGTCTAATCAAGTGACATTATATATAGAAGGGTATAATTGTAATTAAATAAATAGTTATCGGTTCATCCGTTAACAAAAGTGGTCAAACCGAGACCCGATCCGAGACCCCAATAATCATAGGACACCACCCGATACCCGAACCAATGGCCCATTAACCCGAACCAGTAACTCAATAACCCAATAATCGATCCGGTTATTAGCTTAACAGATTAATATGCACTGCCCTAACTTCTATCGAAAGGTTTAACCCAAACAATAATATTTGTCACCCAAAGATAAAATACTAATGAGATTATGAGAGCATAATGTTATTCTAAATCTATTTTGGAAAGTAATTTTAGGAAAGTTATTCATGATAATTCCTTTTTCAATAGTATGATCAGAAGGAAGGTCAACGGGGAGTAATTGTCTCCAATTAAATGGAGACTATAATACCGAATTTAAAATCAAGTTAGAGAATAGTATCATGAGATGTTTAAACAAATTGTTGGCTAATTATACATGTAAATATACCCTTATCTCCAATCACCACAAGTCTCAGGGAGTAATTGTCTCAGTAATTCTACTGTTATTCCTGTTCCCGACTCACTAGTTGATGCAGCATATTAAACAACAATTAGTAATTTCAAGGCAGTCAAAGGTTTGAAAAAATAGATATTTCTAGCTGGGCCTTTCAAGGAGAAAGTAAGATGGAAAATTTGCTTCTTTCCAACGACCAAAGTCGGTCGTCTTAAATATGGTCAATAAGGAAAAATCTAATACTACCCCGTTCATTTTACTTATCATACTTATGATCTTTTACACATTGTTACAATATATTAATTAAATCACCTTTATTTATTTTTGGATATCATTTAATATTATTATTTTTACTATATTAATTTTCTTTCCATATATATTAAAGCAGTTATTTACCCGTAAATCGGTACAGTCGAATAGTCGCTTTCTTTTTTCGGGGACTTTTCCGCAACTCCTTATCACTATTCTCATTCATGTGATGAGAAAGCTGAGAATGAAAATTAGCAAATTTCACATCTACGGCAGATTCTGCCTTTATTCTCTAGTGGAAATTCATTTTTCAAAGTTACTCAATGACACGTGGGTCTCAAGTGATTGATTTAGCAAATAGATTAGCTGATAAATATAACAAATAATGAATAACAATATGAGATTAGAAAATAATTAGCTTGAGTCTGGTAGATGCTTCTTGGCGAGATCTCCAAGTTAAATGTTTCAACAATGTGAAAATGCAGAAATCGAGACAAATAATATGAATCGAAAAGTAATATTGTAATAGCTTGAATATGATGCATTTACAATGAGATAATTGATCCTATTTATATTTGGACTCACCAGTGCGCATCCCATGATTTATGCTCATATTAATACAAACAAATGAATGCTGTAATAATTAGACAATTCGTATCTTCATAGATGTCATTAATGCACCATGGGAAGGTGTAGAATCAGATAAGTAATGGCCGCCCATTGAAATTCGAACTGGCCCTCCGGTCTTTCGGCTATCCGGTACCTGCGACCCTGTGATACCTCCAGTGCTATTTCTAGGTGACTGGTAATACTGAAAGCTGACTTAGATTCGAGTCATCGCCACTCGCACGTGTCACGACGTAATTCGTCCAACGATATAATACAGATATTTCCCTATACAACAGTAAAAATAAAATTGAAAAATTTAATTAATTGTATATTGATAATCTAATATATTACTATGTATTTTGAATTAATTAATTTTAATAATCATAACAAATAAAATGGGATCGGAGGGAGTGTATCTTCAGTTTTTAAACTTTTCTTAAGTAGCTATTTGATATCAAATTAATAATTAAAGTTCAAAGGGAATGACAGTTTTCTGTTTAACTAAATAAATTTATGGTGCAATGGTAAGGAATCCGTTTAGAATCATTAACGGAAAAATATACTACAAGAATCATATACCAAAGTTAAAGAAGAACATTACTCTCTCTGTATCATTTTAATTGTTGTTTTAGTTCATTATATGTTTATTAAAGTAAAAATATAAAAATAATTTATTAGATTATTCATATTTAATAAAAGTTAGATTAATTATTTCTTTTTAAATAGTGTATTCTTCTTTAATATTAAAGACACCGCTGAAAATAAATAAACAATAATCAATATTAGTCTTGAATATTTGAAGTAACGTTTTTGAATTAAAATGGTAGTTAAAATAGGACGGAAGTAGTGTGTAGCCGCCTAACAACTACCAAGCAGCTCTCATGCTTCTTTATTTCTGTGAAGAGCTTTCTTACAAAAACTTGCTGACGAAGTAAACTCCCAAGTTATTTACCAAAAAAAAAAAACCCTACAAATTTGACAGTTGTACATTTATACTGCTCACCCTGTCACTACATGCCCCTGTCACAACAATAAAAAAGAATTGTTTCCGTCTCATGGAGTAATTGTCTCAGTAATTCTATTGTTGTTTTCTTTAATTTTATCAAGTAAATATATTGGAGTACCAAGTTAAATTTGAACTTCCGATGCATAGTTAATATGAACATTTAATAAATAAATACTAATTATATAATTTTTATGGACGAGCAAAGCTAATGTACTAAACTACTTAGTAAAAATGGAAAGGGTAGTACTCTCCTTTTTTGTTTGCTTCCGAAAGTAGTCTCTTTATGGCTCGCTTTGAGTTAACAATCTAGCCAATTTTGTAGTCACACTCGCATATTGTTTTTTCAATATAACGTAGTATTTTATATTGGATTGTATGCATATTTTTTTTCTGAATACATTTTGTGACAAGAAGAATCTGAGTATCAACTTGAATACTCAAAAACTTTAAATGCAAATTAGGCGGCGAAGAAGGCCAAACAATTCAAATAGTATGAAACTTAAAATATATTTTGTCATTCGATTTTTTTTTTCATTCTTTGCTTCCCCATTGAAAATTTTGATTTGAATTTAGTTTCATAATTTGTATATTCTAATTGGAGAAAAAGAATATGTAAAACGGATAATAGCATTTCGGTTCCTAAGTCATTAAGAACTTTTAGTTTTTTCTTTACGATATGTGACTAAACATATTGAGTTTTTAATTAGTAAAAATATCTATTTTTAATTCCTTTATGCATGAAATGTTTTACATATAGACGATTCTTAGTATTTTATTACCTTCAAATATTAAGTAACATTATAATCTTAATTGTACATATTAAATAGCGTAATTGATTATACAAGAAAAAAGGATTAGAGTGACCAATTTTAATCAATTAAAAATAAAATATAATTAATCAAATATTACCAAAATTAAAATCAAAATTTATTCCTACTATCCCACGTGATTCTTTTTCAAATTAGATCATTTTTCCCCGTTAATTATTACTAATGAGTCAGGTCCAAGATGAAACAAAAGAAAGTGGGGAAGTTCCCTTCAAAGTGTACAAGAATGCGAATGGTCTGTGGTATGTATATAAAGACCACCGCCCTCATCCACCATTTACAAACACTCTTTGACACCAACCTTCCTCAGTCCTCTCTTTCGACTCATTGGGTAAACAAACAACGAGGCACCATCTCAATTTTCATCTCTTTGGAACCATACACTATGAATAGCACCAGTGCCGGCCACCACCCTACCCAAGACTTTAACCCCACCAACCAGGAAGAAAAAAACACCACTACTAGCGGCAATAAGAAAGGTAAAGGTAAGGGTAAAGGTAAAGGTAAAGGAGGACCTGATAACAATAAATTCAGGTTTAGAGGAGTTAGACAACGCAGCTGGGGCAAATGGGTGGCCGAGATCCGCGAGCCGCGTAAACGGACACGCCATTGGCTCGGTACATTCGCCACTGCTGAAGACGCGGCACGAGCCTATGACCGTGCCGCTATTATACTCTACAGTTCAAGGGCTCAGCTCAATCTTCAACCTTCTGGTGCAAACACTAACTCATCCTTGTCTTCTTCTTCGCAGTCTTCTAAACGCTCGAGTTCATCCTCCTCTACTGCTCAAACTCTTCGTCCTTTACTTCCTAGACCTTCTGGATTCAACCTTTCTTTCTCTTCTTCTACAATAGCTCCAATTTCTCCATCCACAAACGTATTGGCTGCTGGTTACGTACCGTACGGATTTAATAACCCTGCCGTACAATATACTGACCTGTCACAAAATCCTCAGCAGTTAGTTTTTCAACAGCAACAGAAACAATACGGACCTTGTGATGGGTATCTCGAGGGTCAGACCACTAAAGCATCTGGGATGGTATCCTCTGATCCAAACCCTAACCCTAGACGTCATCAACACCAAGAAGATCAAAATCAACAATATCAAAATTGTTTGTATGATGAGATGAACATTTTAGTTGGGTCAGTGGGTCCATCTTTGTCTTTATGTTCGACTCAAATGGTGGCTGCTGCACCGGTTGTTTCCGATCCCGTGGCGGCAGTGGAATGTCCAGGATCTCCGGTTTTATGGCCTACTTGTGATGATAATTACCCGCCAGCTGATATTTGGGATTATGGAAATGATCCATTCTTGTTTGATTTTTGAATGAAGAGAGGATTAGCAAGATTTGTTGTTTCGAATTACATGCAAGAACATTGAAGTAATAGTGTTTGATATTTAGTTAAATATCGGAAATTTGCACTCTGTAATTAGTTTCGAGCGGAAGGTAATACTGGGAAATCAGAAATAGCTTTAATTCAAGCGGTTGCATGTTTCTGAATCTTAGGCACAAGATGGATGTTTCAGTTTCTACTGCCTTTAAATTGATTTGAGATGTAAAATGACGAAACATCAAAAGGAAGATCATTTGTATACCGCTTTGATCAGCTTAATTATGTGATGCACTTTTTCTCTCCTCCTCTTTCACTTAATAAACTTTTTTTTCTCTTTATAATGTGGCTTTTGCGCCGTTATCTAAATTTTGTTTGACGTTCCTTAGTTGTTGCTCAATATAAGGTTTCAATTTTAGTATTGTTTAATTATGTAGCTTAGTATTGATTGAGTGAGAAAATTGAAATAATTATGTATGCATTTCCAATTCATGAATCTTGCATTTATTTTCGCTTTTCAACATTCAGTTCAGTAGAAATTAAGAACTTCAGTAGTAGTATAACGAAATCTAATAAGCCAGGTTTAGGAGCCAGTTACCTCTTACACATTACTAATAAAAATGTTGCACCGAAAATTAATCCCCCAGTAGAGCAACACTAGTAATTTCCCCGTGCTAGAACCTCGTAGACCCAAAATATCCTTCGTAATTGGAACTAAGGACTTTCATTATACAACGGTGAAAACGATGACTAGTGTAATGCTGCCTATTCAAGATAAAGATAATTCATTAGTTGTTCCTTATAATCTCTGATCATGAGTATGATTTTTGTTCCATGTCCAATAATTTGACTGATAAGAATCGTTGCCAGAAATCAGCTTTAATTTTCTTGCACGAGGAAATGTAAAAAAGTTGTTCATGAAATAACAATATATCTGTTTCGAACTCAATCTGATTCTCTACTTTCTCATCTTCTTGTTATTATTTTCTATTTTCCACATTGAGTTAGAATTAAGATTTTTCCTAGTGCAAAAATTCTAATAGTGCAGTTTAGGGTAAAACCCAGATAGATTCAGGTGCCCCTTAAAAATAATAAGGTGTTGTGCGAAAGTTAAACAAAGCAACCCTCAAAAGACGACAAATAGATAATAAAAGAGAAATATATCAACAAATATACTTTCTCTTTCAATTTATGTGAATCTTTTCGGAGTATTAGAGTCAAATTTTATAACTTTGACATTAAATTTTGACATAGATTTTTTGAAGTTTGTAAAAATAAAATTTATATATTTAGAAACTACATTAAAAGTACTATAAGTCATAATAATTTATAATTTAAATAATTTTTAAAAAATATAAGTAAAACATGGTAAAAATCACATCATAGACTCCCCAAATAATAAAGGGTTCACATAAATTAAAATAAAGGATGTGAACAATTCAATTATAAAAAGAGAGTACAAAATTGAGAGATTGACTTGAAAAATTTACTCAGAAAAAAGGTTCCACAAATGACAAGGTAAAACAATTGTATCTTTACATCATCAAAGGATGCGATGGAGCATATTCCCTTAATAAAAAGTCTGATTTCAAGCCTTGACATGAAAAAAATCTTAATAAGGAGCACTTTCCTGAATGAACCCTACGCGACGTGAATCTGAATTAGTCATACTCAAATAAGATATCTACACTTGATGAAAAAATAAAATAAAATAAAATACTTGTATCTCACAAGTTTTCCCTCTAAACAAGACTCTCAAAAATCTCAAGGCTACATTGTGGATATTACTAAGTGAGAAGGAAGAAAGCCTCAATTTGTATAGGAGCCAAACACTCTTCCATCAATTTTTTCTTTTTAGCTAAATACAAAAAAAAAATTCTTCTAGGAAAAAATATCCAATTATGGTAAAAAAAAATTAAGGCAAACACCTAACAAGGATTGGATTCACAGAGTACCCACAAGAAAATTCACAATCAAATAACAGTGATTAGAGGAAGAAATAAAACATCAATATTTTATATGAAAACTAAATTAATTAAGAGAAAGTTTACGACCCAAGAGGGGCAAATCAAAATCGGTATAATGAGTTGAGTCACAATCAACTTTCACAGAGTCCTCATTAGAATGAAGAACAAATCTGGAAAATTTTCTCCATTGATTGATGATGTAAAATACAATGTACAACCTATATTTATACAAATCAAGCAATACTACTACTGTAACCAAATGTTCCAGCTGTCCTAATTTTATTGGTCTTGTCTGTAACAAACATTGTAAAAGGCATCTTCAAATTTATCTATTAGATTATTACAAATGAAAAAAAATATCTATGTTTCTAGAAGGAAAATTAGCTGGCAAGCTTAATGGACTTGCAATGTGTGAAGTTGGGCTGAATTAGAAATCAAGTCTGATCCGGGCGGCCTAATATTAGAAGAGCCCATTTGCTTCCTTGATTGTATCGAACACAAAACCTGTTGATCCTTGTCTATCTTCAGTTCGGATGAAGTGAACTAATTTTTTGGGTGAACAGTGAACACCATCATTATCTTCTCTTCTTTGCTCAATCTGTAAATTGTGAACACTATTGCAACACCCCCTTCAAGTCGGAAGGAGACGAAAGAAGACACCCAACTTGCCTAGAAATGATAAATGCCAGATAGGGAGTTGGTAAACAAATCGGCAAGTTGCGAGCCAGATCAAACAAATTGGAGTGAAATTACGTCGAAATTGAACCGTTGACGGATGAAGTGATAGTCGATTTCGACATGCTTCATCCGTTCATGGAACACATGGTTTTTAGTGATATGTATAGCCACTTGGCTATCTGAATGTAAAGGTATTGGAAAATCGATGGAGACAATGAGATCTTGAAGAAGACGAACCAACCAAGTCAATTCAGCGACTACTCGTCTCATTGAGCGGTATTCAGCCTCAGCAGAACTCAAAAAAATGGAGGCCTACTTTTTCGATTTCTAGGAAATAGGAGAAGTCCCAAGAGAGATGTAGAAACCGGAGACGGAACGAGGAGTGTCCGGAGATCGTCCCCAATCAGAATCACAAAAGACATTAATTTGAAAAGAAGGAGAAGTAAACATAAAAAGGCCCAAGTTTGGATCTTTCAACAATTATCTCAAAACAAGAAGAGGTGCATCTAAGTGTGGTTGACAAGGATTGGGCATGAATTGACTTAAATATTGGACGGTGTAAGCAAGATTGGGTCTTGTATGGGTGAGGTAATTTAGCTTTCCAATTAAATGTCGATAAAGTGTAGGGTCATAAATGGGAGTACCAGTATCAATGCGAAGGCTGGTATTGCAATCGAGGGGAGAGGAAACAGATCGAAGATGGATGGAATCAAACTCATAAAGTAGATCAACTGTGAATTTTCGTTGACAGATAATCAAACCATGTTGCTTCCTCAAAACCTCCATACCCAAAAGTAATGTAAGTGCCCGAGATTCTTAATTTTAAACTCATGATATAGAAATTGTTTGATGGACTGTATTTCTTCTAGATTGTTACTTCTAAGGATTATGTCGTCGACATAAACAGCTAATATAGTGACAGAATTACCAATTCTTTTGACAAATAGTGAATAATCATTAGAAGAGTGTGAGTATCCCTTGAAACTGAGAGCAGCAGTTAGTTTTGCGTACCATTGTCAAGAAGCCTAGCGTAAACCATATAGTGATTTGCAAAGTCTACAAACCTTAGAAGGATCACTTGGAGAAAAACCAGGAGGAACCTCATGTAGACCTCCTCATCTAAGTCTCCATGTAGAAAAACATTGTTTACATTCAATTGATATAGTTTCCATTTTCTCTTGACTGCAACAACAAGCAAACACCTGATAGTGGTCATTTTGACCACTAGTGAATATGTTTCAGTAAAGTCTAGACCTTCTCTTTGTTTATCTCCACGAACCACTAGTCTAGCCTTTAGTCTTCAATTGATCCATCTGACTTATGCTTTACTTCATAGACCCATTTGCAAGGTAGAGATATATGACCTGAAGGGAGATTGACCACTTCCTAAGTATCATTGGAAACCAGTGCTTCATATTCTTGTTCCATAGCTGCTTGCCATCCAGGATGCAAAGCAGCTTAGGAATAGCTTGTAGGTTCAACAATATGTGGTATAGAATTAAGGAGATGTTGGTTAGAAAGAGACAAAGCAGAAAAAGGGAAAGAGAGGTGAGGTAGGAGATTCAAAGTAGGAAGTGGAGACATCTGTAAGCTGGACCAGAATACAGATGTAATCACTCAAATAACTAGGTTGCTTGTGAGTCCTAGTTGACTGTCTTTGTGGCTGTGATTCAACAAAAGAAAGAGGAGAGTCCAAAGGGAAATCATTAGAGGGTGATGGTAAGGGAGTAGATGAATGAGGATGGTCATAAGAATGACGTGTTAGGACATGAGGAGTAATAGAATTGTCAGGAATAGGTAAAGAAGAAGAGGAATGATCATGAGGATTCTGGGATATAGAGCAGTCATGTGGTAAAACATTAGAGGATGGAAAAATAGGAATGTGTCCAAAATTGTGGGAAGGTGAAGCAAAATGGTAGTGTAGTTCATGAAAAATAACATTCCTGGACACAAAAATCTGCCTATTTGCAAGACTGAGTACCTTATATCCTTTCTTCCCATGTGGATATCCAATGAAAATGCAAGGCTGAAATCTAGGATCAAACTTCCCTATATGTAAAGATGACGTAGAAACAAAACATAGGAAGCCAAAACATCTTAAATTATGATACTTAGACAATTATCCAAATAAGAGTGCATAGGGAGTTTTAAACCGAAGGACCTTTGAAGGAAATCTATTGGTCAAGTATATGGCAGTAAGAATACATTCACCCCAATACTCAATAGGTAAATAAGAATTAAATAGAAGTGTTCTTGAAATTTCGAATAAATGTCTATATTTCCTTTCCACAACTCCATTTTGTTGTGGAGTCCCAACACAAGTAGTTTGATGGATAATTCTCATAGAACTAAGGTAACCTGATTGTTCTTTCCCTGATCTCAATTCAAAAGCATTATCAGATCTTATGACTTGAACTTTCCTTTGAAACTGTCTTTCTACCATAGCTAAGTAAGATTTGAGAATAGAAAAAACATTAGAGTTAATGGCTAGCAAGTAAGTCCAAGTACCTCTACTATGATCATCCACAATAGTAAAGAAATATTTGAAACCATCATGAGTAGGAGTCTTATAGGGGCCCCAAGTATCAATGTGGGATCATTTTAAAATTTTGTTCGATAGAAATAGAGCTAGTGGGAAAGGGCAGTTTCTGTTGCCTAGCAAGTGAACAAACCGAGCAAGGATAAAAAAAATTAGAACACACAGAAGTAGGAACATAACTGACATTCTTCATATTATAAATGGGCAAATGCCCAAGTCTGTAGTGCCATAACATATCTAAAACAATTAGAAAAGTACTAGAAGAAACTAAACTAGTTACATCATTGGCAATGCCTTTATTTGAAACAGAAACAACATTTAGACTACTAGGAAAATAAGATAGAAAACTGGAACTGGAAGGCTTGAACGGCAAAATGTAGAGACCTCTCTTGGCTTCACCAACTTCCAGAGAGCTCCTCAGAAGGTCACTGAAGGGCCCTGCAAGAAACAAACATTAGGTGTGAAAGTGATGTCACAATTGAATTAAAGGCAAAGCTGATGAATTGAAAGGAGATTAAATTTAAAGGAAGGAACATAAAGAACTCTAATCAAAAGCAGATTAGGCATAAGATGAGTTATTCACGCGTGAATAACCTGTACCCTATATGAATTAGGAAAAGTGACCATTAGGGGAATATGAAGAGGTTTGAGGATGCTGAACAATGATTTATTGAAACTCATATGTTCTATAGCCCCACTATCCAAAATCTAGGAGGAATCATCAAGAATGTTGATACAACTTAAACAACAAAATTTGCATTGATGGTAGAATCTGTAGGTGTGTTTGTGCTCTGCTCAAATTTAACCTATTCAATAGTTGCATAAGCTAGCACAAATGTCCCTAATCAAGTGATTTCCCTGTAGAAGGTTCAGCAGTAAATGAAGCATTTGCACTAGCATTACCTTAGGGATACTTGATTTTGGTAAACTTGAAATCTGAGGGAAAACCATGAAACATATAACATTTATCAATTGAATGCATGACCTTGCCTTAATTATACCATAATAAGGTATAACACGACCGTTGTCAAATATAGTAACCCTACTAGGTTGGGATCTAATGCCACAAGGAATACGATGTGAAATGAGGCCTATTCGCTATGTATTACTCCTTTACTAAATGCTTTACTTCTAAGGTAACTAAATTGTTTGTTTGTTTGTTTGTTTTATCTAGCAATTCACAATGCTAATTAACAATTAATGTATCAAATAAGTTGGAATTCTAGAGTTCTGACTTAATGCGTCGAAGTGGTGTTGGGATTTACTAAATTGGGTGTAATAAGTGTGGTGTGGGTAATGAGACAAATGTTGAAGTGGGTATTTCTCAATTTACCTGTTACACCTCGTAGTTTTACGTCAAGTCGTGCCGTCGATTTATACCGGTATCCTGAGGAGGTATGAGAATTTATGGAAGGATAACGATGGTTTAAAATCCTTTTATAGAAGTGTCAGGAAGTATGGAAGTTAAATGAATCAAAGATGATATGTTTCTTCAAAGTTCAACGAAATTACATTTTGTATGGTGGGATGTATGAACCGTACATCAAGGTACGCCCCGTACAATTTTTCCTTAAGGACAGTATCAGGCTTGGAAAAGTTGCAAATTTTTGTTGGGAAGATACGTCCTAATGTATGGACCGTACATATTGTACGACCATATGTACGGACCATATTTGGCAAGCGTGCATTGAGTCGGTGGCCAACTTTTGTGTTTAAGGCTCATTTTAAGTCTTCGGCCAAAACTTTACCTCAACATGTCCCTAAGCTCTCCAAACAGTTCTCTTGGGTTTTCAAGTAAAACCTAAGTGTTCCTACTTGAAACTGACATCCAAGGCTAGCTAAGGTGAAGGCTACTCTCTCTTATGGTGTTTTGGTGCCAATAAGGATTGTTGTGAACTAGGGTGTGCTTGGATTGAAGCTTGGGGATACTGAATAAGGTAAGTACACCACTTCTTTCATTATGTTTGAGGTTGTTTCCATGTTAGTAAGGTTGTTGGACAAGAAAAACTATAAGCTAGAACTTGAAGTGTTGTTATCTGGTTGTTACTAACTTGTGATGGGTTGTTTTTGGTTGAGTTAAGCTTGGAATGAATTTCTGAATCTTGTTGTTAGTGGATAAGTAAGAAAAGTAAGCTAGAAAGGGTTTAAGGTGTTACTTTGATATTTAGTCGCTATTGATAGAAGACATGAAGATCTATGCTTATTAGGTGTTCGACAGAATGACTAAATGAAATGATTTGTAGTTGATTGATCCGATTATGACTCAATTCATTCGTATAATGTAGATAATCATCCGTATAACATATGATACTCTCAGGAGCTATTATTACCAAGTGACAAAGGTATGTAATGCTTACCCTTTCTTTTGGTATGATCTTGTTTAAAATAAAAACGAAACGTCTTTGAATGATTCCATTTTTGATAGCTTGGTTGCCTTGTGTTTCTATTCCATTAAGGCATATGATTCTTGTATGTCTCTTATCAGAAGTTCTATTCACATCTTATGACATCCTTTGTTATTTGGTTGATTTTGAGAACTCTTATTGGATTGTAATACATGATTCCATAACGATAGGCGGGAGTTAATGATCTTAGGTCACTCCGACCGGTTTATGTTGGTATCGTCTTTCATGCATTGTATATATATGTGTATCTATTTTCTACCGAGTCGTACTATAGTCGGTCGAGTACGATAGTTATATGTGCACACCACTACAGTTGGGTATGATATTACCAAGTTCTATTATGGTCGGGTATGATATTATCGAGTCCTATTATGGCCGGGTATGATATGATATTATATGACCCCATAGAGTGGCCCAATTTTTACTACTATGCATATGATCATGGTTATGTCAGTTGTACGCCCTTAGTGGCAGTTCTGAATTTCAGGTTGATTTCTATACCCTTCCCTTGTGTTACATTTTATCTTATATTCTTTACATGCCTTACATATTTAGTACATTCTTTTGTACTGACGTCCCTTATTGGGGTGCTGCATTTCATGCCCACAGGTGCAGGTAGACAAACGGACGCACCTCCTCAGTATGTTATCATATTCAGTTATGGTTGTCGCACTCCATTTTCCCAGAGTTTCTATATAGAGTCGGTAGGCATTACTACTTATGTATATGGATATTTTGGGTATATCAAGGCCCTGTTCCTACCTGATGACGTATGGTAGTACTTTAGAGACTTGCAGACTAGTGGTCAGTCTATATTTATTTTGTATGGCCTTGTCAGCCTCCTTGTCAGCGGTTGCTACGCTTGTTATGGGCTTGTCAGTCTTATTATACATATACATGTTAGTTGGTTATTTATTGCTACAGGTTGCCTTATTCAGGTCTCTATTGTATTTGTCTTTCCGAGTCCTTGTTAGCCCAGACAATTATACGCACAGGTCATGATATACAAGTGGTACGCTCAGGACGTTAAGGCGTCGGGTGCCGGTCACACCCCCCCAAGGTTGGGGTGTGACAAACTTGGTAGCAAAATAGGTCTGTTCTGCAAGTCATGTCTAGTAGAATCTTTATTTATGAGTGTGTTATGCACCACACTTATAAACATGAGGCTACATGGTATTTAGAATGATTACCTTCCTTCTTGATCTAGATCATGCGATAGAGATGAATCATAAGAGTTCTCTTCATAGCCCTTATTGTGTTTATGATTGTAGCGATACCTCATTCCGGCAGGGCTATGACTAACATGAGAGTTGAGGGTGAGTTAAGAGAAGATGTGAGTAGTGTGCCCTCGGTAGAGAATCATCCATCAGAGGATACGAGTGCTTTGTCTTTCCGGGTATCTTCGACCCTAATAGTACCAGAAGATCCAAGGGAAGCTTTCGTACCACCAGTTCCACCATCGGCTTTGTCGGATGAGGATTTCATGAGAGCAGTATAGGTTTTCATCCAGTTTCCAGCCTCCCAAGCATGGCGTCGCCCTAGAGCAGTTAATATAGATAGACCCCTTGAAGGGTCAGAGAGTTCATGGCCCAGGGAGATTTATGGTCAGGGACCGTCGATGACTACATGATTTGACTCAGCTAAGGGTAGTGAGAGGGCCAAGAGGGTCAGGATGATTGGTAAATACATAGAATGCTAGGGTGATGACAAGCTACAGATATATGATCAGAATTCTCAGGTGGATCCAAGACAAGGTTCGCGTACATCAGTATCTTGGGATCAGGATAGAGTAGGTTGAGTGAAGCCACCTCGGCCACCTTGTAGTCAGTGTGGTCGAGAACATGGTGGGTTATGTTGTATGGTTATAGGGGTTTGTTACTAGTGTGGCAACTTCGACCACACATTTCGTGGGTGTCCAGGTTGATTGACAAGGGTAAAGGTAAGGGAGCGGATGGAGCCTCGAGTTCCGATAATGTATGAGGTATGATAATGTTTTACTATTGTCATCATTACCTCATATAAACATAATATCGATCTGTTTTATGTTGAAAGTATTGACATGACCCTTTGATTTGTTGTACGATACCATTTGCGTAATGAGATACCCCTGACAAAGATAAATGATGATTGTAAGGGTAAATCGATGGCTAAGACTCTGTATATATGCTGATAGGCTGGAAAAAAATGAAACCCCACATGATATAGTGATAAAATATGTAATGTGATTTTCGTTTCAAGATAAGTTATGCTAGGTGGGTCTCGAACATATGATGTTTTGTTACCCCGACGATTTATGAAAGCCCAAGTGTTGTGGGAAGGATGGTAGAACGAAGATAAGTTATGACGCTGACATATGGGAAGTATGGTTGGAAGATTTAGGAAGGTTATGAGAACCTACCCGTTTCACAGTGAGTTTCATCGACGTAAACGAGAGGATATCTTATGAACCCGCGATCCAAGTAATCACGCCTTGCTTAAGAAATTGGGGATGGCCCCGGGATATCATTTATGAGGGTGGATCCCCCAAAGTAAGGTGGTATTAAGGTTGGTGGTGGACAAGTGTAAGGAAGCTATCGCAGGATGATGTACTCGGAATAATGACCCCAAGTTAGATACAAGGGTTAGTTTATTCATGATAATAGAAGGTGGTATAAACCCCTCGTCCAGTCGTAAAGGAGTCATATCACTTACCGTTGGAAATTTCATACTGTGATATCAGTAAGGCAAGCGCGCGGTGGGCAATGAACTAAGAAGACCTTCGAACTTATTGGCCAACATGACATAATTCTAGGTATCACTTGGGTAAAACAAATAAGCTTGTTGGAGACAAGTAATGATGAGAACATTGGGATAATCAGGATTAGTTAGGAGAGTCCTGCAAATGAATAGTAAGCATGAAAGGAGTGACGTGATGAAGTATTGAGATGAAAATGGATATGCTAATGACAAATCGACAGACTATGACGAGAAGGATAAAAGTGATGGAAGCCATAATTACATAGATTTTATAGAAGTGTAAGTACTCCGAAGTAACGTAAGGGCCCATGGTGAAAAAAAAAGAAAAAAAGAGTTTTGACCAGAGGTACTAGACATTTGATGTTCGGGAAGTCGATATAAGGAGTACATTAAGGACAAGAGACCCCCGCTCCTAAGATAACCTGAAATGGGAATGAAAAGTAAGACGATTGAGCGATTGAAGGACCTAATTATGGAAAATTAGGAGAGTTGGACATGCCACAAAGATTGGATTGAATCTCTCAGGGAATAGGTAAGCGGAAGTAATAATAAGTAAAGCTCGAAGTAAGTGTATAAAAGAAGCAAGAAAAAGGAGTCAATAAGTCTGGGAATATCAAGTAAACATTATAAAGGTACCTTAAGAGATAATGACCTGATGGAGAAGACAAAATGTCAAGTAAGTAAAGACATGCAAGCATCCTTCAATCGATCAAAGGTTTTATCAAATAAATAGAGTGACGGGCTTACAACTCACCATGATTGAGGAAATTTCATCTCAAGGTATCATCGATGGAAAGTATTAATCGTAAGGCAAGTAAATGAGTTCAGATTTAAGTACGACGGTCCAGCTTGGGTATGACCAAATGATGAAACTTCTAGAATCTAGTTTGAATTCTAGTTTGAATTCTATAAGAGGGATAAGCTAACGATCCGTTCTTTACAAGATAAGTACCATCAAAGGTAGAACCGGTAGTAATGTTTGAGATTGCGAATGTATACCCAGATGTATGATGAGTAAACGAATAAGTGGGCCAGAGTTAAAAGAAGGATACCTATAGCCACGAGTAATAAAAAGGTACGAAAGGATTTTTCTTTCAAACCTCGAATGAGAATTTTGATGAGGTTGTTTATGGAAGTATTCACAGATGAATCACTGCGAACCATAAGAACTTTAAAACGTTAGTCGATGAGCGGGGCTAAGTTCATGAAAGAAGTGAAGGTTTAAGTATTCTAAAGTATCTCATAGTACTGAAGTTATATGGTATCGTAATTAGTGCAACTAGCCATGTACCTGCTGCTAGGCTAAAAGTTAAAGAAAGAGGATAACCCTAAGGAAGATGTCAGTTAATCTAATGGAAGTCTGGTTAATGAATTCAAGAGACGATAGAATCATTCTTCATATAAAGAGATAAGGAACATCAGGATAAAGACCCCAATTTCAGGAAAGGAATTTTTGGAAGGATACATAACAGAGGAGAATTACAACCCTTGAGCTTAATAGAAAAGGAGCCCTTAAGCACCATAGCCACGTGTATACTCTTAATATAGTAGAACTACGAGAAAAAATTCCGACCAAAGTCCATCATCTGTAATATCCCATCTATGATGTCCTAAGATGTATCATGACATTAATGAGCGCATTAATGAATCGACATGAGAAGGAATTTTATAGCGATTATAGCCAGTATATTAATTATCAGTAGGTTAGGATTAAGCACAAGAAGCCGGTGGGTAGACTCAAAACATTAAGGACCCGATGGGAGTGAAAGATGGTTAATATAGTTTAACTAAGAGCTTAGTTCGCTACTGTCATAAAGTTGATGTATGTCCGAGAGATTGTTAATAAGCCGACTTACATCTTACCAATCACGATTACCTTTATAGCCGGGAATTACGAAAAAATTTATGACTAAGAAGACGGTTCACCTTCATGGTATCTCGAATTTTATGACGTTTGACAAAGGTACTCAGTTTATAACTAAGTTCGAAAAGACGTATAAAGAAGGATTATGGACACTCCGGTTAGCCCCACTCTCAAACAGATATGCAAATCAAACTTATGATTTAGATGTTCGAGGATATGCTATGAACTTGTGTTTGAACTTTACAAGAGAATTGGAAACAATTATTTGCCACCTATTGAACTTGTGTTAGCATTCTAGTAACAATACGACTCCATTGGAAGCCAAGTTTATATAGATAAAATATGGTGGGACCATTGCAATAAAAAGGCTGAGAACTGAATTTTCTTCTCTTTTAAAATAATTAGTGTTGGGTGGGCAAAGGTATATATCTCCTATCGATTGGCATGAGCGGGTACATCAAAGTTATTGAAACTATACTTGATACAATAGATGGAAGGAAGAGTAAAGTTACTTTAAGAGCGATTGTTGACTATCCAGAGTCGGTAGAAGTCTTATTTAGATAATCGACGCTAAAACCTAGAGTTTGCTGTTGATGATTGGGTGTTCCTAAAAGTGTCGCTTGTGAAAGGCGTAATGAGATTTGGCAAGAAGGGTAATCTTAGCTCCAGGTACGTCGAACCGTACTAGATTATGCAGAGGATTAGCCATGTGACTTAAAATCTTGAGTTACCCTCAGAGATGGAGGTAATTCACCCACTATTCCATGTATCCATGCTTCGGAAATGCATAGGAGATCCCTCTCATATCACCCCTATAGAGGATATTCATATTACAAGTGACTTATCATATGAAGAGACTCCAGTTTCTATTTAGATTGTCAGGTCCACAAGATACAGACTAAGGAAATAGCCTCTTGTAATGTGTTGTGGAGGAACAATAATATGGAAGAAATGACGTGGGGGCTGAGGAAGACATGAAATCTAGATATCCTCATTTGTTTTAGACCACATGTTTTTATCGATATTCGTGCGATACGATTCCCTTATTTCTATACTATATCTTAAACTTATCTTGTATACTCTGTTCAGACAGTGTTATTGGCACAGAGGTAGAAATGCAACCCAGGATTCGGCATAATGATAGTTGAGGTGAGTTATGGCTAACTCTTTTGATTTCTGGATAGATAGATGGTCATGTGAGGCCGATATTGTTATGTTAAATTGTTATATGGATCTATGTGGCCTTAGATATGTGTTTTGAGCTACTTGACAGGTTTTGTATAGTCCTATTTATGGAGATAATTTTGCCAAAATTTCTAGACAATCCTTAAGAGTTAATATCCTAAAGATATGTAACCCTAACATTCGAGGACGATTGCTCTTAAGAAGGGAAATATATTACACCTTGTAATTTTTCGTCAAGTTATTCCGTCGATTTATATCGGTATCCTGAGGAGGTATGAGACTTTATGAAAGGATAATGATGGTTTAAAATCCTTTTATACAAGTGTCAGGAATTATGGAAGTTAAATGAATCAAATATGATATGTTTCGCCAAAATTCGAAGAAATTACATTTTTGTACAGTGGGATGTACGAATTGTACATCAAGGTACAACCCGTACAATTTTGCCTCAAGGACTATCAGGCTTGGAAAAGTTTCGAATTTATGTTGGGAAGATACACCCAAATGTACGGACCATACATATTGTATGGATCGTACATGGCAAGCATACATTGAGGCGGTGGCCGACATTTGTGTATTTGAAATACGTTTAAGGCTCATTTTAAGTCATTTTCGACCAAAACATTACCTCAACATGTACCTAAGCTCTCCAAACAGTTCCCTTGAGTTTTGAAGTAAAATATAAGTGTTCCTACTTGAATCTAACATCGAAGGCTAGCTAAGGTGAATGCTACTCCCTCTTATGGTGTTTTGGTGCAAATAAGGATTGTTGTGAACTAGGGTGTGCTTGGATTGAATCTTGGAGATACTGAAAAAGGTAAGTACATCACTTCTTTGATTATTTTTAGGTTGTTTCCATGTTAGTAAGGTTGTTGGACAAGAAAAACTACAAGCTAAAACTTGAAGTGTTGTTATCTTGTTGTTACTAACTTGTAATGGGCTGTTTTTAGTTGAGTTAAGCTTGGAATGAATTGCTAAATCTTCTTGTTAGTGGATAAATAAGAAAGGAAGCTATAAAGGGTTTAAGGTGTTACTTTGATGTTGTGTCGCTATTGATAGAAGACATAAAGATCTATGCTTATTAGGTGTTCGACAAAATGACTATGAAACGATTTATAGTTGATTGATCCAATTATGACTTGATTCATTCATATAATTTATATAATCATTCGTAGAACAGATGAGACTCTCAGGAGCTGTTGTTACTAAGCAACGAATGTATGTAAGGCTTACCCTTACTTTTGGCATGATCTTGTTTAAAACAAAAATGAAATGAAATGTCGTTGAACGATTCCATTCTTGATAGCTTGGTTACCTTGTGTTTCTATTCTATTAAGCCATATGATTCTTGTATGTCTCTTGTCAAAACTTCTATTCGCATTTTATGACATCCTTTGTTATACGATTGATTCTGAGAACTCTTATTGGATTGTAACGTTCGTTGTACATGATTCCATGATGATATGCCGGGGTTAACGACCTTAGATCACTTCGCCCGGTTCATGTTGATATTATGAGGTCTTTCATGTATTGTATATATATATATATGTATCTATTTTATACCGAGTCGTACTATAGTCGGTCGGGTATGACACTTTTATGTGCACACCACTGCAGTTGGGTATGATATTACCAAGTTCTATTATAGTCGGGTATGATATTACCGAGTCCTATTATGGTCGGGTACAATATAATATTACATGACCCCATAGAGTGGCCCAATTTTTACTACTATGCATATGATCATGGTTATGTCAGTTGTACACCCTCAGTGGTAGTTCTGAGTTTCAAGTTGATTTCTATACCTTTCTCTTGTGTTACATTTTATCTATATGTTTTACATGTCTTACATATTCAGTACATGCTTTCGTACTGACGTCCCTTGTTGGGGCGCTGTGTTTTATGCCCGCAAATGCAGGTAGACATACATATGCATCTCCTCAGTAGGTTATCATATTCAGCTATAGGTGTTGCACTCCACTTTCCCTGAGTTAGTGTGCAGAGTCAGTAGACATTATTACTTATATATATATGGCTATTTTGGGTATGACGGGGCCCTGTACAGACCCGATAACGTATGATAGTACTCTTAGGGGCTTGCAAACTAGTGGTCAGTGTATATTTGTTTTGTATGGCCTTGTCAGCCTCCTTGTTAGCTATTGCTATGCTTATTATGGCCTTGTCGGCCTTATTATACATACATTTGTTGGTTGGCTTTTTATTGCTACAGATTGCCTTATTCAAATCTCTATTGTATTTGTCTTTCTGAGGCTTTGTCGGCCCAGATAGTTATACGCACATCGTATGATATACAGGTGATACGCTCACGCCGTTAAGGTGTCGGGTGCCAGCCACACCCCTCAAGGTTGTGGTGTGACATTACCCACTTGATTTCACTATTAGGCTTAAAGTGTAGAATATGTGAACACTCATTTTTAACGTTTAGTTGATTTCCTTCTATTTTTTGTTGGAATTTATTAAATGAGGTTTAAAGCGTCAAGTCCTAATTAATCTATCATTTTCTTAGACTCTAGTCTCCTTTTTCAAGTTTGACTAGAGACAATAGACATAAAATAGTATTTGCAATCAACCCTTAATCATTTAATAAGAAGGGTAATTAAATACCACAAGTAATTAAATTCTATGGACCGTATTACTTGTGGTATTTAATTACCCTTCTTATTAAATGATTAAGGGTTGATTGCAAATACCCTTTTATGTCTATTGTCTCTAGTCAAACTTGAAAAAGGAGACTAGAGTCTAAGAAAATGATAGATTAATTAGGACTTGACGCTTTAAACCTCATTTAATAAATTCCAACAAAAAATAGAAGGGAATCAACTAAACGTTAAAAATGAGTGTTCACATATTCCACACTTTATATTGTCTTGGATATTGACTGTCTCGAACTACGGTCCACAAAATTGAATTGCAGTCCATAAAAATGCTTCGAAGCATCGCAATCTGAGCTAGAACTGATGTGAAGCAGTGGTTCGCAGATCGGACTACGGTTCATAGAACGGAAGTGCAGACTGCAAAGTGGGTCACACTTTGGGGCCCCAAATTCCTCTATTCACTGTTTGATTCTGCGATTCTGCTTCTCATTCTGTGGTCTGCAGTCTGGTTCTGCGCTCTGAAGAATTGGTTTTTGCTGCACTTCTTCCTTTTTAGCACTTTTGTCCATGTTTATGCACTTTTCCTCATTTTTGGTGTCCCGAGGCAAAAATCCTATAAAAACAAAAATAACATAAGAAACACACACTATAAATGCATTAAGGTCATCAATAATTCATGCAATTGGTATTAAATGTGCCGTAATTTCTCAGCACATCAATATCCCCAACTTCAACTATTGTTTGTCCTCAAGCAACCTAAACAATACGAAGTTACGACTAATGACAAAATAAAGATGACTATGGATGGTTCTACTTACGAGTCTACAAGCACGTGTTTCATACGACCGACATCCCCTCACATTTTCGAAACAAAACTCAAGAGTGCATTTCTACAATCAATGATTCTATGAAAGTTAAGGCTCAATAGGTGTCTAAACGCTACTAGTGACTAGATGCTCCTAAGAATTCAACTAGATAAGATTTCATTTCATAAGATTCATGCTATTCAAGTGCCCTCACAACAAGGAAAGTCTCAATCTCTCACAAGAAGTTTTCAACACAGGGGACAAACAAGATCACTCACAAGGAATATCAAGTGTCATAAGTATCATGCCATAGGCTTGCTTTTATTTTAAGTTATCTCTACTCAAAGAACGCTCGATTTTAGATCTTAAAGGACTTTTACAAGCTTGTAATGTTGGCTTAGGAACAGGTAGGATATTCATTTAGGTACAAGTGACTTTTCCCTCTTCTAACACTTTTTTTCAGTCTTTTGCTCAATTCCTTCTTTCGTCTTCCAACTTCCTTTTTTCACCCATTTTATTCAAGTATCCCCTTTTTGTGATTCATTTTCTCTTTTCTTTTCATTTTCTTCTTTTTTTAATATTTTTTAGTACCACTCACATCACAATCTTCTTCCTTTCTTTTCGCTCATGTTCCACCCCCAACTTAGTTTTTTGGCCTCAATTATCACTTTTTATGCTTTCAAAGACGAATTTTGGTTCAAAAGATGGTTCATTTTAAAAGGGTTTCGGTTTGTAATGTGGTAGCCAAAGAAAAGGCTAAAAAGCTCAAAAGGGGACAACTAGTTCTCTCAACTTACAGGTAGGTCAAAGAAGTCTCAATCAATAAGGTTCACTCTCATATGAAAGCCTAAGATCCTTTCCTTAACCAAGCAATTTCTAGTTTCGCAGTGACAAACCAACGAGGCAAGTTCTAGATAATACAAGCAAACACCAAATAACAATCAAATTCTTATCACTCTATACATATGAACTACAAGAGCCACTATATTTCATACCCTCTATTGAACACAAGGCTATCATCTCATGAGATTCAAATAAAAGTAATCATAGAGTCACAAAATGAGGCATGCTTTCACAGAACAATCATTAAAGTGCAATTCTACTCTTATTTTCAACATCCAATTTTTTGAGGGGTGTCATCAAAACTAAAAATAATCTACACATTCTAAAAAATACATAAAAGTACCAACCAAGTCAAAACTATTCTATTACTAGGCCATGGTTACTGAATATACACCCTTGAAAAAAAAAACAGGCAAAGAAAAACCAAGGGGAAATGAACAAACACATATATAATTGCCTCAAAATAAAAACTAAAAATAACATAACAAAATCTAAACACATTAATACAATACTTATCAAGTCATATCCCAAAAACATACATGTTACCCCACCCCCAACTTTAAAAACATGTGTTGTCCTCAATACATAAAATAATATAAAGTACAAGGATAAAAAGTTTGAGGGTATCCCTGA
Organism: Anisodus acutangulus; assembly: GCA_029783415.1. Lineage (NCBI taxonomy): Eukaryota > Viridiplantae > Streptophyta > Magnoliopsida > Solanales > Solanaceae > Anisodus > Anisodus acutangulus. Next base: position 33,823,226 of record CM056511.1, on the reverse strand, counting down.
GGTGCATTAAGAGCCCTCCTGCGTTTGGCTCACGAAAGTGACCTCTGCTGGGGGTATTAGTTCCCTGTGAATGTGGAACAAGGACGGGTATCTCTGTATCACCCATTATGGGCTCAGTCTGTGGTGGTGGTGTTGGAATGGTCTCTCGGGCCTATGGAGTGGTTCTCATAACTGGCGGAGGAATAGGACCTCCGGCGGCAATACCAGTATGTGGCTCTCGGGTCACCCCCACTAGTACCAATCATAGAAGTCTCCTGAAGAGACCGCTCTGCCACCGCATTAAGAACTGCATGCTCTGTCAACTGCAGGCTTTCCTCAGTTGTCTTAGCTATAGTGCGGGGCTTATCAAGCCCCTCCTCATCATCTTCATCCTCCTCGACCCGTCTCTCCGAGTTATCCGGAGTCTTACCAGTGCCCTCTCTCTGGCCCTCCAACTCTAGCTCACTCACTTGATGTGGCTCTACACTTCTTAGTTGGAGTGTGATATCAAGGAAGTCATCAATCTCAGTAGTCTTCAAGTTTTCAAGTTTTCCACTTCCTTCTTCAAGCTATCAATGTCCGCCCGAAGTGAAGAAATATCACCGCTACTATCAGCCTCCAACCTCTCTACCCATCATGTCAATAGAATGAGTGTATCGTCATGATCCTTCTATTTCTGTTGTACCGCACTCAAGGCCACTTTGATCGGAGCTAAGGCATTTCGAATCAACTTTGGGATGCTCGTCTCAAAATGAGATGACCTAACATCTATAAACACAACAATATGGCCTATCCTCAATATTCCAACCCTCGATAGAATAGGAGCCGATCCCGAGGCAGATGAAAGTGTAGAAGGAGTAGGAGCTGCTAGAGTGAAAGTACCTGCCTGTGTATAAGTGCCGGTTGTGGAGGGGATAGATGAATTAGGGTCAGCCGAAGTGGTGGCATGTGTCTCTGTCTACTCAGATGCGGATCCCACTAAATCAACCATGTCCAAAGGCGGAGAAGTGTCCACTGATCTACTGGTGGTTTTTCTTTTCTTCCTTTCCTGATTTTTCTCATCTTGTAGCCACAAGATATCAATCATCATAGATGCGCCAATGGCGTTGTCAACTCTAGGCAAGGCTGACACTCTCCGACGAAACGCAATTATTAAGCAATGGAAAGGGAATGAGGTATTATCTTATTAAGCACTCTTTCCAAGCTCTTTTTCTATCACCACACCGGTATTAACACGGACCCAACTCATAATACAAGCTATAAGGACAATCGTCTCCAGCCGGATGTCTATCTCATTGTAGGATGGTTGCAGATGGCTACTCACAAAACTAAGCCTGAACTTGGCTTCAATATTTAGGGTGCTCTTGTAAATCTTCCTCTCCATGTCTATCCACTCTGGGATCTCACTAGCAACAACCGATGCTACCCATGGGTGCAAATCATCTAACCTGCCCGTAATATTGATGACCAACTAATTGTGGTCACATTCGAGAGCAAGATGAATTGCCTTATTGATTTCTGTGCTGCCACAACAGACGGTGATCCCCCAAACTACTTCTTCAAGAAGTGCCTTGGGTTTCCCCTTTGTTTTCTTTGGCACAAATGCGGCATAAGACGCGTAGAACTCATGCACCAACTTTTTATTGTATTGGGGCAATGGATCAAGGTAGCATTGCCACCCATAGTATTTAATCATCTTCTGAAAATTCCTCCTTATCAGACTGTGAGGTGGACTGAGCTATGGCATGAGAGGTCTAGGACTCCTTATCATCAGATACGATAGTGCCGGGGCATTTTCTTTTGTCTCCTATCCCGGCACGTGTTTTATTGGTTCTTACGGGCAACTTTTCTAGCTTGAGTTGACCTCAAAGATCTAGCCGTTTGTGACAGTTCAGCTATAACCACATCTTTTTGTGCTTGTGTTTTCTTTGGAGACATTTCTACAACCAAAAGACATGATGAATCTTGGACTATAATACGAAAAGCAAAACAAAATATTTTTATAGTTTTTATAAAGTAATGCAAGAATAAAAGCACACAAAATAAACAAGATTTTAAACTCACATATTGAAAAAGAAAGAAAAAAAATTGGAAACACGCTTCAGTGGTTGCATATTTGTTCTGGGGCTGCAATCCAAGTCTGCGACGTCGCAAATCCAAATTGCGGTTCACAGACCTAGTCAAATTTTTGCCTTGAAACTTAGAATTTACTGGTCAATTATGCAACCTATTTTTCGGTCTGCAAAACCTTTCTACCATCCGCAAAATGCATTGCAAAATTGCCTCTCAATATTGTTGAATCACTGTGTCATTCTGCGGCCATCAAAAGGGCACCCAGTCAGCGCATTTTGGGCTATTTCCAAGGATTTTGCCTCGTTTTTCAAAACTCAATGTTGCCACACCCCAACAGACACATAAATTACTCGACACATGCACTCAATAATTGCTCGTGGGTACCCAAATTTCCCTTTCGACTTCTGTAATGATTCGTTTGGTCATTTTAGATTTTGAACTTGTTTTCCCAATAATACCATTCCCATAACTTTATCTCGGTATTTATAACTTACAGGAATAGGTGGCGCAATTCTCGAGGCAATCGGGTGAGTTTCAAATTGATTTAGTAAACTTTGAAGTTTAAGTTAAAGAGAAGACATTTGACTCATAGTTGAATTTTGGGTAAATGCGTTATTTTTAAAGTTTCATCGATCCCGTTAGGTCTGAAATATGGTTTATGACATAGTCGAGTAATTGGTTCGGGTGAGATTTGAGTACTTGGTTGAGATTTAAGTCATTTTGAGAAAGTTATGATATTTTTATGAATAAGTGTGTCGTAAAAACCTCGTATGGGTGTTTCATCGATTCGATCAGCTTCGTATCGTGGTTTATGATCAAGTTGCACTCTTGGTTGGTGTTTATGGGTTTCTGAACGAGTTTCGGATCGTTGGTAGAGAAACTAGTTAAAACAAGAATTGAAGTTGACCACGGTCAACATCGAGTCAATATGACATTGTTTTGGATATTTAGAGTGCACGAACAAGTTCGGAGCGTGTTTTATGATCGAAATGCATATTTGGTTTGTGTCCGGAGTGTTCCGGATGAGTTTCGGGTGGTGATTCCATGTTTGGAAAACACCAGATTTTCTGGTGTTTCAGTTGGTGGTTTTGGTCTTCGCCTTTTCGAGCCTCGCGTCGCATTCGTGACAAGCGTTCTGCATTCGCATATAAGGCCCAGTTGATCGGGTCACCGTGCTGCCTTCGTGTTTGCGAGAGCCCACTCGCGTTCGCGAAGAAGGATTCTCCTGGGCAGATTATTTATTCAAACTTCGAACCTTATTGTTCATATTTTGATTTTGGGAGCTTGGGAGATCGGAAATAAGTGATTTCAAGGGCGTTCTTAATGTTTCTTTGTGGGGATAAGTTTCTAACATCCTTTTTACCGTTCTACTTTCAATTATTACGGAATTTCATCATAGAATTCATGATTTATGCTTGGAAATTTGAGGTTTGCCATAAAAATGGAGTTTCAAGTAATTTATCTAATTGAAAGACGATTTATGAATGGATTTCAAATGTTTTTTATTTTCTTACTAATTATACTATGAGTAAACCGATTTCGCAATAAAATTCTAACTTTACCCTTGTGGGCTCGGGATTGGCTTTTTGGGTCTAGTTTTGGATTTAGAAATAAAGCATAGCAATATGGGTATCGTTGAACTCATCTAACTCCGTAGGTTATTATTTTGACTATATTGAACTTGTTTGAAGAATTCAAATGCGGTGGATCTTCTGAAAGGTTTATTTTTCACGCGGATCAAGCTTGAAGCCGTTCGTGAGCTATGTGACTTCATAATAAGGCAAGTTGAGACTTACTAGACCTTAATATAATGTCTATGTATTGGTTTAATAACTAATGGGAGTAATGGGGAATGGGGGGTCCGTATTAGTGAGGTGATGAACACTAATATGGACACCAGTGAACTTAACTTGGGTAATTAATGAATTTAGTATGATATGCATGATGGAGATTATGTGTTTAGCCTTCGGGCCATGAGCACAATGCATAAATCCGCTTAGGATGGTATGATTATTGATTATCTGGGCTTGTAGCCATGTTTGATATGCTATTGTTGATTTTCCTTGTCATGCATTCATCACTCACCATCTCGTCTAAATACATGAAAAATAATTATTAATACTGATTGTATTGCTTATACTGATTGCATGGTGTACTCATATAAATATGAGCAGAACTTTTCAAATGCAAAGACAATGGCCGATAATTCTTGTTCCTTTACCGTATAACTTTTTTGAGCTTCATTGAGAGATCTACTTGCATAGTAAATTGGATAAAGGATCTTGCCATGTCTTTGCCCCAACATAGCTCCAATAGATACTCCACTTGTATTACACATCAAATCAGAGGGAAGATCCCAATTTGGAGTCACAATCATTGGAGCCGAAACCAACTTTTCTTTCAAATCCTCAGATGCTTTGAGGCATGTTTCATTTAATTCAAACTTAGCATCTTTCTCTAGGAGCTTGCACATCGGGCTAGTGATCTTAGAAAAAACTTTTATGAATCTCCTATAAAAGTCGGCATGCCCTAAGAAACTTTGAATACCCTTGACGGTTGTTGGAGGTGGTAGCTTGGCTATCACTTCAATCTTGGCCTCGTCCATTTCAATACCTGTTACGGTTCACTTTACGCAGAGGCATAAAAGCTATTAAGGGATTGTTGGTGCTTTAATTCGGATAATTATTTTTAGAGTCGACACCTAATTTATAAATAAATTAAAAAAGCTGAGTTAAAAGGATTTATTCAGATGGAAAAATCTTTTTTAAACCAGAGTCAAGGTAAGGGTTCGGGTTATCCGTATGGGATTGTTTTAGACACCCTGGTATGAAGGATTCATAGCATGTTTAAAATTTACAAATTGTTTAAATTATTTTCCCGCAAAATTTTATATCATTCATTTATCTCAAACTCAAAGGTTTTGATAACAAAAGAGTTCAATTTCTCCTAAAAATAGTTTGTACAAGGGTAATTTAGTCAACTCATTTTCAAACTAAAATCAAGAATTAACTTGAGTAGAACTAAACTATTTAGTCCAATATATTGTCCAATATTCTTTATATACTTAGAAAATCTTTTAAGATGAAAAGTGTATAATCCATTCGGAACGACAAGTTTCAGGTTTAAAAGAACATAAACTGATTTTCTTTTACATGCTATTTTCCCAAAGTCAATTTATATTCTACATTTTACTAAAAGGCCCATACTCAACTAAAGTATAATAAGGTTTTGATTTTCCTTTTGAAGAATTTATTTCGGTTGGGCTAAGCCCAAAACAGTCCAAATATATGCCAAGTCTAGCCCAATTTCAGTTTGAAAGAATCAGTTTCAAAATCCAAATTTTGTTTAATACTTTGATTCAGTCTTCTCGATCAGCCCATTTAGCACATTATTAAAACAAAGTCCAGTTTTTCAAAATTGATGGTCCAACTTAACTTAATTCAGTGTCCGATTAATTTTAGAAAGCCAAAAACAGTCCAATATAGTTTAAATCCTTTGAAAATCATTTGGCGATTCTAGACTAAATTATGTACGTATCGTTTTACTATCCTAAGTCATAACCATAAGAATTCCAATATATACATAAAGTATATTCATACAAATAATACATATATAATACAAATATAATGAATTAAAGCAGGTGAGTTTAGGCTGGTGGGCCTACCTAAGCCCACCAGTTACTATTTTTACCCATAGTTGGGCCTTCATGTGCAGCTACATCATACGGACTCGATCAAGAAATATTCTAGATGGGCCTTGGCCCAACTGGTTAGAAGATAAAGAGGAGGCCCAATTGGGTCCCATCCCAACGCGGACAATAGAAAAAGAAGGGGAAAACAAAGATACCAGTTAGAACGTACCTATAATTATCTAATTAAAATATACGTAATCCAAAATTAAGCGCACATATCATACATTAATTTAAGAAAGCAAAATCATTAGCAGTTAAGGCCCATAGTCAAAATAGTTAGAAGCAGCCCACACTTTGACAAATTTTCAGAAAAAAGGAAAAGACACTGAATTGGGCTTGGCCTATATCAAAGGAAAGTTGACAATCATTTAAAGAAGCAGACAACTAAATGGGCCTAGCCTAGTTGCTATAGTCGTGAAGAAGGAGGCAGGAAGAAGTAACATCAATGGGCTAGGCCGAACAATATGCATGGGATAGTCACATAGGTGATATACATGAAGATATGCATACTTTATATATCTGATATACTAGGTATATCTGATATATAAGTCGTATATCAAGGTGTATACCAGTGCATATAACAGGCAAACACAAAGAAGAACAAGAGAACAGTCTCTAGAAAAGCACATACAACATACAATATGAATATTCCCTCCTCAATACTACTGCAAATATTCCACTTAATGAACATAATTTAAAACATCCCACATTTGACATGACAACTAGAAAAACTAAATCCCCCTTATGGCTTTACACAAGCAGCTGGTCTAATATGTCACATTGCAAGGTTCAGACAAGTTATGATTCATACAAAACTATCAAGCCAAGTGTTAAATCCTAAAACTAAAAACAATCAGAAATAACATACTTTTAAACAAGAGAAGCCGAATCCAACCCTATATGACAAGGTCCATAAGTTTAGGCATCTTCACTTAACATTATATCAAGACACGTCATTTTAAAACCTGTTCAGACTTTAGTTCATCCTAACAGACCCTTGATGATCTTTTAAAGAATCAACAGTGTCCATAATTAGGTGTAATAGCCTACTTAACCAACCTAGAACTTATAGGTTTCTTTTAAGTTATATTAAGGTCATTTCACTACCATGTTTGATCCTAGATATTCAGGTTATCTCACAACTATACTAACCTAACATTTATATTCATCTTGAAGTCATCAAACACACCAAAAAATTGTTAAGGCAGGGCAAATCTTCCACTTTAGGCAACTAAATGGTCCTAACATGATTATGACAATATTTGGATACTAAGTCATGGCTTCTGTTTAGTAAAACAACTAATTAAGCCAAATATCAATATATTTAGTTCATTTCTAGGCTTAAACTATCATTACATGATATAACTAGGATAATATGACACTAAATCAACCCAACATGATCCTTAAGAACTAATACATGCTTTTAAACAAATATCATAGCTTCAACAGTTTATACACAGTCAAAAACACTTCAAATTAACACACAATACACCATAATATCCTACATTAAACTAAACTTAATGAAATTAAACTAGAAATTAAAATAAAGATTAGGGATTACCTCTTGAGAATTTTTTTTTAGACTGATAGAGCTTAAATCAACACTTAGGGTTTCACCAAAGGGCTTGGAACCCAAATCAATCTAAATAATCGCAAAATTAGATTGAAGATTAATCTCTCAAATTGATTAAAAGCTCAAAAAATTCAACTGCCGATCGTTTAAAACTTGTTTGACAGTGAAGGGTTGGGTTAAATTTGTAGAACTCCAAAACCCTAGAAATTGGGGTTGAAATCGGTGTGGGAGAACTGATTTGGGGGGAAAACTCCCTCCAAAATGAGAATACAAACATAAAAATCATAAAAATCGCATAGATAAAGCAACTATCTATTGGTGGGGGGTGGTCGATCTGCAGCATTCGGGTGAGATAAGGGCAAGCGCAATTAATGCTCTTGCCCAAAATGAACGAGCAAATAATTGGAAAAGCATTGTACGCCTGGCTTTTGCCATTCTTGGCAATTGGAGACGATGAAGTAAAGCGGCTAGGGTTCAGATCGTAAAGGGGAAAGAGGAAAAGCGTAGGGACTGGTCTGTTTGTATACTATGGGGTTGGGCCGGATCCGACCGTTCCTTTATTTAAAACAAACGGCCCAAATGAAATTTTAAATAAGAAAAAAGCTTAATTTCAAAAATAACCTAATTAGAAAATAGCTTTATTTTAAGCCCAAACTTGACACTAATTAGAATTTAAGAAATTAAATCATGCAAAATTCTTTCAATTTAAAAACATGCTTTAAAATTGAGATGCAATTCCATTATCCTATTCAAGTAGTCAAATTTCTGAATTTGACGGAGAACAATACTGATTCTTTTAAATAGAGGATTTTAAGACAATTAATTTCCACAATTATCTTTTGAAATTTTAAAATTGCAAATAATGTGAAAATAGGATATGATATACAATAAATATATTATATGATATTTTGTCAAATTGTATTTCCGGAAAATTTTGTAAAATTATTTTCATCTTGTAAAAACTTATTTTAACTTCGTCTGTGACTCGGGAATATTGAATAATTAAATACAGTTATTCGAGGGTAAAATTAGGTGTCAACAATACTTTCCTAAGAAATTTTGTGATCAAGGATTATACCTTCTGTGACCATGAAATGACATTTCTCCCAATTTAACACCAAGTTGGTCTCTTCACACCTCTTCAATACTTGGGAGAGATTCTCCAAGCAATTTTTGAAAGAATCCCTAACCACGGAGAAGTCGTCCATGAATACCTTCATAACATCTTTCACCAAATCATTGAAAATGGTCATCATGCAATGTTGGAAGGTGGCGGGAGCATTGCAAAGACCAAACGGCCTCATTCGAAAAGCAAAAGTACCATACGAGCAAGTGAATGACATCTTTTCTTGGTCTTCAAGGGATATTTAAATTTGATTGTATCCCGAGTACCCATTCAAGAAGAAATAATAAGTTTTTCCCACCAATCTATCAACCATTTGATCAATGAAAGGTAGGGGAAATGGTCCTTCATCATAGCACTATTTAGCTTCTGTTAATCCATGCAAACTATCCTACTAATTACTGTCCTCATAGGTATCAATTCACTTTTATCATTAAGGACCACCGTGATCCCTCCTTTCTTTGTCACACATTTCACGGGACTCACCCATGAACTATCGGAAATGGGGTACACAACTCCGACATCTAACTATTTAATGATCTCTTTCTTGACAACTTCTTGCATTGAAGGATTCAACCTTCTTTGATGTTCAACACTTGGGGAGATATTTTCTTCAAGATGAATACGATGAGTGCAAACACCTGGACTTATTCTTCGAATGTCCATAATAGTCCACCCGATGGCTTTTTATAAGTTCTCAAGATAGACAATAGAGCTTCCACTTGACCTTCATTGAGCTTTGACGAGATAATAATCGGTAAAAAGCCATTTGACCCAAGGAACTTATATTCCAAATAGCTTGAAAGTGGCTTGAGCTCAAGAGTTGGCGGTTTAATTATAGAAGGCTTGAGAGGTGACACTCCAAGATTTTCCAAATCTAAGGCTAATCGCCTAGGATAATAAGAATAGGACCCTTGGCCTTCAAGTGCAAGCACGGTATCCGCAATTCCCTTTAACTACTTCATCATCATGGTTCAACAATACCGTCGTCAAAGCTCCTTCAATGACATCAATATCAACATTCAACTCTACCTCATCATCAATCACTTCAATAACTGAAATCACTCTCATATCCATGGATTGTTTCATAGACTTGAACACATGAAAGGTAACTTCTTCATCATTCATTCAGAACGTCAATTTTCCACTCTCCACATCATAAATTTCTCTCCCCGTCACCAAGAAAGGTCGTCCTAAGATTATGGGTACTTCATAGTCTACCGAACAATCCAATATCACGAAGTCGGCGGAGAAGATGAAATTATCAACTTTCACAAACACGTCATATATGATCCCCATTGGCTTTTTCACCGTTCTATACTTCATGAGCAACCTCATACTTGTAGGTCGGGGATTGCCCAAACCTAACTTCTTGAAAATAGTGAATGACATCAAATTAATGCTTGCTCCAATGTGACAAAGGGCTTTTGCGAATTGATACACTCCAATGGTGCATGGGATAATGAAAGCACTGGTATCCTCTTGTTTCATCACAATAGAGCTAGAGACTATAGAACTACATTGATGTGTAACATCCACCGTCTCAAAAATCACCCTTCTTTTCTTTGTGATAAAATTCTTCATATATTTGGTATACCCCATCATTTTTTCCAAGGCTTCAACAAGTGGAATGTTTACTGATAATTGCTTGATCATCTCCAAGAACTTGTTAAATTGACCATCTTCAATTCTCTTTGAAAATCTTTGTGGAAAGGGATGAGGAGGCCTTAGAATAGGCTTTAAGGCTTTTGTAGTCTCATATCATCTACCACCTCCGTTGGCATCTTAGGCTCTCCCAACACATTTCCACTCCTTGTAGAAAGGGCTAAATAATAAGACACCCCAACTCTTTCATCTCTTGGATTTAATACCGCATCACTATGAATGATTCCCTTTTGCCTTGGATTAAGTGTTGAGGTGATTTGCCCCAATTAAGTTTCCAATTGCTTTATAGATGTTGAATGTGAAGCTACAAGGTTGTTGAACTCTTTCATGTTAGACTCAGACTTATCTTGATTTTTCAGAACCCTTGACAACATTTCCTCAAGTTTGGAACTAGCAAGATTGCTAGTCGACTTACGTTTATGATAAAGAGGAGGTTGGGTAGGTTGTTGATACGATTTCCCTCTAGGTGGAACATATGGGTTAGAGCTTCAATTTTGGTATCTATTGTTGTTGTCTCTCCAAACTCCCTCATTCTTATCTCTCCAACTCGGGCAGCGTTAGTCATTCTTCCAACCTTGATTCACATTGCCTTGATTACTAGATCGCCATGATTGGCTTGATCCTTGGTAATTAGGACGAAAACCCCCGTTGCACGTTGTTCATGAAACTCGCTTCCTCTTATTGCTCATGGTACCCATCATGGTCATACAGTACCATCTCGAATGAAATTATCTATGGACCCATACTCACCACCATATTCACCTTCTTGATCTCTTTCTTCATCACATTCTTAGTAAGAACCGACATTTGGGTAATTGAGCCATGGTTTCATCCCTCTCCTCTTTTTTCTTTATTATTTCTCTAGACAAGACCTTTGAGGGACCTCCCCAACTACTTCCGATGCCCTAGTGTGCCAAGCATGATTCGTCTTTGAAAGCTTATCAAGAAGCTTACTCACCACGGTGAATAAATTATCCATCAAGGAACCTTCCGCAATATTATTGGCCACCGACTTATTGAAAGAATCAAGAGTCCGATAGAAGGTTTGAAGTAATACATCATCGTTCAATCCATTATTGTAACACTACTTGAGCTTCTTCTTGAACCTAACCCATGCTTTATGTAAGGCTTCACCCGGCATTTAGCCGAATGCCAATATTTCATCTCAGAGTTAGAGCATATGATCTGGAGGGAATAATTTCTCGAGGAATGCCTCCACCAACTCGGCCCAAGTAGTGATGGACTCGGATGACAAGTCATCCAACTAAATAGTTGTTTCCCCTGTTAGAGTGAAGGGGAAGAGCCTTAGCTTGATAGCTTCTTCGGTTGGGATGACGGAAGGCAAAGCACACTACATTGAAATTCCTTAAATTCCTATTCGGGTCGTCTGAGGTTGATCCCCCGAATAAGCCTTTATTGTTGAGCATATGGAACATGGTTGAGGTGATATGGAATCGTGCGTTGCCTAGAATTTGGGGTGGACGAATGACATTTGCAAAGGTGGCCATCTCTATGTTTCCCTCATCATCTAATTCATCTAGGACACCTAACACCACAAAAATAACAAGTACACGTAAATTAAGAAATAAAGACTTAGCAAAATGATAATACTACAAATAGAAAATTGCAAAACCGTATTCTCCGACAACGGCGCCAAAAATTGATCAAGCCCAAATCGCACCATAATAAGGTATAACATGTCTGTTGTAATTTTTAGTAACCCAATTAGATTGGAGTTGAATCCCGCAAGGAATACGATGTGAAATGAGGCCTATTCTCTATGTATTACTCATTTACTAAATGTTTTACTTCTAAGGTAACCAAATTGTTTGTTTGATTTATATAATCAATTCACAATGTTAATTAACAATTAATGTATCAAATAAGTTGAAATGCTATGATTGTGACTTAATGCATGGAAGTGGTGTTGGGATTTGCTAAATTTAGTGTAATAAGTGTGGTATGGGTAATGAAACAAATGTTCAAGTGGGGATTTCTCAATTTACCCACTTGATTTCACTAATAGGCCTTTTCAAGCCTAAAGTGTGGAATATGTGAATACTCATGTTTAACCCTTAGTTGATTCCCTTTTGTTTCTATTTGGAATTCATTAAATGAGGTTTAAAGCCTCAAGTCCTAATTAATCTACCATTTTCCAATAATCTAGTCTCCTTTTTCAAGTTTGACTAGAGACAATAGGCATAAAACGTGTCCTCTTCACTATCAATATTAATGTTATGACAACGAATGGTAATAAAGGGTAATAATGCACATTTAAGACCCTAGGAAGACTTGAGATTTCTTGTAACAGTTGTGCATTGAATGATGTTTGACCGGTGAGTTGTCATGCTTCTCCGGGCTCGTTATAGTTTTTGTCTCCGAAAGCGGGTTAAAATTACTTCTCCGGAGCTTCGTATAGTTTTCTGGAGCCCCTCATTTGATGACTCGAATCTGACTTGTCTCCATCGCCACGTGTCATCTTTTGATATGTCCACTTGGTGTTTGTGGATTTTCCCTATACAGATAGTCTCCCCTATTTTTCGGTTACTCGCTGAGATGTGATCGGGAAGTGAAAGATTTTCCCCTTCTTGCCAGAAAGTCATGTAATCACCCTCGCGACTGTCTCGTTAAAAACCTAGCCAGAAAAACCTAATTAGGATAAAAAAATGGGAAAGGAAAAAAGAGTGCAGGACTTAGAGATTCAAATGACAACTCCGCTATTGATTATTTCTATCGCCAACGGCCGGTTGCTGCTGAAAAAGTACCACTACCACATAAAGCTTGATCTCAATTTTTAGTGTTCACCCGAAACTTTTAATCGTTGAATTATGACTATTGGGTTTTTAGTTGTACCCAAAACTCTTAAACTTTGAGTTTTGATTCTTTGATTTTTAGTTTTCACCAAAATTTTTAGTTTTAGAATTTTGATTCCATGGTTTTTAGTTACACCCGAAACTGTATAGTCTTAGAGTTTTGACTCCAGAATTTTTAGGTAGGTCCGAAACCTTTTACAACCTCGCGACTTGGAGGCTGAGGATGTTAATGACTAGAAATTTTCTACTTCTGATTTTGGTAAAGTCCAAAAATTTAACGCATCCGGTTAACTTTACGATCGGACAATAAATCATCCGGTCTTTTATCCATTTAACTGGATAACTTTATAAGAGAGGGCCCTTATAATTTCGATGCTTATGAATAGGACGTCTCCTATTCATCTAGGCATAATTGTTCGGATTTCTAATCTTTATTTGCTTTTGAGTGTGAGCAAATTTAAAAATAATTTTGTTCATTCAGACATATACAAGAATGTCTAGAACGTGCTAGTTTTGCTTTATTCCATTTCCCTGAAAACACACAAATGTTTACAATTTTACATATACGACAGTTTATAGAAAGTAAATAAAAATACATTGCAAGAGAATTGCGGTCGTGCTGACATCTATTGGGTCTAGTCGATTCTTAATTCTGGTTCTTTCTATTTTTTTAGGGGTTGTTCTGGCCGTCCGCAGTCCTATTCTCTATCCCGGAACAAGTTTGGGCTATCTCTGGTATCTTCTACGGACATGATGCCTTTATGCATAATGTTTTATTATTGTTCTGAAACTATCTTCAAATGCTTCTTGTACTTATTATTATGGTTCCGCTGCTTTGATGTGACAATCCCCAATGTTCGTAGAGATTATTGTTCTTCATGTAAGATGTTTTCTGGCGATACGCTCTGCAAACGCTCCTGCCTCATGTCAGTCCGTGGTCCTGACGAGTATGGTTCAAATCGGTGTCTGGAATGCCTCCGATTAAAGTTCATTTGACCTTGATTTCATGCCATAGAAGATGTCGATACATTTACCTGATCATCTTCTACGCGAATCTTCGACGTATAGCGGTTGATAACATCTTCCCACGTTGTTGCTTGAAACACTAATAGGTTTCCCTTGAGCTTGTACGAGGCATCCAAACCAAGGGGGTTTAGACCCTTGATGAAAGTTTCACCGGTCTATTCATCCAGAACCACTGGTAACAACATCCGCTCTTTCTGGAACCGAGACAAAGTCCCGGAGCTATTCAGACTCCTCTTACGAAATGTGAAAGATGCTGCCTTTCGCATTCGCACCTTCCAGGATCCAGCATGTGTTTTAATAAATATATTTGAGAGCATAGAAAATGAATCAATAGAGTGTTTAGGTAGAAAAGAATACCAAGTTAAGGACCCTTTAGACTATATCTCGCCGAACTTCTTGATCAAGACCGATTCGATCTCATTCAGTTTCTGGTCATTTCCCTTGACAACCATGGTGTAGGCCACTATGTGCTCATGTGGATCTGTTATCACGTCATAATTGGGGATCTCCGGCATCTCAAGTCTATTCAGAATTAACTCTGAGGCAATTTATGGATTGTAAGCTAACTGAATATACTTTTTCACATTCGGGCCCTCAAGGACCGGCGGAGCTCCCAGGATACAATCCATAAGGGCATGAAGCTCATTCGCGTTCTTTGTCGCTTCCTTAGAGCTTTTGTCCATCTTATCAGTTATGTTCTTCATAAATGGAAAAACTTGTGTCTGAAAGGGATCATCTGGGACCGACGCACTCGCGGATGCGACTTCATTCCCAACGGTTCTACCCTCCACTCGGTCTCCACTTGGTGTATTATTTTTGACAGTTAGTGTCGCATGTGTCCCGTTGGGCCTTCTTACTCCGGCGTTTGGGTTGCCAGAAAGTGCTGATATAGTTTGCCTCATGAATTTCATCTCTTCTATCATTGACCATTGTTACTCCTTCACGGTCTGCATTGCTTCTTCTGGGGTTTCGTGAGTAGGCGTTGTTTCCTCTGTAACCCGTTGATTTAGACTATTTTTCGGGGCAGTTGCTCCATCGTTGTTTTCGGTAATGAGATGAGTTTGGTCATCAGTAGTGTTTATCATATCTGTATCAATTGAATCTAACAACAAGATCTAAGGAGAATTAGTGTAATTGACATGGTCACAATGATACCACATTTATCCTGGCCCTACGGTGGGTGCCAAACTGTTTATCAGTAAATTGGTACAGTTGAATTTGTGTACGTGGTCAAGGACATGTGGATCAATGTAATCAAAATTATGAGATAAAATTAACAATAACAAGTAAGATTATTGAAATAAAGTAAATAATAATTTAAGTAAATAGACTGAGTCTTGATGAAATGATGAGCTAGAGTCCGGGCAACCTATACGTCAAATTCTTCTCATGAAAAATCAAGATCGAAATAAAAAAATTATTGTAAGAGTATTTGTTTTCTATTAGATTTCAGATGCCCTTTACAATGAAATGTTAAGCTCTATTTATACGTGAGCTATGGGGTAAAGTTTCATGAATTGTGCCCTATTTACTATCAATATTAATGCAATGACAATGAATGGTAATAAGAGTAATAATGCACATTTAAGACCTTAAGAAGACTTGAGAGATCTTGTAACAGTCGTACATTGAATGATGTTTGACCGGTGAGTTGACATTCTTCTCTGGGCTCGTTATAATTTCTGTATCCGGAAGCGGGTTGATAAATTACTTATCCGGAACTTCGTATAGTTTTTCGGAGCCCATCGCTTGTTGACTCGAATATAATATGTTACCATCGCCACATGTCATCTTTTGATATATCCACTTGATATCTACGGATTTTGCCCTATACAATAGTCAAATTTAATTTTTTTACATCATAATTAATAAGGATAATTTTATTAAATTAAATTTCTAATAAATAGCTTGTTAAGAGGAGTGTCAACACCAATGATCAAGTAAAATGGGGGGAGGGGGGGGAGTATCTCTTCTCAAATGTTAGGGTAATATTGTGTGTGATATTGTTTTATGTATTTCAATAATGGCCAAATATATTAAAATATTATTCAAGCTAATATTATTGTAATTCATAAATATATTTTTTCACTCTAAATTTGTCTCGAAAATTCATCTTAACAATTAAAATTTACAAACATTTATTTACTCTTTTATATTTGTTTAAAATAAAATAAATATCACCTTAAATGATGATGTGGTAAAAAAAATTAAGAAAAGAAAGCGCGTAATTATTTTTTAAAAAGGCGGGCCCACTGTTATATTTCTCTCGTCTTCTTCCCCACAGCCGATGGAGTCTCTCTTCGTTCTCGCCAGCTTAGGCGAGTTTCCTCTCTCTCTTCGTTCTCGCTAGCTCCGACGAGATCTCTCTCTCGCTCCGCTTTCCCGTTCCCTCTGTGCTCTTCCTCTATCCATGGACCAAAAGAAAAGGGCAAATTTTGTCTCCCTTTTCCAGGTCTGCGACGCCGGAAAATTCAGATTTCAAGCGACTGCACCGGTTCTCACCGTTGAAGCAGTCGCCGGCCCCGTCATGGACAAAACCTTCAAACTCCTCGTCGACAGAAGAAATCTAAGAAGAAATTGAGAAGTTAAGGATCAGGGTCTTGTTCAACGGTTAAGGATTGGTAGCCAAGTATATCTGCTTGTTTTGGAGTCCAGAAAGATTGGAGAATTAGATATTTTTATAGTGAAAAGAAGAACTTTTGCTACAATTTTGGTACTTTGGAGCTCCATATATTCGGTTATGGAAAACACAAATCAAAAACGTCATTTGCAATATCATTATCATGATTTTGGTGATTAGTTAGTGTATAAAAATATAATTAAGAAAAGGACAATCATGAAATAATAAAAAGAAATGAAGAAAACAAAAAATTAAAATTTAGATAGTTTTTTACGCAGTGCTGACGTGGCTTTGACATGGTGCTGGCATGTAAATGATGTGGTGCACGTGTATTGCACCTCATATTATGGTGATATTATAATTTTGGGGTGGTATTTATTTCATTTCAAACAAGTATAGAAGGATAAATAAACGCTCGTAAAATTTAATTGCTAAAGTGAATTTTCGAGACAAATTTAAAAGTTCTTCTTGCTGAAGTGGTTAAGTGTGTGATTTTGAATACAATGGATATATATGCCATTGAGCCATATTACATTAAAGGGCAACCCGGTGCACTAAGTTCTCGCTATGCGCGGGGTCCGAGGAAGGGCCGAACCACAGGGGTCTGTTGTACGCAACCTTACCTTGCATTTCTGCCAGAGGCTGTTTCCACGACTTGAACTCATGACCTCCTGGTCACATGATAACAACTTTACCAGTTACTCCAAGGCTCCATTGATGTTGAGCCATATTACATTGATGTTGTGAAATTTTCCATCTACTTATTTAGAGTTAAGTCGTTTGCTGAGAACTTAAAGAAGGAAATACTAATAACATAAAAGAACTTAGTGAAGCTAAAGGTGAGGTTATAGTTTTTTTTTTTTTACAAAAAAAGGTTAAATATACTCCTTTATTTTGTTTTATTAGCTAACTTTACATTTTGTTAGTGATTGTAGATAAATATACATTATTCGTCTTCAAACTTAATACTTGTACTCGTATTTGAATGGAAACCCCCAAATTCTCTTAAATTAACAGATTTTAAAAAAAATCACCCAATCTCTTTCTGACCCGCCCCGACCCAGCTATTAAACACAAGCCCCACCCAACAAAAAAAGGGTGATCCCCATTTCCAATGAACATAATCGAAGATTTCACCTTTGCTTCAGATCCCTTTTAGTAAAAACGTTATTTGAGGCCTTGGACGTAAATTAACGGCCTAGTATCTTGCAACAAGAAGGGGATTGTTTGTCATGATAATATATATCACACTTTGCTATTGTTTTGCAGTAATATTCATCACAGTTTCAAAATTGGTCTCTTCTTATTGGTTTGGGACTCTTTTGTTTAAGTGTATGTTATCCTTTGCTCAAATATTTATGTGAAAGAAAATAATCCCTTTCATGATTTTATTAATGTAATTAGCTTATATACATTATATACAATAGTCATCCTAGGCTATAATTACGGAAATCAAATATTCACCTAATTAATATAAAATATTGCTACAATAATTACAAATATACAAAATCACTAATTATATCAAAAGAATATATTTGCATATACTCTATCACACCCCTCAGTCGTAGCGGGTGGTTATCGTACGCTAAGACTGTCTCGAAAATCCTCAAACAGAACCAAGAGAAGACCCTTAGTAAAGATGTCAACAATCTGATAACGTGACGGGACATGCAAGACACGTACTTGTCCGCGAGCAACCTTTTCGTAAACAAAGTGAATATCTATCTCGATATATTTAGTGCGCTCATGTTGTACAGGATTCCCTGAGAGATATATCGCACTAACATTATCACAGTAGACCAATGTAGCCTTCCGAATAGGACAATGAGTCTCTAAGAGGAGGTTACGTAACCAACAGGACTCAGACACCACATTGGCGACCCCTCGATATTCGGCCTCCGGGCTAGAGCGTGACAACGTTGACTGACGTTTAGCCGATCAAGAGACCAAGTTATCACTAAGAAATACACAATAACCAGATGTTGAACGCCTGGTATCTAGACATCCACCCCAATCAGCATTTGTTTACGAAATGAGAGTAGATACCAATGAAGGATATAGGTGTAAGCCATGATCAAGAGTACCCTGAATGTAGCGCACAATGCGTTTGAGAGCATGCATGTGTTATTCCCTCAGATCATGCATGAATAAACACACATGTTACACTGCATAAGTAATATCGAACCTCGTAAATGTGAGATATTGAAGAGCCCCCCGCAAGACTACAATAGCGGGAGGGATCCTTATATGGTGTGCTAGAAGCAGCACTCAGCTTCGGTTTAGTGTCAACCGTAGTAGGAGATGACTTACAAGCTAACATGCCAGCCCATTCAATGATCTCTGCTGCATACTTCCTCTGAGAAATAAATAGACCACATGCATGACGAGTGACAGTTATACCCAAAAAATAACTCAATGGTCCCAAGTCTTTCATATCAAATTCTGAGTTGAGAAGAGATACGATAGACTTGCGAAGTGCATCATAGGAAGCAGTCAATATAATATCATCCACATATAACAGAATGTAGGCTATAGAAATACCGTGACGGTATATGAATATGGAATGGTCAGACTTGCTGTGAGAAAACCCAAGAGTAGACACATAATTTGCAAATCTTTTGTACCAGGCCCGAGGAGCCTGCTTTAGCCCATACAAAGATTTCTTCAGCAAGCACACATGATTAGGATGAGCGGGGTCCCTGAAACTCAAGGGCTGATGCATGTATACAGTTTCCTTGAGTTCTCCGTGTAAGAATGCATTTTTCACATCCAGTTGATGAATGTGCCATGCTTTGGAGAGAGCTAGAGAACGAACAATACGAATAGTCGCCGGTTTGACCACCGGACTAAATGTCTCTTCACAATCCACGCCAACCTGTTGAGTTTTTCCATAAGAAGTCTAGGGCAAACTTTTCCTAAACCCTACCTCTTCTGCCGCCGACCTCATCGACAACCCTACCTTTTTCGCCGCCGACCTCCTCAGCAACCCTACCTTCTACGCCGCCGACCTCCTCGACAACCCTACCTTTTCCGCTGCCGACCTCCTCGGCAATCCCTTCTACCGCCCAAAATTTTCTTTTCTTCCCCAATCATGTCTAACACAAAGAACACCTTACATCTTGCTCTTGCAGTCTCCAACATCAAGAACAACATCCCTATCGTCCTTGAAATGGAGAACGTCCAATATGCGACGTGGGCGGAACTTTTTAAAATTCACGCAAGGTCTCATAGAGTCCTCCATCACATCGTCAAACCGAAAAAAGGCAAAGAAAATGTGCCTTCAACCGATGATGAAATGGAGTTATGATCAACTCTTGATGCTACGGTCCTCCAATGGATTTATTCCACCATCTCTACGGACCTTTTGCATATAATTATTGAACCCTCCGCCATGGCAATGGAAGCTTGGAATAGGTTGAGTGATATATTCCAAGATAACAAAAATTCTCGTGTCGTAACCCTTGAGCAAGAATTCTCTCACACAACTATGGATGATTTTCTGAATGCTTCCGCATATTGTCAAAGGCTCAAAGAATTGTCGGATCAACTCAAGAACGTTGGAGCGCCGGTCATAAATGATCGTCTCGTTCTTCAAATGGTTGCGGGCCTCTCCGAAGCGTTTAATGGGGTTGGAAATCTTATTCTCCAAATCAATCCTATCCCACCGTTCTACCAAACATGTTTCATACTTACCCTAGAAGACACCGATGACTCTCAATCATTCTCCAAAAATTAAAGTTAAAACCGTAACAACGATGGTGTCAAAGAGGGTCAAGACCGCAACAACGGTGGCAAGGGTGGTGGCGGCCAGTAGGGGTCCGGGACACAGCACCCCTAGCAGCAGGCTTGGGCCAGTGGGCAATGGCCCATGCTGCCCTACCCTTACCCTACACAAAACTGGGCCAGGCCTACCGGCAGGCAACAACAGTATGGCATAATTGCTACTTTTCATATGACATCCGCTCAAGGTAATCTCTCATCTTATTTCAATTTGAACAAAAATTATGGCATAATTGTTGGTAATGGTCATTCAATTCCAATTCGTTGATATGATCACTCAAATTGTCTCCCCCAAACCTTCATTGAGCTTTGAAAAATGTCTTTCATGCTCCTCAATTAATTAAAAATTTGGTGTATGTTCAAAAATTTACAACTGATAACTCAATTTCTGTTGAATTTAATCTGTTTGGATTTTCTGTGAAGGATTTCTGGACGGGGATACATCTAATGAGATGTGATAGTCGGGGCGAGATCTAGTAGTGCTAGTGTTTGTTCTTCTTGTCCGCTTGGAAAACATGTTAAATTACCCTTTGTTGCCTCTAATTCTGCTAGTGTTTGGAAGTCTCCCGTTTTGAGCTCTTCGGGCCACCGTTATTATGTTTTATTGTTGGATGATTACTCTAATTTTTTGTGGACATTTACGTTATCTAAAAAGTCAGGTTTATTCAACATTCTTATCATTTAGAGCATTCATCCGTACTCAATTTGAACGGGAGGTTAAGAACATTCAATGTGATAATGGTAGGGAATTTGATAATGGGTCATTTAGGAAATTTTGTAAGGTTAACGGTATATCTTTTCAGTTTCATGTCCACATACGTCATCACAAAATGGGAAATCCGAGAGAAAAATCTCCACCATTAATAATATTATTCGTACATTACTAGCCCATGCATTATTACCACCTTCATTTTGGCATCATGCGTTACAAATGGCAACTTATCTTCTCAACATACTCTCTAGCAAAGGATTAGCCTACCACTCTCCACTCAAAATTCTTTATCAAAAAGACCCTTCGTATTATCATCTTAGGGTATTTGAGTGTTTATGTTATCCTCTATTCCCTTCCACTATCATAAATAAACTTCAAGTCCGTTCTACCGCTTGTATTTTTTTGGGTTACCCATCTAATCATCGTGGTTACAAATGTTATGATTTATCCTCTAATAAGATCATCATTAGTCGCAATGTCATTTACGATGAAACTCAATTTCAATTTGCCAAGTAGCATAGTTCCACATCACATTCATATAATTTTTTAGATAATGGGTTCCCACCGTATGTGGTCCACCATTTGGAACAGTCAGGCCCACTGCCTACTGGTACAAATCCCCCCGGTCCACCGCTTCTACCAGCAGGCCCACTGCCTGCTGGCCTAAATGCTTTCTTCCCGCATCTTCTGCCAGCAGGCCCACTGCCTGCTGGCTCAAATGTGTCCCGTCCATAGCTTCTGCTAGCAGGCCCACTGCCTGCTGGCCCAACACCCAACCAACCTAGACCATCGGCCCACACTGCCTTTACAACTAGAAACCAATACGATCCATCCTGCTTCGATTCCGGGACCAGAGCTCGTTACTCGCAGCCAACGGGGTATTTTTAGATCAAATCGATAATTTAATCTCAACTCTAATGGTACTAAATCTCCTCTACCCCGTATCCCTGTGTCTGCCCTTCGTGACCCGAATTGGAAAATGGCTATGGATGATGAATATAATGCTCTGGTACTATGAAAGAGAATATTCTCTTGATGATTTTATTAATGCGATTAGCTTATATACATGATATACAATAGTCATCATAGGCTATAATTACGAAAATCAAATAATTCCTAACTAATACAAAATATTGCTACAATAATTACAGATATACAAAATCACTAATTATATCAAAAGAATATATTTGCATATATTCTATCATTATGAACATTTCATTTTGTGATGTCAAGTTTGTTTGGGATCGAAATAATCAAGGCGTCATGCGGAAGTTAACAATTGCAAATCTTGAATGAAGATAAATCGGACAACAAAAAAGTATACTAAAATATGCATTAGTAAATTTAATATGGCTTGGCCAATTATCCTACATATGAGAAAACTACTAAAAAGCATAAAAAAATTATTGAGAGAAAATCTCTCTCTAAATAAGGCACTTTAAATGACTACGTTATGGATGCTATTGTGTTTTTATTTATGAGAAGAAAGGATCTCCTATTTATAGAAATTCAAAACTACTCCTCCAAGAAATGATAGATATGGTAGAATTCTTTTACACAAAGAAAACTTTTTTCACCATGAAAATCTTTTCGAAGTAAAATACAATTGTGTTAGAATCCATATAAAGTAGGAAATTCATGGCAGACGCTAACAAATCTCGCCTTAATTTTCTTGCAAAATAATTTTGATCCTCCTTCACATAATCTCAATCACTGCTGCTTATCATGGTTAAAAATATTATGATTATAAATTGGTTTAGAAATATTTTATTTTATTTTTAAAGATGCAGCAACAGGGATTTTGAAAATTCATCTTCACATGTAGTACTCAAGATAAAATCTTCATTATCGTGATATTGGTTGCAGCTTGATTTGAACTGACCGCCTTAAGATTGTCTTCTACCCGTTGAATCGTTGGCTGAACCATTGACTGTGATATCACTTGTTGGGGACCGAAATAATCATGGGTCATGCGGAAGCTAACAATTGTAAATCTTGAACGAAGATAAATCGGACAACAAAAAAGTATACTAAAACATGCATTAATAAATTTAATATGGCTTGGCCAATTAACCTACATATGAGAAAATTACTAAAAAGCATAAAAATATTATTGAGAGAAAATCTCTCCATAAATAAAACTCTTTAAAAGACTATATTGTGGATGCTATTGTGTTTTTGTTTATGAGAAGAAATGATCTCCTATTTATAGAAATTCAAAACTTCTCCTCCAAGAAATGATAAATATGGTAGAATTTTTTTTACACAAAGAAATTTTTCTCCACCATGAAAACCTTTTTGAAGTAAAATATAACAGTGTTAGAATCCAGATAAAGTAGGAAATTCATGGCAAAAGCTAACAAAGTTGAGAGTTTTTTTAAGCTTCCGGTCAGAGTCTGTTGTTTTCACTACCATTGATTTACCATTTATCTAAAGGAAAATTGGATACAGTATGAACAGATAAGCTGATACTTTTCCTTATTTTCCTTGTACTTTTATTAATCAACTTCGACTTTCAATTTTCAGTGGTGGCTGTGTTTAATAGCTGGGGCGGGTCAGGGAAGAAATTGGATGATTTTTTTTTAAAATCGGGTAATTTAAGAGGATTTGAGGTTTTCATCTAAATAGGGGTATAAGGGTTAAGTTCGAGGACGACAGTAGTATATTTATCTACAATCAATGGGTAAAGTTAGCTAATAAAATAAAGTAAAGAAATATATTTGACTTTTCCCCCCTTTTTACGTACATTGTAGTAAAAAACTTAAAAGTAAAATTAGCTCCTACATCCTAAAAAAGATTGTTATTGTGAGTTTAATTAGAATTTATTGTTATCTATGTTAATTAGATTTTAAAAAGAAAACTAATCCATGTAATTTAAAGTTTATGCATATTCAAATACTTAGAATTTTAAATGGTAATCCACTTTCAAACTCTTAGTTCACATTATTTTAATAACACTAACACAAATTAATATCTCTTTGTCCAACCCAAAAATAAAAAGAAAAAGAGCGCAGCCTCAAAATAATTTGTTTTGAGATAACTTGTTATGAAAGCAGGTGTATAGAGCAAAATCAGTAGACACCAAGTAGACGTATCAAAAGATGACACGTGGCGATGGTGATAGGTCATATTCGAATTAGCAAGGCTGGGGCTCCGGGAAATCATACGAAGCTCCGGAGAAGTAATGTGATAACCTGCTTCCGGAGACAGAAACTAACTATAAAGGGCCCGGAGAAGCATGCCAACTCACCGGTCAAACATTATTCTACGTGTTCTTGACCATGTATACAAATACAATTGTACCGATTTTTGGTAAACAACAGGCAAAGCCAGATAGGCACCAATGATGACTTCTTCTATTAGTATTGTTCTTCTTGTTTTTCTTGTTATTGTTTTTAGACTACTTAAAAGAACAAAAAAAAAGTATCCCACTTCCTATTAATATTATTTTCTGGAAATTTTTGGGTAAACAGTCATTAGTCGTATACTAGCATAAATGGCAAATGCATGATATATCTAGTGTTCATATTCAAAAGAAAAGAATACAGATATATAGCATGTTTTAATGTGTCCTAACTCATGAGAGGTGTATCAATATATTACACAGCAAAATATAGGAAGCCGTATTGATGGAAGAAAAAAGGAACTTGAAAAAAGGAACTCCCTTCGATTCATAGACACCAATAAATTGACCACCTCACTGTAAGAAAATCGTTAAATGTGTTATACTAGACCTAGCTTCAATAGAGTAAAGAATCTTGTTGAATCAAACTTTTCTTCCTTTGTAAGTTTAATGCAGACCCTTTATGGTTCTTGTAATCTAATTCTAATATCAACTAAATTTATATTGTCTTCCCGTGAAATTCCATGAATAATTGGTGATTATTTTACATAGTAACAAAACAAATCATATCAGGAACATGAAGCAGTAACACCAGGGTCCAAACCGCATTGAATATCTATGTCAATTCAAAAGATTTTTCACTTGCCAACAAGATCTTTTTTCATGCCTAATGATATGATACTTTCCGTAGCAAAGAATATGCAGAACCAGGGGCCAACGAAATTGAGGCTATAGATTTTATTATTTAATAAAAAGAATTCAACTTTATACATAGACGATACTCCCTCCGTCCCAATTTAAGTGTCTTACTTTCCTTTTTGATTTGTCCCAAAAAGATTGCTTCTTTCTATAATTGGTAAGTTGACAATTCAAACATCCTACATGGCAAGTTTAAAATCATAATATTCAAAGGACAATTTAGTACATTACACACATCTTTAATTACCACAAGATTCAAAAATCTCCTTTTATTCTTTAAACTTTGTGTCAAATCAAACTAAGACATTTAAAATGGAACGGAGAGAGTATAATTTAACATGTTGTAGTAGATTGTATGTATTATTGTTTCTCAGATAACTAGTTCCACTTATTCTGAGCTATTACCTACAATTATATTTAAGTAACCTGATAATATAAAAATTCTCTTACTATCAGCGTAGAAAAGTTAAACTCACAAAAGATGGAAATTAAGAAAACTGTGCAGGCAAGAAGAACCTCTGCCTCTTGCTTTTAATTCTATAGTTGGATGTAGAAGGGGAAATAGCAATTCCACAGAGGACTACTCTGAGAGACTGTTTGAGAGAATGCATGCAAACATCTTTTGCAGAATTCTCACTGAGACAAAGTAGAAAAATACCCTTAATTCTGCCACCCAAACTAGTTATATCAGCCTCAGCCACTGTTAACTTCAGGCTCTTAATCGCCCGTTGTAGCTCTGAGAACAATTCAGGCCGATCATCGCAACAAAAAGAGACCTTAAGAATCACACTATTATCCTTCCTCTTGCTCTCGCTCGCGGACCCTTTGTTTTCTTCCTCATTTAAATGCTCAATTGTTACTTCATCAATGTCAGTTGGAGTGTTCAACATTTTGCTGATTTCTGTTGTTTTTCCTTTCAGATCCTTAACATGATCAACTACACTTCCTAATAGAGCTGCCTTATCCATCTGCTAGAAAGAGGGGGTCAAAGTCATTTCGTAATCATGTAAAAGGAAATTACTTTAACTGCTGTAGTGTAAAAAGAAATTGCGCCATTCGATCATCTAAAGGATAACCACACATAACCGTTCACAAAAATGAGATCAGTGACCTGGAAAATAAGGCAAGTAACTAAATTACCTACTATAACTAGTTAAAAATATACTGATATTGTATTAATTCTTCACATTGTCAGTGTACAGAAGTTAATTCTTCATACAGTAGGTGTATGTATTTTACCTTTTCAGAAGTGGGAATGAGCTTTCTGAGAGTAGAAAGCTGAGCATTAATTCTATCTCTGCGCCTTTTTTCAGCTTCACTGTGGCTCCTAGAAGCACTTGCAGTTTCCCCTTGGAAGGATTCAGGGTAATTATGCAGTTGGAAGGAGTTAATATTAGGAACCTGTGGGTGTAAAAAAGGTGAATCTTGATTAAGATCAGTAGTTTGAGGCCAATATTCTGAACAAAAGGAATTGTCCATCATGTCCTATATCAATTTTCTTTACTTTTTCTTCTTCTCCATATGATGCAATTGATATATGTGGTGTTTTAAAGAGCACAAAAGAAATTGGATGTCACTGTTTGTGCACTTTGTAGCTACGCGTGATGTTCAAGGACGATGTTGATTGGTCTATTGTAACTTTTAAATTGGTCATGTGAAAATCCATATCAATTATGACAATGTCATTTCAAGAAGACAAAATTTTCCTGGTTTTCCTTAACCAACAGAAACCTTTGATAGATATAGGATCTTAAATGTCAAGTATATGTAGACAAAGAACATAGCCATTTGCTGGTTCGCCTACTGCTGATTTTTTATTTGATTTTGAATGGAAAATAAACCCATACATAGAATCAGGTAGATGCAAATCTAGAATTTGAAATCATGATATCGGCTCTTAATATATTTTTCTCCACACCCATATATAGAGTTTGAAGTAGGCACAATGATTTTGTTGAACCAGATGCATATCTGGTCTAGATCCGCCACGAGTATTAGATAAATGGATTTCCATTAATGGTTAAGTATAAACCAAAATATCATGATTAATTTGCCATTATTGGATAAGTTTAAATCAAAATGTCATGATTAATTTGACATTAATGGATAAGTATAAACCACAAGGTCAAAGATAAATTTCCTAGATTGTCAAATAGATATGATAGGCAAAAGCAAGATTCACACTGGATCAACAACTCATTAACTTGTTAGAATCGAAGAGTTGTTTGATGAATTTAGGGAATCAGACATACTTAAGAATAAGCAGATTAGATGTTTTTCTATAGTCAAGCTTAAATTGATTAAATATTTTCCCTGTGCCGAAAATCCAAAGCAAAGATTTTTAATTACAGTGGAGGTGAGGGAACTGTTGTCATTGAAACTCTCTTTTCTCCTAGCTAATAGGTTAGAGGTCCATCATTTTGTTGTATAGAGTGATTCACTTTACTTCATGAAGTATGTCCGATGATGATGGACCTAATTATTAAATACTTATATTACTAGGAGGTAACACTAGTGACGGAGTTAAAAATTTCATTAAGAGAATTCAATTTTTTACAAAAATAGGTTATATCAAGCTTCTGTTTCAAGTTAAGAAGATTCAATCCTTGTATTTAGCATGCATTTTAATATTTTTGGCTTGTAATAGGTATCATATGTACCCCTTGCTTGAATGTGGCTCCACCACTAGGTAACATATAAGTGCACGCAAGATAATGCGGACATCACTGCTATAAAAGAAAAATTGATTCAAATTGCCCTTGCACAAGAGGACAAAAGAGCTTCATTTACAATCACCCTCAAGTCCATGGTGTAGGGTCATAATAACTCTGCCCTTTGTAACTTCAACCATAAAGAGGGTTTAAAAGATTGAAAAGACAAGCCCCCTAACCTTATATTTATCTTATAGAATGTATGGCCTTCGCACTCCCCTTCTATATGTTTCCCTAAATTTTTGGTAGGTACTTCAAGTGCTGCTATAATTTGCTACTATTTTGTTTTCTTGTTTCCCTTTTTCTCTTTTCTTGGTCCCATCAATATGTTGTTCAATTATCTTGCATTCTTACAGCATTGTCGGTGTCACAGAGAATGTGGCGTAAAATGATGCAAAAATCTGTAGAGATACTAAGTACAGCAGCTCCAATAGGGGGTGTCTCAAACATGATCATACATAAACTAGATGCGCATGCAAGGAAATTTTGTCAGCTTAATATAGGATGATAATGTAATGATATGACTTGTTTTGATGATTTGATAAACATATACGAGGAACCCGTTTTATTGTTAGAGGGACCAATTTGACCTCTACAAGTCAACTCTACAGCTGTAAAGCTGCTGACACAATGGCAGTGTCGCAGCACTGCTACAGAGTTGTTGCGGCCTTTCTATTGGTCCAAAGTTTAAGGTTTTGTCTCTTACTTCATCTCTCATATATATATATATATACAACATGTAAAGGAGTGAAAACCTAAGCTTGCAAATCAGAAAATCTCTCATATCTCAAGAGCAAGTTGCCACCCCTCAAAGGGCTCTCATCAAGAATGAAGCTGCAGCAAATAAAAGGATCATTTCTCTATCACTGAAGATGTTTTAAGTCCTTAGGTTTGTTGAGTCTTTGTCTTTTATTCTTTAACTTGTAAACCTACTCTTTTTATAAGAAGTTGTTTGTAAGTCGTTTGTTTTCTCAAGATTTTGAGTTGTACACTTGGCTAGAGTTAGTCAAGGAGTGCCTTTGCAATTGAGTTATTTTAAAGGCCTTGCAATAGAGTTATTGTAAGAGAGAGGGATTAACAGTTTCACTTGGCTAGAGTTAGTCAATGAGTGTCTTTACAATAGAGTTATTGTAAAGTTCTTGCAATAGAGTTATTGTAAGGGAAGAGATTAATAGTTTAATTTCTAGGTTACAACTGATTGTAATCTGAACACTGCTCGGTTTTAGTGAAGTTTTGGAAAAATCCTATTGGGGTAGGTCGTGGTTTCACTCCCTTGAGCAATGTGGTTTTTTACGTAAATATCTTGTGTTATTTACTTTCTGTCTTAGTTAAAAGAACAGTTAGAGAACTTAGTTCTCTACACTGTTTGGTGGACTCATATATTATATCAATTGGTATCAGAGCAGGTTCTTTCTAAAAGGTTAACACCTAGAAAGGATCTTTCTCATGATTGCTCCACCAAACCTAGAGGAAGGACAATCTACCACAAGACCGCCGAGATTCAATGGAAAGTATTATGGGTGGTGAAGACAAGAATACATGACTTTATTATGGCTGAAGATTCTGAGTTGTGGGATGTCATTTGTGATGGTCCTCATGTTCCTATGAACACAAATCTAGCTGGTCTTACAACTACTCCAAAATCAAGAAAGGAATACAACGATGCAGTCAGAAAGGTCGTTGAAAAGAACTTCAAGTCTAAGGAAATCCTTATTTGTGGTATCAGACCAGATTAGTACAATTGTATCTCAGCTTGTCAAAGTGCAAAGGAGATCTGGGAAGCTCTCCAAACTGCTCATGAGGGAACTAGTCAAGTGAAACAGTCCAAAATAGACATAATTACCATAGAATATGAACTCTTCAAGATGAAGGATGATGAGTCTATTCAGGATATGCACACCAGGTTAACCTCCATAATTAATGAACTTCATTCTCTTGGTGAAGTCATTAAAATCAAAAGGATCATTCACAAACTTCTTAGTGTTCTGCCCACTTTATGGGAAAGAAAAGTTAATGCTATCTCGGAAGCTAAGGACTTGCAAATCATTGATGAGCTCATTGGAAATCTCATAACTTATGAGTTGAAAAAGGCAAAGAGATGATGAAAGGAGAGAGCCAAAGAAAGAAAGGAACCTGGTCCTCAAGGTTGCTAAGAGTAATTCAAGTAATGATGAGTCATACATAGCTTACCTCACTTAGAGATTTTAGAAAATGGTTCGGAAAAATGGTGATTTCCCAAGGAAATGAAGTACAAGCAAAAATCTCAGAGGAAACGACTATTGTCACAAATGCGGAAATCCTGGAGATTTCATCAAAGAATGTCCTCTTCACAAGCAAGATTATTACAAGAACAACTCTAAAAAAATATCAAAGAGGAACCAGGTTCCTGAAAAATTCAAAAGAAGAGATGCAGCTGACGACATGGTGAAGCAAG
The DNA here is from genome assembly GCA_029783415.1 of Anisodus acutangulus. Lineage (NCBI taxonomy): Eukaryota > Viridiplantae > Streptophyta > Magnoliopsida > Solanales > Solanaceae > Anisodus > Anisodus acutangulus. The sequence goes on along the minus strand of CM056511.1, from coordinate 33,792,984 downwards.
CTCTGGCTGCTTGGGGAGATTCCTCCAGTGAATCTAAAGATGAAGATGGAGATGATCAAGAGGATACATCCATGATGGAAATTGATGACGGACTTTCTACATATGAGTCAATATTTGCACTCATGGAGAAATCTGATGCTGATGACATCAATGAACAAAATGAGGTAAATTTTCTTGATGTTCAGAAAAACTTAAAAAATTACTCTCACAAAAAATTGATGTCGTTAGAAAATGTGTTAATTGATGCATATCATAGCCTCATAAAATAAAAGGATGGTTTAACTGAAGATCTTGGTGAAATGGATCAAGAAAAGGAAGCTTTGGTAGACAGTATCACTAATTTAAAGGATCAGATTGATGAAGTGTCTAGAGAAAACTCCTTGCTAGAAGGTCAGATTAAGAAATAGATGGATGTTCCTTCACGTGGAAAGGGGATAGCTAGTAAAGTTCAGCTTGAGCTTGAAGATAAACTTAAGAAGGCCAAGATAAATCTCACTACTGAGGTTGAGAGGAATAGACAACTTCAAGAGAACCTAAAGATGGTAAAACATGATCTTGATAAATCACTTTGTTGGACCTGGTCCTCTGAAGTAGTTGCTTCTATGTACAAGAGTAAAACAGGAGGTAGGGAGGGTGTTGGATTCTAAAGAGCAAAATCTCCTTATGATCCACACACCAAATATGTTTCTAATCTTGAAAACTGGTTATGCACTCACTATGGTCAAATAGGTCATTACAAAAATGTGTGCAAAGCCAGAATCCAAGTTGTTCAGAAAAATATTAAGCTTGTTTAAAAGAAGTCTAGAACAGAGGGACCCGGTCCCCGACATAGAAAAACTGGTTTATCTGCATATACTAGAAGAAGTCTGATTCACTATTTTTATCATTTAAAGGGACCCAAGTTGATTTGGGTTCCTAAATCTAATTAGTGACTATGTTTTCAAACTGGAGTGAGAGGAAGCAGTCAAAATGGTACATGTATAGTGGCTGCTCGAAGCATATAACTGGAAGAATGGAGAATTCTCTCTCACTCAAGGCCTTTCAATGGGGGAGTGTGTCTTTTGGAAATGTCAAAAAATGTTACATTATTAGCATGGGAAAAATTGACAAGACACTCTCCCATGCAATTGAAAATGTGTATTATGTGGATGGTTTGAAGTATATTTTGCTAAGTGTCTCTCAAAATTGTGATAGAGGAAATGAAGTAAAGTTCCTATCGGTTTCATGCACTATCACCAACATCAAATCTGAAGAAGTGATCTTGATAGCAAGAAGATACAAGAACGTCTATGTGGATGACTTTGATTCTTTAAATGGTAATGATATGACATATCTCAGTGTTGTAGATGATGACGCTGAACTGTGGCACAAAAGACTGGGGCATGCAGGTTTTTCACTGTTGAACAAGCTAGTTGTGAAGGACCTGGTTCGTGGCTACCAAAAACCAAGCTCAAGGATCACAAGGCGTGTGATGCTTGTGTTAAAGAGAAGCAGGTCAGATCTTCCTTTAAGCCAAAGAAGGTGGTGCGTGATCAGGTCCTTGCTTGAAGAAAACTCCCTATGAACTACTCAATGGAAGAAAACCCAAGCTGACTTACCTAAGAGGATTTATTCTAAACAACGGTAAGGAGGCCTTAGGGAAGTTTGATGCTAAAAATGATGAGGGTATTTTTCTTAGATACCCTTCACATAGAAAGGCCTACAACATCTATAACAAAAGAACTCAATGTGTTGAAGAAAATGTATATGTGATCTTCGATGAGTCAACTGACGTGTGACAAATGCATGTAAAATGATGAAGCTGAAGATGGGGAATTATCAAATGTTCCTGATGAGGTCATTGAGATTTCAAATGGAATGACTGATCTGATGAGTCAAGTTAAGCAAGATGATGATGCAGAGTCTCCAAGAAGCACATAGGAACCTGGTGCCTCTATTATTTATCATGAAGTTGAACATCAAGTTACAGGAGTTATATTAGGTACCCTGGGGTCTGGACAAATCAATCATAAAGATCTGACATACGGTGAAGACAATGATGTAGTACACTCTGTAGAACCTGGTCTATCGGACCCTCAAAACACTGGTCAACCTGAGCGATGCAAAAAGAGCTTCATCAGTTCAAGAGGAACCAAATATGGTACCTGGTACCCAGACCTTGCGACAAAAATATCATAGGAACCATGGTAAGCAAACTCCAAAAAGCACTATGATCAGTCAATAAAGGTACATCAAGGAGCTGCTGAAAAGGTTTGAAATGGAGAATGCTAAAACCATTGATACTCCTATAGCCACTGCTACTCGGCTGTACATGGATGAACCTAGTTCTCCTGTGAATGAAATCATGTATAGAGGTATTATTGGTTACTTACTCTACTTGATTTCTAGCAGACTGTATATTGTGTTTAGTGTTGGTCTATGTGCAAGATTTCAATCAAGTCCAAAGGAATCTCATCTGAAGGCTGCAAAAATAATTCTGAGGTATCTCAAAGGGACTCCGGACCTGGTCTTTTTCTGTTCCTTATGAGATAATTTTGACTTGGTTGGGTATGTTAATACGGATTATGTTGGATATCTGGTGGATAGAAAGAGCACATATGGAATGGCTCATTTTTTGAGATCATGTTTGATCTCATAGGGTACAAAGAAATAAAACTTTGTGGCTCTTTCTACTACAGAAGCTGAATATGTAGATATTGCCTCTTCTTGTGCTTAACTGCTTTGGATACATCAACAAATTGAGGATTTTAGTGTGTTTACTAATTATGTGCCCTTGTTGTGTAATAATACAAATGCACTCAATATAGCAAAGAATTCAGTGCAACACAAGAGGACCGAACATATTGATGTTAGGCACCACTTCTATGGGACAATGTTGAAAAAGGGTGATTTGTATAAAGTTTTGCAAAATGGAGGACCAGGTAGCAGATATCTTCACGAAGGCACTGAGCAGCTATCACTTTGAAAGAAATCGCTTGGAGCTGGGGATGATCAAGATCAACTGATTGTTCATTATAAGTTCCCTAAATGATTGGCTATGTTAAGAGGACAAGTACATTCTAAAAATGGTTTTTGGTAACATCTAACTCAGTTCTATACTGTTACAAGTATGCATGCATGTCAGTCTCAAGACAACACAAGGATAAGTGACGTTGCATTCTTTAGAGATTTTACCTTCACTTTCAAAAACTATCCGAGGACTTGGTCCCTGTGACTCAGGTTAGTAGTCTTATCAGTACTTACGGCATTAAAAATATCTTCCCTCCTAAACTCCTCCAAATCATGAACCGATCTGATAACCAAGGATCGGGTGTAACGTTGCATCTCTTCATCTTCACCCAATCCCAATCGATATCTTCTCTCTTATGTCTTATACTCACCTCACTTAACCCAATTCTTACTTCACTCCCAAAATTAAAACTGTCTCTCTATAAAATTGAACACACTAATCTTGTTCCCTTGTTCAAACAACCTTGTTAAAATATCATCTCTCCACATACTCTAACCAAAATTCCATCATGTCACACTCCGATTCACCATGTCCAAACTCTCCTAAACTCAATCCTGTCATTCTATCTACAAAACCCCTAAATCTATTTGACACAAACCCTTCAAAGTCACCCCAAAAATCTCCTATTTTAAACCCAATCTCACCCATGACATCTGCTCCCTTCGATCATCCTCGGAGTCAGAAAAACCAAACCCTAAAGAAATTCATCCATGAGTCACTGTCTCTTGCTCCTGAGGAGAAATTTCTGCAGAATGACAGTCCTTAGACCATCTCAATGTCTCAACTAATGGGTACCACAGTCGAACTTGAAGAAAAGGATGAGGATCCTAAGGTTTATAATCAGCAACAACCTCAAATTAAAGAAAATGTTGAAAAGTTAAGAATTGATGAACCGTCTGCACAACCGAGTTCTGTGAATGGTGTTGAAGAGGAACGATAAAAAGTTGTTGAAACTGCATATGAACCAAGTACTACGAGTTCCGTGAATGGTGTTAAAGAGGAACGAGAAAAAGTTACTGAAACTACGCATGAACCATGTACTACTACTCATTCATTTAGTAAATCACATGAAGCGTCGGACAAAGGGCATTTAGAGTCCTCCGTCGACCACATGTTTAATGGGAATCTCCATGAAGGTGAAAATGGGGGGTATAGCATACTACAAAGTGAAGCCGCTAATTTTGTGTCTGGGTTCTTGGGGACCATAAATAAACTGAAGAATGGGGAAACTACTGAGGGAACAGGTCCCTCCACTCAGGGGGAATCTGAATCCCCTACTTATAAGACGGGTCTTGTATGGGATGGGACACCAGTTTCCCTGAGAGACACTGACTCTCAGAAATTACTTACCATATTTATACCCTTAGAAGACCTTCCTACAGAAAAAGAACTTGGTATTGATAGCTCCTCCAATGAGGCTAAGGATGATGATGATGAACCTTTAAACCTTGTGTTCAAGAGAATGTATGGCGCATATCCAAAGGATACACCAATTGTTCGAAAACATATTTCCAAGAAGAGGCCTACAACTAGACAAAGGTGTAAAGCTCAACTAGAGTCTACTCTTGAGGCACACAAAAAGAAAGGCAATCTTCATAACAGGAGGTGTCTTGTTAAAAGATTATTGGTAGATGAAGATAAAGTGACACCCGCTGATGCGGTAAAGGTGGAGACTGATGAAGAAGATGGGGTGGATAAAAATCCACTTGAGAGAAAGAAGAAGGGCACGTCAACAGGGGTTGCACAAGGACTTGGTGTTGATAGTGACAAGGTTGAAAAATAAAAAGCTAGAAAAGGAAAGACTGGATAAGGTGGTGCATGTGATTTTGATGCTGCAGACGAGGAGTATGGGGAGAAGACTTATCGTCCTCGCAAAATGAAGGCATCTGTGGATGAGGAACCCGGTTCCCTTTCATAGAAACAAAAATAAAAAACAGTGTCTGAAGGGAAAATGATAGAAAAATTGAAATCTCAAAAGGTCTTGAATGGGAGAGTGTTTGACCCGAAAATAGCTGAGAAATTTGGGATGCAAGAACTAGTGGAAATAGTTGATTTCCAAAATTGGAGTCATCTTTTCAAGACTCCAGTTCCAATAATGTTTGAAGCAGAAGTTGTCATGTTTTACACAAACTTGTTTGTTACTGATGACTCTTTATTGGTGAGTGTAAATGGGAATGAATTTAGTCTGGATGAGGAAACACTTAGTGATATCCTGGAAGTTCCCACTGACGGCATCAAATCTGTTAAAGGAGAGTCAGCATTAGTAAATTTTTTAAATCTTATGGCCAAACAGGAAGGGACTGTGTCTGGGGAGAAGGTCTACAACAAGGAACTCAAACCTGAGTTTCAACTACTCTTTGAACTAGTAAACAAAGTACTACTGCCCCATTCTAAAAGAAGGTCAATGGCTGCAATCCCAGATCTATTCTTCATTGAATTCTTGTCTAACTTCAATCCTATTAGCCTTCCTACCATCATGATAGAGCATGTGAATAATATTTTCACCGTCAAAGATGGGAGGCATGGGCTAGATTACAGCTTCTTTCTTTTTTAGCATTTTGGGATCAGGGTAAGAAAAGAAACTATGGGCACGAAAAAGTAAACGTTCTCTTTGGCTACTCTTGAGGAGTGTGAATGTGTGCCTAAGAAGGGAGGAATTGGGAGCAGTTCAACAATCTCAAGCTTGATTAATGCACAGGAGAAAGTAAATATTGAGATTGTCAGGTTGAAGGCTGAGAACACAATTCTGAGGACTGAGGTTCAAAAGCGTGCAACGGGAGGTGAGGAACCTGGTGCCATTTCCTCTCTGAGAGATAAAAATGCACAGCTAAAGGCATAAGTGGAGGAACTGAACAGAAAATTAGTCGATGACCAGCGAGCTGCAAATGATAGGATCGACAAGGTCCTAAAGTTGATCAATTGACCTGGTCCATTCTCTTAAGCAATCCAACTCCCTCCCTTATATGCCTTCTCTTCTACATACCCCTTGCTTCTCAAGCCTTTTAGTATGTCCCATCCTTGTTCCTCTTTTTGTTTAAATGATTATGGCACTACTGAATGTTTGACTATCGCATTATGTACTCTTGAAACTACTATGTTATTTTGCTAACATTAACCCTAGGAATTTTCTCTGTTTTATGCAATTATGTTAACCTTGTTTGTTATTTTTGTTGTTCATGTTGTGTTGCCCCAGTGGCCATGAGTTAATGTTGTTGAACTTCTTTCTGTTTGTGCTACTATTTTTGCTCTTTTCAATGATGCCAAAAGGGAAAAGTAATTCAGGAGGGTTGTTACTTAAGGATACTATTGGAGGGTTGTTACTTAAGGATATTGTTGATTAAACATGTTGTTATAAGTCTGAGTCTCATGGGGAACAAATAGGGAGCTGGTTCTCAAGGAAATTTGAATTCAGAGTTTGACATCATAAAAAAAGGGAATTGAAATGTAATGTTATGCCTTGTTTTGATGATTTGACAAACATATATGAGGAACTAGTTTCGTTATTAGAGGGACCTGTTTGGCCTCTGCAAGTCAACAATACAGGTGTAAAGTTGCTGACACAGTGGCAATGTCGCAGCACTGCTGTAGAGTTGTTGTGGCTTTTCTATTGGTCCAAAGTTTAAGATTTTGTCACTTCCTTAATCTCTCATATATATATATATATATATATATATATATATATATATATATATATATATAATATTTTAAAGAGTGAAACCCTAAGCTTGCAAATCAGAAAATCTCTCATATCTCAAGAGCAAGTTACCGCCCCTCAAAGGGCTCTGATCAAGAACGAAGCTGCAACAAACCGAAGGACCAGTTCTCTATCACTGAATATGTTTTAAGTCCTTAGGTTTGTTGAGTCTTTGTATTTTGTTCTTTAAATTGTAAACCTACTCTTCTTGTAAAAAGTTGTTTGTAGGTCGTTTGTTCTCTCAAGATTTTGAGTTGTACACTTGCCTAGAGTTAGTCAAGGAGTGTCTTTGCAGTAGAGTTATTTTAAAGGTCTTGCAATAAAGTTATTATAAGAGAGAGGGATTAGCAGTTTCACTTGGCTAGAGTTAGTCAATGAGTGTCTTTACAGTAGCGTTATTATAAGGGGAGGGATTAATAGTTTAATTCATAGGTTGCAATAGGCTGTAATCAAACTATTGATCGGTTTTAGTGAAGTTTTGGAAAAATCCTACTGGGGTAGGTCATGGTATTACTCCCTTGAGCAAAGGTAATTTTCACGTAAATAGCTTGTATTATTTACTTTCTGCCTTAATTAAAGAAACAAATAGAGAACCTTATTATCTGCACCGTTTGATGGACTCATATATTATATCATAGGAAAAATGTTCACATATGTGAAATGTCCAAATCAAAGTGGAACAAAGATTATCAATACAAACTATAATACCAAAGTCCAAATGATGTTATGTGACAACGGGAATTAAGCAATGATAACGAAAAAGAAGAACGAACAATTTTAACGTGAAACCCTCAAGGGGAATAAAACCATGCTCGTTGCCAACTCTTATTTTTCAATGAAAGATGTTTTTACAAGGATACATAAATACAAAGGAAAGTCAAGTATATATAGGCTATGAAAAACTCTAAACACAATCTAACATGTTTGGCCATAGATATTATTCACTTTTTTCCTGAATTTTTTTTCACTTTTTACAAAAATTAGTGTTTGGCCCTGAAAATTCTAAATACAACTTGAAGTTGTATTTGGAATTTGAAAAACAATCAAAACTTTGTTTTTACTTTTTTTACTTTTTGTTTTTGGTTGTTGCTCGTCTTTTACATTTCAAATTTTACCCTATATTTTTTATTTATATAAATTTGATCTCATTATATTCAGTTGATCGGAAAATGCATGCTCGACTGGAACAGATTGTTCACACAATGTGGGAGGATTATATAAAAGAATAGCTATTACTTGTTGATTTTTAATACTAATGAATCTTTGTAATAATATTTAGAATTGATGTAGTGTAATATTATATAGTAGCTCGTAGGCAAAAAGAAACGCATTGGGTCATTTTAGTTATGTAGCTCATATGCATCAGTGAACAAGCTTATGCCCGTGATTAATAAGGATACATGTTGAAGATGTGAATAATTGTAAACTTGATTATATCATCGTATTAAAGAAAGTCTATATAAATCATGCTTAATGTAATAGGAAGTGATTGATCGACAATGTTTACGCACTAGTTATGTTTATTAATCTTTTTGAGTGGTTTTGCTAGTTTTTAAAAATTGGAGGTATAAATCGTATTTCATATTTTTAAGAAAAAGTACATTCCAACAATCAAATATTATTTACAAAAACTATAGCCAAACACAACTTCAACTTCAAAAATTCCAAAAAAAAGTGAATTTATTTTCTGTTTCTATGGCCAAATGCCTTAAATCGGACGTTTTCCAAGTCGATTTCCTAATAGAAAACGGATCACTTCTCTAAAATTCATCTCTACACGAATGGGCCGGTGGCGCCCCCCTACAACACCTGCAGCGGATCATAGAATTTGATTCTTACAGCAGTCTCACAAATATATCAAAAGGATAAATTGGTATCACTTCTTGTATTTGAGAACAGGATTCTATATGCGAGGAAAGGAAAATTGACCTCACTCCATTTAAGATTCAGTATGATGAGCCGTCTTTAGTTGAAAATTCTCTTATGTAAAAACGTTAATCCAATCTATAAAGATGCTTGAAATTTTTCACGATTGCGCACACTCGTTGGTAGAGATGGCAATGGATCCTGGACCCGGTCCGGATCCGGTGGATCCAGATCCATTTTATAAGATATGGATCTTCAAAATTTGGACCCGACGAATCCGGATCGGACCCGGATCCATTTCTGACGGATCGAATCTGGATCTGGATCTTGTATTTGAGATCCGTTTCCGGTCCAGATCCGACCCGTGGATCCGTTTTTTATTAAATATATTCATAACCTAGAATGTAATTTTATAAGTATTTTCTTAAAATTGCTAAGCACATCCTTGTAAGTTTAATTCTCAAAACAAGTTTAATTTATCACCACGTTAACTCAAAAACCCAAAAATAAAGAGGTAACTTCGATAATAAAATCAATGTTATACTAGTGAATGACTAACATCTCCATAGACAAGTAGTTAAAATTATATTCACTTCATTTGTGAAGATTCCAAGCACATGCAAGTTCTGCATTGTGGAAATACTAGTCAGCATTTTCCACAACTATTGTCATTGTCCAACATTTTCAATTAATAGCTCACAATTAAAACGAGACAATGAACAAAATATCTCATATGAACATTTCAAAATTGAAACACAGTAAACTGTTAGCTAAGTAAAAATCGTTTGTCAGTTTTAAAAAAAAATTCTTAGCAAGGTTACATTCTTAGCAAGACAAATTTTTTTACATGTGGATCCAGATCCGATCCGTGGACCCGGTGGATCCGATGGATCAGAATTTGGATCTGATTTTTATGGACCCGACGGATCTGGATCCGAATTTGGATTCAGGTCTGAAAAACGGATATGGATCTGGATATAATAGGATCCGATCCAGATCCGATCCGTTGCCATCCCTACTCGTTGGTATACGGTACGAGCGCATGAAGTCCCACTTAAACAAGCAAATATACTGTACATTTAACTTCGATGAATCAATAATCAGAGACCAGATATAAGGCAATAAGACAGTTCCATAATATTAGACTTGAAGAGCTACATTTTTGCATTCAACTATACGCGGCGGACATCCCTACCCACCTGACATCTTCGGATTCAAAAGAACCTTATACTGGCGCCAAAAGTACAAATTTTTAACCATGATAAAGAAAGCATTTGTTGTACACAAAAATCTACTCATCTCGGGTGCTTGTGGATGGCTAGACCAGTACCATGTCCCGAAAACCCAAGAAAACCAGCTATACATAACCATCTACCTCAGTACTCGTTGAAATGGATAGCACCAACTTTCCACACAAGGTATGTTGTCGCAAACATAACTGTGCTGATGAATACAAATGAAAATACAACTAAGAAGACATCAAATCCTCCTGGAAACTCAAAAGTCCAGCCTGGTTTTGGCATCCCTCTTTTACTATCATCGAACAAATTTGTAGGCGCCTCTGGAAGTCCGGGTCTCTTTTTCCCCTTCTCACTTTCTCGTAGGGCCTCAATTAGTTTGCTTCCCATCTGAGGTTTAGAGGTGGCCTTTGATTCATTGTACCGGCTGAGAACCCTAGCTGCCCTAAGTTTCTCTCTTGCTGTCAATGGAGATCTCTTCAAGGTTGGTTTTGGACTGGAGAAGGATGCTTCCTGTTGCAAGTTTGTGGAAGTTACCGACCCATTTGGAACTCCGGTTTCTTGCACTGCCGACTCAGTTTGATCACTGGACTGCACTTCACCCTCTGTTTTTGAAGATTCAAAGGATGATGGATTCACAGTAGGTGTAATAGCTTCAGAGTATGAGCTTTCAGCATTTCCAGAATCCTTATCACTAACTTCTGTTCCAAGACGATCACTTTGAGCAGCTAAAAGAAAGAAATTCTGCCTAGTAACTGGCATGCATCTTCTTAAACCCCGCATCTGAAAGGAAGATGGGAAGCGCGGAACCTTCTGCAATGAGGCACTCCTAGAGAGATGCCAGTAGTCGGCCTGCAGCTTTCATTGAGAAAACACAAATACATCGCGGTGATAAAGTAACACCAAATTTATGAATCGAGAACTGTGATAAAAAAAACAGCAACCTTCAATCACAAACTACTTGAGGTGGCTATATGAGTATACCGTATCTATTTTGCCCCCTTTTGTCTTTAGGACAAATTAAACTACAGTTAGGGATTCCCTAAATCTCACACACAACCTCCAAACTGTCATACAATCTATAAACAAGAACTAGAAAGACTCGTGTCAAATATTGGACCTAATGTAAGTGTGTCAATAACGATTACTCTTAACCCAACTAGTTAGTATTGCCTATATGGACATTTCGCTTTTATTGTATTCTGCTATTAACTAAGCTTACATGGACTCCTAGAAATATATTTAATTGGAGACAACTTCCCTTCAGGTGATTTTAGATTTACCCTGTCACATTTTAATAACTACAATGGAGCCACATTTACTGACCAGTGCATTAGAGGTCTACGCAAAACATGACCAAACCATCTAAGGCAACTTTCTCTTTTTTTTCCTCTACATGCGGTACTTAACACTTGATCTTAGCCAAAAGGCCGAGAAAGGTATCTAATGTGGTACTTACACAAACTATCCGATGTAACCATTTTCAATCTTGTTTGATCTCACATCTCCTAACATCTGTATTTTCTATGATACCTAACTTGTGGATACGGAGGCCCCAACATTCACTCCGATATGATATTCTTGGTTCACCACCATTACATGAAACTAGCCTTTCCCTTTGGTAGGGTCCTCCTATCGCACAAAACTCTTATTCAAACACTCCATTTCAACCAGCCTGTTTTAATTTTGTGTAATATCTTCATATATCATAGTATTCTCCTCAAATCAGAAATATTTGCATTTAGGCACCACAACATAATCTAATATCACCTGAACCTCATTTTTCTGACGTTGGTTAAACTTGCAGTGCATATAGTATATTTTACTTATATAAAAATTCTTATTCTAGGTATTGCATCTCCACAGTTCAGGTTTTTCTTTGCTAGTGTCGTCAACGTAACATTGTCTACGAATAGCTTACACTGACACCATATCGTATATTATTGGTCAGCTAATCCTTAACTAGGGTAAAAAAGGTATAGACTCAAGCAGTTCTTGGTGTAAAACCACATCTATGGAAAACTCGTATATATCTCTTCCCTTGTTGGTACATTTGTGATGGCTCTTCTGATATATCCTTTATGAAATTTATGTATATGATGGGAATTCAATCATTCTCCAGCACCCACGGACGAACTTTTCTTGACATTTTATCAAATGATGCATTAATGAATATCACATGGCGATTATTCATACTTTCATTGTAAACTTTCTTCATTTTCTGAACAAGATAGCCTCCACCGTGGATTTAAAAGGCATAAATCACAATTGGCTCTCTATGACTTTTATAATGCCCATTAGCCTACATTATACCACTTTTTCGCAATGTTTAGTCATATGGCTCATTAGGTTAATACCAGACAGTTTGTACAACTTTAAAATAATGATTAGTTCTCATATCGAAACAAGGTACTTTGTTTCCATTTGTTTGGCATCTTTCAACTACTAATATAACTTAGAATGGCTTGATAAACCGTATTATTCCTGGTTATCCAAGGCACTCCCAAACCTGTAATAGGAATGCCATTGGACCACAGGTTTGACTAATCTTCATCTTCATAGCATTTATCACTTCGGCAAGTCTAATCCTATGAGTGTAACAAGGTTCCTCTCTGAAACGAATGTACAATCTTTAAAGTTATCCCCGTGATTTGAGTTAAGCAATCGACTAGAATAGCCTCCCCAATCTCTCTTTGATTTCACTATCTCATGTCAAAACTTATTGACAATTGTCTTTAACAAATTTAGGCTGATCATATCTTTACCACTTTTTTTTTTGTTTTTGAGCAATTGTATTAGTTAAATATTTCTTTTTCCCATTCTCGTGTTCCTAACTTTTGGTAAAATAATCACCTAGGGTTTTACCTTAGGATTTTCTAATATCCTTTTTATCTTTACTCTTAGCTCTCTTACGCTTTTTTTTTTTAAATGGTACTGTTGTATTCCTCGGCATTTAGGGGATCGCTGGCAACCACCAAATGGAGAGAAAAGAAAGGAAGAAAACAGAAATCAGTAGATTACAAGGATCCTATGAACTGAAAAATCTCCTCTACATCTTCTATACAATGTTCTTTACACCAAAAGTAGAAAGATACAATACAATTCCTCTTTCACTTTCTGAATGGAATTGGACTTATCTTTGAAACATCTCTCATTACTTTCTTTCCAAACTGTCCACCAAACACAAGCCGGAATTATCCTCCATTTCTTTTGACTCTTACTTCCCCCTCTTTTAATCCAACAACTCAACAAATCAACAGTGTGTTCTGGCATTGTCCAGTTCACTTTGGTGAAACTAAAAAAATTGCCCAGATTTGGGCAGTGAATCTACAATGCAAAAAAGATGATTGTTTGTTTCTATGGCTTCCATACACAGAAAACATCTGGGAACTACGGGATAACCTTTCTTCTGTAATACCTCCTGAGTAAGGCATGCCCTTCTAGCAACTAACCAAGAGAAACATTTTACCTTAGTGGGTGCTATGTTTTCCCAAATATTTCCCCATAAAACTAAGTTGCCCCCCAGTACCACCCCTAATACCTCTTTTGTATGCCCTGTTGATAGAGAAAAAACCATTACTGTTGTGTCTCCATCTGATGGTGTCAGGCCCATCAACTATACCAGTGAAGGCCTCAATGTCCATCAATAGCTTGGCCACCCTTTCCACCCCAATCATTTAAGTTTCTCCTAAAGTGTAGATTCCATCCTTGAGGAGACCAACAATCATTTACTGTTTCATTCGGGTTTGAGCAGATGGAAAATAAATCCGGGTAAGAGTCCTTCAAAGAAATTTGATGTAGCCAAACATCCCTCCAGAATAGTATTTTATTGTCATTTCCCACTCTTAGACAAATGTCTTCCTTCAGCTTGTCCACAAACTTCTGATGGATCTCCAAACCCCTACCCTATAGGTACTAGAGACCTCATCTGAGCACCAAGGTTGTTGTTGTCCATATTTGCACTGAATTGCTTCCTTCCATAGGGATAGATCTTCTTCATTATACCTCCATAGCCACTTCCTCAGAAGACTATTATTATGGATCCTCAGGTTTCTGATGCCCATCCCCCCTTGTTTCTTGCTAAGCTGAACTGTTTTCCATTTTACCAAATCATAGCCCTTGCCATCTTTGTTGCCTTGCCACAAAAATTCTCTTCTTAGCTTGTTTAATTTCTTTACCACTTTAGTAGGGATCAGGATCAATGACATCACATAAGTAGGCAAAGAGTCTAAAACGGAGTTAATCAGTGTGACCCTACCCCTAAAGAGAGATACTGGGCCTTCCATTTTGCCAACTTGTTCTCTGTAATCTCTATAATTCCATCCCAGATTTCTTTTACCTTGTGTCTATGTCCCAGAGGCATGCCAAGATAGACTGTTGGCAAATTCTCCACCGTGCACCCAAGGATGCCAGCCAAGTATTAGATATTAGGAACTTCCTTAATAGGAAAAAGACTGCTCTTTTTCCAATTCACCTTTAACCCAGAACAAGCTTCGGAAACTATCAAAATCATTCTGATATACAAGATCTATTCAGCTACAGGTTCACAAAAGATGACTGTCATCTGCATAAAGCAAATCACAAAAGATGACAGTCACCCATCTGTTCTAGAGAGCAATCCTCATCATACTATCAAAACCCTCCATAGCTAGGATAAAAAGGAAATGAGATAAGGCGTCCCCTTGTCTGAGCCCCTTTCTGAGTTTAAAAAACCAATAGGTTCACCATTCACAAGCACTGAAGACCTAACAGTCTTGATGCAAAAGCTGATCCAGTTTACCCACCTCTCACTAATAGGTTCATCTGGCTACCTGCTTCCACTACTTCCCCTTTCCAATCCCTTTTGTCCCATAAAATTAAAATTCCACCACTCCTACCAGTGGCCTCCATATGAGCTTCTCCTACACACTTGTCTCCCATAATTGATGGAGAATTGGCTTTACCTCCCCTACTAATTTAGTTTCCACCAGTACATAAATATCAGCCCCCAATGTTTCCCCTCTTGTTAATGTCATTAAGACCCTAACATTCCAAGCAACAATCTTGGCTTTCATTGGATAGTTAATGGAAGATTCCTCCCTCTTCTCCTAGGTTCCCTCTTATGTTTTTCGAAAGTTTCTCCATTTTTTTTTATAACCATGGTGTCTGAGCCAGCTTGTGCGCACCTCGACTAATTTCATGGGATACCTACCACCAGTTATAGGTACCAAGTAACGATGTCCGCCAAGGCTAAACCGATGAGAAGAAATCACTAGTGTTTTTTTGTCTCGGTTGGATTTAAAGCTGCGACCTCATAGTTCTCGACCCACTTCATTGACCACTAGGCCACACTCTTGGGTGCATTTCTCCATCATCTACTTTCAGTAACTTCCTATACCAGTCTCTTTTTACTTTAAAAGCTCTTTGCACCTCCTCATTCCACCACCGTGATTCTTGTGCTCAAGAAATTAGGCCTTTAGACACATCTGAAACTTCATCTTTACTTTCTTAATACAAGTTGTCATTTTCTTCCACTGGGCAACTGCGTTCGCTCCTAAGACTTTAATAATTGTCATTAAGTGCTATTTGATTTATGTTGTTTAGTGCTTACCATCCAATCCTTTGTTGCTTGCAGTTCCTCTATTTTCGCCTACTCCTTTGCCGCGCATACATAACCACCAAAGTTTTGAGTGATAAGGCTTCTTCTGATGTAACTTCACAGTC
This sequence comes from Anisodus acutangulus, assembly GCA_029783415.1. Lineage (NCBI taxonomy): Eukaryota > Viridiplantae > Streptophyta > Magnoliopsida > Solanales > Solanaceae > Anisodus > Anisodus acutangulus. The sequence continues at coordinate 33,777,473 of CM056511.1, read as the reverse complement.
TTTACATGTGACTCTGCCACTCCTTCTAGTAAGAATTAAGTCTACTATGTTATGGTTACCTCCACATGTAAATGTTATATAGTGTGTTAGATTATGTCTTAGTTAAAGCAAACTTTAGAATTTCTTTCCTTCTTTATTCCTATTAATCTATGAAGGTCTGAAACATTCGAATAAAATTATGGAATTTAGTGAAAACTAACACTTAATTACAAATTCAGTTAGCTTGGTTCTGTACCAGACATGTTTTGTGATGTTTTGCAAGACAGAACCAAGCTAACTATACATTCTAATTAAGTACTGTAGAATCTTGACAATGTCTAATGGATCCTAATCTATTACTCCCTTCATTTTAGTTGTCACGGTAACTATAAATTGGTCCAAAATACTTGTCCTTTTAGAAAATCAAGATAGAATTAATGATTATATCCACCTTAATCCTTACTCTAATAAACAACAACAACAACAACATACTCGGTATAATCCCACCAGGTGGGGTCTAGGGTATGCATATCTTAGCCCCCGACTTGTGAAGGAAGGGAGGTTGTTTCTGGTAGACCTTCGGCTCAAGAACCTTACTCTAATAAGTGTAGAGATAGATTATATGGTGAAAAGAAGAGTAGTATTAATTGAGATCAAAGAATAAATAAGGGTAACTTAGTTAAATTATTCTTTTTAGTTAATATTTTCGCATGCAAACAGCAAACATGACAAGTAAAATGGACCGGAAGGAGTATTTCCATTAAGGAAAATAAATTATTGCTTCTACTCCCTATGTGCTGTCTAATCACCTGCTTAAACTTAGAAACAAATGACCACAATTAACACTAAGTATATCAAACCCAAAAACAGCAAAGCAATGAATTTATAAGGGAAATCATGAAAGAGAAGAGTTAGAAGTATGACCAAATAAATGTATCTAAATTTGCAAGGAAAAAGAATGAGAAATACATTTGAGTGAAAGCCCAGGACAGAATTCAAAGAAGCAGCCATTATTGTGTTCAAAATAGAACCATCAAATCTTGGAGAGGAAATTTCACAACAGCACTCTCTCAGGAACTTTGCCTTCACTTTCCAAAATGAATGGTGCTGATAGGGAGCCGTAATTATCCTTCAACACCGCTCTCTAATGTACGGGTTGAAAATGAATTAAATATGTAACTTTAATATTTAATACGGATAAAATTAGATTAATTGAAGGATAATATGATCTGTGATTTCATGAATAGTCAGCTGAGAATATAAGATAAAAATAAAAATAAGTTTAGATTTTTATGGAGAAAATAACAAGTAGAGAAATTAATATTATCTTAATTTACGTGTTAATAGTCATATTTGATCTATTTTAAAATAGTCAGTTATCTAATTCATATTTAGTGACCTCTACTCGGCTATTTTGGTTTGGGTATTACCTCTATACGATCCTTAATATTATTATTTTTTAGCCAATGATAAAGTTGAGCAAGCAAAATCCACAAAAATTGACATCTTATATCAGTCAGTTGTTATCGTATATTTACTAGGAATGTAAGGATTCTCTTCTATATTTCTTGCTCTAGAAATATTTATCTATTTAATGACATTTCTAACATAAATACAATAGATATCTTCGTTGTTCCCAAGCAAAGATGTCTAGCAATTCCTCCATTAACGAAATCAACAAAGCTTTCATATAGCTTTATAAGATTGAATACAGTTTAATGTGAAGAAGCTAATTTTATATTTTACAAATCAGATCATGTGTATCATGCTTAAATTCGCTAAATAACTGATATAGAGTCAATTATACAAGTCTTATAATAAATAGGGAAAAGGGCCTGAATTGCCCTTTTACTTGAAAAATAGTTTACTTTTATTCTCCGTTATACTATGCAATCAAACATACCGTTGACATTAATAAAATTGTTAAAAATACGCCTACTTTTAACAAAGGTACGATGTGGCAAACGTCCAGCTATTAAAATCCTATGTGGCATGACATTTTGAGTGAGATGGAGGCCATGTGACATGTCATCTCTTATTTTAGAAATTCACTAAATCTTATTCTATGTCTCAATTTATATGATGTAATTTGAATTTCGAGAGTCAAACAAGAAAGTCTTGATCGCTATTTATTTGTATGTTTTTTAAATATTTTAAATTATTAATTATTGTGACTTATAATATTTTTATGTAGTTTTTAAATATGCAAATTATTATTCAAAAAAACTTAAATATTATATTTTCAAATTCATGATCAAAGAAAAGAAGTTTGACTCTCGAAATCTGAACTACATCGTATAAATTGGGACAGAGGGAGTAATTTTTTTCCTTTTTGATTGTTGATATTTTTACACATCAATTCCTAATTAATTTAAGATCTAAATAACTACAATCTTTAATACACCCACCATCCCTTTATTTAACTGAAACAACCCATTTTCTGTTCAACAATCAATTCATCATGTAAACATAGTAGATTTAGAGTAATTTGCTAAGTAGAAAGCAAGAGAGACAGTTAATAGATCGAGAGGAGAAAAATTGTTTTCAGAAATTGAAATGAAAATGAATTGATCATAATGAATGAATAAGAGATTTACTTGACTAGCTTCACTAACCCGCTAATAAAAAAAATATCTTCTAACAAACTAACTAACTCTCACAGCTCACATCACTCTTCGAACTGTTGAGGTTGGAATTGATGCTGTGTGTTCTTTTGCACTCTTTGTGGCATTACTCAATATTTTCTTCCTCTTCCATAACCCAACAAACCATCCGAAAAGGCAATAAAAGAGAAAAGGAGGAGATTGCTGATTCTTAAGCTGAAATGTTGGGCTGGGTGTTGATGATTGTTGTTAGATACTGCAAATCTAGTGTTCTTTTTAATTGAAAGCTTTGTTTCTTTTGAAGAGTAACAGAAAAAATGATGTCCAGTATCAAGCTTTTCAATCACCAAAAATACTCCTAGACCTCTAACCTACTCCATTTTTTCTTCACTCAATTTAATATCAAGTCAACCAACAAATTTTATTATAAAGAAGAAAAGAAAAGAAAGGAAGAAAGATGGCGTAGAAGAAGCTATTACAGTGACCTGGGAAGAAGAGAAGAAAAAAAGGAAAAAAGATAAAAAAAACTGAAATTAGAAAGGTATATTAAGAAATAATAACTAAATATAAGTAATTAATATATCATCGAATTAGAAGATGACACGAGAATAGTTTGACCAAAAATTTCCTTTTCCCTGCCACTGAACCTTCGTTAAAAGTAGGGATATCTTTAATAACTTTACTAACATGACGGGTATATTTGGTCGCATAATAAAATAGGGGACAACAGTAAACTATTTCTCAAAGTAGAGGGGCAAATCAGGCCCTTTTCCCTAATAAGTATATACTTTGAAATACATGTATGAAGGACACCTTATACAGTCATACACATTCTAAAGGATAAATCAACTCATGTATGTCATGCTTAAACTCTATTAAATAAGTGATATACAGACTGTTGGAAAAATCCCTCTGACCCGGAATCAATTGAGCCCTAAAAGTTGGAGTAGATTGGATTCACTGTAGAATTCCCCAATACAACGACGGAACAATGGAAAAAATAGAAGAATAATAAAAAAAGGGTTCATCAACAGACATAATGCATTTGTCGGTACATAAAACGATCCCCAAATAAAGCATTAAAATAATATTTTATCCACAAGATGACGATCCTTGAAATACTTACAGAACTTCGGAAATTAATCCTCGACGACCCCAGAAAATAGTATAAAGTACAATATAATGCATCTCTACATGGTTCTAAGATAATTGTAATATCCTCAATCTGCTGCCTAACTGCAAAAAATTGCTTCCTCTAAAAGAATATTACAAAGGAGATGTCAGCACCCTATGACACAACGTAATGGTTATTTTATCTATCTAGCCCTCCATTTGTGCCCATCAGCAATCAACTGCAAACTGAAAGAATTATGGGAAACAGCCCTAACTAACAAAAAAGGAGACCGGATTGTGTGCTTCCCTCTTGTAGTGTTTGTTTGTTTACACATCTGAATTCTGAAGTAACATTGGATTAGTAGGGACCCATGGGTGGCATACCAAATGGAGGCATTGGAGGCATTCCCATCCCACCCATTGGAGGTGGGGCAAAACCTCCTCCCATACCCGGCATTGGTGGAGCAGGCAAAGCCAGAGGCAGCAGCTGTGCATACATATTCTACAACCAAAAAGTGAAGAGGTTTAGCAATGGGTTAATTTACACAATCAAACATTACAGGAATGGCCAATTTACCACATAAATGCATGCATTTGATGTCGCGCTTATCAAAACCTTACCAAAAACTTTAGCAATGTTGGTTATGTTCCCAGGGTATTTAGCATTAGACTACGAAATTACTTGCAATATAGATTAAACAATGAATACCTGCTGCTTCATAACGTCCTTCTCTTCATTCTCTTTGGCTTTTGCTTCACTTTGAGCCTCGATTTTATATTTTATCAGCTCATCAACCTTGCCAGTATATTCACGAATAAACTACGAGAGAGAGAGAGAGAGAGAGAGAGCTCCGGAATCAGAAATAGTTGCAGATTACACTAGATATCAACAAGCAAAAACTAAAGCAGACAGCAACACGATTACCACAAATGATAGAAACTAGGAGGTAACAATGATATGACATGCAATGCATCTTTATAGCTTTTATATTGCCCACATCATATTGAACTATAAACAGGAAATAATCAGAAATAGAGCTCCAGAAGAGATTCAATAAGAATATCATGAGAAACACACCCCACGGTAACACAAAACCCTTTTTCATTTTTCCAACAAGTACAGACAGGTTTTTCTCCTTGCAGCCGTGGCAAGGTTGCAAGGATGCACTAGCATACACATCCATCAGACAAGGCCGACAAAGGGTTAGGATGGAGAGTTAGTGTACCTGTAACAGGTAAGGGAATGCAAAGTCGATCATCTTATTCATCCACGCTAGCTCAAGGGTGACATCCGGGCGAATCAAATCATAACACACAAACAGGCATGACGCAAAGCATTCTTTCTTTCCCTGCAAGAGCACATAGCAAGATTTAGAAGCTTGTCCATCAATTTCGTATAATATTTAAATTTAATAAATACTCCCGGACATCAAAAAGAGTGTCCACTTGGCCTTTTTTTCTTGGGTCAAAAAGAGTGTCCACTTATCAAATCAAGAAATAATTAACCTTATTTTTTCAGATTTTCCCCTATTAAGTGTTATGTGATCAAATCCCAATACCTATTTAATTAGGGGTAGTTTAGTCAAATTACCTATTTTTGTCTAGGAGTTAGTATTTTCTTAAGGGGTGTGCAAATGGCTAAGTGGACACTTTTTTTTTATCCAGAGGGAGTAACTAACTCACAATTTTCAGTTATCAGTTATAGCAAGCTAGACAAGCATTAACCAAATGCAATATAAATGCACCCCAGGTTACATATATACTTTTCCAGACAAGAAATATCAATTTGCAAGTAAAATATGACCCGCTTCTCCTGAGTCTTATTGAAACCCAAAATTATACCAAGATCTTCACCGCCAGTAGTACTATTAACTTGTTCCTTCTTTTGTAGTACCTTACTCACCTACCCTTCTCTTTAGGTCCGTTTGTTCTTTTCTCTCTTTTTTTTGGGGGGGGGAGAGCATGGTATGGGTGATCTTTGAAATACCACTGATACCTGTTCAATGAAGTAAACAAGCAACTCTTCAGCAAGTTCACGATCCCCAGATTGTGAGGCAGTCTCCATTGCATCTTTGTAAAGATTATCTTTCTTCGACAGAGCGATGGATTGCTTCCACCGACCAGCCCTTTTATAGATATAAGCAGCAACACGCCTCATCTCAAGAAGCTCATGTTTCTCTATCTGTTCAATCACACAAGAAAAGTGAACTGGTATCAGATATCTGATGGATACAGGGGAAGGCAATTTGGTAAAACTATCCTTTACCTTCTGTGCAAGACCAATCTGGTCAAAGTTATCATGCAAATCTACTGATTCCCGTAATCTATCATAGTCTTCTTCTTCAACATATATCTCATTAAGGGCCTCGTTTACAGCAGAAACATTGTTACTTTGAACAGCAATCATGTAAAGCTTCACTAGGCGAAGATGACCAGCCTATTATCCATCCCAGAAGAAAAAAAAAGATAAAAGGAGGGGTTTAACATCAAACAATCTAATCCAAACAATCCTTGTAAGTAGACTTCTATGAAAAGTAATACCTTTCTCATTATGTCGACTACACGGGTGTGGTCTACCCTAAGTGCAAGAACATTTAGCATATCATTGATGAGATCAGGATGCTCTTGCAAATAGAAGTGGACGGCCTTGTAATAAAGCTCCACATTAGCAACTTTGACAACAATGTCTTTGAACTGCATATGGTCCCAAGCATCTGGAGAATGATTCATGACGGTAGTGGCAGCATTGTCAAATTCATCATATTGGAAATACAAATATGTGAGTTCTTTCCAGTGTTGCTGCTCATCACAGGCACGAATAAGCTTGGGAATGTTAAGACGGGTGGAAAATAATTTTATGTGTTCCATGAGCTTCTCGTAACGGTATCTGGCATAAAGGACACCAAGTTCTGTGAAGATACCCATATGGGCGCGCTCCAAACCCAGCCCACTCTCCATAAGGGAGATCAATTCATTGAAACATCCTCTGTTTTGATAATATTCACTCACTTCCTCCAGATCATCCACCTGACAAAGTAAAAACAGATACAGCCAATCAACAGTGTTCCAGATATTTTCAATGCAATTTAACTAAGCATGTTGACACAGAAATGCAAACAAGAATCCCTGGGTAGTAACTTATGAAACGCAATGCTACATCACCTGTATTATAATGTTAAGCCCACAAATCTGAGCTAAGCGGAACTCTTCAGCATCAACACAAGCAAAGCAAACTTCTTTCCACGTTTTTGAACTATTTGCTTTGCGTGCTGCATCAACAGCACCTTGAAATTGATTTAGCTTCACAAGTGTGCTAGCCAATTTGGCCCAGTTAGAAATAAAAGCAAATATGATCTTTGCAGCCTCATACAAGGCTTCATCATACAACCGGTCACCAACATTCAGTAGATTAGCAACATTTGGCATGAGAATAAACTCTTCAATGTCACTCAATCGATCTATTTTAGCATATGCATAGATCAGTTCACTGTCAACCTTGGGCTCCTTTGTCTTCTGCCTTACCATCAGCAGATATTTCACCAAGTCATGGTAAACATCTGCATCCTCTGCAGCACGAATGACATCCAAAAATTGGGTGGTATCATCTGCACGAATAAACGACTCAATAGCATCACTGACTAATCTTTCTCTCAGTTGAGCTTTAGCCACTTGGCTCCAAACAGCATCTTCTTCAACTCGGAAGGCAAACTCAACAGCCCGGTTTATATCACGAATATTATCTAGCAGAACATTGACAGCCTGGACATTTAAGTTGAACTTCTTGAAGATTGCAAAAGCTTCTTCATAAAGTTGGCCTTCTACAGCTACCTCCCCTACTGCAGGTCCATCAAAATTATCAAGCCTGTTGATATAATCCATAACTCTAGATGGATCAGCTTTAATGGCTGTCAAGATAAGCAAGTTTTGCAGATTAAAGTTCCCACTGAAAGCAGAGTTCTGGAGCACAATCTTTTCAAGAAGCTCAATCAGTTCATGCGGAAGATCAGCAGTCATGAAAGCTTTAACAGCAGCAGAAACTTGTTCTGCGCTTTTACTCTCAGACAGAGCAGTGGAGACAACTTGATCGATAAGCTGCCTTCTGAATTCATTTTCAGGGTTAAGAACTTTCTCCCAAAGGTCAGCACCCATCCTCTCAACGACATACCTAGATACATTAGGAAAATTTGGTTGTTCACCTCTAGACACCTGATAAATCAGCAGTTATAGAACAACTAGCTAAATGAGTGACGAACCTGGCTTGCAGTTTGAACAAAGAGTTCTTGTTTGTTACATTAATAAGTTCGTCATCACATTGCCCTCTCCTATATGCAACAACAGCCAGGGTAGGATCGCGCTTTTCACAATATTTACCCACAACACGTGAATCATAATATGGGTTGGTTGTCAGGAAGTGCTCTGGGTTATTGTTGCTATCTATGATGATCTTACCCAGAGCATTGTGTACATGCACATCTTGACTTCCTTCACTCACAAGATGCTCCAAGAACTGAGTAAGCAGTCGGAGGCGGTTCCTGACAAAAATAGTGTTAAAGCTTAACATGAAGTTTCTAAGGACCAACTTTAAGACAATTGTACCATATATATGTATATATATATAAAAAAACAAACCTCTTTTCACATTCATCCACAAGGGGCTCAACAGGTAGCAGAGAACGAACAGAAAGGATCAAGCCTTTAATAAAATCCTCAGGACACTCATCATCCAATAGCTGTCCCACAACTAAAGGAGCATTTCCTGGATTGACCTATACCACGACAAGTTCGTAATTCATAAAATTGCAAAAAATTCAATAAAACAAGTACCATTGAAACCGTACCAACCTTTTGGACATAACCTTCAATATACCGTAGCATATTATTGGTATAGAGGTAGTGTGTGAGATCAGGAACAAAACCAAAACGGTCACAAACATTAATTAGAGGCCGAGCATCAGGAAGTTTGGCTTCCATCAAGAAGTTCTTCGTCTTTTCAGGGTCATAAAAGTTTGATTCTCTTGTCACACGCTCAACTTCCTTGATTTGTCCAGTCTTGGCAGCAGCCTCAACATACTTGAAGTGAATATCAGGATCCTCACTGCAAATAAAAAAAGAGAACTCACCAAGCGAGCCAAAATATCGAAAAGAGTGGTCGATTAAGCTAGCCAAAATGTCAAGGTGACATCTCCAGGAGTACGTACCTGGAACTCAAATATGATCCCAAGAAGAAGTACAACCCATCATAAGACTTGAATTGCTCAAAAAGCTCTATGCAGGCATCAACACCCAACTGCTCACAATACTCTTTCGCTACCTGCAATACCAATGCATAATCAGATAAGTTGCTATTGGTATGTCCCACTTTTCAGAAAATAACAATTGAACATTACGTATAATAATTGAACAATCACATGATTCAAGAATCTTTAATCTATTGTTTATCTGGCCTGCATCTAAAAACTACTTATTTTTGGTAGCAATTTTATCAAAATAGCTTTCAAATAATACTTTTAAAGAATGGCAATTTGTGTGTTTGGCCAATTCCCTTGAGAAGTGCTTTATCATTGATAAACAGATTGTGATTGGCCAATCATTCCAAAAAGTGTTTCTGGGTGTCAAATTAGGAAAATGGAAATTATAAAGGTGCAGTTAGTATTATTTAGATAGTAATTTTAAATTTTATCATGAGAAACTTTGATTAAGTTTTTTAGTTTAATTAAAATGTAAAAAATATAGATTATAATTTTTAATCAACATAAATATAGTTAAACCGAAAAAGGAAAAGAAGCAGATTGTATTTATATTTGAGAGATATGAGCTACTTAACGAGGGATAGTTTGATAATATATAGTATTGGTAAGAAAAGATTATTTTCTGCCTCTGCTTCTATTTTTTGGAAGGAGAAATTTGTAGCTTCTTCCCAACAACAAAACTGCTTCTCAAAAGCTCTTTTCCTGTTTGGCCAAACACCTCAAATCTTCTCAGAAGCTTGGCCAAACAGGCTATTAATACCAGCATATAGACTACAACAACAACATACGCAGTGTGATCCCACAAGTCTGGGAGGGTGGGGTGTACGCAGACATTAGCCCTACCTCTTGTGAGGTAGAAAAGTTGTTTCCAATAGACCTTCGGCTCAAGAAAAGCGTTTTCAAAAACAAATTTGACAAATACAAGAACACAAGCTATGGTGAAAATGCTGTAGAAAAGAAAAGTAAGACAGCAAAAACAATAAAGATAACCCAAGTAAAAGAAACAACAGTAGTAATACATCCAACACATAGGCTCCTGCACAATATATAAAGCAAAATGAGTACCTGAACAATTATTTGAAGGTTGCCTTTGATATTGATCACTAGCAAATCCTTCATGCACTCAAGAGCCCATTCACGCGAAAGAGTCCCAAAAAACTCAACCAGAGCCTGAGACAAACAATATAGTTAAATACAAGTCCGCTCTCTCGAAAAAAAAAAGTCAATGCAATCCATAGAGAATAACAACCTGAGGCTCAATCGCATGTGTGTTCACAATGACACGCTTGATATCAGGAAGTTCAGTATAGTGCTGCAGAAATAATACACCAATTAACCAATTTGCAATCAGATGAAAATAAAAGCAAACACTAAAAACTATACAACCTGCAGTGCCCGCACGAATAGACCAGCTTTTTCACAAAGTTGAGCAACTCGAGGTCGATCATAGTGACTGAACATTCCATTTGCTAATATAGCATCTGCTACATTGGGGAAAGTCACAAGATTGATTTCCAATACCTGTATAATGGAGGCATTACAATCTAAAAACAAAAACACATAAACAGCAAGATGTCTTTCTACAAGAGAAAAGAAACCTTAGTCTGCAAAAAACCATGTTCTGGAAGGTTAGGTTTCAGAACATCCAACAAAAATGCTGTTGCCTCGCGGATCATGTTCCTCTGGTGACGAAAAGAAAAAGAGAGAATCCAAATTAGCTTTATGTTGCACCCAGTAGAAAATGGTAAAAAAAAACTTCTAAAGCACCTAATTCAAAGCCCTTAACAGGGAAAATATTGGAATGAACTGTGTCAGCATAATGGTAAACAAGCATTTTTGACATCATTAAGAAGCCAATTAACCTGTAGAAAAAGGTCAGTGATTGTATTATAATCAACTGGACAACCACCCTCCATTTGGGACATCATGAGTGCGAAGTTAACAGCTCCCTGCATATACAGACACAATACTTCACATCAATCCAGTAACTAAGCACCATAGGAGAAGTTGTGTTGATTTTTGCTTCAAGAAAGAAGCAATTTTACCAACATGAGAGCAAAATTCAAAGATGTGTCATTAAGGAGGAAAATAATCAAAGCAATTGTTCTCTCCAAGACATATGGCATGTGAAATCCAAAACTGCTGAAGATCAATACTATTGACATCCAAATGATGGGCAAATTCTGTATTTGCATGAAGCTTGCAGAGAAAGGTGGGAAATTGATAACTTCTAACTTTTGTTAAACCATTTTCCGCATACCTGAGGATCAGATCGAAGAATTGTTTGCAGGAGGAATAGATAGTCAGGCGTATAGCCAACCTATATCAACAAAAAACATTTATAATTACCAGACTCAAATGCATTCACCATAGAAACTTTTGAACTGAGTAAAATATACATGACAGCTCACCCAAAAACAAAATTACGTGATGACCACAGCAAAAATACATCACTAACCTGCTTGGAATATATCAGAATCTTGTCAAACTCCCTGCGCTCAGCGAAAGCAGCAACAACTTTTGGAGTTGCTCTTGCTTTGATGTATATCTTCAAGGCGAGGTCATTATCAACAGTCTACAACAAAAAGTTTACAGCTGCTGTCAGCACTTTATACTATTTTAAAGAGAGAAATCAATTGAAGTGGTGAACAGACGTTGAATACTAAATTTAACCTTCACAAGGTCGCCAAGTTCCTCACTGCACTCCAGTTTATCCTCAGCTAACCAGTTCTCCAAAAGGTTCTTCTTATTTTGGTTGACAACAAGGCGTGACAGTTCCAATGACTCAAAAGCATTGAGCTTCCCTTTTGTCAAAAGTGTCCCAAAGTACTGCAAAAGAGGAGGTGTTTGCCCTGGTTGAACGGGAACGCTCTGTAAATAAGATAAAGAGACATAAATCCAGGGTGCTTAACCTTTTGTACAATAAGATTAAGAACTGCAATCAGTTTATTCTTGAAACTCAAGCTTGATAAGCAATAAATATTGTGAGGGAAAAATTGTCTTGATAACACAATCAATACCTGAAATTTGGCAACAGTATCAGACGTACGGAGTATGCCCTGAGGTGATTCCGCAGCAAGTTCAGCAGCCTCTTTGTACTTGGTTTGAGCAAACAAATCTTGGAAGCGCTGGACAACCTGAGACAGAAATTAATAGATATAAGATCATTGTAAGGAGCAGATAGCAACAAAATTTTCAGATGCCGATTCCATCAGAGTCAATAGCCTCTGATAAGATCGCCAACGGCTGATCATTGACAATAAAGTAAGAGGACTAGCCAAGTAGAATCTAGTTCTTGCAGATGATCTCAATAACAAACAATCTATTTTAGTACTTCTCAATTTAGGAAAGGAAGAGTTTCAAGAGCAAAAACCAAGCTGCAGAGTGAACTAGTTAAAAGAGTTAAAAAGTTCCACAGGTAAGAGATATTGTACAGTTATAGAAAAGGGCAGAATTCTCTCCTACTGGGAAATAATTTCAAAACAATGATATACTGAAAAGAATGTATCACTTACCAAATTCTCGGCACCGGGAAGGTTTCCTCTTTTGGCAAGATTGACAGCAAGCTCCAGATTGTTCAACTGCAACATGTGTAAAAATTTGACACCTTTCAAGGGACAAGGGTTCATCCAAAATTTACACTTAAGGAAACAAAAAATTAACAAAAAACATGGTCGCAGAATGCAAAGAAAATAGACGTACTTGTCCACTGACAAAAGGTATAATAGTTGATTCATTTACTGTGGCTAGCAGCACTTGGCCTCGCCTGTTGATGGCATAGAAACCCCCAATTGACGAAGCTTCAGCTGTCAGGAAAATAGGGTCTGGGCTAATCCTATTTCTGTATACCGCAGTAGCTGTTTCCAGGTCATAGACGAAAAGAAGCCCAAGCTTGGTGATGACATAAATTAAACTATACTTATGAGATATCTGTGAAATAAACAGAATTATTGTGTCACAAGAAACTGAATTCACAATACACAAACACAAGACGAAGCGACAGATACTGGACAGGGAAGGCAACTGATACCTGCATGGAAACTGGGAAATCATCAGCAAAATCTGGAGGGAAGAAAAGATCTGCCTGTTTTTTTGTAAACAAAGGTTTCCCTGCAAACATTTGCCATGTTACGAATAGGACGAAGTTATGTTACGCAATTCTCACCACAATGTTAGTAAGAAAACCTTCAAAGATAAAATAGTGGTGAAAGGAAAATAGGACATGGCATATTAACCTGGCTGGGCTCCCAGCTCAATGACATGCAATTTTGATACAACCTGTCCAGCATTCAAGGATTTCGTGGCAAAAGAAATGAGTATGGAATCCCTATCACTTCCAGGTACCTGATTAAAGCATACAACAGTTACAACAGGAAAACATTGTGCAAGGCTAGCAAAAAAAATTGTGTAGAGGAGCTTTTCTCACTCTGAAAGATGCAAATGATGCAGCGTGTGCCTCTAGAGATTGACTTCGCTGCTGATCCACTGAATATAATTGCATATTTCCTTTGACCAGTTGGGGCCTCTAATGACATGAAGGAAAATGGTAGAGTCAAATGACAAAGAATGTCTTCTTTATAAGTTGAAAATTGGGAGAACTCATCAAAACAGTAATGTATCCACCTAGAACACATTTCAATGAATGTCTAAAAAGCCAGTCGTTTCAGACTTAAATTTCCCCTCCCCCCTCCCCCCTCCCCCTCTCTCCTGGTGTAGAATTTACCTGTTAATAACCTAATTTTCAGCCCTTCATCAACATCATCTAGTGCATACAACAAATGACCACATTTGGCCCAGGTTGCTGCAGCTGAAAGTATCAATATTCAGGCAACAAAAGCACTGCATACAGTACTATGACCAAATCGCTACATGCAATATTCCTTTTCGTACAATACCACAATACAGAGATTGAAAACCACCAACAATCAGCATGTTAAAAACAAAATAAAGGAGGGTAGATAGAGGAACAGAAAAACATTACATAATAAAATAATATAAAACAACATCAAAACCTCACTGACCTTTCCTGGCTTTTCGCACTGATTATACTTGGGGAAAGGGTTTGATGATTAAAACAAAATCTGCTACCAACATAAAATATCAAAACTATCATTAGCAGTGTAGGTTAACAGCATTACACACCTCTGGTGAACCTGGGGCAATACCGATCAAAACCAACCATTTCTCTGAAGGATCACAACGATAATTGATTATTTGGTTATTGGCTAGATTGGCTGTTCTATCAAACATCTTTATAGGCTCAGTATCACCTGAATAAAGACAATAACATTCATCTTAAGGACAGACAACCAACCATTACTTAAAAAACAATGGCCAGAAAAAGTAATAAACACAAAAAAAGACCTTTATCCAATCAAACAGGAGAAAGAAAAGTTGATAAACATTATCACAGAAAAAAGGGAACTGTCTTACCTTCAATTGGCCAATGATAGACTGAGGTTTGTGTGACGATACCTAAAATCTTCGGGGTAATCCACTTCCAGAAAACAACCTAAACATACATACACTGAGAGTTATATAAACACTACCAAAAGCCCCAAAGAATGCAACAAACTAATTAAAAGAATAATTTATAGGGCTAGTTATTACCTGCTCAGGCATCTGATGTGACTTCATTTTCTGCTTTGCCTCAATATTGAAAATTTGTAAGTGATCTTGAGTAGTTCCTGGTACTTGAGCTTCAAGAGGAGAAAGAAGAGAGTTTTGCTTCATCAGAAAACATATTTCAACAAAATCCAAAGTGGAAGAGCAGTTCCATCAGATTATATTTTCCTCTTTCCCACTTATAGAATGTATATGGATGAATGGATGACGGGAAATAAGAACCCCAATAATTCAATGCTTCAGTATTGAATTAACAAATTCTTTGAAGAAAATATCAACAATGAACAAAAGAAATCCGCTAAACCCTTTAGGCCATGTAGGAAACAGGGTAACAGGATAACAATGATTTGTCCAAACTAAAGTGGGCTGGTCCTAATTTAGGAATCAACATACGCAGGGAACCATTAGGTAGGATATATATGTCAGAAACTATCTGCTAGTAACAGCTGACCTATCAAATGGGTCACAGATTTTATCAGAGAATGAAAGTCACATGATTGGATGAAGATTCAATCACAATCTCTCGGTTCTACTTAAGTTAACAACTGCACTGACCACTATCAGATTTGACTATATCTCAATTCAAATGCAGAAGTCATCAGAGACCTAAACATATTCCGGAATCGCACTACTTCCTCTAAAAGTTGAGAGTCAAAGCCATTTCTGCAGATAAAGCTTCCTCACTCTCATCAAATAAAGTAATATCCGCCTGAGTCCTCCCCAAGAGGGAAAGCACTAGCAGAAGCTACACCACCATGTCCAAACTCACCTCCCTTAATGTCTCTTCCATTTCTTACCTTCGATGACCAAAGCTTAATATATGCGCATTACACTATATTGTTTGACTTCTTTACTCGAGCTTCAAATTTCTTACACATGTAATACTCCCTCTGATTCAATTTGTTTGACTTACTTTCCTTTTTAGTCCGTTTCAAAAAGAATGTTTCTTTCCTAATCCCGCTCTTGTGCGAGCCCACACTAGGCAAGCCCCATGCGACGAGCTCGACCCAGAAGGCAAATTCTCGGCTATCGTAGGAATGTTTTTCCTGTTTTAACAACTCTTTAGTTTCAACTTTCCACATGTCATGTTTAAAGGGCATTTTGGTGCATTCTACATATCTTTAATCTTTAATTTAGACCGCAAGATTCAAAAGTTCATAAGTCTCCTTTACTTTCTTAAACTCCGAGCCAAGTCAAAACCAGACAAACAGATTGAAACAGAGGGAATGGTAAATAAAGTAATAGTGAATAAAAAATTTGACTTTCTCCACTTTTAAGTATGAATAACCCAACACAGCACAAGCAGTTAAGGTATCACAATTGCAAGCAAATCAATAACCTTGAGCCATCGATAAAACATTCAACTGAGTAGTCTAATAATTCCTTAGTAAACATATTATATTATACCTTTTAGAGCCAAAATTCTGGAATTGGGATTCATAAGAGCAGAGTCAGCGGTAATAGGGCGGCGCAAAGGCTGCATTGGCATATTCATATCAATAATCACCACACTATTTTGTGGTGCCGTCTCCCGAACACATATATACTTGTCTGATTCCATTGTTACATTTGTGAAGGTGATGAACTGCGGATTCACCCCTATACTTGACAACTGCAACACCAAGTCATATCATATCAAAATTCAACCCAAATTCCACATTCGCACCAAACTGAATTCGGAAAATTCAAAATAATACTCCCTCTATCCCAATTTATGTGGGACGGTTCGGATTTCGAAAGTCAAACAGTTTAATGTTGACCGTGAATTCGGACATGGAATTTTTAGGTTTTTTGAAATAAAATTTACATACTTAGAAACTACATAGTAAGTCACAATAAATGATAATTCAAAATATTTAAAAAGATATATGAAAAAATTAGGGTTGTTTGAATCTCGAAATTAAAAGGTGCCACAATTTTAAATTGAGACGTATGGAGTATTACAATTTAGGTAGCAGATCCGGCAATTAACAACATATCACAGATCTAATATACATTTCAGACATGCTAAGTTGGGTAAGACTATAGGATGACTAGTAAATAGAGCAATTTCAAAGGAATAGTCGAGTGATATTATGAATTTGGCAATGAGAGTAAATAAATATACATCAAAAATGTAAGAAATTGAAAGAGTAAAAATTAATTACAGTAAGGGCTTCTTTCATAGTGATGGGAGCATTAGCAGCAGCCATGATTGGTGATCTGCGAAACAACCCGAGATCTCAGAAACCCGATAACCCGATCCAGAGATCCAAGGGTTCTTCTCTAATGCGTTGTTAAACACTGGGTAACTAACACTATGTTTCGTAATTACGGACGAAACTATACTTATTTTAAGGAGGGTGGGAGTGGGGGTGTAATAATGTTCAACGATGGCGAATTATATGGAATTTCTGGGTTGGAGGAAATGGAATTGGGGGATAGAGATTAATGTTGAATTCTAGCTAAGTGTATGTCTCTCTCTCTGTAAGCATGGAAAAACAGAAGGGAAAGGGGCAAATTTACCCATGTACTTTCATAAAAGGTTCATATTTACTTCTTATCAAACATGCCCTTAGTGTTAGTAAAGTTATTATATTGTCCCGGTACACAGCTAGATGGCAAAGAAGGTGAACTTAAAATTCAGCTGGAGTTTGAAAGCGTGGTTTTAAACCCTGGTGGCGCGATTTACTGATAGTAGTGCTGAGGGACCGGACTACTATCTCCAGTGTAACATCACAAAATTTTGGACAATAATTTGAGCACCTAAATGAAGGAAATAAACCCAAGCGTTGGGAAAATTTATTTTTATTTACGTATGCTAATAAAGAATTTAGCATATAAAAAGATAAAATTCCGAAATGATTTTGGACACAACAAGTGTGACGACGGGGAGCGAAAATAAATTTAGTGCGTGTACAAAGAGGTTATGGACTAGTGTCATATTACAAAATTATGGCATTGATTATAAGAAGATTTTATAAGTTATTAAGATTTAAGTGAATTGGGATCACGAAATTAATTATGTGTGTGATTGATGAGTTATACGGAGGCAGGTCACTTAATTAAATTAAGTGACAGTGCATGTGAAAGCAATGTGGCGTTAAACTGAGCTCTCCGGCGCCAAAAAATGGCTGGGTGGGAGACACAATAATGGGGTATTAAATCGCACTTAGAGTTGTTCAATAAATCCCATTTAGTAACATATTTTGTCTTGAAAATCCCTGAGATCAAGTAACGTTCCATTCGTTATTGCATTTGGAGAAATTGCTCCCTTTCCATTGTTTTGAGTTCTGTGTAATGCCTTGGAAATTAATGGCTGTAATTCGTAGTTAACATGGGTAACAAAGGTTAGCAAAAACGTGTAGCAAACTGTTGGAGTTCATATTTTCAATTGAGAAATTATTTGAAAAGTTGGTAATCGAAGGTATGTTAAGGCTAATTATTTCTTTCTTTTGGTATGTTCCATGTAACGAAATATAATCGTGATATTGCTCCATAATTTATTCTACTCCTAGTAGTTAAGAATATTCATGGTATTGATTCATATTGTGTCTAAGTCCTTATTGAGTCATGTGAAAAAGGATGTTAATATTTACAGTGTCAGCTGAAGGTACATGTTAAATATTTAATGTTAGCCAAAGGGGCAATGATATTATTGTCATCCGGTAAATTCAAAGAAGGTTTTATTATCATTCATACATTTTTATTTGCATTGCATTCATATATTATCATATATATATATATATATGTACGGGGAATGTGAAAAGGTAAATGTGTTATATAAGCACACCACCTGCAGCTGGTACAGACTATCACAAAAGAGTCCGAAGAGGCCAATATGATGTGATGTCTTGTGTGTCGATTTAACATAATGCCCACATAGGCGGTTATGGGTAGGATTCATGTGTGGACATTAGTATAAAACATTTGCATTATGCATACATTCATTAATCATTACATGGTATGGTGCCCACAGAGGCTGTTATGGTAAGGAAAATGCCCAATGAGGCTAATGAATATGAATATTGCATTGTGCATAACATGTAGGCATATGTAGTAGAACCCTCAGAGGCATTTACTGCTGGTCAGTTGTTTTTGTTTCAGTTGTTGTTATATCTTTGTTATACGTTCATGCCTGACATACTCAGTACATCAGTCGTACCGACGTCCCTTTTGTCGGGGGACGCTGCGTTTCATGCCCGCAGGTTCAATTAAAGATGGTGACAGTTCACGCTAGTAGTTTGCTGGTTCAGCTGATGTTGGAGCACTCTATTTGTTTCAGAGTTGCAGTTGGTCGTGGTATAGTATTTTTGCATCTGCATATGGGTATGGTGGGGTCATGTCCCGTCCTTGTGATGTCATGTATTCTTTAGAGGCTTGTAGACATGTGTCATGTGGTTAGTTGTCATGTGTGACCTTGTCGGCCTTAGTATGAGTATGTATATATGAAAATTGGATTTCTGATTAAGATTGTCTATAATCTTTTTCGGCTTAGTCCGTATTCAATTGTGATTAGAAGTTGGTTGTACGATTAGCGGTACCCGGCGGGTGGGGTCCGGTGCCCGTCGCAGCCCTCCGGTTTGGGTCGTGACAAATGTGGTATCAAAGTGTGTCGTGTCTAGTAGAGTCTTGTTTATGGGTATGTTGTGCACCATACTTATAAACAGGAGGCTATCTGACATTTAGGGATGATTTCCATTCTTTCATATCATAAATCGTGCAGTAGAGCTGAGTCTTAGGAATTCGAGTTTGACTCGCGCCTTATACCGTTTCAGTAATTCCGGTTACCAAAAAGACTTCGGTTAGTTTGTACTCATAGTCAGTAAATGAGCGATTTCTACCAAGACGATGGATACGCCTAGGGCTGGGTGTATATCGGTTCGGTTCGGTTTTGTATCCGAAAAATATGAACCGAATAAAAATTGATTCTTTTAAAAAAAAACGAATACAACTTTTAAAAAAAAACTGATATGTTCGATTTATATCGCCGAACGTATCGGATTATATCGGCTTTTTCTAGTGGGGCGGGTCGGGTCGGGAAATTTTTTATTTTTTAAAAATAAATAAATTTTCAAAACTGAAATTGACATTCACACCTACACTACCATGAAATTTCGATGTTGAAATCTATTGTGTATCGTGAGATGTTTACTAAAGAAAAAGGAAAATTAGAAATCGATTTGGGGGAAAACACAAATTGATTGGGAAAACTGACGTTTTCATAAAATTTGGCTGCGCCAAACCGCCTTGTGGCTGTTTGGGCCGGCCCCGTCTCGAAAAAATACCCAAAATCAAAAAACAATCGGGTAAAATGGACATTCGAGTGCACAGTTATGACCATTTAAAGTTTCACCAATTTACAACTACTTTCTCTCCCTACATTTTATGTCAATGCTTCCGTGATATGTTAATCAAGTTCATGCCGCATTCGACTTCCATAAAAGCTTCATAGATTGACTTCAATGGCTATGATTCAAGAGATAGTAGTAGCCTAAAATAAAAATAAGAATAATTATATATTTAATTCGGTTTTTTTGGTTCGGTTCTTATCCAAAATTAAAAAATCGAACCAAATCACTAAATCCTAATTCGGTTCGGTTTTTCAAAAAATTATTTTTTTAAAAAAAAATCGAACCGAATTTCAGTTCGGTTCGGATTTTTCGATTCTCTGGGTTTTTTGCCCACCCCTAGATACGACAGAAGGGGCAGTATTATTGTTAAAATTCAAAATTATGAGAAGTTGTCTCACTCATATACGGAAGATGGAAGAAATAATGCAAGCCTGGAAAGTGAAATGTTTAGTAAGGTAAATGAAGTACTAAGCATCGGAACGCATGAGATTGTAAGGATTTTTCTTTGTAGACCTTATCGTATTTACGATTACAGCAGTACCTTCTTTCAGAAGGATTATGATTAGCAGGGAGATTGAAGTTGTATTGAGTGTAAATACGAGTGTTATGTTGACCATTGAGGACGAGAAGTACGACACAATCAAAGGATGGTGGTAGGGAATATGAAAACAGTTAATGGAATGATATGATTAAGTATCAAGGTAGAAATGTTTTCCTCTTAGTGACGAATAGAATGAAGAATTACAACAAGAAGGATAAAGGTGAATGGGATTATGGTTATGCATGTCTCACAAATGTATGATTATTCTAGAACGGCGTAAGGATCAATGGTGGAGGAGGGACAAAAGGAACTCTTCGATCAAAGGAGGTGATTCTCGGGTGATCGGGAAGGGAGTATGAGAGGTCTGATGTAGTGATGTATGAAGGTAGTTGTATTCGCTGCTTACGTGACAAGGATCAGATATGTCACCCCAACATTCGAGGACGAATGTTTCTAAGGTGGGAAAGATGTAACATCCCGAAATTTTGGACAATAATTTGAGCACCTAAATGAAGGAAATAAACCAGAGCATTGGGAAATATTTATGTTTTATTTACGTATGCTAATAAAGAGTTTAGCATATAAAAGGATAAAATTCTGAAATAATTTTGGACACAGCAAGTGTGACGACGGGGAGTGGAAATAAATTTAGTGCGTGTACAAAGAGGTTATGGACTAGTGTCATATTACAAAATTATGACATTGATTATAAGAAGGTTTTATAAGTTATTAAGATTTAAGTGAATTGGGATCACGAAATTAATTATGTGTGTGATTGATGAGTTATACGAAGGCAGGTCACTTAATTAAATTAAGTGATAGTGCATGTGAAAGCAATGTGGCGTTAAACTGAGCTCTCCAGCGCCAAAAAATGGCTGGGTGGGAGACACAATAATGGGGTATTAAATCACACTTAGAGTTGTTCAATAAATCCCATTTAGTAACATATTTTGTCTTGAGAAATCCCTGAGATCAAGTAACGTCCCATTTGTTATTGCATTTGGAGAAATTGCTCCCTTTCCATTGTTTTGAGTTATGTGTGATGCCTTGGAAATTAATGGTCGTAATTCGTTGTTAACATGGGCAACAAAGGTTAGCAAAAACATGTAGCAAACTGTTGGAGCTCATATTTTCAATTGAGAAATTATTGGAAGAGTTGGTAATCGAATGTATGTTAAGGCTAATTATTTCTTTCTTTTGTCATGTTCCATGTAACGAAATATAACCGTGATATTGCTTCATAATTTATTCTACTCATAGTAGTTAAGAATATTCATGTTATTGATTCATATGCTAAAAACATGTCTAAATATGTGTCTAAGTCCTTATTGAGGCATGTGGAAAAGGATGTTAATATTTACAGTGTCAGCTGAAGGTACATGTTAAATATTCAATGTTAGCCAAAGGGGCAAGGATATTATTGTCATTCGGTAAATTCAAATAAGGTTTTATTATCATTCATACATTTTCATTTGTATTGCATTCATATATTACCCTGGACCACTTGTGCTATGCACACTACTATATGATAAATATTATATATATATATATATGTACGGGCAATGGGAAAAGAGAAATGCGTTATATAAGCACACCACCTGCAGCTGGTACAGACTATCACAAAAGAGCCCGAAGAGGCCAATATGATGTGATGCCCTTGTGTGGTGATATAACCTAATGCCCATAGAGGCGGTTATGG
This sequence comes from Anisodus acutangulus, assembly GCA_029783415.1. Classification (NCBI taxonomy): domain Eukaryota; kingdom Viridiplantae; phylum Streptophyta; class Magnoliopsida; order Solanales; family Solanaceae; genus Anisodus; species Anisodus acutangulus. The sequence continues at coordinate 33,755,331 of CM056511.1, read as the reverse complement.
GTAGGATTCCTGTATGGACATTAGTATACCGCATTTGCATTATGCAATCATTCATTAATCATTACATGGTATGGTGCCCACAGAGGTTGTTATGGTAAGGAAAATGCATGATGAGGCCAATGAATATAGATATTGCATTGTGCATAACATGTAGGCATTATGTATTAGGACTCTCAGAGGCATTTACTGCTGGTCAGTTGTTTCCGTTTCAGTTGTTGTTATATCTTTGTTATACTATTGTTCATGCCGGACATACTCAGTACATCAGTCGTACTGACGTCCCTTTTGTCGGAGGACACTGCGTTTCATGCCCGTAGGTTCAGTTAAAGAGGGTGACAGTTCACGCTAGTAGGTTGCTAGTTCAACTAATGTTGGAGCACTCTATTTGTTTCAGAGTTACAGTTGGTCGTGGTATAGTATTTTTGCATCTGCATATGGGTATGGCGGGGTCATGTCCCGTCCTTGTGATGTCATGTATTTCTTAGAGGCTTGTAGACATGTGTCATGTGATTAGTTGTCATGTGTGGCCTTGTCGGCCTTAGTATGGGTATGTATATATGAAAATTGGATTTCTGGTTAAGATTTTCTATAATATTTTTTTGCTTAGTCCGTATTCAATTGTAATTAGAAGTTGGTTGTATGATTAGCAGTACCCGGCGGGTGGGGTCCGGGTGCCCGTCGTGGCCCTCCGATTTGGGTCGTGACTTCCAGGAATAGTCTGGCGTAAGCGGGGAAGCTGGATATCAAAAAAATAAAAAATAAAGTTGTTATATTTATACATTGAAGGTTCATATTTACCCTTAGTAAGTTGGTCTTATCAAAGATGCCCTTATTATTTAATAGAATATTCACCAAATATTTTTATATTAATTGTATATTATTTTAAGTAGAATTGTATTTCTATTGTAATTAGATCTCCTATTTTATGTAGAATTATATTTTCTATTGTAATTAGGTTGATTATTTACCTAGTTTATGTATTTGTGTACTAATATATATATTGTACATTATTGATGAATAAAATAAAGGAACATATTCCTTTATGATATCAGTACTATACAAAAATACCCACCACACTGCCGACCACCTCTTGGTCGCTACCCCCACGACGGAACCCTAGTTTTTTCGGCCACTCCATCTTCCTTCTCATCCTAAATTTCATCCTCCATGATCGACAAAACCAAATTCCATCCTGCATTGCAGTAAAAACATTAAAAATTTCATCCATGTGACTCTTGAGATGGAAAAGGGTCAATACTCCTCATGGGCGGAACTCTTCAAAATCCATTGTCGTGTCTATGAAGTTATCGACCACATCATCCCTCCTAAATCGAAGTCCACATACACATCCTCGACTTCGACTTCTAATGATGCACTTTGGTCTCGTTTGGATGTTGTTGTACTCCAATGGATATACAACACGATCTCTAATGATCAGTTGCACACAATCATTGAGACCGATGTCAATGCCCGCCAAATGTGAGAATGTTTGGAAAGTATTTTTCACGACAACAAAACTCAATGTGCGTTATACCTTGAAAATCAGTTCAAGGACGTTCATCAGGACGATTTTCCAAACGTATCTGCATATTGTCAAAAACTCAAGATGCTTGCCGACCAACTCTCCAATGTTGGCGCATCAGTCACTAATCAATGATTGGTCATGCAACTTATTACAAGCTTGGACGAACGAATCCTATGACGGCGTTGCTACCATCCTTCAGCAATACACGTCGTTATCACCGTTTTATAAGGCCCGTTCGAACCTAATTCTTGAGGAAACCCAGAAAATTAAACGTAGCACCACTCAGGCCAGCATTGCAGACAATGCCCTCACCACCACCGTTGGGCCATCTGCCGACAGCAGGGCCTCCAATTCCGATAGCCAGCACCGCCAACCCGAGGATCAGCAGCAGGCCGGATCGATCCGCAACGGCGGCGGGAAAAGATAGTCCCCACCGGCAGGAAACATCCAGCAGCGACCACGGCAGGGGCAATAGCCTCCGTCGTGGGCTGTCTACCCATCGTGGGCCGCATGGGCCCCACTGTCATGGGTATCTCCTCCTTGCCTGTATCTGACATCCTCGTGGACTCCACCTCCGACCCGACAAGCCCAACCTGGCATACTCGGCGCACGTCCATAACATGCCTACACAGCACATCCCCCCTCAACTTATGCACAAACTGATATTGAGGCAGTTATAAACACAATGCCACTCAACGCTTTAGACGAAAATTAGTTTATGGACACATGCGCTACATCTCATATGACGGCATCACAAGGTACTCTCTCGTCTTATTTCAATTTGAGTAATTTAAATTGGTATATCATTGTTGGTAGTGGACAATGCATTCCTATTTGTGATTTTGATAATTCATTCTTATCCCCACCACATCCACCACTAATTTTAAAAAATGTCCTCCATGCCCCTAAACTCATTAAGAATCTAATCTTTGTGCGATGTTTCACAACTGATAATAATGTTTCCCTTGACTTTGATCCTTTTGGTTTTTCTGTGAATGATTTTATGACAGGGAGACGAATAATGAGATGTGACAACACCGGAGATTCTACCTTATTTCAAACGCCGTCAACAAACCAGCTTCAGTTCAATAAACTTTTGCTGCTCTTTCGTCTTCTTTATGGCATTCTAGATTAGGACATCCGGGAGATTCTGTTTTACGCTCCGTTAAGAACAATAATTTTATTCAATGCAACCGTATTTCTAAGACTCCTATATGTGAATCATGTGTTTTTGGGAATCATGTTAAATTATCATTTTATGCATCCATAAATTGTACTTTACTGCCTTTCGATATAATACATAGTGATTTGTGGACTCCCCATGTTTTAAGTACGTCTGACCATCGATATTATGTATTATTTTTTGGACGATTATCCCAATTTTCTATGGACTTTCCAAATGGTAATAAATCTCAGGTCTACCTCTTTTTTTCCTCATTTAGTGCTTTCGTAAAAATAAAATTTGAAAAGAGCATTAAATTTTTTCAATGACAGATAATTCGATAATAACCATATCAAACAGTTTTGCTTCAAAAACGGTCTTACCTTTCATTTTTCCTGCCATCACACCTCCTCCCAAAATGGTAAAGTCAAACGAAAAATCTAAACCATAAACAACCTAATTCGTGCCCTACTTGCCCACGCCTCAATTCACCCTCAATCCTGGCATTACGCACTCTCCATGGCCACATATCTTCTCAACATAATCTCAAACAAGTCTCTAGCTCTACGGTCACCCACTCAAGTTTTGTTTCATAGGAACCCCTCCTACCAACACTCACGTATTTTTGGATGCATTTACTATCCTCTCCATCCGACCACTCACAAACTCTAACCCCGGTCTTCTTCGTGTGTGTTTCTGGGTTACCCCACCAATCATCGTGGTTACTCTTGCTATGACTTATCAAGCCGTAAAATAACTATTTCACGCCATGTCCTATTTAATGAGTCTCAATTCCCTTTTGCCTCACTAAACTCGCCACATCGGCATTCCTACGACTTCCTAAATGATGGCCTAAACCTCCTTCTAATTCATCATTTACACATTCCAATGTCCCAGTCCCCGGCACCCGAACACACCACGGTCAGTCTAGGACACGTTGCCCACCCGATTCCTCCAACGGTGGCTCGGAACAGCCCATCTCAGGGTGATACCGCAGCCACCTCTCAGCAAACCGAGCCTCGGCGAGCCAATCTTGCCACCCCTGCCCTTCCTCCTCTTCCCAGCAGTTCCGCGGCACCCCTCCTCCTATATCGCATCCTGAGGCACACTTCCGGACAATGGAAACCCGTGCCGTGCACGGAATTTCCAAACCTAAATGGTTGTTTAACCTATCTGTTTCAGTTGTTCCTTTCACTATCCCTTGTAATCCGAAGGATGCCTTGTCCGACCTAAATTGGAAAGCTGCAATAATTGAAGAATATAATGCTCTTATTGATAATAAGATGTGGGATATAGTACCCCATCCATCTGATGCTAACATTATTCATTCTATGTGTATTTTTAGACATAAAAAGAAATCTGATGGTTCTTTTGAGAGGTACAAGGCCCGTCTTGTAGGTGATGACATATCTCAACAGGTGAGAGTGAATTGTGATGAAACGTTCAGCCAAGTCGTAAAGCCCACAACCATCCGAACCGTCCTCAGCATTGCCTTATCCAAGTCTTGGCCCATTCATCAACTTGATGTCAAGAATGCTTTCTTACATGGGGAGCTTCATGAAATGGTATTTATGCATCAGCCTATGGGTTCCATGGATCATATTCATTCGGATTATGTGTGTTTATTGCGGAAATCGCTCTATAGACTGAAACAGGCTTCTCGAGCATGGTACCAACGGTTCATCGATTATGTCTCATCTATCATTTTCACACAGCAAATTCGATAATTCCATGTTCATCAACAACAAGGGTCCATAAATGGCTTACCTCTTATTATATGTTGATGGCATTATCTTTACCACATCATCTGATGCCCTCCGCCGGTCCATTATGTCTCTCTTTTCATCTGAGTTTGCTATGAAGGATCTGGGCCCCTGAGTTATTTCTTGGGCATCTCTGTCACTCGCTATTCTGGCGGCCTATTTCTATGTCAGAAGAAATACGCCGAAGAGAACCTTGACCATGCAAACATGACGTCTTGCAAGCCATCCGACACGCCAGTGGACACCAGTTCCAAGCTCAACACTGATTCTAGTCCTCCATATTCAGACCCGACTCACTATCGTAGCCTGGCTGGGGCCCTGCAGTACCTCACATTCACGAGACCAGACATATCATATGTTGTGCAACAAATCTGTTTGCACATGCACAATCAGACGGAAGGACATACGCATGCCCTCAAACATATTTTACGATACGTCCAGGGCACACTTCACTTCGGCTTACATCTATACAAGTCCGTACTCACTGATCTCACTGCAATTCTGATGCTGACTGGGGTGAATGTCCCGCACCCGACGCTCCACGTCTGGTTAATGCATTTTTCTCGGAGATAACCTATTGTCTTGGTCTTTCAAAAGACAACTTACACTATCCTGATCAAGTGCCGAAGCAGAGTACATAGGTGTAGTCAACGTCGTCTCTAAGTCTTGTTGGATCAATTACCTTCTACTTGAGCTTCACTGTCCGATTCAAAAGGCAACACTGGTCTACTGTGATAATATTAGTGCGATATATTTTTTCGGCAATCCCGTCCAACATCAGCGCACCAAACACATTGAGATGGACATTTATTTTGTTCGTGAAAAAGTGGCTCGTGGTCAAGTTCGTGTACTTCATGTTCCTTTTAGATATCGAATTGCCGACATCTTCATCAAAGGACTTCCGCGCATACTGTTTGATGATTTTCGAGCCAGTCTCAGTGTTCGTGAGCCTCCCGCTTCGACTGCGGGGGTGTAATAGAATATTCACCAAATATTCTTACATTAGTTCTATATCTCTTATTTTAGGTAGAATTGTATTCATATTGTAATTAGGTCTCCTATTTTAGGTAGAATTATATTTTCTATTGTAATTAGGTTGATTAGTTATCTAGTTTAGATATTCTTGTACTACTATATATATTGTACATTATTGATGAATAAAATCAAGGAACATATTCTTTTATTATTAATAAAGTTGTTATATTTATCTTCAGCCTAACGTTCCTCCAATGTGGCATGACTATGTAATTTAAAAATTTCATGTCACCAGCACATCAGCACTAAGAATCCGCCCTCAACTTTTCAAGCGACTCACCCATTTATTTATTTTTTTACCAATCTTTATAATCATATCTTTAAGAATATGTAAAAATTCCTCCAAGAATCTTACTACATTTATGAATCTTGCAAGTGCAAATTACTGTGAAGCTTTACCTCTGTTTCCATTTCAAGAGGTAAATATAATGCTAGCCCATTAATTTTTAAGATTGTTTTTATGTTCTTTATAAGAACTTCCATTAACAAGTCATTTCTCTGCATATCCCACTTAGAAGTTTCCCCAACACAGAAGTTGAAAATGAATCGACCTGGTGTTGATGGAGCATCCATATTATTCCTCCTTGTCACTGAATTTACTCCTTCCTTCCTTAACAAAACTCTATTTTCAGCAACATTGCTTGTTGTTGGAAATGACTTAACAAAATAAGAAGTTTCCTTTAGATTAAATTTGCAAAGCGAGTCAGAAAAACTATTCAAGAATGGGTTCCCATTTTCCCCTTCTAATGTTGCTTTCTATCAATAACAAAAAAAATAAAACAAGAATCAGCAATAAAAAATATCAAAGAAAAAAAACCATGTAAATAAAATTATTCAAGAACATAAAAGAACAATCTTGAAAATTGGTCAGATGGGTGGATCAATTGAGAAGTTGGGGGCGGGTCCGTTACAACTTATGTGGCGGGTGACATGGAATTTTAAAATGACGTGGCCATGCCACATTATTGGAGTAACATTAGGGCTGATGATAAATATAACAACTTTATTAACGTGTATGTTTGATAAGACCAACTTACTAGGGGTAAATATGAACCTTTTATCAAAGTACAAGGATAAATTTGGCCCTTTTTCCAAAAAACATATATGAAATTAATGTAAAGACGTTAGGTGTGTTATGGAAAAAACCTTAGTAGGGTGATGAAAAGTTTTTTAAAAAGTTTATTTTGATGTCAGGATACAGGAGAGATCATACTAATACTTTATTTGAATTGTTTGTTTGGTGTAATTTTATATTGTGTCATTTTGTAATGTATGGTACTATTGTACAATGTTGTTTTATGAATATTATGTTTAAATATATTGTATTTATTATTTGTTGTGTGACTTAATAATATATATCCAACTTGATTTAATGTATACAATACAATACAATACAATACAATACAATACAATACAATACAATACAATACAATACAATACAATACAATACAATACAATACAATACAATACAATACAATACAATACAATACAATACAATACAATACAATACAATACAATACAATACAATACAATACAATACAATACAATACAATACATACATATTTGTTTGGTGTAATTTTATATTGTATCATTTTGTAATGTATGGTACTATTGTACAATGTTGTTTTATGAATATTATGTTTAAATATATTGTATTTATTATTTGTTGTGTGACTTAATAATATATATCCAACTTGATTTAATGTATATAATACAATACAATACAATACATACATATGTATGTATATATGTATGTATATATCGACAATCAATTAAAATATCTATATAAAGTCGATTTGAAGAGAAGTAACATGATACTTTTTGCAAGGTTTCATTTATTTACACTTAATTAAGAATTTTAATGCCACGACTCAAGTTTGTGAATCCTGTAAGTACCTAAAGAGCGACACCAATAAATGAATTTTTCTTTTAACAACTACTTAGAACGATCTCAATAAATTGAAAAATCAAGAGAATCGAACAAAAATACTTGTTCTTCTAAAGGTACAAGTCTAACCTGCCCAAATATCCAATATACTGTCAAAGATCATCTATAATGAAAATTTGAGAACAATAGTTCAACATATAACCCCACTATAATCGGATAATCCATAGAAAATAAAGAGATGCCACAACGGACTAAACACAGTTGATTCGCCTCAACACTCAACATGATATCAAGATACCTTGAACAGTATCATATGTGACCTTCAACTTCACTAGTTGGAGGATTTGATTAAGTAGGAAAACAACAAGAAGAGTAAGCCTAGACACATCTAGCAAGATTATTGACATGTTCTTATGTCATGCCCATGGAACAAGTATTTAAAAATACTATGCATGTCATGAATAAGGTATAACAATACATAAACTTATTATAATATGTATAAATAATAGCAATAAATATACATGAAATTACTCAAATGAGTCTCAAAGTGACACATATGTGTAGTAATAAATCATCCATAAGGCTCACCCTTCCTTGTGTTGAATATTCTTTTCAGCCTATAGTCAACAACATCTCAACAGTAATGACAGGTATAAATGAAATAGAACAATATACATGCCACATCTCCATAACTCCATCAATGGCATTGCCTATGCGTTTCATAAGATCGTTCATAGGGAACAACAATATCGAAGTTGGACTATGCGTTTCAATAATCGTTAATAGTCAACATTCACCTCATCGATAGCCCAATTAACTGTGTGCAATTAGTTCATCCAGTGTTATGACAAGTGATACTATTCATGAATTAGGTACTACTCGTAACGGATATGATGCTTGCACCATATTAACTTATCAATATAATGAACATAAAAGAGACAACGCAAGAAAGCAATAACATACTCAGTGTAATTTCACAAGAAAGAGATTGTAACTAATAAACACGACGGCATGTTATGCATCCTAACACATATAGAATGTTATGCATCCTAACACATATAGAATTGAAGAAGATTAAAGAGCAATGTTTATAAGAATAAGTTTTATTGTTTGTGATATTTTGCAAAAACAAATATCTATCCTCCGCGATACCTAATTTCGCCTATAGTATATACCAGGTTGCTCTACATGTTTTATGCTAGCGTTTGCAATATAATAATAAAGAATAAGAAAGCAGCGACATAGTTTCTTTATGTGGAAACCACCCGGGTCACAACAACAACATACCCAGTGAAATTTCACAACGTGGGGTCTGGGGAGGGTAGAGTGTACAGAAACCTTACCTCTACCTTGGTAGGTAGAATAACTATTTCTGGGAGACCCTCGGCTCAAGACAAAGCATAATCACAATCAAGCAAGCATTACAAAGAAAGAGAAACGGTCAGAGACAAAAAATTAAAGTTGTATGAACATGCTGGTAACAAAATCGAATACGCCATGGTAGCGCATTCTGACAAAAGGAAGCAGTAGATAACGCAAATAAATAATATAAACAAAGTACACTAGGGAACACATAGCAGCAGAAATCAAACTACATGGACTATAAAGCAATATTGCGCCTATAAGTGTGATGGGATAATCATGCCTACAGTAATAACACTACAACTATCATTTTGTGAGCGTAGGTAAGACTACACTCGACTACCTACTACCCTTCTACCCTAATTCGTGTCCTCCACAACCCCCTATCTAAGGTCATGTCCTTAGTAAGTTGCACCTGCTCCATATCCCGTCTAATCACCTCTCCCAAATACTTCTTCGACCTACATCTACCCCTTCTGAACCAGTCCATAGCCAACCTCTCACACCTCACAAAGGGTAGAAAAAACCACGACCTACAACTCTATAGGATTTTCTCATACTCCACTACAATGTGAGCCTCTGCAAATTCAAGTTACAAATTATGTAACCTAGAAACTAAACTCTAATTCATATCTCATTAATCTCCCTAGACTAGTAAGCCCTACTTCAAGTTATCCCAACTTGAAGCTGAATTTGACAAAATATTTATACCTAACACAATTGCTTCGAAGAAAGTTGATAAAGGTACAACTCGATAATCAATCCTAATACAAGAATCTAGACTTAAGAACTGTAAAGCATAAACTCTGTAAAACATATTCTTTAATCTCCTTTGTTGTACTAGGCCGCACTTCTGAAATCAGAACTCTCTCAAGTTTGCTTTGACATGGTTTGCTCAATATTCTGAGTTTCTGTCTTCATGAGAACATAAAACTTCTTAATGGTTGGACTTGAATATTTATAGTTTTAGATTGCACTAAGTCGGCTGAACTCAATCCCTACGTGATAAGGCCCAATATGAGAGTTAGGCTTTGTTGACTTGGGATTCTTGCTCTTCAACGCAGCTTCAGTTTTCTTGTAGGAGTTCGAAGTGTCTTGATAAGTATGACAAGAAATACTGCAGCCTTGTACGCCAAGTCCTTACCATAAAACACAAATTCTACTTGCGGTAGGACTCTGAGCAGGAACACGTTCTTGGACCCAGTTCAAGCATCTGTTTCGTTCAACTCTGTCTCACATCAGTGTTTGACATGGAACATGTTCGTAGACCTGGTTCATTTACTTCTGCTCTGTGCTGATTCATTCAACTTTGTACTGCATCTGTCCGTTGGATCAAGTCCACAGACATAGTTCATTCATCGTTATCTTACTATGTGTGTCTGCTATGATCTATTCACACTTCTGATCATTATTTTGCTCTGTGTCTGAGATAGAACATATCTGTCTAAGATAGGACATGTATGTGCATCTAGTTTATTCTCCTTGTGTGTTCTTGCTTTCTCAATCATCTTGCTTTTTAGTTCATTCAGTTTCAATTTTTCTCAAGCATCTTGCATGTTCTTGCTTTCTCAATCATCTTGCTTTGTTTAGTTCATTCGGTTTTGATTTTTTTCAAGCATCTATCTCTAACCTGAAGTATTTGATATGTTCATTTACTTTGTCAATCATCAAAACTCACATGTGCTTACGCCAACACTCTGTATATTTTCTTGATCTTATCCATGCACACAAATGGCCCTTAATATAGCTTAGCTACTATCACTAAAAAACGTGAGAATTGTGATAGAGTAGGAATGGAATTCTTCAAACACCTAAACCTAAATTGTATCAAAGTACACAACTCGTATAGTTTAGGAGTCCAACTTATTAACGTGAGTTGCATTTTCGTATGTTGCTCTCTATCATGATATACAATCATAACATGATCCCGAATTGATGTAACTAATATGTCTTGCTCAATTTATCGTGAAACATATAATACCTACCCTATAAGCTCAAATGTGGAATAATAGTACTTTCATATATTGTTCACTGATAAATTTGCACGTTACATTTACCATCTACAACATGTTCAACTATTTGGAAAATTGAAATATATTGGTTTCTACTATTACAATTTGACTTGCTTGCAATCTGAAATAGAAATCTTCTTTTTCGTATCCATCTGATTGAATTATCAATTACTTATTACTTGTTTTATTTTATTTTCTTTTATTTTATAAGCACAAGATATATAAAGTTTGTCTCATCACCTAATAACTCCAAATAGATCATTGGATGAAAGTAACACTGCATATATTATTTTTAGATAGTTAGTTTCCTTATTGTAATTTTTTTAGGTAACTAATTGTGTATTAATCACCTGAATGGGAATTACAAAACAGTCAACAACCACTGTCAGCTTAGTCTAAATAGTAACCACAATCCACCTATAACTATTAGCATTTGCTTTTGTCCCACATTGGAAAAACACATTTGTATCTCATGTAATAGACCTTATATAAAGGGGTTTACTTGCTTTTCTTTTACTTGCACTTTTAGCTCTCAAGAATAGTATTATTTTATTATGTTGTTATTGCTTTGTAAGAATTCATGTTATGAATAAAAGACTTTCATGAATTATATCATGGTATCAGAGCCAAGAGCACAAGTTAATATTTTTAGCTCGATCGCGGATCCAACTTCGCGGTGAGTTAGTTGGGGGTTCGCATGCAGCACGCCCCTGATATCAGTTAAAATTTTTTTTTTTGGCTTGTTTTGGAAGCTCGTGCTCGTTTTGATCTTGGCTTCCACATCTGGGTTTCGTCTTTTTGGCTTCCGCATCTGATTGGTGAGATCTGTCCTTTTTTATTTTGTTGCTTGTTATTTGGGATTGCTGCTTGTTTTTTGGAATTGTTGCTTGTTATTTGGAATTTTTCTGTTTAAAATTCATAATGGCTGGAGGTGATGATTCTTTGCAAACTATTGGTGTTCGGTTAGATAGAAAAAATTATTCCTATTGGAGATATGTCATGGTAAATTTTCTGAAGGGAAAGGGGCTTTGGGATTATATGTCTGGAAAAAACAAATGCCCTAAAATTGGAGATGAAAATTTTGATGAATTATTTAGAACTTGGGAGACCAATAATTCAAAGATTATTACTTGAATTAATAACTCTGTTGAACAAAGAATTGGTGTTCAATTGGCTAAGTTCAAAACTGCTAAAGAGATTTGGGATTATTTGTCAAGATTATTTATCAAGATTGTTTGTGCAGAATAATTTTGCTGTTAAATATCAGTTACAATATGAAATTCGTGCACTAGTACAAAATGACTTGGGTATTCAAGATTATTTCTATGCAATGACCACTTTGTGGGATCAGTTAGCTATGACAGAATCTACTGAATTGCAAGCATGCGATGCTTATATTAAATGTAGAGATGAAGATCGTCTTGTTCAGCTATTGATGGGTCTTCGGTCAGAATTTGAGAATTGTCGTTCAGGCTTGTTGCACCGCAAACCCTTACCATCTGTTGAAGATGTGGTAAATGAACTTATGGCTGAAGAAACATGTTTGAAGACTCTAAAAGGGGTACATAAGGCTTCTACTTTTGTACTGGCAACTCCTTCGTCTGCACCGATCCTTACAACCCCTACACACCAGTATAGAACATCTATCATGGGTAATTGTAATTATTGCAAGAAATCAGGACACTGGAAGAATCAATGTCCTGAGCTACGGAAGACGTCAGGTTCTAAGCCTCCACATTCGGGACAAGGACAGAAGCCTTCTCAACAGAAGCCATATTCTGGGGGTCAATTCCAGAACTTGTATCCACCGACTCAGGCTGCCTTTGTGCCCACTCTTGATCACTCAGCTTCAGGAGCCTCTATAAGTCACAATACTGATTCTGTAGCTGACCAATTTCAGAAGTTCCTCGCATTCCAACAGTTTCAACAGAATTCTCAATCTTATGCTCTTTCTGTTCCTTCCGGCTCATCACCATCTATTGGTTCAGGTATCATTTCGCCTTCTTGGATCTTGGACTCTGGAGTTGGAAATCATATGTCTCCTGATTCTTTCGTCTTTGTATCTATGTCTTCTGACCCCCCTTCCACTTCTGTTGTGACTGCTGATGGCACACCTATGCCATTGACAGGCATTGGCACCATTCATACATCCACTATATCATTACCTGATGTTTATTGCATTCCAAAATTACATATAAATCTTGCTTCTGCTGGTCAAATATGTGACTCTGGATGTTTTATTGGACTCTTCCCTAATTCTTGTTATGTGCAGGATCTAAAATCCAAGAGAGTGATTGGGACAGGGCGTAGAAAGGGGAGAGGTCTATATGTTTTGGATGAGCTGCATCTTCCTACTCATGCAGCAACTATGCATGTTAATCTGTCTTCTTTTCATTTAACACATTCCTCTTCGAAGTTTTATTTGTGGCACTCTTGACTTGGTCATGTATCAGGTTCTCGCCTGCGTTTTATGTGTAATACTGGTGTTCTTGGTGATTTACAATCCGATGATATTTCTGATTGTAGTGGATGTAAACTTGGAAAATTTTCTGCTTTGCCTTTTAATCTTGGTACTTCTACTTCTTCTGCACCATTTGATCTAGTTCATTCCGATGTTTGCGGGCCAGCACCTATCCCTACTAAGGGCGGCTCCAGATATTATATTTCCTTTATTGATGATTATACTCGTCATTGTTGGGTTTATTTATTGAAAAGACGCTCTGATTTTGTTCATACTTATGCTGAGTTTCAAGCCTATGTGAAAACTCAACATTCTGCCATTATTAAATGTTTTCGGGCTGATTTAGGAAGTGAATATACTAGTGGGGATCTTTCTGGTATTTTCAATGCTGATGGTACAATACATCAGTCTTCTTGTACTGATACACCACAACAAAATGGGGTAGCCGAGAGAAAACATAGGCATATTGTTGAGACAGCTAGATCCATGCTTTTGTCCGCTAGTGTACCTAGTGAATTTTGGGAAAAAGCTGTCATTACATCTATTTATCTTATTAATAGGATCCCTACCTCTCATAATTCTGGGATTTCTCCGTATGATAGACTATTTGGTCACACCCCACTATATTCCCATTTGAGAGTTTTTGGTTCTACATGTTTTGTTCTACGTCCACATCCAGAGCGTACTAAATTATCTTCTCGTGCCGCCGTTTGTGTTTTTCTTGGATATGTGGTTGGGCAGAAAGGTTATCGTTGTCATGATCCAGTTTTTGGAAAATTGTATGTGTCTCGTAATATTTCCTTTATTGAGCATGTTCTTTTCTTTTCCATCCCACACCTCACATGGCATGAAAAAATCTGACCTTATTGATATTGATCCCTTTGATGTTGATTGTCCATCTGATTCTCCATCTATATCATCTGTTCCTTCTCAGTCTTCTGGCAAGTCCCATGATATTGATACTCAGCCCCCTCCTACGCCTATTTCAGAACCTCTTGTGGTTGCAGATCCATATCCACATCGCTATCCTAAACGCACTCTGCGATCTACTCAGGTATCCGATTTTGATTATTCTTGCTATGCTCCATCATTCGCTTCCTTTCTAGTTTCTATTAATTCTCTCTGTGAGCCTACATCCTACTCTAAGGCAGCTCGTGATCCTCTTTGGCAAGAGGCTATGAATGAGGAACTGGCTGCTTTGAACAAAACTGGTACTTGGGATTTGGTTTCTCTACCGACTGGTAAGAAAACTATTGGTTCTCGATGGGTGTACAAGATTAAGACAAAGTCTGATGGTTCTATTGAGCGATATAAAGCTCGTTTGGTTGCAAAGGGGTTTGCTCAAGAATATGGTATGGATTATGAAGAGACTTTTGCACCTGATGCAAAGATGACATCTGTCCGGGTTCTTATTGCAGTGGCCTCTGTTCGTCATTGGCATATTTCACAAATGGATGTTAAAAATACTTTTTTAAATGGGGATCTTCAAGAAGAAGTCTACATGGTCCCTCCACCTGGTGTTTCACATAGTCCAGGACAAGTGTGCAGGCTTAAGAAAGCTCTGTATGGTCTCAAACAAGCTCCAAGAGCTTGGTTCGACAAGTTCTCCACTGTAGTATCATCTCTTGGTTTATTTCCAGCTTTCATGATTCGGCGTTATTTGTTAAATCATCCCATGCAGGTTGTATTTTGCTTTTGTTGTATGTTGATGATATGATCATTACAGGTGATGATATTGATGGTATTGCAAACCTAAAATCTATTTTATCTCGCCGTTTTGAGATGAAAGATTTAGGTCATCTACGTTACTTTTAGGCATTGAGGTAGCTTATTCTGAGAAGGGATATCTTCTCTCTCAGTCTAAGTACACTGCAGATATTCTTGAGCGGGTCCGTCTCACAGATACTCGTATAGTTGACTCTCCTCTTGAGGTTAATGTTCGATATACACCTACTGACGGGGATCCTCTTCCTGATCCCACTTTATATCATTCGGCCTGTAGAGTCCGTGTACCTCATCATTACTCGCCTACGACATTGCATATGCTTTGTTCACATTGTCGGTCGGTTTGTTTGCTCTCCTACATCCGCATATCAGTTTGCGATTATGTGTATTCTTCGCTATCTTCGAGGAATGATTTATCAGAGTCTCGTGTTTCCATCGACCTCATCCTTGGAGCTTCGTGCATTTTCTGATGCAGATTGGGCTGGAGACCTAACTGATCGGAAATCAACTACTGGTTATTGTGTATTTTTAGGAGATTCACTCATCTCATGGAAAAGTAAGAAACAAGATGTGGTTTCTCGCTCTTCAACTGAGGCAGAGTATCATGCTATGGCTTCTACTACGTGTGAGATTGTATGGTTACGTCGGTTATTGGTTGATATGTGTGTCTGTCTTTCTTCACCAACACTGATGTATTGTGATAATAAGAGTTCTATTCAGATTGCGCACAACACAGTCTTTCATGAACGTACCAAGCATATTGAGATTGATTGTCATATTATTTGATATCATCTTCAGCAGCGCACTCTATCCTTGTCATTTGTTTCATCTTCGATGCAACTTGCAGATTTCTTCACAAAGGCGCATACCTTAAAGCGTCACCAGTTCTTTCTTGGCAAACTCTCGATGCTTCTGTCTACACCATCGCGAGTTTGAGAGGAGATATCAGCATTTGCTTTTGTCCCACATTGGAAAAACACATTTGTATCTCATGTAATAGACCCTATATAAAAGGTTTTACTTGCTTTTTTTTTTACTTGCACTTTTAGCTCTCAAGAATAGTATTATTTTATTATGTTGTTAATGCTTTGTAAGAATTCATGTTATGAATAAAAGACTTTCATGATTTCTATCAATAACATCTACCACTAGTTGCTATCCACTAACTACATAGCTGCAATATATTGAAAAAACTACATCATCCATGATTGAACTAGGGATTTACTTGCAGGAGGAGCTCCAATATTACAAATATAGGCCACACACCTTGCAATAACATCTACTTCCAATGACTTTTGTTCAAACACCCTCTGATTCCTTTCCTGTCATACATCATAGACTATTTCAGCATAGACCATTTTGAAAATTTGGGCACCCTGAGTGTTCCCTTTTGCACTCTGAGTTATCCACTGAAGGTCATTCTTCAGTTGTTATTGTTGTGATTTTGTTTCTACATCCAGTTTGATATCTTGGCCCATAACTGTTTACTAAAGTCGCATTGCACAAACATATGATCTCTAGTTTCGGGTGCATTTTGACAAAGAACACAATCAACATTGACATCCATTCCCCAGTGCAGCAGTCGATCCTTAGTGAGAAGCCTATCTTGCAGTTGAAGCCACATTGGGAATATAGCTTTAGTTCTTGCAGCATTTCCAAACATAACACATTTCCATGGAACTCTAACTCCATCTCCAAGCATCTTCAAGTAAATTTGTCTGATTATCCCTTTATGATTTATTACTATATGATGAGTCTGCTCCCAGAATTTTCTTGCTTCCAAAATCTTCCTTATTATCCAGCATGCCTGTTTTGGAATGACCATTGTCTGAGGGTTCTGATATTTGATATAGAATGCATGTATCCACCTAATCCACAATCTGTCTTACTTATGAGTGAGGTCCCAATACATATTTGCTATAACTGCTTTGTTCCAGTGTTGTAGGTTGATGAAATTGAAACCACCAATTGATTTAGGAGTGCACATTATGTCCCAAACAACTAATGCTCTCTTGGTAATTGAGTTGGTACCTGACCAGACATAGCTCCTACAATATGCTTCTATAGTATTCACCACTTTGCTAGGCAGTAAGAACATTTATGACCAGTAAGATTGAATACCAAACAAGACTGTTTGCACCAGTTAAATTCTTCCTGCATATGAGAGCTTTTTTGCAGTCCATGAAGAAATTATTTTCACAATCTTATCAATAAGCGGTTGCTATTGCAGAACGGTTAATTTTTTAGTAGATAGTGGAATGCCTAAGTATTAAAAAGGTAATTCCCTTTCCACAAATCCAAGTTGTTGTAAGATGATATCCTTATCTCTTTGTTGTACTCCTTCGAAATAGGTACAATTTTTTTTCAGATTTGCTTTCAACCCAGTTGCTAGAGAAAACTGAGCAACACAACTATTTAGAGCAATAAGTGAGCTCAAGTCACCCTTGACAAACATTAACAGATCATCTGCATAACTCAGATGTGTCACTTGAAGTTTAGCACACTTAGGATGAAATTTATACTTCTTGTCATTCTTCAGACCACACATGCACCTACTTAGGTACTCCATAGCTATTGAAAATAGGTAGGGAGACATAGGTCTCCCTATCTTAATCCTCTTGTTGCATCAAAGGGGTTTGTATATTCACCATTGATCCCAATTGAGTAACTAACTGTCTGCACATATTCCATGACCTAACTGGTTTCAGGAAAATCCCAAATATTTTATAACCCGTCTCAGATAAATCCACTTAACACTATCATATGCTCTTTCTGGAGATCTATTTTTAGCATGCATCTGCGAGATAGATGTTTCCTACTGTAAGCTTGGACTAATTCATGTGCTAGTATAATTGTTGGAAATTTGCCTTTGGCGGGGAGGTGCGTCAACCCATATTTAATGAATTAAACACTATTGTTTCGCATGTTGGAGGCTTTGTCTCTTCACACATGCATAATCTACTAAGTGAGTAGATGACCGTAGGGCCAAGAATCGTCAAATTTCGTTGAGAAATGAAAGAGATATTGGTCCACGAAGTAAGGTGTTTGAGGCATTGAAATATGGTGTGGGACAAATCTACCACATCGGTGGGAAAAGAAAGAATTACTCTCTTTATAAGTCTCTTAATTGGCTAAGGGTTTGGGACCCCAAGGGGTAACCCATGTGTTTAAAGGAGGGAGGCCCTAGATGTGCTTGGGTTCAAGGCTAAACCCACACGCGCACCGCCGCCCTCCCATCCCGGACTAGGGACACGGGACACAGGACTTTCTGATATTATCTCTTTGGACCCCAAATTATTTAATATTTACAGTTTGATCCCTAGAGTTTCTGGAAAGTTGAATTTGGAACGACGGACCATAATCAGCCTCCCTAATGGCTATTAACAACTATGTTTTGGCAGTTGAGGAGTCCCTACCTCATGCTATATATTGATGCCTTTTGGCTCAATTGTTAGTGACGAAAAATATACAAAAACAGTATAGAAAGACATAGAAGAGGAGACAACATTATATACACAGAGACAAACAGAAGAGACACTGAAATTCAGTCCAGAAACGTTGGGACGAAAACAGAAACTCTTCCTTCCTTTTCCATTTCTTCAGCAAGGCGTTTCGTGTTTGTTTTATTCGTCAGACTCAACCTATTTGCTTTGTAGTGTTGAGATTAAAGTGTTGTTTTATCTTGGGAGACTATTATCCGTTAAGGTAAAAGCATATATACGGGGCAATCTTCTCTTAAGGACAGAGTGCAATCACTCGACTCAGCACACAGTTGTAACCATCCAGATTTAGTGTTTCTTGATTTCAAGTTATCAAGATTCAAGACACAACAAGCTTGCGGCAGTTCTAAACATTGGCCTATTTGTTTATCCTTTCGAATACTTGTAATATTTATTTACTTCCCGTACTGCTTTGCTGTCTATCCAGAACTTATAATTCTAGATCTGCAAAACTCAGGGATTCTAGATGTTGAACCGAGACGGAGCAAAGAGGGGACAAAGACTTGTTCCAGTCCTTCTAGCTTGTATGGTTGAGAAGGAACCATGGACAATTAACAAATAATTGTCATCTCCAAAAGCGCTGCTTTGGAAAGAAGCTACAAAGAGAAATAGATTCCATCATAGAACCATACTTGTGTAATGGTTGATCTTCCTCTGGGAAAAGAACCTTTGGGTTATGAAAAAGAAGATGGATCTATTGACGAGTATAAGGCCTCGGCTACTTGTACATGTGCTTCCCTGTGAATAGCTTAATATCCCGGGTCATTGCAGTCTTGCGTGACATGGATGTTGAAACAGCCTTCCTAACCGTAGAGTTGGAAGGGGAGAATTAGAATTGGTTTGCTGGACTGTTGGGCTTCTTCCTGAACTTTCATTTTGGTCCCTGAAATGTTTACATTTTGGTCCTGGAAGTTTCAGATAAAACAGAAATAATGAATCTGACCACAGAAACATTGACTCTGAAGTTAGAAAGCCAACAGTTGGAAAACCAACAGTCTGAGAATGGAAGTCATATTGATACAAAGTCTCGATATGAAAGATATGGGTATCACAGATGACATCTTAGGAATTGGATTTCTATGACATCTAACGGACTGGTCTAACTCCAAACTCAGTTGTGAGATAGTTGACAGTCTCGTTAAAGCCACCAATGGATATGAATCATATAACTGATTGGAATCATGGTGCACCCATGTACAAGGAGCGATATGCGCAGGTCACATATAGTTTAATGTATGTTACACACTACAACCGACCTGGTATCGGCCTACAAAGCAGATCAGTTGAACTAAGGTTCACTGCTGATTTTAATAAATGATCAATAGAAGACGTTAAGTCGAATATGATGATATCTGAAATATTCGCTTATCTACGGATCATGGTATTCTGGATGTCCAGCGGTTCTAGGAGAACACAGTGATGCAAACTGGACATCAGATATGAAGAACACCAAAGCCACAAGTAAATGTGTATGGTGGGTCTTGAAAAAACCTCTAAGCAAACTTGCATTGGCCGATTCATGATGGAATCGGAGTTTATCGCTTTATACAAAGCATGAAAGAAGTTGAGTAACTTCACGACTCCTTAGAGGACGTCCCTTATTGGGAGAAACCCGTGCTTTCAGCAGTTATACACTGTGGCTAGCCGGTCGACTTCAGGAAGGACACGGATGACGACATCTGGACATATTTGTCAGGATCTGTCGGAGACATAAGACCGTATGGCAGTTGATCATCACATGTATCACTTCCTTGATTACTAACTAAGGGACTACCCGGAGATCAAGTGTTCTGCATATCTAGGGGAATGGGCTTAAACCCAAACAATACGAACCATTGCGGTGGTACCCAACCATACTAATTGGAGATCCCAAGAATTTGGTTCAATGGGAAAACTAAGCTGCAAAAGGTTCAGTTGAGCACTTCGGTGGAAGCAAGAGCACCTCGGATGATGATTTCTGTAGGAAAACATGAATCCAAAGTTGTTCCCGCTATAGACATTAAAGTGCTACTTTCATGGTGGGTAAATGTTAAGCTTTCAAATCTTTAAACGATCCTCAAATAATTGAGGTTAAGGTTGGAGAAACTTTTAATGATTCCTAACACTCGTGAAGTGGGGTATAGCAGGATACCTTGTAGGAGATCACGTATTTAAGTGCGAGGATAGGCCGCCTCAAATGAACGCACTTAAGAATCCAAATGTGTCCACGGCCACAACGGACAAAACCATAAGAATGAAAACGAATAAGAAGAGTTATTGTGTTGGTATCATTGTCTTGGCTTACACTAAACACTGACGGTTCAAGACATCGCGTTCACCGCGCAGTAAGTAAGTCCGGTGGTATTCAACTAGGGAAGGTTCAAAGCAGAAGCTACCTCTCCTGATGCATTTTCTTTTCGCTGAAAGATTGCTGAAAGTAGACACCATGTGTGTGCGCCAAATAATCTCTTTCATAAGGAGATTGTTGGAAATTTGTCTTTGGCGGGGAGGTGCGTCCACCCCTAATTAATGAATTAAACACTAGAGTTCCGTATGTTGGAGGCTTTGTCTCTTCACACATGCATAATCTACTAAGTTAGTAGATGACCGTAGGGCCAAGAATCGTCAAATTTCGTTGAGAAATGAAAGAGATATTGATCCACGAAGTAAAGTGTTTGAGGCATGAAAATATGGTGTGGGACAAATCTACCACATCGGTAGGAAAAGGAAGAATTGCTCTCTTTATAAGTCTCTTAATTGGCTAAGGGTTTGGAACCCCAAGGGGTAATTCATGTGTTTAAAGGAGGGAGGACCTAGATGTGCTTGGGTTCAAGGCTAAGCCCATACGCGCGCTGCCGCCGCCCGCCCGTCCCGTCCTGGCTCGGGCTCGGGTCTCGGGTCACGGGTCGTGGGACTTTATGATATTATCTCTTTGGACCCCAAATTATTTAATATTTACAGTTTGGTCCCTAGAGTTTCTGAAAAGTTGAATTTGGAACGACCGTTGGGGTTGATTTTTGGGTCGTTAGTGTGCATTAATCAGCCATTACTTGGCTGATTAACTCCTCCATAATCAGCCCTCCTTCAATGACCATAATCAGTTTCCCTAATGGCCATTAACAACCCTCCCTAATGGCCATTAATAGCCCTCTTAATGGCTATTAACAACCATGTTTTGGCAGTTGAGGAGTCCCTACCTCATGCTATTTATTGATGCCTTTTGGCTCAATTGTTAGTGACGAAAAATATACAAAAACAGTATAGAAAGACATAGAAGAGGAGACAACATTTATATACACAGAGACAAACAGAAGAGACACTGAAATTCAGTCCAGAAACGTTGGGACGAAAACAGAAACTCTTCCTTCCTTTTCCATTTCTTCAGCAAGGCGTTTCGTGTTTGTTTTCTTCGTCAGACTCAACCTATTTGCTTTGTAGTGTTGAGATTAAAGTGTTGTTTTATCTTGGGAGACTATTGTCCGTTAAGGTAAAAGCATATATACGGGGCAATCTTCTCTTAAGGACAGAGTGCAATCACTCGACTTAGCACACAGTTGTAACCATCCAGATTTAGTGTTTCTTGATTTCAAGTTATCAAGATTCAAGATACAACAAGCTTGCGGCAATTCTGAACATTGACCTATTTGTTTATCCTTTCGAACACTTGTAATATTTATTTACTTCCCGTACTGCTTTACAATATCCAACAATAATATTATCTGAGATTTCTCTCCCAGGTATGAACCCAAATTGAGCTTCACTTATGACACAGGCAATGATCTTTTGGATTCTAGCTGCTAACACCTTAGATATCGTCTTGTATAGTACTGCATGCAATTGGTCTATATTCTTTCACATTTTTAGGGCAAGCAGTTTTAGCGAGTAGTGTGATTGTTGTGCAGTTAATTGGTCTATACATTTTTCCTCTATAGAAGAACTCCTTCACAGCAGCAACAAAGTCATTCTTTATCACTGGCAGGGCAGTTTTCAAGAAAGTAGCATCATAACCATCCACTCTTGGGGCCTTATCAGACCCTATAACACTAAGCCCCTCCATGATTTTTGCCTCAGATACCTCTTCACGCAATGCTATCTGTTGTTCATGAGTTAGGACTGGCCCTTGTTTCATTATATTTCTATCTATTGCCGGCAAGATAGTAGCAGATGCGCCCATAAGTCCTTTATAGAATTGGATAATCTCGCACTTGATAATATCAAGTTCCACCAGATTAGTACCAGTCAATGAAGTGAGTGTAACTATCTGTTTTCTTTGTTGTTTTTCTTTCATGATTGCTGGGAAATACATTATGTTAGCATCACTCAAATTAATCCAACTCACCCTTGATTTCTGTTTCATCACACTCTCTTCAATGCGTGACCAATTTTCAAGATTGATCAATATCTCATTCTCCCGTTGAATTAACATGTCTGCATGATTTGCTCTCATCTAAGCTTGAACTGCTTGTAATTCCCCTCTATGAGTATTCACTTACTAGGCAATGTGCTTAAACTCCTCATTATTCAGTTTCTTGAACTGTCTTTAGGTGCTTCAGAGTTTGCCATATATGTTTCATTCTTCCTCCTTGTGTCCTCCCTGTCCAACCCCTGGTCGCAATGGAAATGTAATCACTATGCTCTGTCCAGATATTAAAGAATTGGAATGGTATCTTAGGTGTCCAGGTCATTTGTGAAATATGAAGCAGCATAGGTGAATGATCAGACACATTAGGCAAGTCATATTCAGTAGTGATATGTCCCCAGTTCCACATCCATTCATCATTTTCAAATAGCCTGTCTATTCTACTATATATTCTATCACTAGCATCTTGTTTATTAGTCCATATATAGAAATCTCATCTCCATGGTAACTCTGTGAGAGTAGCACTAGTAACACAATCAGCAAAATCCTTGATTTCATTAGCGGAGACAAGATTGCCGTATATTCTATCTTGAGCAGTGAGGACAGCGTTAAAGTCACCCCAATTAGTCAAGGCATTGAAGTGCCCTGTGCAATAGTATTAAATCCATACACCACAGTGAGTACACACTCCATCCTATCCACTCTACTTTTCACATGACAATGAATAAACTGCGTTGAAGGTGAAGCTTTAATATATATCACCTCACAACTTCTATCATCCCACAATATCCATATCCTTCTATTTTCAGCAAAAGGATAATTATTAAAGCCGTCATCCAGGTGCAATGTGCTGAATGATCTTAGATGCCTTATGTTCCTTCACATTTGTCTCTACTAAGCCTGCTAGCTGAATGTGTTTAGTATGCAAATACTTCTTCAATTCCTTCTGCTTATACAATTTATTGGCTCCCCTCACGTTCCAAATTACCCAACTTATTGAGAAGATGATGTCTCACCCTTATCAGTGGGATTAGGTTTGTCCAACACAGACTCTCCTATTTTCAAAACTCCATATCCATTTGTGGTTGGTGTGGGGTTGAGGACTGGAAAATCTATCAAACTCAGCCCCCATATGATTCTTTTGCTTTCCCCTTGTTAGTTGCTGCAGTGTCAAGCACTAGCACATCTTTTCCCAACTCAGGAGGTTGTGTAGTGTCCCCTTTGATGCCTGAAGGTTCTACTTCCACCATCTTAGTACTTTCCTCCACTGGAACCTTAGACACCCATTGTTGAACTTGCTTATGAGGTCTCCTCCTTCTTTTTGGTTGCATAAAAGGTTGTTCAAGTTGCACGGCAGGAGGAATCCGCTCTTTAGGAGGAGTGGGTGCCCTAGGTGGAGGGCAAACATGCTCTATTTTCAAGCATTGAGCACAATATTTGGACTTCCAATCAAACTCCACATCTTGTCGGAATTGTATTCCATTAGGATCCAGTACAGTCACCACTTCCGACAATGGTTTGGTTACATTGACTTCGATCAAGATTCTCGCAAATGATATTCGGGATTGCTTTATCGTACATTCATCTGCAAATATTTGTTGTCCTACTGCACTGGCAACCCTACTGAGAGAATCACCTGTTGGAAATTTGTCTTTGGCGGGAGTTGCGTCCGACCAACTTTAGCGGCTTAAGCACTAGTGTTCCGCATGTTGGAGAATCCGGTTCTTCACACGTGCATAATCTACTAAGTAAGTAGATAACCGTAGGGCCAAGGATCGTCAAATTTCATTGAGAAATGAAAGAGATGTTGGTCTACGAAGTGAGGTGTTTAAAGCATGAAAAAGTGTGGTATTGAGATCAATTCTCCCACATCGGTGGGGGAAGAAATAATTGTTTTGTTTATAAGTTTCAAGGCTGGCTTGGGGTTTGGGACCCCAAGGGGTATCCCATGTGTTTAAAGGAGGGAGGACCTAGATGTTCTTCGGTTCGAGGAAAGCCCACGCGCGCCGCCGCCGCCCGCCCGTCCCGTCCGGTCGGGTCACGGGCTGTGCTTCTTCTGATATTATCTTTTTGGACCAGAGAACTTTGCCATATGTACAGTTTGGTCCCTGAAGTTTCAAGAAAGTCAAATTCGGCAGAGAACTTTGTGGTTTCTGGAACGTCAACTAGCACTCAATTCAGCCATTTATTTTGGCTGAGTTAATCTTCCTAAATGCCAATCCGTTTCACACACATCAATTCACCATTTATTTTGGTGAATTACTACCTCCATAATTGCCATTACTTGGCCAGTAATGGCACTTATATGGGCAGTTGGTAAGCCGCTCCTTCAACTATATAAAGGACTCCTTGGCCAGATTGTTGAGACACACATAACACAAAAACAGAAACGAAAATCAGTTCTTCCTACTACCTTCCAGCATCATTTCATTACTCAAAAATCTTCACGGTAGCACTTGAGTTTCCTTTGCTCATTTGTTCATTTTCTGTTTTATCTTGGGAGACAATTATCTAGGACGTAGAAAGGATACATACGGGGCAATATTGTCTTAAAGACAGAGTGCAAACACTTGACTCAGCATACCAAAAACTATTCCAGTTTATTGTTCAAGTTAATTGTAATTTCAGTTGCTTGTAATACTTAGTAGTTATATATTTCTGTTTCCTGCATCATTGTAACCAACATCACTACCCAACAACTCATTGGTAAGTTGGGGAAACTGACCCATAGAGGTATTTCTATGAGAAACTCAATATTAACATAAAAAATGTGCTGACCACTGCTTCAGGATAATAGGTATGTTGTTTATTGTGTGAGGTCTAGAGTACAGGAAACTTGCATATCTTCCATGTCTTGAAACTTAACAGTATAATATTCATCTTCATGCAAGTAAAAATCAGGTTCATTAATATCCACCCAAGTTCTATCAATATATCTTCTCATATAGTTATACCCTGGCACTTCTCCAATTACATAGACAATCTGATAGAACGTGTATACACGGTATACCCGTGTATACCAAGCGACCGAATAGTATGAGGTTACTTACCATATTTTGTAGAATTCTTGTACAAGTGTAATTATGATATTAGTATTATAGTAGGAATATGTATTAGTCTATAATTAGGAAAAGATAGATTTATTTTCCATATTTAGATATTATATATTGTATATATACCTCTTCATTAATGAAAATAATCACGGAATTATTTCTTTCATGGTATCAACAGTCTAGGGAAAATTTTTTCTTCTCCAAAATCCCTCATTCCGCCGTGCTACTTGCCATTGGCCGTCGGCCAACCTCCTCCTCCCTTCAACTTTTGTTTTTTTTCTCTTCCAAATCCCTACTTCTCCTCTTGTTCTTTCATCATGTCTACCACAAAGAACACATTTTATCCTTCCCTTACAGTCTCCAACATCAAGAACAACATCCCTATAATTCTTGAGATGAAAAGCGTCCAATACGCGACGTGGACAGAATTATTCAAAGTTCACGCACGCTTGCATCAAGTCCTTCATCACATCATCCCCTCAGATACAAGCAAGTATAGGGTGCCTACC
Source organism: Anisodus acutangulus (assembly GCA_029783415.1). Lineage (NCBI taxonomy): Eukaryota > Viridiplantae > Streptophyta > Magnoliopsida > Solanales > Solanaceae > Anisodus > Anisodus acutangulus. Next base: position 33,728,997 of record CM056511.1, on the reverse strand, counting down.
GCCACTGATGATCCTGTGTTGTGGATGACTCTTGATGCTACAATCCTCCAATGGATATATTTCACTATTTCTACGGACCTATTGCAGACGATTATTGAACTCGACGCCACGGTGATAGAAACTTGGAATACGGTGCTTGATATCTTCCAAAATAACAAAAATTCTAGTGCTGTCACTCTTGAATAGGAATTTCCCATGTTAATATGAAGGATTTTCAAATGTCTCAGCCTATTGTAAAAAGTTGAAGGAATTGGCAGATCAACTCAAGAACATTGGTGCGCCCTTCACAAATGATCGTCTTGTTCTTTAAATGGTTGCAGGCCCATCTGAGGCTTATAATGGCGTTGAGACGCTTCTTCGTCAAAGTAATCCTCTTCCACCGTTCTACCATGCCCGTTCCATGCTCACTTTAGAAGAGGCCAGTTTGGCTAAAAAGGCAGCTACCAAAACTAATTTTGTCATGATGATGGCCACGTCCGATGACCCTCACTCATTCTCGGATAATTCTAGCCAAAACTGTAACAACGGTGGTGGCAAACAGGGTCAAAATCAGAAAAATAATGGCAAGAATTGCGGCAGCGGCCGCGGCAGTGGCGGTGATCAGAGCAATGGCGGTAGTGGCGGACGTGGTGGCATTGGGCCAGCTGGGCCACAATGCCACTGGCCGCAGACTTGGGCCAATGCAAATTGGCCGTGGGGCTACTGGGCCAGTGGCCAGTAGCCCAACTCGGCCTATTAATTTTTTCCAGCGAACTGGGCCAGTGGCCAACAAAGGCCTAGTTCACTTTTCCAGTATTCTCAGCCCAGGCAGCAGGCTGGCCTGCTTGGGCCTCGCCTCAGCAGGCCTTCACTGTTGCAGGCCCAATTTCTGGTCTGACACCTACTGATATTGAGGTCGCGATGCGTACACTTGAATTTAATCCCCCGGACAAAAATTAGTACATGGACACCGGAACCACTTCTCATATGACGTCCGGACAAGGTAATCTCTCATCTTATTTCAATTTGAGTAATAATCGTGGCATAATTATTGGTAATGGCAATTCAATTCATGGTTATGGTCACACAAATCCCCCCCCCCCCCCCCCCCCCCATCTACCTCTAGTCCTTATAAATGTCTTTCATGCCCCTCACTTAATTAAAAATTTGGTGTCTGTCCGAAAATTTACAACTGATAATTGGGTTTCTGTTAACTTTGACCCTTTTGGATTTTCTGTGAAGGATTTCAAGACGGGGATACCTCTAATGAGATGTATTAGTCGGGGGTAGCTTTATCCAATCACCACCACAACCATTTCCACGAGTTAAGACCCACCTTCAACATTTGCCGCTCTTGCTCCTTCTTTGTGGCATGCACGTTTGGGTCATCCAGGGTCGTCTATTATTTCTTCTCTTAAAAATAATAATTTTATTGCTTGTAAGAGTACGAGTCGTACTCATATTTGTCCTTCTTGTCCTCTAGGAAAACATGTTAGATTACCGTTTGTAGCCTCTACTTCTAGTACGTCGATGCCTTTTGATATTATTCATAGTGATTTATGGACATCTCCCGTTTTGAGTTCTTTGTGTCATCGTTATTATGTTTTATTTTTGGATGATTATTCTAAGTTTTTGTGGGCTTTTTCTTTGTCTAAAAAGTCTCAAGTTTTTTTCACATTCATAAAATTTAGAGCTTTCATTCGTACCCAATTTGAACGGAAAATAAAAAACATTCAATGTGATAATGGTAGAGAATATGTTAATGGGCCATTTCGGGAATTTTGTGACACTCATGACATATCTTTTTGATTTTCTTGTCCTCATACGTGCTCACAAAATGGAAAGGCCGAAAGAAAAATTCGTACCATTAATAATATTGTCCAAACCTTACTAGCCCATGCTTCATTACCTCCGTCTTTTTGGCATCATGCGTTACAAATGCCTACCTACCTCCTTAACATACTCCCTAGCAAAGGTTTAGCATATCAATCACCCCTAAAAATTCTTTATAATAAACATCCCTCGTATTCTCATCTTAGGGTGTTTGTGTTATCCGTTCTACCCGTCTACTACAATTAACAAACTACAAGCCCGCTCTAGCGCTTGTGTGTTTTTGGGTTATCCGTCTAATCATCGTGGTTACAAATATTTTGATTTATCTGCTAATAAATCATAATTAGTCGTTATGTCATTTTTGATGAAATCCAATTTCCGTTTGCTAAATTGTATAATTCCGTGTCTAGTTCGTATAATTTTTTGGATGATGGGCTCTCACCGTATATTATTCACCATTTATCCGAGCTATCCCGTGATCAAAATCTACCAGTAGGCCCACTGCCTACTGGCTCAAACATTATAGATGAAGTCCATGTTTCTCGGCCAGCAGACTCACTGCCTGTTGGCCTAAATTCACCCCCTGGCCCAGTTTTATCGTCATACCCCACTGCCTCTGGGCCAGCAGGCCCATTACCTGCTGGTCCAGTTTTACCCGACACCTACCCAAAATACATCCCCTTCTATTTCGAGTCAAATGTTGGTTACTCATAGCCAACATGATATTTTTAAACCTAAAAGATATTTTAATCTAAATTCTAATGTCACCAAAACACCCATACAACGTAATTCGATGTCTGTCCTTCATGACCCGAATTAAAAATTGGTCATGGATAATGAATATAATGCTCTTACTGAAAATAAGACGTGGGAGTTGGTGCCCCCTCCGCCCGGTGTCAATATTATTCGTTCTATGTGGATTTTTACTCATAAAGAAAATTCTGACGGTTTTTTGATCGGCATAAGGCCCGTCTTGTTGGTGATGGTAAAACACAACATGTTGGCGTGGATTGTGGAGAGACGTTTAGTCTGGTGGTCAAACCGGCAACCATTCACACTGTGCTTAGTCTGGCTCTCTCAAAAGCATGACACATTCATCAACTGGATGTGAAGAATACTTTTCTTACATGGTGACCTTAAGGAGACAATGTACATGCATCAACCCTTGGATTTTAGGGACCCAAAATATCCCAATCATGTCTGTTTGCTGAAAAAGTCCTTATATGGGCTTAAGCAGGACCCACAGACTTGGTATAAGAGGTTTGCAGATTATGTGTCTACCATTGGGTTTTCTCACAACATGTCTGATAATTCTATGTTCATCTATCGTCATGGTACTTCTCTGACATACATTCTGTTATATGTAGATGATATAATATTGACTGCTTCTTCTGATAATCTGCGTAAGTTTATCATGTCCCTTCTCAATTCAGAATTTGCTATGAAAGACTTGGGGCCTTTGAGTTATTGTTTGGGTATAGCTGTCACTCGTCATACATGTGGTCAATTTTTATCACAGAAGAAGTATGCGGCTGCGATTATTGAGAGAACTGGCATGTCGTCTTATAAGTCCTCTTCTACTCATGTTGATACCAAACCGAAGTTGAGTGCTACTTCTAGCACACCATATGAGGATCTCACCCACTATCATAGTCTTGCATGGGCTCTTCAGTATCTTACCTTCACGAGACCAGTTATTACTTATGCAGTACAACATGTGTGTTTATTTATGCATGATCTGCGGATTGAGCACATGCATGCGCTCAAACGCATTATACGATACATATAGGGCACACTTAATTATGGTTTGCCTTTATATCCATCATCCGTCTCTACTCTCGTGTCGTATATAGATGCTGATTGGGGTGGCTGTCCCGATACCAGATGCTCAACATCTGGTTATTTTATGTTTCTTGGTGATAACTTGGTCTCTTGTTCGGCAAAACGTCAGGCTACTTTATCGTGATCCAGTGCGGAGGCCGAGTATCGAGGGGTAGCCAATGTGGTGTCTAAGTCATGTTAGCTATGTAATATTTTGTTAGAGCTTCACTTTTCTATTCAGAAAGCTACCTTGGGCTACTGTGACAATGTTAGTGCAGTCTATATTTCTAGAACTCCGGTCCAATATCAGCGCACTAAACATATCGAGATGGATATTCACTTTGTTCACGAAAAGGTAGCTCGTGGACAAGTACGTGTCTTACATGTCCCTTTAAGGTACCAAATTACTGACATCTTTACTAAGGGTCTTCTCTTGGTTCTGTTTGAAGATTTTAGGGATAGTCTCAGCGTACGACAACCGCCCGCTATGATTGCGGCGGGGGGGGGGGGGAGGGGTGATAGAGCGTGTATACACGGTATACCCGTGTATACCAAGTGACCAAATAGAATGAGGTTACTTACCATATTTTGTAGAATTCTTGTACATGTGTAATTATGATATTAGTATTATAGTAGGAATATGTATTAGTCTTGTATATAGGTGGCTAGTGGGCCGGGATCGGGTCAGTCGGGTCGGGACCGGCGGGATTGGGTCGGGGTGAGATGGGGGGGGGGGGAATGGGGTCTGGAGGGGCGGGATCGGGACCTGCGGGATTCACCGTCGTTCCGTCTTGTTTTCGATCCCGTCGGAATCGGGTCGGGGCGAGATCGTGCTGGGGCGGGATTGGGTCAGGGCATTTTTTTGTTTTGTTTTTGCTTTTGTTTTGCACTTAATTTAAAAAATAACATATATATATACATGTGATTTTTAATAGACATGTGATTTTTTTTGTAATACAAATACAATTGTCAAAATTGCAACTTTGTGATGTTGTTCAAAAGTTGTAAATTACATAGTAAAATTACAATTTAAAAAATTACATTTTGAAAAAAACCTGTTCTAGTTTCTTGATAATTTCCTGTGGTTCTTCGATTGAAATTGGTATTTGTTTGTCAAATTTCTCCACGTCGCTTCCACCACCTTCGGATAAGATTTCGTTGTAGTTTTCGTCTTCTTCTTCGTTGATCTCCTGTTGACCGCACCTTCTCCGCTTTGCTCTTATCCAATCTCTGAATAATATTACAATCTCCAAGTTGTCTCCGGCTAATGAGTGTCTGTGCTCTCCTATTTGATATCTGCCGGCATAAGAAGTGCTTCCAGACGTCGTTGATGACGCTTGAATGTTCAAAACATCTTGGGCCATCATTGAAAGTGTCGGAAAGGTCTTCTCATTCCCCCTCCAGTATTTCAGCAAGTCCTCACGTCATTCTTCATTGAGAACTGCTTGGTACGGTACAGAACCCTGTAAAATAAAAATATCAAACTCGCTAATTTGGTTAGTAGCGGTACGGCCGCACATTCTATCTCTGAGGCTTTCAATACTAGCCGCAGAAACAACATGTGTTTTGTGAGGTTGTGTTGAAGAAGAAGAAAATGGTATGGAAACCGGTAGGTTGCTAGCACTTTCTTGTTGGTAAAACCTATATACTTTTTTGCATTCGTCTTCTACGCTAGACGACACTTCTTCTTTAGTTTGTTCAATAGGTGATGGGTGATTTGGATTTTTGGGACTTGGAGGTGGTAGTACTGCTATACAATCGTAAATAGTTTCAATAAGTGATTTAGTACCGTCTATTTTAATAGTTGGATTTAATACATCACCAATAATATAAATAGTGGGAATAGGAACAAAATATTTTTTTATTTTGATAAACATTTTTTAATAGCTGTCTTATAAGCTGGTTTATCCATATATTCATTAAGCACTAAAAATATTAGAGCTATATAAAACAACATAGTTGAAATAGTAGGATAATATATACTGGAAAATTCTTTTGTTGCTTAAAAAAATTTCTCTAAAAATACAATAAGTTCGGAAATTTTCCCCCATTCACTATCTATAACCATCTCAGCTGGATTTTGATTATGAGAGTTAAAAAATAAAGTTATAGGTTTTCTATAGTCATAAGCAACAAGTAGTTGCTCGTATAAAGAATTCCACCTAGTGGGTACTTCTTCTGAAATTTTTCTATAATGTAGTTGGCAATCATGACAAGTTTTTTTATATTCTTTTTTTCGTTGTATTCTATTATTTTAAAAAATAAAGTTTATAGCAAATTGTATTTTACTACGAACGTCTTCAAAAAGTGATAGACCATCCTTTACAACTAAATTATATATATGACACACACATTTTCTATGAAAATGATCTGGAAAAGATGGAGTTAAACTATTTTTTAAAATTGTAATAGCATAATTGTTAGAAGAATCGTTATCTAATGTAATAGTCATAATTTTATCAGTTATTCCGTAATAATCGCATACTTGATAAATATTTTCTGCAATAAAATTACCAGTGTGCCTATCATCTATATATCTACACGCTAAGATACGTTTTTGCATAGACCATTTATAATCTATCCAATGACAGGTTACCGTTAAATAATCATGACCGTTAGTACTACGGCCTATATCAGAAGTGATAACCACTTTGCCATTAAAATGATATAATGAATAACGTAAATACTGTTGATATTCATGTAAAAATTTAAATACATCTCTCTTAACAGTTGATCTAGGAAAATCGTTAAAAGCAGGATTATACGTATCTCTAATGTAATGAATAAAATCGAGAGATTAAGAAAATAAAAAAGGCAAACCGTACACAACAACTAATTTTGCTATTGCTTCCCTATCTCTATGTTTATTGTAATTAGGGCCTACAATTCCCCCGTCGTGGGGTTAATTTGACCATGTACTTAGTCCGGGACAGTATGTGAACCTTGTCTCGATGGAGTGGGAGTTTGCGCACCCAATTTTGAAGCCTCGTATTGGGCATACCTAGCCGGATGAGCCATTGCTACGTGTCTCATTAAACCCCCCATCCCACTGTGACCTTTTCCAGTTTTAAATTTTAAAACATTTTTACAAATTTTACATCTAGCTACTTGATTCTCTACGTCCCTATCAAAAAATGTCCATGCATCTGATTTTAATGGTCGTTTTGCTGGACCTCGTCTCATACTAGGGGGAATAGGAGACATTTCAGTTGAAGGTGCACTAGTGGGTGTGTTGTCATCTACATTAGTGGGTGTATCATCTAGATCATTGTCTAAATTAAAGTCTTCTTGAGTTCCAGAAAATAGCTCATCGTGTAAATCTAATGGTATTGTAGGAAAATGTTCAGTATCAACAAAATCATCATGTGTAGGAATAGAATTCTGTCTAGAAATAAGATGACTGGAAGAAGTACTCTTGCCCTTGTTGCCCCTACTAGAAGAAGCCTGACCCCTACCCGTAAGCATACGTTTAAATCCTACCATTATAAATTTATAATTATACTAATAAATAATTAAAATAAATGAAATTAAGTGCGCTAAATAAAATAAACAGACAATAATAATTTAATGAAGGAACAAATGTACCAAACGCCGACGTAACGTCGACGTGTAATCGAGAGGTTGAAAATTGAAATTTTGTTCGATGGAAGATCTTCAAGCTAGTTGCCAACTTCACTCCCAAATGAATAATTAAAATTCAATATTTAGTAGACAATGTAGACTTGTAGAGAGATAGATTGAGAGATTAGAGAGATTGTAGGAAGATTTGTGAGAAAGATGAAGAGAAAATGAGGTATTTATAGTTGGAAAATTTGGTTAAAGTGTAAATATAATAACTTATGGGTTAAAAATAAGTATTAAGCGGGTAGGGGGTTGGGGGTTGGGGGAGGCCAAAATGGCCATTGCACAACGGCCAAAATGTAAAATGGTCGTTGGTGCAACGGTTATTTGTGCAAAGGGGGGTTTCGGGTGGGATCAGGGGCGGGACCGGGATCGGGTCGGGCCTGGCGGGATTGGGGCTGGCCGGGACCGGTCGGGACGAGACCATGTCACGTCCCGACCGGGTTCGAGTCCCGGATACCGCATTTTTTTAAAAAAAAAAGTCAGGTTCGAGGCGGGATCGGGGCGGTGTCGGGGCGGGACCGGGCCGACCCGGCCAACTGGCCAGCCATAATCTTATATTAGGAAAAAATAGATTTATTTTCATATTTAGATATTGTATATTGTATAAATAGCTCTTTATTAATGAAAATAATCAATGGATTATTTGTTTCACAATCAAAACACATCTCCATTTTGCATTTTTCTTTTCTACCTCCTCTTTATCTAATTGAACAACAATTTCTCCATTCATAATAGTAGAGGTATATATTTAAGTGGCATACCATTTGAAGCTAATCTATTCTTCTTGAACGGGCTCACCCACAGATTTTCAGACTTTTCTGTGGTCACCCGCTTCTTCCATTACTCTGTGCAACTGCTGCTGCATACTCTGTCCAACTTCCTTCGACGCTCGTGATGGGGACTGGGTTGTGGAATCGGAGTTGGGGTTTTGGCTGCAGCTTTAGGGCTTCTTCCTGTAACAATCATCACTTCTGAAAATTTAATGAATGTAAAATACTACTGAAAATTTTAGTATATTTTATGAAGAAATTATGAGGTTTTTTTTTAATATAGGTGATTTACTTGTCTTTCTTTTTTATTCGTGTCAAAATTATTGTAAACCAACCAACAAGCTTTGATGCATTAGGTAGGTGTTAAAATATAATGAAAAAGAAAGACAAAGAAAAAAAAATGTAACCGCTACAAAAAAGATTATGGCAGTATTATATTTTAGACAGTACAGATATGATATCATACAAATTCGTCGGTTATAAATTGTTCATTGTTGTAATATGTAATCACTATTTGATCATTTGCAAGTGTGGCGGTTTTCCAAATATCGCCGTAATCACTTTGTGGCACACACAATTATGGTATTTTTGAAAACCGTCGTTAGTGTATATACCGGTGGTTTTATATGCATGAAAATTGTCGCAATCACTTTTTTTTTTATATTGACTATGTAATATAGTGAGTATACACAATCCAATTTAGTTATAAGTGAATTCCTCTTATTTGTCTACATCTTAATGGAAAAAATTATTCAATACACATACTCATATCGATGAGAGGTAAACTGGAACGCAATATATGAGTAATAGTGAAATTGTATAAATATAAATGGGCAAAGATATATTGCAAGGTACCATTGCAATGAGAAGTAGAAACTACGCAAAAGTGAATTAGTCGAGTTAGATCTGCCTAAATTTCTAGTAGGCAGAATTCTCAGATTCCTATATTAGGGGTGTAGTATTTGAAGCGTAAATACTAGTTAGGAGACTTATGAGTTTCTCCATAGCGGAAGCGGATCTTGAGCAACCATGACTAATTCTTATAAAGCGGATGAATTTCCATGTTTCCATAATCTAGATATCCCTTCTAATGCGGAGATAGATATTATATGTAAACCCTAGATGTCTCTATATGATAAATTAACTTTTCTTAAACACCCGTAATTGTATTTATATAGGCTAGCTCTAGGATTTAATGTGAAGGAATAATTAATAGGCTCGTGGGTCATCTAGCACCCCTTATGGATGGACCCGACCCAATAATACTTTTCAACAGGGAAAAAATTATAAGTTCACAGTAAATTATTTGAGACGCGCTTAAGCTTACAAATTTATTATAAAGAGAGAGAAAGAGGGTAGAAAACTATAAAAACACTTACATTTGATATTGAAAGAAATAATCCCCTTGATTATTTTCATTGATTGAATAGATATATATACAAGTTACAAACCTTCTTCTACCATAATTCTAACTATACAATATGGTAAGTGTATATCCTAATTATGGTAAGTGTATATCCTAATCAAGGTAATAAATATACTACAATATACACACAATGTACTTTCCTTAATGTACAAGATTTGTCCACTGATTTTCTGCCCTCACTCCCGTGATGGGTTGCACTGGCTGCTCCCGTGATGGGTCGCTGCCTCTCGCCGAGAGGCCCAACAGTTGGGCCTTTGTCGCATCGGGCCGTTGCTGCACTGCTGCTTGCTGACTGCTTTAGTCCATCAATATACATGTGATATACACTGTTGTATATTCAGTGTATATCACATGTATATTGCTTTGTTTAACACACCCCCGCAGTCATAGCGGGCGGTTTTCGAACGCTGAGACTGTCCCTAAAATCTTCAAAGAGAACCGCTGGTAGACCCTTTGTAAAGATGTCTGCAATTTGATAACGAGACGGGACATGACATACGCGAACTTGACCCTTTGCAACCTTTTCACGGACAAAGTGAATGTCCATTTCGATATGCTTGGTGCGCTGGTGTTGAACTGGGTTACCTGAAAGGTAGATGGCACTAATGTTATCGCAATATACCAAGGTTGCCTTCTGAATGGGACAATGAAGCTCCAAAAGCAAATTACGTAGCCAACATGACTTGGAGACCACATTCGCTACCCCTCGATATTCTGCCTCTGCACTGGAGCGTGATAGAGTTGCTTGACGTTTTGCCGGCTATGAGACCAAGTTGTTGCCAAGGAACATACAGTAGCCAGAAGTCGACCGTCTGGTGTCGGGACAACCACCCCAATCAGCATCCGTGTAAGAGACAAGTGTGGATGTAGATGAAGGATACAAGTGCAACCCATAGTCCAGTGTCCCCTGGATATACCGAATGATGCGTTTTATTGTATTCATGTGCTCAACTCTGGGATCATGCATGAATAAACACACCTGTTGAACCGCATACGTAATATCCGGTCTGGTAAATGTAAGATACTGGAGAGCCCCTACAAGACTGCGATACCGGGTCGGGTCCTCGTATGGTGCACCTGCTGCGGCACTTAGCTTTGGGTTTGCATCAACTGCCGTGGATGTGGACTTACAGGATGACATCCCAACCCTCTCGATGATATCAACAGCATACTTCCGTTGAGACAGAAACAACCCACCTGAATGACGTTTGACAGCAATTCCCAAAAAATAACTCAAGGGCCCCAAGTCTTTCATAGCAAATTCAGAATTGATCATGGCCATGATAGACTGGCGCAAAGCATCGGAGGAGGCAGTCAAGATGATATCATCCACATACAACAGAATATAGGCCAATGACGAACCACGGCGGTAGATGAACAAGGAATTATCTGACCTGCTGTGAGTGAACCCAATAGTCGAAACAAAGTCAGCAAATCGTGTATACCAGGCCTGTGGAGACTGCTTAAGCCCATATAATGATTTCTTCAACAAACAGACATGATTAGGGCGGTTGGGATCCCTGAAACCCAACGGCTGATGTATATAGACTGTTTTCTTGAGATCACCATGTAGAAAAGCATTCTTGACATCCAACTGATGAATTGACCAAGTCTTTGAAAGAGCCAAGATAAGCACAGTGCGAATAGTAGCCGGTTTGACCACCGCACTAAACGTGTCACCACAATCAATTCCAACCTGCTGAGTCTTACCATCACCAACCAGTCGCGCCTTATGCCGAGCAAAGGACCCATCTGAATTCTCTTTATGAGCAAAATTCCACATAGACCTGATAACATTAATACCAGATGGACGGGGCACCAACTCCCACGTCTTATTAGCAATAAGAGCATTATATTCATCAGTCATAGCAATTTTCCAATTAGGGTCATTTAAAGCGGACACAAGATTGCGGGGCAATGGGGATTTAGAGACATCCGAATGTAAATTAAAATGTATCTTAGATGTAAAAATACCCCGCTGACTACGAGTGACCGGTCTATGACTCGAGGAAGAAATAAGGGAATTTTGGGAATTTTCTGGGCTCGGGACGGGTGGCGGCGAGCGATGGGCCTTGGCCCAAATCGGTACATCTTGGATTAAACCACGGACTAGTTCCGTAATCGGGCCGGATCGCCCAATAGCCGGAACTGCTCCAAGTGGTTGTATTAGTTTGGCGTGGCGATCTTTGTGGGGCGGTGGCGATGGGCCCGCTGGAGGATTTTGGGTACGGGAGATATTCGAAAAATTTCGAATAATATACGGGGATATTTGGTCATCCAAAAAATTATACGACTTAGGTTCGGGAGTATGAACTTTCGTAAATGGGAATTGAGTTTCATCAAAAATGACATGACGATTGATTATGATTTTCTTGGAGGATAAATCAAAACACTTATAGCCATGATGATTCGATGGATAACCCAAAAACACACACGGGGTAGACCTAGCCTGAAGTTTGTGAATTGTGGTGGATGGGAATAATGGATAACACAAGCACCCAAAAATCCGAAGATGAGAATACGAAGGATCCTTATTATATAGGATTTTGAGGGGGGAGGAATATGTCAGACCTTTAGAAGGAAGTATGTTAAGAAGATATGTGACCATTTGTAGAGCATGATGCCAAAAATATGGAGGTATGGAGGCATGAATTAAGAGAGTTCGGATAATGTTATTGATGGAACAAATTTTGCGTTCGGCCTTACCATTTTGTGGAGATGTATGAGGACACGAAAACCTAAAATCGATCCCATTATTAGCACAGAAATTCCGAAACTCCCTATTGTCATATTCTTTCTCATTATCACATTGAATATTTTTTATGTCTCTTTCAAATTGAGTACGAATGAACACTCTAAATTTGATGAAGATGAAAAATACTTGAGATTTATTTGCAATTGAAAACGTCCACAAAAATCTAGTATAATCATCTAAAAAGAGAACATAATATCGATGACCCACTGAACTTAGAACAAGAGACGTCCATAAGTCACTATGAATAATGTCAAATGGCATAGAAGTATGAGAATTGGAGTCTACAAATGGTAACTTAACATTTTTTCCTAATGAACAAGACTGACACATTGGAGTACGACTCGTACCCTTACAAGAAATAAAATTATTTTAATCTAAAACTGATAAAATAGAAGATCCCGGATGACCCAGACGAGCATGCTACATGGAAGGAGAGATGGCTGCAAAAGCTGACGGCAAGGTTTGACTCGATGGACTAAAACCAGGCATGATAGGATACAAATCCCCCCTACTATCACACCTCATGAGATGACTCCTCGTCTTGAAATCCTTCACAGAAAAACCAAAAGGATCAAATTCAATGGAAACGAAATTGTCAGTAGTGAACTTCCGGACCGACACTAAATTTTTAATCAATTTAGGCGCATGTAGAGTATTTTTCAAGAGAAGGGGTGGATTGGGGGGAGACAACGTTTTCTGACCATAACCCTGAATTGGAATAGAGTTGCTATTACCAACAATTATACCCCGAGGGGTGCTCAAATTGGAATAAGAGGAGAGAGTACCTGATTCAGAAGTCATGTGAGTAGTTGCCCCGGTGTCCATGTACCAATTTGGGTCCGGTTGAGTCAACCCCAACGTGTGCATCGCGGCCTCGATATCAGTCTGAGTGGGGCCTGCTGCATGATGGGCTTGCGGAGGACGGGGCCCAAGAACTCCTGTCCGTGCTGGTGCTGGGCCGTAGCCGCTGGAGTTGGTGCTGTTGGGCCAGTGACCAGTGGGCCACCACTGCTGGGCGTTGGGCCTGGACTGTTGGCCAGCCCACTGACCACTGGAATTTCCTGCGTTGCATGGACTGTTGGCCCACGGCCCACTGCCCCAGCCCTACTGCTGGGCCCAGGGGGATGGTGGGCCACTGTTCACTGGATGGGACCCACCGCCTGCTTGCTGACCACCGGAACCGCCACTAGAACCACGGCGTTTGGCCCCGCGGTTTTTGTTATTATTCTTTCGATTATTCTTGTCGCCACCATTGTTATGGTTTTGGCCCGAATTATTAACAAAACCCGACGGACTAGGAGAGGACGTCACCATGGCGACTTGGCTTGCTCCGGTAGCCGCCTTTTTTGCAAAACTGGCTTCTTCCAACGTAAGCATGGAGCGGGCTTGATAGAAGTCGGGAAGAGGGTTGCTTTGGCGAAGGAGAGTTCCAACCCCATTATAGGCCTCCGAAAGACCGGCAACCAACTGTAGAACTAGACGATTATTTGTTATTAGTGCGCCAACATTACGGAGTTGATCCGCCAACTCCTTTAGTTTCTTGCAATATGCAGAAACGTTTGGAAATTCGTCCATTCAAATGAGAGATAATTCCTTCTCGAGTGTGACGACACGTGAATGTTGGTTGTCTTGGAATATGTCACGCAATCTATTCCATGCAGCCATAGCCGTGGTATCTGGCTCAATAATCGTCTATAGAAGGTCCACTGAAATAGTGGCGTATATCCACCGAAGAACGGTAGCATCAAGTGTAATCCATAACTCAGGATCCTCCGCATGAAGGGGTCTAGCGGGAGGAATGATGTGATGAAGAACTTGATAAGAGATAGCGTGAATTTTAAACAACTCCGCCCACATCGCATATTGGACGTTTTCCATCTCAAGGACAATAGGGATACTGCTCTTGATATTGGAAACTGTGAGGGCAGGGTGAAAATTGTTCTTAGACATATTGAAAGAACAAAGAGGAAAGGGAAATTTAAGAGAGGTGTTTGTGAGAGCGGAAGACGAATTTTGGAAGAGAAACCCGAGGAGGGGGGGGGGGGGGTCTCGGCCAAAGGGAGGCAAAAGTTGAGAGAAAAAACTTTTGTTTCGACCTAGTCTCTTGATACCATGAAAGAAATAATCCCCTTGATTATTTTCATTGATTGAATAGATATATATACAAGTTACAAACCTTCTTCTATCATAATTCTAACTATACAATATGGTAAGTGTATATCCTAATTATGGTAAGTGTATATCCTAATCTAGGTAACAAATATACTACAATATACACACAATATACTTTCCTTAATATACAAGAGTTGTCCACTGATTTTCTGCCCTCACTCCCGTGATGGGTCGTGACCGTCGCTCCGTGATGGGTCGCTCGCCTCTCGCCGAGAGGCCCAACAAAGCTTGGGCCTTTGTGCACCGGGCCGTTCTGCACCGCCGCTTGTCGATCGCTTTAGTCCATCAATATACATGTGATATACACTGTTGTATATTCAGTGTATATCACATGTATATTGCTTTGTTTAACATATATGAATATCAATATATTGGTTCTCAACTTTCATGCACTTTGCTATATTCAAAACACCTACTCCCCGATAAGGTCTAGTCCTCACAACTCCTTTCTAAAATCATAATGTCTAAACATCCAGTACTCTCAAACATTGTTTTAAAAAGCATTTTTAGGCGAGTCTCGGGCGAGGCGCACTAAAACCCATCGAGGCATACATGATGGCCGCAAGTATAGAGGGGCGTAAGTTTTGAACCTTGTGTGGGCATGTGGGCTTCTTTCGCTTTTTGGCAGTCGAAGATAGAGTCAGGTTCCGAAGAAAGAGTAGATAGACAAAGGAAAATAATGAATCCAAGGCGGAAGCAATTGAAATTGGAGCTTTCACTTAGGCGTAAGCCCATATATATAAATTTTTTAAAAAATTGGAGCTAAAGTTACTTAATAAAGCACATTTTTAATTCTTAAATACTTAAAAATTAACCCATAGTAAATTTTAAACTAACAAAATTATTAAAGTCAAGATTCTAAATTTTTATCCTAATTTCATAACTCTCTAACATATATTGTTTGTCCTTTGTGCAGTTACAACTTACCGAGTACATGGTCTTATATAGGATGTCGTGACAGACACATATTATGATAGAATGTTAGTAGGTAGTAGGCGTAGTGATACCTTTCAGTTTTGTGTTTTTATCTCTATTATTATCTGCTCTCTCTTGTACTTGATTAACGTATTAGATTACTGCAGTTAATGTTACTTTTCTTCATTTTATTCTATAGATATTTTGCCTTGACTTCTTTACTTTCGTCGATTTTGTCTGATATCATTTATTGTGCTTTCTCTTGAGCCAGGGGTCTTTCGAAAACATCTTTATCTTCCAAGATAAAGATAAGGTCTGTGTACACTCTACCCTCCTCCGACTCCACTTATGGAATTACATTGGTACATTGTTGTTGTATACTCTTTGTCCTTTGTCTGCAATATCTAAACTACAAGGCAAAAAATTTGTCTTTCAAAACTTGTTTTGCTTCTTGCTTGCATCTTACTTCCTTTGCTTTATTTTCGTCGAGTTTTATTTTTCTATCTTTAGTTTAATCTTTTCTGATTTTTAATTTTAGAATTACTTTTAGAATCACTCTAGTTTAGATATTACTTTGGACATTATATTCAAAAGAATATTCTTTTTGTATTACAATGAGTATTTATGATTTGTTTTCTTATAATATATTTTCAGACAATAATTTTTCTTATTGTTTTGAATTACTAGTAACTAGATTATCATTTTTATAACTCTATGTATGTTCCATCTTAGTATGTTATAGGTGCAATGTGTCTTACGTCTTTTACTTTTTGAAGAAAAAAAAAGTTATTTTATTGTATTTGTGCACATCTTAGCATGTTTCAATATATATTTTCTTACTAATTTTATAATTTTCTTGATTCTTTTTACATTTTTAATTTATTTTTTATTCTTTTATTATTTATAGATTTATTTTATTAGTTCATAATATATTTAAATTGAAGATCCATTGGGCTTACACCTTTCATCCCAGAACTTACGTCTCGTCTCGTGTCAGATAAAACGCTTATTCCACGTCCACACCTTTTAACCACTGCCAATGGTTAATGTACGAGTATTAGGTTTGAACAATTAAAGAAAATGACTTTTAAAACTTTAGCTCAATTTTGATATTCCTGTTAGGGTGAATTCTAATTTACCCATTTCAATTTTGAAAGTGAATCATATGATTGTAACCTTTTGTAATATTTGTTGGTATTTCTATGGTACTTTATAGAGCAGTACGGGAAGTAATAACTATTACAAATGTTCGAAAGAATAAATAAATGGTCAATCTTCAAACTGCCGCATGTGTGTTGTGTCTTGAATCTTGATCACCTTGCAAAGCCAATGTTGAGAACTGCCGCAAGTTTGTTGTGTCTTGAATGTTGATATCCTGAAATCAAGAAACAACTAAATCTGGATGGTTACAACGTTGTGTGTTGAGTCGAGGATAGCCCTCTATCCTTAAGACAAGATTGCCCCGTATATATGCTTTTACGTTAGCGGGCAATAGTCTCCCAAGATAAAACAACACTATAATCTCAACGCTACAAAGCCAATAGGTTGAGCCTGGCGAAGAAAACAAATATGACTCGACTTGCTGAAGATATGGAATAGGAAGGAAGAGTTTCTCTTTACTCTTCTCTTTTGTCTCTGTGTATATAGTGTGTCTCTATAGTGTATATCTTGTGTATACGTGAGGGTTTGGTCACTGTTTTTGACTGATTTTCAGTCACTGAAAGTGCAGTTTTTCGCCACTGTTTTTCAGTGGTTTACTGCCTGTTTTTGTGTCGTTTTCAGGTCTGTTTTCTGGCCTGTTTCTTGCTACTGTTTTGAGCCAAATGAAGCTCAATATATAGCATGCAAGAGGGGCTGTCCAACTGCCAAAACAAGGCTGTAATGGCCATTAAGGGAGGCCATTAAAACAGCCAAGTAATGGTTATTAAGGCCATTGAAAGAGGCTGCCCAAATGCCCAAGTAATGGGCTGTTAATGGAGAGTTAATCAGGAAAGTAATGGCTGGTTAATGCTCCAAAACGCAGTCCAACGGTAGGCAGAAAAAGTCTCCAGAAATTTTGTAAATATTGAAACTTCAGGGACCAAACTGTACATATGAAAGAATTCTGGTCCAAATTGTACATATGAAACTTCAGGGATCAAACTGTACATCTGGAAGAGTTCTTTGGTCCAAAAAGATAATATTAGACAGCCCCACGCCCCGTGAACCCGGAACTCGGGACCGGACGGGCGGCGGCGGCGCGCGTGTGGGCTTAGCCTTGAACCCAAGCACATCTAGGTCTTCCCTCATTTAAACACATGGGATACCCCTTGGGGTCCCAAACCCTTTACCAATTAGAGACTTATATAGAGAGCAATTCTTCCTATTCCCACCGATGTGGTAGATTTGTCCCACACCACATTTCCATGTCTCAAACACCTTACTTCGTGGACCAATATCTCTTTCATTTCTCAACGAAATTAGACGATTCTTGGCCCTACGGTCATCTACTCACTTCGTAGATCATGCATGTGTAAAGAGACAAGGTCTCCAACATACGGAACACAAGTGTTTAATTCATCAAAGATGGGTGGACGCATCTCCCCGCCAAAGGCTAATTTCCAACAATCCCCTCTATGAAAGAGAGATTGTGGCGCACACACAAGGTGCCTACATTTCAGCAATCTTTCAGCGAAAAGATATTGCATCAGGAGAGGTAGCTTACACTTTGAACCTTCCCTAGTTGAATACCATCGGACTTACTTACTGCGCGGTGAACGTGATGTCTTGAACCGTCAGTGTTTAGTGTAAGCCAAGACAACGATATCAACACAATAACTCTTCTTATTCATTTTCCTTCTTACGTTTCTGTCCGTTGTGGCCATGGACACACTTGGATTCTTAAGTGCGTTCATTTGAGTCGGCCATCCTCGCACTTAAATAGGTGATCTCCTACAAGGTATCCTGCTATACCCCACTTCACAAGTGTTAGGAATCATTAAAAGTTCCACAACCTTAACCTCAACCGTTTGAGGATCTTTTAAAAGGTTTGGAAGCTTAACCTTTACCCACCATGCAGGCAGCACTTTAATGTCTATCGCGGGAACAGCTTTGGATTCATGTTTCGCATGACATCATCATCCGAAGTGCTTCTTGCTTCCACCGAAGCGCTCAACTGAACCTTTTGCCGCTTAGTTTTCCCATTGAACCACATTCTTGGGATCTCCAATCAGTATGGTTGGGTTTCCACCGCAAAGGTTCGTATTGTTTGGGTTTTAAGCCCATTCCCCTAAACATGCAGAACACTTGATCTCCGGGTAGTCCCTTAGTTAGTAAACAAGGATGTGACACCCGTGATGATCAACTGCCATACGGTCTTATGTCTCCGACAGATCCTAAAAGATATGTCCAGACGCCGTCAGCCGTGGCCTTCCCGGCCGACGGCCAGCCACACGATGTATAATCACAAGACACGGGTATCTCCCAATAAGGGACGTCCTCTAAGGAGCCGTGCAGTTACTCAACTTCTTTCATGCTTTGTATAAAGCGATAAACTCTGATTCCATCATGAATCGGCCGATGCAAGTTTGCTTAGAGGATTTTCCAAGATCCACCATACACATTTGCTTGTGGCTTTGGTGTTCTTCAGATCTGATGTCCAGTTTGCATCACTGTGTTCTCTTAGAACCGCTGGACATCCAGAATACTATAATCCGTAGATAAGCGAATAACTCAGATATCGTCATATCCGACTTAAAGCCTTCTATTGATCATGTATTAAGATCATCAGTGAACCTTAGTTCAACTGATCTGTTCGTAGGACGATACGAGGTCGGTTGTAGTGTGTACAATACATTGAACTACACATGACCTGTGCATATCGCTCCTTGTCTATGGGTGCACCATGATTCCAATCAGTTCTATGATTCATATCCATTGGTGGCTTCAACGAGACGGTCAACTATCGACCATCAGATTAGATGTCTTAGAAATCCAATTCCTAAGATGTCATCTGTGATACCCATATCTTTCATATCGAGACTTTGTTTCAATATGACTTTTACTTTCAGACTGTTGATTCTCCAACTGTTGGCTTTCTAATTTCAGAGTCAATGTTTCTGTGGTCAGATTCATTATATCTGTTTTATCTGAAACTTTCAGGACCAAAATGTAAACATTTCAAGGACCAAAATGAAAGTTCAGGAAGAAGCCCAACAGTTCAGCAAATCAACTCTGATTCTCTTCTTCCAACTCTCCGGTTGGGAAGGCTGTTTCAACATCCATGCCACGTAAGACTACAATGGCCCTGGATGTGAAGCTACTCACGGGAGAGCACATTTTACAACCCAACGGTTCTTTTCCCGGAGGAAGATCAACCATTTCACAAGTATGGTTCTATATGATGAAATCTATTTCTCTTTTTAGATTCTTTCCAAAGCAGCGCTTCTGGAGATGACAATTATTTGTCAATTGTCCATGGTTCATTCTCAACCATACACGCTAGAAGGTATGGAACAAGTCTTTGTCCCCTCTTTGCTCCTTCTCGGTTCAACATCTAGAATTCCTGAGTTCTGCAGATCTGAAATATTAAGTTCCGGATAGCCAGCAACTTTCGAGTCCTCAGAGTTACGAACGCCCAGCGTCGACAGAAAACCTCGCGGGTTCTTGTTAACCTTGAGCAATTACTCCTTTTTCCTTTTTTCAAGGAAAACTATCTTCAAAGAATTCAGCTTTCTTTGACGCCAAGAGGCGATCAACACTACTGTTATTTGCAGATCCAGTGGATATGCAATCTACAGTCTTAGGTACAACTTGACCTGTTTCAGTATTCCAACTTTTACCAAGCCACCCCACATGATTTGGGCGTACGACTTTGCGTTTTGGCTAACACCGTTGGACTGAGGTGAGAAATGAACAGTCGTTTAATGAACTATGCTTCACATCCTCCCCCTCTATCACTATGAATTTCTCAATCCGTAGGCTTAGTTGATTTTCAACTTCTGCTTTATAGCGCTTATCCGCTTCAACAACTTCATCTTTGCTTTTCAACAAACAAAGGATTCCATACGTTGTACCATCATCAATGAAGATCACAACGTACTTGTCTCCCCCCTCTATTTTGTATAAACTTCAAATCACCCAAGTAGGTGTGACTAAGTTCTAGAGGAGCTGTGCTTCCTTCGCTATTCCCTTGACGGAATTTGGAAAGGTGATTTGGCCTCTTCGTCTACCTCACATTCATTTTGAGGGTTTATGTCGACAGAAGGCAACAATCTCAACATCGTTAGCTTTTGAATGACTTGCTATTTAACGTGTCTTAATCTATGATGGCATAGATGCACGGATTACAAATATATCATTCATTTGGCTACAGACGTACTGTACCATTCTTAGTTATTACAGACCTGTTGGACTAGTCTCAAACCAGCTTGACCAACAGCGTCCCTTAAACCAAGTTAGGAACATGTATCACCTCAGCTTAGAGTGATCCCATTCCCTGAAGTCCTATTGAGGACAACCTCTTCAACCCCTTCTACTTTAGAGGTGGCGTTGCTTCACATGAACAACCTCTTGCCCGTGGTTAGGGCATAACCGGATCATATGTGATCTGGATACTCTGGCCCACTGCAGTTGCTTTGCAGACTGAGTGTCCAATTTCTTTTCTCCCTTTCTTTAGGCCTTCAGATCATTAAGACCTGGAAACTCTGGCTCACCTTGCTAGGTGTCCATTACTTTTCCTATGAAATGAATTCTGGCCCCACTCCAGTCGCCCAGAGGCTTTGTATGACTGAGTGTCCAATATCATCATATCAAAGGAATTTTGGCCCACTCCAGTCGCCCGGAGGCTTTGTATGACTGAGTGTCTAATATCATCCTATCAAAGGAATTTTGGCCCGCTCCAGTCGCCCGGAGGCTTTATATGACTGAGTGTCCAATATCATCCTATGAAGGATCTTCTGCCAAATAGTATGACAGGCTCAACGTCTTTAGCTTTTAGACTCCTTCCGTTAAGATTGGTGTGCCCAGATAGTTCTTGGCGCTTAAAAGTGGTAACCGTTTTCTCACAGTTAGTGGATCTTTCTCCATCGTATGTGCGAACGTACTTTACACACTTTAACAATTACACTTAAAAGAATGGATCTTTTTAAGTCGTTTACAATCCAATCTTTAAATGGGAAAGAAGATAAGATTAAACTTCTGATTTTAAAGCGTAAGGAATATAAATTATTTTCATATTCCTCCTTACTTTAATCCATTTTTAATCAGACATCATTTAATCTTTATTCTTGACAAGTAAGAAAAACTACTTATCCCAATTTCGGATTCTGGCTCACTTCACCACTTCATCAAACCGAGTGTCCAGCCTGCCTTACCATTATTCGGATCTTTTGTCTGGGATAGATACATGCCTTCTGCTGCAAGATAGAAGTACATCTTCAGTCTTCTCCTCTTGTCCCAGTTGACATCCTCAGGCTCTCGAGAGCGCTTGTTCCCACCAGTCTTGGTAGCGGTGACACCATGAACATGTTCATCTTCATCACTCTCTTCTACCAGAAAACCATTGCCATATCCAGATTTGGTCACACAACTTTTGACCGACATCTTTCGAACACTAATAGTATTACAATACGATCTTGTCTTAAATTGTTGGTATTTCTATGGTACTTTATAGAGCAGTACGGGAAGTAATAACTATTACAAATGTTCGAAAGAATAAATAAATGGTCAATCTTCAAACTGCCGCATGTGTGTTGTGTCTTGAATCTTGATCACCTTGCAAAGCCAATGTTGAGAACTGCCGCAAGTTTGTTGTGTCTTGGATGTTGATATCCTGAAATCAAGAAACAACTAAATCTGGATGGTTACAACGTTGTGTGTTGAGTCGAGGATAGCCCTCTATCCTTAAGACAAGATTGCCCCGTATATATGCTTTTACGTTAGCGGACAATAGTCTCCCAAGATAAAACAACACTATAATCTCAACGCTACAAAGCCAATAGGTTGAGCCTGGCGAAGAAAACAAATATGACTCGACTTGCTGAAGATATGGAATAGGAAGGAAGAGTTTCTCTTTACTCTTCTCTTTTGTCTCTGTGTATATAGTGTGTCTCTATAGTGTATATCTTGTGTATACGTGAGGGTTTGGTCACTGTTTTTGACTGATTTTCAGTCACTGAAAGTGCAGTTTTTCGCCACTGTTTTTCAGTGGTTTACTGCCTGTTTTTGTGTCGTTTTCAGGTCTGTTTTCTGGCCTGTTTCTTGCTACTGTTTTGAGCCAAATGAAGCTCAATATATAGCATGCAAGAGGGGCTGTCCAACTGCCAAAACAAGGCTGTAATGGCCATTAAGGGAGGCCATTAAAACAGCCAAGTAATGACTATTAAGGCCATTGAAAGAGACTGCCCAAATGCCCAAGTAATGGGCTGTTAATGGAGAGTTAATCAGCCAAGTAATGGCTGGTTAATGCTCCAAAACGCAGTCCAACGGTAGGCAGAAAAAGTCTCCAGAAATTCTGGTGACCAAACTGTAAATATTGAAACTTCAGGGACCAAACTGCACATATGAAAGAATTCTGGTCCAAACTGTACATATGAAACTTCAGGGATCAAACTGTACATCTGGAAGAGATCTCTGGTCCAAAAAGATAATATTAGACAGCCCCACAGCCCGTGAACCCGGAACCGGACGGGACGGGCGGCGCGCGTGTGGGCTTAGCCTTGAACCCAAGCACATCTAGGTCTTCCCTCCTTTAAACACATGGGATACCCCTTGGGGTCCCAAACCCTTTACCAATTAGAGACTTATATAGAGAGCAATTCTTCCTATTCCCACCGATGTGGTAGATTTGTCCCACACCACATATCCATGTCTCAAACACCTTACTTCGTGGACCAATATCTCTTTCATTTCTCAACGAAATTAGACGATTCTTGGCCCTACGGTCATCTACTCACTTCGTGGATCATGCATGTGTAAAGAGACAAGGTCTCCAACATACGGAACACAAGTGTTTAATTCATCAAAGATGAGTGGACGCATCTCCCCGCCAAAGGCTAATTTCCAACAATATTAAAGAATCTGCAAAATTTAACATAAATTTTATCCTTTAAGAATGATATCAGAAAATATGATTTAAATGATGAAGCTAATGCATAAGTTTCCCTTAAGTTTGAGCCTTGAGGGGTAATTTGGTTACTGATATATTTGTATCCTAATTGCGGTCTAAAATGTGAATTACATTTGTTCAGTGTTAATATTAATTTATTTATAAAAAAAACCTTGATATTGTTAATCCAATATTAAATGGACAAATAATCCCTGAATCCAAAATAACTTAATTTATTCCGAATCAAATAACCCTTGAAGAAATT
Source organism: Anisodus acutangulus (assembly GCA_029783415.1). NCBI lineage: Eukaryota > Viridiplantae > Streptophyta > Magnoliopsida > Solanales > Solanaceae > Anisodus > Anisodus acutangulus. Next base: position 33,705,351 of record CM056511.1, on the reverse strand, counting down.
ATTGCCAATAACAAGACGAGAAAATTAGAAATGCGCATATTATAGACAAATTAACAGAATTAGATTATGTTCGAAGGAAAATTGCTTAACTTAGTTAATATGACATAAATAACTTAGTTAATATGACATAAATCGTATTTACTTTTTATTATATCAAAAGTTTTTTAACGTTAATAGTTTATACTAGTTGGATAGTCCAGCTATTAAAACATATCGGAAGGTCTCTCATAAACAAACCGTCAGGATGGCCGAGTGATCTAAGACGCCAAACTCAAGTTCTGTTTTCGAGAGAGGGCATGGGTTCAGATCCACTTCTGACACATTTTTCCATTTTTTCTTGAATTATTTGCATAATTATTGACACTTTTTTCCATTTTTATTGAATTATTTGCATAATTATTGAGCTGGCTATGAAATACGGAAAGATTTACAAAACCTCCTTTGCTTAGTATTTTTCTTTTTCTTATTCCCCTTTTTCTGTCTTCCATTTCTTGTTACTTGAACTGATATTGTTATTGTATCTTGGCAAAATGTTTTGAGTTTTGGGTTTCAAAATCTCTTTTGGTTAGGAATTGAAATAGCTAAAGTACAAAACGTAAGCAAATTTAGTTGGATGACTGAATGCTACTAGCCTACTAGTCCATGTGGTGATAAATTTATACATTGTACTGCATCCTTTGAGACAGCAGGCCGTCCACACCTTGGGCTTTTACATTTTCACTATACATAGCTAGAAAAAACTGGCATCCCCAACAAATTTAGTACGGTGTACTCAAACGGTTAGGGGTCGTTTGGTTCAAAATCGGAATATTTTAGGATTATAATTATGAGATTAAAAGTGTTAAGAGACCTACATCGGAAAATGTGAACATGAACTCCTTATATGGATTTGGACAATCATCACCCTACAAACTAGCTTTTGGGTTGAGTTAGGCCTAAGATCCATTCTTTACATGGAATCAGAGCCAGACTCATTCCAATTATTTGTTCGTCGATGTTGAGCCACCAAATTATATTGTCCACGCTCCAGATAACGAGGTCTGGGCGTGCGGGAGAGTGTTAAGAGTCCCACATCGGAAATGGAATGGAAACATGGTGAAAAAGATTAATCCCTTGATTATTTTCATTAATATAAATGGTTTATATACATGATATACAATAGTAACCTTAGCCTATAATTACCAAAATCAAATACATTTTCATAATACAAGACTACTACCATAATTACATTTTCCTAGTACAAGACTACTACCATAATTACAAGATCTCTAATAATATCAGAGAATATAAGTAGTATATTAGGAATATACTACGTATATTCTTCACACCCCCGCAGTCATAGCGGGCGGTTGTCGTACGCTGAGACTGTCCCTAAAATCTTCAAACAAAACTAAGGAAAGACCCTTAGTAAAAATGTTAGCAATTTGGTATCATGAAGGGACATGCAAGACACGTACTTGTCCACGAGCTACCTTTTTGCGAACAAAGTGAATATCCATCTCGATATGTTTAGTGCGCTGATGTTGAATATGATTTCCAGAGAGATATATTGCACTAACATTATCTCAATATACCAAAGTAGTTTTCTGAATAGGAAAATGAAGCTCTAATAAGAGGTTACATAGCCAACATGACTCAAACACCACATTGGCTACCCCTCGATACTCGACCTCTGCGCTGGAACGCAATAAAATAACATAACGTTTAGCAGACCAAGTTATCACTAAGGAACATACAATAACCAGATGTCGAGTATCTGGATATCCACCCCAATCATCATTTGTATAATACATGAGAGTAGATACGAAGGATTGATATAAGTGTAAACCATAATCAAGAGTGCTTTGAATATAACACACAGTGCATTTGAGAGCGTGCATGTGTTCTTGCCTCGAATCATGCATAAATAAACACACTTGATGTACTGCATAAGTAATATCATGCCTTGTAAAAGTAATATACTGAAGAGCCCCCACAAAACTTCGATAGTAGGAAGGATCCTCGTAAGGTGTGCTAGAATTAGCACTCAGCTTCGATTTGGTGTCAACCGGAGGAGGAGATGACTTACAGGATGACATGACAGCCCGTTCAATAATCTCAGCTGCATACTTCTGCTGGGATAAAAATAGACCACCTGCATGACGAGTTACAACTATACCCAAAAAATAACTCAAGTGCCCCAAGTCTTTTATAGCAAATTCGGAGCTGAGAAGAGATATGATAGACTTGCGCAGTTTATCAGAGGAGGCAATCAATATAATATCATCCACATATAACAGAATGTATACTAGAGAAGTACCACGATGGTAGATGAACAGAGAATGATCAAACCTGTTATGAGAAAACCCAATCGTAGACACATAATCGACAAACCTTTTGTACCAGGCCCGTGGAGCCTGCTTGAACCCATACAAGGACTTCTTCATCAAGTACACATGGTTAGAATGATCGGGGTCCCTGAAACCTAAGGGTTGATGCATGTAGATAGTTTTCTTGAGATCACAGTGTAAGAACACATTTTTCACGTTCAGCTGATGAATGAGACATGCTTTTGAAAGAGCCAGACTGAGAACAGTGCGAATAGTTACCGGCTTGACCACCTGACTAAATGTCTCACCACAATCCACACCAACCCGTTGAATTTTGCCATCACCTACAAGACAAGCCTTATGCCGCTCAAAATAACCATATGATTTTTCCTTATAAGTAAAAATCCACATAGAACGAATAATATTGACACCAGGTGGATGGGGCACCAACTCCCATGTCTTATTTTCAATAAGAGCATTATATTCATCATCCATGGCCATTTTCCAATTCACGTCATGAAGGGCAAACACGGGGTTATGTGGTAGGGGGGATTTAGTGACATTAGAATTGAGATTAAAATATTGTTTTGGCCTAAAAATACCCAATTGACTATGAGTAACGAGCCCTTGTCCCGGAATAGAAGTGGGCGGGATATGAGCTAGGTGATGGCTGGATTGGGTTGGGCCAGCAGGTAGTGGGCCTACTGACCAAAATGACGTCGATGCAGGAACGGGGCCAGCAGGCAGTGGGCCTGCTGCCTGCTGGCAGGGACTCAACGGATGGGGAAAATGGGCCAGCAAGCAGTGGGTCTGCTGGCAGATTTGGACGATGGAGGGAGTCTTGGCCAACAAACAGTGGGCTTGTTGGCTGAATTTGATCACGGGATGGGTCTGGGCCAATAGGCATTGGGTCTGCCGGTGTCTGCTGGTCCAAATCCTGAGACGTGGGTCAGATCAAATGGTGGACCACAAACGGTGAGAGCCCATCATCTAGAAAATTATAAGAATTAGATACGGAATCATTTAACTTAGCAAACGGAAAATGAGTTTCATCAAAAATGACATAACGACTAATGATGATTTTATTAGAGGATAAAACATAACATTTGTAACTACGATGATTAGATGGATAACCCAAAAACACACAAGCGGTAGAGTGAGCTTGTAGTTTGCTTATCATAGTGGAGGGAAAGAGAGGATAACATAAACACCCAAATACCCTAAGATGAGAATATGACGTATCTTTGTGATAAAATTTTTTGAGTGGAAATTGGTATGCTAATCCTTTGTTAAGGAGTATGTTAAGAAGGTAAGTAGTCATTTGTAATGCATGATGCCAAAATGAAGCTGGTAAGGATGCATGAGCTAGTAATGTCTGAACAATATTATTAATGATACATATTTTTCTCTCGGCTTTTCCATCTTGTGAGGATGTATGTGGACAAGAAAACCGGAAAGATATACCACTAACCTTACAAAATCCTCTAAATGATCCATTATCGAATTTCTTTCCATTATCACATTGAATGTTTTTAATTTTCCGTTCAAATTGGATACAAATGAATGCTCTAAATGAGAGGAATGTGGAATAAACTTGAGACTTTTTAGATAAGGGAAAAGTCCACAAAAAATTAGAATACAACAACAACAACAACATACCTAGTGAAATCCAACAACATGGGGTCTGAGGAGGGTAGAGTGTACGCAGACCTTACCTCTACCTAGGTAAGTAGAGCGGCTGTTTTCGAGAGACCCCGGCTCAAGACAGAGCATAAGCAAAAGCAAAAGCAAAAGCAAAAGCAAAAGCAAAAGCAAAAGCAAAAGCAAAAGCAAAGCAAGAATAAAACAACTAAGAGAAACGGTCCGAAACAATTTAAAGAAATGTGAAAATGCTGGTATAAAAAACGAATAAGCAATGATAGCGCATTTCGAAAAAATAAGTATTAACTAGCGCATGTAAATAAGCTAAAAAAATTACACCAAAGAACACATATCAGCAGAAAACCAGCTACATGTAACTATAAAGCAATAATGTGCCTATTTGTATGATAGACTAAGTAGACCTACAATAATAACATTACCCCTATCAGTTTGCAAGAATAAGTAGGACTACGCTCGACTACCTATTACCATTCTACCCTAATTCGTGTCCTCCACAACCCCCTATCTAAGGTCATGTCATCAGTAAGTTAAACCTGCGCCATATCTTGTCTAATCACATCTCTCCAATACTTCTTCGATCTACCTCTACCCCTCCTGAACCCGTCCATAGCCACAAAAAATTAGAATAATCATCCAAAAATAACACATAATAACGGTGGCCCAAAGAGCTCAAAATGGGAGATGTCCACAAATCACTATGAATAATATCAAATGACAACATAGTACTAGAATTGGAGGCAACAAACGATAATTTAACATGTTTTCCAAGCGGACAAGAAGGACAAAAAGTAATACTACACGTACTATTACACTCAATAAAATTATTGTTTTTAAGAGATGAAAGAATAGATGCCCCCGGATGACCCAAACGTGCATGCCATAAGGAAGGTGTTAAGACAACAAACGTTGACGGTGTGGCTTGATTAGTGGTGGTGGTGGAGGTGGTGATGGGATAGAGATCTCCCCGACTATTACATCTCATTAGAGGTATCCCCGTTGAGAAATTACTGCCAGACTTTCCAATTTCTTCTCCCCAACTTTAGGATGTAAAACGGGTTGATGAAGGGAGAAAAAAAGAAGAGAAAAGTGGATGAAAACATGGAATGAACCATTGCTCTAACTAGGATCCAAACTTATGGTTAAATCAGTCATATATATACATGGAAATGTATGTTGTGTGTCCTACCCAAAGTTTACGCCGAATTGTTAGAATTTTCCTGAATTTCTTACCTTATATAGATTCTACCATAATTGTGTTTTATTTTAAAAAAGGTTTTATGGATGGAAAAAGCTTCATCCGTGGAAAAGATCTCTTCCATATTTGAATAATACTTTCTTGGAAGAAAAGTTATAAATTGAAGATCTGTCTCTCTCACACACACAAAAAAACAGTAGCATCCACAATATAGTTATTAAAGAGCCTTTTTATGGGGAGATTATTCTCTTTGTAGGTTTATACTTTTTATATTAGTTTTTCAATATGTAGGTTAGTTGACCAAATCATATTATAATATTATGTCTTTTTAGTGTATTTTCTTTGTCGTTTGATTTATCGTCGTTCAAGATTTGAAATTATAAGCTTCCGCATTACGTCATGATTATTTCGATCCCAACACGAATCACATTAATTCAATTTACTTAAGTGATAAATTAAGGTAAGAAGATATATTAATTAGTTCATGGTTAAGTAATAAAAATGTATATAATAGATATACGTCAATTATTCATTTGTTTCTAAGGTATATATTGGGTGTGAATAATTTTATTCCAGAAATTGCGTGCAAGGACCATATTGACCAATGTCCAATGTCCAATGTCCAATGTCCAATGTCCAGCTTAAGCTGTTGTTCTGCGGGGTCATTAAAATATCTAAGAAAAAGTTGCATGTTTCTGACACTCAATGATAGGAATACAAATAATTAAATGTAGATATTTGGCCCAAAAAAAGAAAAGAACAGCACAAGTTTCTGCAGAGATACATACATGCACTTGTTAGTTGGGTATATATTATTCATATATTTTCTTCGAAAATAGAATTTGATTGTACAATGGTTGTAATTACGTTGAAAGATCTTTAGGACCATCATAAAACTCGGGGCAAATGGCCAATCACAGCTACAACATTTTTCCTTTTCTTTAGGAAAAAAATGATAAGGACAAAAAAAAAATTAATAGCAAAGCACCAAAATTAGAATTGTGGTTCTTAACCCAAAAAAGAAAAAAATATAGAAATTGGAGTGGAGCTGCACAATGAAGGATTGAGATAGCAAATATCAGGTAGAATAATTGAAGTGCAGGGAAGAAACTGACCGGACACCACTGTTATAAAAAAGAAACGCCTAGTGTCAGGAATGAGATAGAATACGCGAATAGAGGAATTCATTCCAAGTGTCAGGCAATCCAGGGAGGCACCAATGGATACAATCAGCATAGGTGGCTGGATCAGCTTGCTGCTCTGGCGACAGCATTTTACCTTGTCGAATGGTGTGAACAGAGGTGTGCGCGTCTTTTCTGTACTCCGATAGAGTGGTGATATTCAGGAAGTAAACAGGGACATTGATGGATTGAGTAACATTTGCTGCTACCACAAATAGTCTCCTGTCTGTCCCAACACTTGGCGACATTGATGTGTTTAATACTGGAGTTGTCTCTTTTGCACATTTTATCCCATCAGGATTGTTCCAATCCAAACTCCTGCAAAGGGTTAACCAACCAAAAGTTCAGAAAATTGTCACAGTTTTGGTCCTTAATGCCCGCTATGGCTTATTTGATACGAGGGATTTAACCTATATTGACTGACAATGTAAACTATTTTTACACTATAAGTATATCTTAATTTGTTGTGAGTGGTCCCTAGTAACTTACATTATTACATGCACTTATCAATTTTAAGTAAAGTGATAAGTAATACTCCTATGAGTTAAAATCTATTTATGAGATGTATCAAATGGTTAAAAATGAAGGAAAAGGTAGCTTCTAAGTCATAACCAAATGGATAAAAAGTAAAAGGAAATGAGGATTACTTGATATGAAGAGGAGACATGCTCATGAAGTAGACTTTTGTGTGATTGATATCCACATTGTTCTCTACCCACTGCGACCATGTTGTCAAAACTCTCCGATAAGCAGCTGGTCTCTCGATCTCATCGTATTCAGTTGCTCCTTCATCAAACGACCCTCGTCTGTTTTTTGTAGGAAAAATATCAAACATAAATGTTCAATGATGCAGAGGCAAAAAAAATATCAAGTTGGATTTTTTGAGTATTATTACTTACAGAACTTTCATGGCGAAAGTATTCATCCACCAAATGTATGTGTTGAAGACGAGATAGTCGACATTCTTCCAGTTCTTGCCATGCTTTTCGATTGATTCGGGCATGATTATTCGGTTCAATATACTATGCATGTTTGGGTCATCTGAATTTGACTCCACCAGAAATGGAGCCCAGTAAAATTCCACTGTGGCATTATAATCCTACATATAACATTTTCCACATTGACATCTATTATTACAGAGAAAATTATAGGAGTAACAAAAGCTTCTTTCAAGGGCTAGTGAGAGCAGCCCAACAACTATTCATATATGGGCCTGTCTTCTTACTTGTTAATAATCCACTCCAACCAATCAAAGATTAAATATTAAGCAACAGTAGTCATCAACTTAAAATGAAGGCAGAATTACTAAATTGGGGTTACAACAGTTATTAGTTTACACTTCAGGTCACTCAAAAATAACACAAGTTAATGACTATCAACAAGTAAACCTACTATAACACGTTTAATTAGACTCATGGCATGGAAGTTAACAAGTTTGTAATAAGTGGAACTAGTTACTTAGAAAAGAATAAATCAGTAAACCTACTATAACACGTTTAATTAGACTCATGGCATGGAAATTCTTTGTACTATTACGAACTTATGAGCAATTATTAAGGTGTTATTAATGTCACTTAAATTCAGAACTTATACAGGATCAATTAATATAAGGTGTTAGTATTAGTCTTTCTAAAAAGGAGTATGCCTCATGTTACAAACCATATTATTCATAGTATTTGAGGGAAATACGAGATAATTGGGGTGCTACCCTTTCCCAGACCCTGTTAACACGGAATCCTTACGATGAAATTTATGAAAATGGACCCACCGCTTCTTATTTTGGACAAAGGAATTCTGTCTAATTCACTAATTCGGGGGAAGATGCTGAATTTTTGTATTTGAAAAAAATTTGCATAAGACTGCGCTTTAAGAGATAATTGGTTTTTTGAAAAGTCAATGCTACTTCTTAAATTAAAAAGACAAATGCTAAGATAAATACCTCGATCCTGAAAATAGATAAAGAACCAATCTTGTTTAAGCTTTTTCGGCCTGGAGGAACCGCGGATTGAACCAAACAAATCATGGATTCCCATTGGTTTCTATTTAGCGAGTCTCCCACAAACATGAGTCTCTTGTTTCTCAGTTTCTCAAGCAGCAACTTTGGTTTAAACCTAATATTTCAATATCAAACGTATATTGTTCAGAAAATTGAAAAACAACAGCAACATAGCCGGTGTAATCCGTGAGGCTGTGAGGCCAGGGGATACACAACCTTACCCCTACCTTGTGAAGGTAGAGAGACCGAGAGACCATTTCCGATAGATATCAAATTCAAACAAGAAAAGATTAAAAAAAATCAAGAATTGGAAAATGATGTTCATACTTGGGTAAAGAACAATCTCTAGGTTGCCACCTCCAGTTCTGATACATAGAGTCCTTTCTTCCATTTCTCATGCAAGTAACCTGTGCTGTAAGAAACTCACATTCTTCTTCTTTATAAATTGGATGTGTGACATTGTCGTAAACCCATTGCCCTGTAAAAAGATCGCAATCTTCTGGTGGCAACTCGATATTCTCCTCTTCTTCATCATCAGGCATTTCAATCGTTTCCTTCTCCTCCCTTGTCTCCTCTTTTCTTGAATTCATCATCACAACAACAGATGAAACTTTGTTCTCATCGTCAACGTTGGCATTGATTTCTTGAAACCCATTTTCCTGAATCAAGGGTTCATTGCTGATATCTTGAGTTCTTGTCATGGAAAATGGGAATTCAGCAATTGATTTTACGTCCTCATTGTACATGAAGCAACCAAAGAGGAATATGGAGAAAACCACCACGAATACGGAAAAATTGTTGTTCTTCCTGTGCTTCATCCTGAGTATGTTGGAGGAGAAGACTGGGGTTTTTCGCCCGCGAAATGAATAATACATGAGGAGTAGAGGAATATGTGATGGGAGGAAAGATTAATGGTGACAATAGGAAATATAGAGGAAGAGAAGAGTGAAAGATAGACTAACATATTGAATAAATTTTATTTTCTGTTAAGAGTTTAATTTGGTAGTTTATTGAGATTTGGTGTAATGTGGTTTTCTGTAAGAAATTCGAGTATCAGTTGCTGGAGAGTTGTCCTTCTCATGTGTTTCAAACTACTTTGTTCCTCCTACTCCACCAGAAAACTAACACTACTGTTAGATGAGAGAGAATCATATTTTAAAAGGAGTTCTTAATTTTGAATTAACTGTTAATTAAGAGTTGCAAAATTGTGTATATATATATATATATATTAAGGATTCATTCAATTAGATAGGGGCATGATTGATTTTTTGAGTTTATATATTACTCTATCACTTATTAGACACTAAGTTTAAGAATATAAAAAATATTTTCTTCTGATCTGAAATTAAAAGTATAGAATTATCAAAAATATTTTTTTAAATCTTGTTATTTTAAATATGTCATTATTTAATTCCTATAGGAGAGTGTCTTTAAGGATATAAGGTTGTTGAAATAAAAACTTACTAAAATTAGTAAGAGACATTTATTTTAGTAATAGAATAAAAAGAAAGTAAAAAATGCACAAAGTACCCTTTCAATTGATACATTTTGGAGTAGTTAAGATAGTATTAATTATTTAACAGTCATGGAGTCCACCAATGGGTTGAAGATCGTCATTTTCTAAGTTAAGTTTGTACATTTTCTTATTTAATAGTTTTATGATTTATGTCTGTCCAATGAGCTCTTAGAAATTTGATTTGATCAGATTTATGTACGTTTGCATAACGTAAGACCAGTAGCAGAAGGGAGACGTTCCTTATCCAGAATTTCTTTATTTACATAATTTCGAATTTGAAATCTCGAGATGAGAGATTCTATTTATTCACCACAATCATGGAATATAAAAATGATTGGAAACTAAAATAAAAAAGATAAAATTGTGGGGCAGACACAGTTGTTCTAGCTTGACCATTTTTTTAAAATTTATGAAGCAAGTGAACAACAAATACCAGAATAATCACCATACATATCTTAGTTATATTACCTAAAACATGTTACTCTTAGCATGTGGAATTATGTGCGCTAATTAACTAGTCTACGTACTGTAAGTTCGGATTAGCTTATTATAGAAATACGTCCGTACTCTACGTATAAGAACTCAATCATTTAATAGCTTATATTCCGATACTCAAACAAATTAAGTAGAAAATTAATTTTGAGATGTTTTCTTCAATAATAACTATGTGGGTTAACTTGCGTAAACCTCAACTATCTCAAGAAATACCTACTTTTTCACTGGCACATGTCCTAAATATTTCCGACTGCTTAGCCTTGACATATAAAAATAAATCATCTAACTGTTTTTGTCTCTGCCGGAAGTAAATCCCGGTTTTCCCTAATTTTCACCTACATATTTTCTTTTTTAACTTGGAAGTTCTTTCTTTCGCTAATGAATTGATTAATATAAATGCCTGGCCAACAGATAATAAGGTTGGAGCAGATGGATGCTCATAATTATGATATTCCTAGTAATCAAAGGGGTATTTTTAAACCAAAACAACATTTTAATGTCAATTCTAATGTCTCTAAGTCCCCCACTACTACGTAACCCTGTGTCTGCACTACATGACCCGAATTGGAAATTGACTATGACTGATGAATATAATGTTCTTATTGAAAATAAGACGTGAGAGTTAGTACCCCGTCCATCCGGTGTTAATATTATTCGATCTATGTGAATTTTTACTCATAAAGAAAATTATGACGATTCTTTTGAGAGACATAAGGCTCATCTTGTAGGTGATGGTAAAAGTCAACAAGTTGGCGTGGATTGTGGTGAAACGTTTAGTCCGGTGGTCAAACCGGCTACCATTCACACTGTTCTTAGTTTGGCTCTCTCAAAAGCATGACTTATTCATCAGTTGGATGTAAAGAATGCTTTCTTACACGATGATCTTAAGGAGACAATCTATATGCATCAACCCTTGGATTTTCGAGATCCCAATCATCCTCATCATGTCTGTTTGCTGAAGAAGTCATTGTATAGGCTTAAGCAGGCCCCGCGGGATTGGTATAAGAGGTTTGCAGATTATGTATCTACTATCGGGTTTTCTAACAGCCAGTCTGATCATTCTCTATTTATATATCGTCGTAGTACTTCTCTGGCATACATTTTATTGTATGTAGATGATATTATATTGACTGCTTCATTTGATAATCTGCGCAAGTCTATCATGTCACTTCTCAGTTCTGAATTTGCAATGAAAGACTTGGGACCCTTGAGTTATTTCTTGGGCATTGTTGTCACGCGTCATTCAGGTGGTCTATTTTTATCTCAAAGGAAGTATGCTGCAGAGATTATTGAGAGAGCTAATATGTCATCTTGTAAGTCTACTTCCACTCCGGTTGATACCAAATCGAAGTTGAGTACTACGTCAGGCACACCATACGAGGATCTCACCCATTATCACAGTCTTGTAGGGGCACTTCAGTATCTTACTTTCACGAGACTTGATATTACTTATGCAGTTCAGCATGTGTGTTTATTTATGCATGGTCCACGGATTGAGCACATGCATGCGCTCAAACGCATTATACGGTACATCTAGTGCACACTTGATTATAGAATGCATTTATATCCTTCTTCCTTCTCTACTCTTGTGTCATATACAGATGTTGATTGGGGTGGCTGTCCTGATACCAGACGCTCGACATCTGGTTATTGTATGTTTCTTGGGGATAACTTGGTCTCGTGGTCTGTGAAACGTCAGACTACATTATCGCGATCCAGTGCAGAGGCTGAATATCGAGGTGTGGTTAATGTGGTGTCTGAATCATGCTGGCTGCGTAATCTTTTATTAGAATTACACTTTCCTATTCAGAAAGCTACCTTGATCTATTGTGATAATGTTAGTGCAGTCTATATTTTCGATAATCCGGTCCAACATCAGTACACTAACTCATATCGAGATGGATATTCACTTTGTTCGCGAAAAGGTAGCTCGTGGACAAGTACGCGTTTTACATGTGCCCTCCAGATACCAAATCGCTGACATCTTTACGAAGGGCCTTCCCTCAGTTCTATTTGAAGATTTTAGGGATAGTCTCAGCGTACGACAACCGCCCGCTATGACTACGGAGGTGTGATAGAATATAGCACGGTACCGTGCTCAAATAAGATTAAGATTGTAATTAAACTAGTGTACAAACTTACCATAGTTGTAGAATTCTTATACAAGTATGATTAAGATTTAGAAATATAGTATGAATATGATTTTCCATATTTGGAGATTATAACTTGTATATATACCCAGTCATTAATGAAAATAATCAAGTGATTATTTATTTCAGTAATCTTCTACTAGTAGTTATGATAAATGGACGATTAAATGAGCTCTCATTGTCACCAACAATCCAAGATTGGGATGAAAGAGAAGGAGTTGATGCATCATGAATCATTAATTTTCTTAATCAATAATTAATTAGGTTAGGGTCAAAGAATTAAGTTTATAGGAAATGAGTAATTGGGTAGCTTTATGTTAGAGAAAAGTAAATGCTACGGAAGCTTTTGTTCTTATACACCAAGTCACCAACAATCAAATCCTTGTAGTTTGCTCCTCATTTCACTTGTCTGACAGATGACCACTTGCATCCCTTTATTTCCAAGGCAAGACACTTAGCTACTTGCAATTGCACCTACCCTTGTTCTAAATTCCAACACCGGCACCCCAAAATCCAATTTGTTTTTTTGCTTTTAACGATAAATTTACTAGTTAGGATAATAATTCGTTATGTATTTATCTTAAAATAATTTTGGATGTTGTTATTCATATGGAATGTGTAAAAGAGTGTTATTAATTACAGTTCATGTTTCATGAGTTAATTACATGTACATAGAAGGTGTTAGAAAATATGAGAACAAAATCTGAAAAGAAAATTTTAAAGAGTGAATAAATTCATTGTCCTTATTGCTCGTATATTCAATAGGGATAACAAGCAAGTTTCTTCAGGATTTTCAAAGCCAAAATTGTTACTACTCAAAATGAATAGCTATTTCCAGAATAATGTAATTTATGAAAGAAGAAGAAGACCATTCGAAAAGGTATCTATCATCTGAATATGTATTACGGTTGAAACTTAAATTTTAAATTTGTTTCTAATAACTAAACCTGTAACAGAAACATAAAGGGGAACGAACGTACATGTCCCATCTAAGCAAAATAATTATCTTTCCATACCCTCTCCTAAATTAGTTACCCGCCCTTACCTCCAAAATTATGATACTGGTATCACTCTGCCTCTTATATACCATGATGGTATCACAAATGACTTCTTTTATTTCTTCAAAAATACTTTTCAGCCCTCTATAAAACTCACATGGTATATATAATATACTGACAGGATATCATGAAGGATCATGTTCATTTTTTAAAAAAAATATACTTTCCTGAAAAACAAACTCTATGATATCATCATCTTATATACATTTACTGAGATGATATCATGGATGACTGCTTCAATTCTTTAATGAGACACTCCTCAGTCTTTCATGATACCATCGTCGTATATACCATATACTGAGATGGTATCATGGAGAACTACTCCAGTCCTTCAACGAGACACTCTCTTAGTGTAGGAATCTAGTAGCTCAGTTGGTTGACTACCTAAACTTTCACCTTGTTGGTGAGAGTTCAAATCACCACGTTGCAATCCCCTCCCCATTTCCCCTTCCCCTACCCCTTATATAATAAAATAAAAAGACACTCTCTTAGTCCTCCATGAGACCATCATGGTATATAAATATACTAAGATGGTTTCATTGAGGACTCCATGATACCATCATGATATATAAATATAATGCGATGGTATCATGGATAAATAGTTTTGTGGCAAGGGTATTCGGGTAAATATTTTCGACCGGTAAAAGCAAAATTAATTTAGGAGGAGGCATGCAATATTTTATATTTTAGGGGTATTTTCTGTTATTTTCCCAAAATTAAATATGAAATTATAATAATCTTTTATTTGAGGATCCTATCCGGCCAGCGCCCAAGCCTCAAATCCAAGTCATTTAAATTTAAATATATAATATATAATATATAATATATAATATATAATATATAATATATAATAAATAATAATTATTTTACATATAGAAGGACATTTGGTGGACTCACATATTCAAGGACATTGGGTGGGTCAAGGCATTTAAGCCTTCAAATAACTTCTAGTCTCTCACCCGTTGTGGGGATTATTGCCTTTACAGCACAAACCATTCCAACAGAAGGGTCACTCAACTTGTAGTATATTGATTTTTTTTTTGTAAAAAAAAGCCCCCCGTTGTTAAAGTATTACATCCGGCTATCACTTTAACAAACAGTTACCACCATTACCTTACAATTTTTCTGTAAAATTTTCAGATCCCTCCCCCCTTCCAATTTAATGCTTTGCGCGTAATATAGGATCTCTAACAAAATTTGGCGCTAATTTTTCGCACATAAATAGAGATTATATATGATTAATACAAACAAGAAAACCTAATAAAATGCATTTTAATAGTATCTATGCAAAAAATTGCACTGAACATACTCAAATATTGGCGAATTGGGAAAAAGTATTTGTGATACAAAGATGTTTTTCAAAGATTTGTTGACTAAAGAGAAGAGATTTAGCAATGGAAGAAGTATATATTGCTACAACACAATGGCAATGGGGGGTGATAATATGAGATTTTCATCAAATTGGACTATGTTTTTGAAGATTTTGTGTTTGAAAACAAATAGCAAAGCATCTTTATAAGAATATTGTAACAATCCTGATAGATATTAAGTACATCAAGGAAGATGATTCTCAACCAATTAATAGTAGTGAACAATGAAATGACTGTCAGAATGTATACCAGACTAAAAAAGAGAGATCATGGATTGACATCTTATCTATTATGTTGTCACGACCCAATTCACCTAAATGCCATGATGTCACCGAATACCCAGTTAGGCGAACCAAGCACAATAATCCATAATGGATTCCAAAAGTAGATATTGTTATTGTTGGTATTCTATGGTACTTTATAGAACAGTACGGGAAGTAATAACTATTACAAATGTTCGAAAGGATAAATAAATGATCAATCTTCAAAACTGCCGCATGTGTGTTGTGTCTTGAATCTTGATCACCTTGCAAAGCCAATGTTGAGAACTGCCGCAAGTTTGTTGTGTCTTGAATGTTGATATCCTGAAATCAAGAAACAACTAAATCTGGATGGTTATAACGTTGTGTGTTGAGTCGAGGATAGCCTATCCTTAAGACAAGATTGCCCTGTATATATGCTTTTAACGTTAGCGGGCAATAGTCTCCCAAGATAAAACAACACTTTAATCTCAACACTACAAAGCCAATAGGTTGAGCCTGTCGAAGAAAACAAATATGACTCGACTTGCTGAAGATATGGAATAGGAAGGAAGAGTTTCTCTCTACTCTTCTCTTTTGTCTCTGTGTATATAGTGTGTCTCTGTAGTGTATATCTTGTGTATACGTGAGGGTTTGGTCACTGTTTTTCAGTCAAAAATTGCACTGATTTTCGCTGAATTTCACTCACTGTTTTGTGCTATTTTGTGGCTATTTTTCTGGCCTGTTACTTGCTGTTTTCGTCTGTTTTCTGACTCATGTTTTGAGCCAAATGAAGCTCAATATATAGCATGAGGAGGGGCTGTCCAACAACCACAAACAAGGCTGTAATGGCCCTTAAAGGAGGGCTGTAATGGCAGGTTTTAATGCCATGAATGAACTAATGGCTGATTAATACCTCAAAAAATAGTCCCAACGGTAGGCTTTCTGCCTTCCGTCACCTTTCCAGAAACTCTGGGGCCCAAACTGTACATATTGAAACTTTAGGCCCCACAGCCCCACAACACCCGTGACCCGTGACCCGTGACCCGGAACTCGGAACCCGACGGGACGGGCGGGCGGCGGCAGCGCGCGTGTGGGCTTAGCCTTGAGCCTAAGAACATCTAGGTCTTCCCTCCTTTAAACACATGGGATACCCCTTGGGGTCCCAAACCCTTTACCAATTAGAGACTTATATAAAGAGCAATTCTTCCTATTCCCACCGATGTGGTAGATTTGTCCCACACCACATTTCCATGTCTCAAACACCTTACTTCGTGGACCAATATCTTTTTCATTTCTCAACGAAATTAGACGATTCTTGGCCCTACGGTCATCTACTCACTTCGTAGATCATGTATGTGCGAAGAGACAAGGTCTCTAATATGCGGAACACTAGTATTTAATTCATCAAAGATGGGTGGACGCATCTCCCCGCCAAAGGCTAATTTCCAACAGTTATCTATTGGGAGAAGGACTACTCTGATTAAATATATTCTATAGAGCAAGCCCATTCACTTACTTTCATCACAATATCCTCCTGATAGAGTTCTTGCCAAGATATATAGGTTGTTTGCTATGTTTTCTTGGAGTAATTCAGTGGAAAACTCCAGTAAACATTGGGTAACATGAACAACACTATGTCATCCACAAGAAGAAAGGGGTATGGGTTTCAGAAGCCTACAAGATATATCAAAAGCCCTTTTTGCAAAGTTGTGGTGGAACATGAGGACCAAACAATCCCTATGGAGAAGTTTTATGAGTAACAAGTATTTGAAGAAGTTTCATGTGTTGACACCTAATTTTTATCCTCCAATAATTTTATTTAATTATTCAAGGTTCCCGGGTCACAGACGGAGTGATATATACTTTTTCATTTTCTTTATCTCCCGGATTTATTCATTACATTAGAGATATATATAATCATGCTTTTAACGATTTTCCTAGATCAACTGTTAAGAGAGATGTATTTAAATTCGCACATGAATATCAACAATATTTACGTTATTTATTATATCATTTTAATGGCAAAGTATCTATCACGTCTGATATAAGTCGTAGTCCTAACGGCCATGATTATTTAACGGTAACTTGTCATTGGATAGATTATAAATGGTCTATGCAAAAACGTATCTTAGCGTATAGATATATAGATGATAGCCACACTGATTCTTTTATTGCAGAAAATATTTATCAAGTGTGCCATTTTTATGGAATAATTGATAAAATTCTGACTATTACATTAGATAACACTTCTTCAAACAATTACGCTATTACAATTTTTAAAAATAGTTTAACTCCATCTTTTTCAGATCATTTTCATATAAAATGTGCGTGTTATATATATCTTAATTGTAAAGTATGGTCTTTCACTTTTTGAAGACATTCTTAGTAAAATATAATTTGCTATAAATTTTATTTTTTAAAGTAATAGAATACAACGAAGAAAAGAATATAGAAAAACTTGTCACGATTGCCAACTACCTCATAGAAATTTTTTAGAAGAAGTATCCACTAGGTGAAATTCGTTATACGAGCAACTACTTATTGCTTATGATTATAGAAAATCTATAACTTTATTTTTTAACTCTCATAATCAAAATTCAAAAGAATTTTTTTTTCAAGAAACAAAGGAATTTTACGGTATATATTATCCTATTATTTCAACTATGTTGTTTTATATAACTCTAATATTTTTATTACTTAGTGAATATATGAAAAAATCAGTTTATATGACATCTATTAAAAATGTTTATCAAAATAAAAAAATAGTTTATTCTTATTCCCACTATTTATATTATTGGTGATGTATTAAATTCGACTATTAAAATATACAGTACTAAATCACTTATTGAAACTATTTACGATTGTATAGAATTACTACCACTTTCAAGTCCAAAAAATTCAAATCACCCACCACTTATTGAATAAACTAAAGAAGAAATGTTATCTAGCGTAGAAGATTAATGCAAAAAAATATATAGGTTTTAGCAACAAGAAAGTGCTAGTAACCTACCGGCTTTCATACCATCTTCTTCATCTTCAACACAACCTCACAAAATATATGTTATTTCTGTGGCTAGTATTGAAAGCCTCAGAAATAGAATGTGCGGCCGTACCGCTACTAACCAAATTAGCGAGTTTGATATTTTTGTTTTGCAGTGTTCTGTACCGTACCAAGCAGTTTTCAATGAAGAAGGATGCGAAGACTTGTTGAAATACTGAAGGGGGAATGAGAAGACCTTTCCGACACTTTCAATGATGGCCCGAGATGTTTTGAACATTCAAGCGTCATCAACTGCGTCTGAAAACGCTTTTTCTGCCGGCAGATATCAAATAGGAGACCATGGACACTCATTAGCCGGAGACAACTTGGAAATTGCAGTATTATTCAGAGATTGGATACGAGCGGAGCGGAGAAGGACGAAAACTACATCGAAATCTTATCCGAAGGTGGTGGAAGCGACGTAGATTAATTTGACCAACAAATATCAATTCCAACCGAAGAACCACAAGAAATTATCAAGAAACTAGAACAGGTTTTTTTCAGAATGTAATTTTTTTAATTGCATTTTTATTACGTAATTTGCAACTTTTGGACAACACCACAAAGTTGCAATTTCGACAATTGTATTTGTATTACAAAAAATTATTTTTCTATTAAATAATATAAGAGTCACAAAAACAGTTTTCGGATGTTTTTATTACACTATGTTGTCTTGTTTAATTATTGAGTTTTTTAATACATATGTTATTAAAAAAAAAGGAAAAACCGCCGGAACCCGATTCAACGTGATCGGGACGGGACTTCGGCAAATTTTGCCAAATCCAATCACACCTGACCCGCCAGCCCCGATCCCCCCTCCTTCACAGTCTCGCCCCGACCCGAGCCCGGCCCGGCCCACTGCCCAGCACTAGTTGAATCTATCTATTCTTTGTTGCCATGGCTATTTGTGTATGACTAATCTGATTATAGGTTAGCCTGAG
Source organism: Anisodus acutangulus (assembly GCA_029783415.1). Classification (NCBI taxonomy): domain Eukaryota; kingdom Viridiplantae; phylum Streptophyta; class Magnoliopsida; order Solanales; family Solanaceae; genus Anisodus; species Anisodus acutangulus. Next base: position 33,686,196 of record CM056511.1, on the reverse strand, counting down.
CATGTTAGATTTATCCATAATCTTTATTAGGTTGCCTGTTGTGTGTGGTCAGGAGAATAAAGGCCTAATATGTTAGTTTAAAACTGGTCATATGCATGTATAAATCATCTAGTCAGCTTAATGGTTAATTCAAGGTTCATTTGAGCATGTGAATTGTTATGTTAGTTATTAGTTAAAAAGGATATGCAAAAATATTAATCTAGGACATGTTAGAAATATTAATTTAGTTATAGAAAATTTCTTAAATAGGCAATCAAATCCACAATGTGTCAAAACCACAAAGGCAAGAGAAAAGGCAGCATGTGCAAGTTGAGGACATCTTCGCCTTTTGACGTGAAAAATGGAATGAACGGTAGACGACGCTAATGGACAAATAACTTTTAAAAAGACGTTGACAGGCAAACATACAACCTTTAAAAACTAAAAACAACTTAAAAAAGTAAATCTTATAGTGATTACCGATTACATTATTATTTGATAGGGTTTAATCTTGGAATCCCAAAACAATCGTTTTCATTATTATTTGGCTATCTTCATCACATTCTTGTGAGCAGGCCATCTCATAATTTTCAAAGAGGTCAAGAACTTTCTTCTTGAGGTCTTCTTTAGAGGTAGACCGGTTGAACTGAGAAGAGTATTCAAGAGGTCCTCTTTAATGGAAGAAGTTCCTACTGATGAGGCATGAGCTTCAATATCAATAACTTTGGCAGTAAATCTTTCAGGTTCAAAGTGGGTAGTTATAAACTTATCCCACTAGCGAACATAAATATTTCTTGTTAGATGCGGAATCTAATGTGAATCCCCATCTTCATTTTATCGAACCCATATGACCATTTCAGAATCCATGAGAGTTCGTATAAAATTAAGATCCATAAAGAACACCATCCCTTATCAGGGAAATGCATATTTTCTTTTAGAAATATTTTATAAGAATCAACAACTTTTGGGGGCAGATAATCAATTGTAGGACCCAAAAAAAGAAACCAATTAGGTATCCAAGTTAGTTCTTTCAGACTGAGCTGGATAAACCAAGTATGAGAATCCCTGAATTTTGAAATAATAAAACATTTTTCTAGGCTTCAAGATAATCTAAAGAAGAATATTTTATAGGTTTAAAATTGGAGTCTTGAAGAATATATTCTCGGGCGGGATTATTTCCCCATTCTTGTATAGTGATGATTCTTAGAATTATAAATTTTGAAAAGGCAATCATATGCCGATTATCACTGCGGAATCGATGTATAACCTCGACAGAGCCAGTTTCTTTTAGAACATACTCATACCAATATCTGGATTTTAAATCCGTTCTCAGGTGATCTTTAAGATACTTATTAGCTATCAACTTGGCGTCTTTAAGACAATCGTTATTTCCAACGATTAAGAGAGGAATTTCATTCGTCCATTGAAAGGGATTTTCATCTAAGCCTTTTGCCTATTAATATCAAAAGGCTGGGCTACTTCGAGTGGATTAGGGTTGTTATTGCCCGTTGGGAAATTCTGTGAGGATGAGGAGGAAGATGAGGTTCCGGATCTTTTAGCTAGTCCAGGACTTGCCATCATCTTTCCTTTAGCCTTGTTATTGTTCCTTCCCCTGCAAAAATTCACGAGTTAAATAATCAGGCAAAGAGTTAGTCTCTCCTTTTATATACTCAATATCAAAGTCAAAAGCAGATAATATGCCCTGCCATCTAGCAAAACTCTGCTTAGATGCAAGATTTTTGACATCTTTCTGCAAAATATCTTTTGTAGATTTGCAATCGACTCTAATTAAAAAATGCTGATTTAATAAGTCACCTTCAAATTTAGTAATTGCATGAACGATGACTAGAATTTCTTTTTAAACCATCGAATAGTTTTGTTGTGCGGGTTTCCAAACTCCAGAGGTGAATCGTACTAGGATCTCTTTTTCATCAGGGTTTCTTTGCTTTAGGATCCCTCCGTATCCTTCTTTGGAGACGTGAGTTTCGACTATTTTGAAGTAGTCGGGATTAGCCAGAGCAAGACGTTGTAGTTCTCTGACTTTTCTCTTCAAATTTTTTACCGCTTCCGAATGTTTCCGTGTCCATGGTTCCAGATTTTTCTTTAGCCGTTGATAGAGAAGTTTACTATCGCGAGCTAGATCTTTGTAAAAATTGCTTACGTAATTCAGGCTTCCGAGGAACCTCTACAACTGTTTTTTATCCAAGATTTCATCTGGAAATTTATCAGCAAAAATGATAGCCCGGTCAATTGGGATAATTAATCCTCTATGAATATTGTGACCAAGGAAATGAACCTTTGTTTGGAAGAGTTTCATCTTCGCTGCTGATACCACAAGCCCTTCACTTATAACTACTCTCAAGAATATATTTAGATGTTTAAAATGTTGTTCTAACGAGTTAGAGAAGACTAAAACATCATCAATATAGACAATGATAAAAGTAGAATATAGATTAAAGATCCCATTCATAATATTTTGGAATTCTGAAGGAACATTCTTTAAACCAAAGGGCATGACGTTCCATTCAAATTGCCTAAATGGGACATTGAAGGCAGTCTTATACCTATCAAGTTCGACGATCTGGATCTGCAAGTATCCAGACTTCATATCGAACTTGAAAAAAATGACGGAACTATTAACCCTATCTAGAAGGCTCTTTTTATTCGGAATAGGGTAACGAATCCATTTAAGAGCCTTATTCAAAGGTTTTATTTTATTACTAACCTTGGGGTTCCTCTTTCCAGTTCCACGATTTTTTCAACGTAAAAGGTTGAACATCTCCAAGGAGACATGCTTTTTCTAATGAGCCCTTTTCTAAGAGTTCACTAATTTCCTTTTTGCAGATTTTCATAAGTCGACTGTTCATCTGGATAAGTCTAGATTTTTTGGGTATCTTACCTTCATCCTTGCTTCGTAGGGAAGGGCGACCACATGTTGTTTTCTGCTCCAGAATGCGCTAGGTATCTCCGCGCTAACCTGTTTCTCAAAGCTTTCTCTTAGAGAGTTAATCTTGTCAATAACATCCCTTTTCAAGAGATGTTCTTCTGTTCTTTTGAAGAGTACTTATTCTTTCAAAGAGCACAAAAACTTTTTTTATTGACAATCTTCTGATGGATAGTGGAATATATTGTTGTTGAGGTTTCTTGGAAAACTCAAACAATACATTAATCCCATCCACATCAGTAGAAATTCCTCTTTCAGAGACATAAAAGGGATAAATCATATTTATGAAAGGAGTTCCTAAAATAATATCATGGCTTAGACCCTTCACCATTACAAACGGTGTTTCGTAACATACATCATTTTGTAAGACTACTGCATCAGAGACCTTGCAGTGAATCTTCATCTGATTATCACTATCGTTTCTCAATCCTTGTGCTATTTTTGTGCAGTATTTCATGGGTATAATCCATTCACAAAAATAGTTGAGGTTTGCTCCGGAATCGACTAGAGATTCCATCGTGAAGCTGTAAGATTCATTAATTATAAAAGTAACAATAGTGTACCATTTCCGGGACGTTACCTTATCGATGGTGTTAACAAATTTCGTGGTGGTAATCTTGGGTTCATGTATATGACCTTCTGCCTGCTTTTCAACATATTCACCGAACATTTGTTCACAATCTTTTTCAGACTCTTTATCGCTATTAGCGAGGTTCTCTCCAGTTTGGAGCTCAAGGATATGAACTCTTCTTTTAAAGTCTTTTAGTTCAGATTTAGCATTCTTAATTTCTATGTGGAGATCTCTTAGTATAGGTTTCTTTTTTGAGCTTTCAGCTATACGATCAAACACTGTCTTTAGACTATAAGTCTGGGGAGCCTTCTTAGCTATGCCATGATCTTCTTTTTTCCCTTTGGCCATAGCCAAGTAGGTTAATAATTGACTCATTATTTCTATAGGATCATCAATTTTATCAATAAGGTCTAGTATCAAACCTTCTTCTTGAGTCAGGACGCAGATGTTAAGGTTAGAACATATGCACACAACCTCCTCATCTTCAGAGCTGGAGCTATCTGAAGAAGTTGAACCAAATAGCTGCTCATTTTCAATGGCAGCCAGATTGCTATCAGAATCTTCAGAGTCTAAGGTTTCTAACAACAACCCTTTTAGTTGGTCCTACAGATCATCATCGATTGAGAGATTATTAATCTTCTCTTTCACCATGCACTCGTTAGCTTTGTGTTCAATTTTTCCACATTTAAAGCAAACAATATTAGAAGTTCCCTTTTGTCTTTGGAAATTCCTGCTACTTTTAAATTTACCTTTTCTGAACGTTCTAAATTCGGGATTTAATGATCCTTCTTGATCATTTCTTCTTTTCTTATGAAACTTCTTTGCCCTTTTCCTGTGGACTTCTCCAAGTGGTTTCTGGGCGGGTTGGTAGCCAAACTGCTCGCAGAAGTCGCGTAGCTCACGGTTGCCTTCGGTGTTTTGCTTCTTTAACTGGCTTCTAAGTTTCATATCGTTGCAAAGTGCTAATCCTTCAACACAAATTTTGACAGTTAATTCACCATATGTATAATTTTCATACCTAAGATATCCTCCCTCTTTGTTTTTGTCTCTGGCGAACTTTCTCCGCAACCTGAAATAAATTTTTCTTTCCAGAAAGTTTCCTTGCAGTTAGATCTAGTGAAAATTCGTGAATAAAAAAATATCTTTATACCATTTAAAGTGCGACAGGGTAGGGCATTTAAGGTTAATTAATAATTCCATAGTCTTATCATCATGAATGGAAATGGTACCAAGAAAATGAAGGATAATTGTGTGGATCAGTGTATTGACGGCATCTTCTGACCCATCTTCAGTGGTCATGTCCAACATATGGTTTTTGATTATCATAGAGAGATTAAAATCCCACCAACCCCGAAGTTGCTCGATAAAACTCGAAACGATAGCCATGGCGTCCAATCTGTCAGAGGCAGTCATCATTCTTTCCACTACTGCAAACATAAGCATATGGCGCATAGTATTAAGTACCTTATATTCGCTTTGCCCGTCGATGTTCCATTCAACGATGGACCTTCCATCGTAGTGGGCCTGACTGCTCATATTTTCTTCAAACTGTATATCTACAAGAGTTGGCCTAGGATAGTAATTATTTATATTGGTAGTAGGTCTTACCTTTGTACCATATCCTAGCTGGTTTACCCCTAGATCAGGAGTAAATTGTTCTTTCATATTCTCCATTTGTTCTTCTGTTATTGCAGAGACAGTGGCTTTGGCCTCTTTACATGTATTGATATCTGTTAGTCTATCGTCAAGGGCACTGATTTAACTTTGTTGAATCCATCTAATGAAGAATAAGATGGAGTAATTAAGGGGTTTTATACCCTTTTAGCTGACCCCGAGCTTCTTCCTTCTTTCTTTTGGATAGATCGCTCTATCCTCGAAGTCTGTCTTCCAATAGATTGTAGGAAAAAATTAGTGTAGTTGTTATGCTGAATAACAACATAGATTTCACAAGAGCTTTCTTCTTGCGTGCCTTTGAAATATGCTGCTATAGTGCCTTGGTTTTTAACCACAATTGCCGTTTCAGGCGAGTGAATGGCCTTATATTCTTTTCCTGCTTTAGTGGTGTAGGTCCTGAAACGGTTGTCTAAAATACTAATACAGTTAAGATACTCAAGTACCCTATTTTTCTTACAGTAATATTGAAACCATGAGAAAAATAGAACATTAGCTTTCGTTTTAGTTATGAACTTAAAATGTTCTATGTGAAAAGCTTTTACCTAATCTGGACTATAAGTCCTTAGAAACCATTTTCGTTTTTCTGCATTTTTGTAACTCAAAAAAGTTTCTCTATGGAAAGGAATATTAATTTTGAATTTTGATAATACATAAATAGTGGAATTTACATCATTCCATATCGGTTCTGGTTGAGAAGGATTTTGGCATCCTTGCATCTGAACCGGTTCTTCTCTGTAGCAGGGTATTTGGACATCCTCAATAGTCCTTCTTAGCCCGACCAACATCGCTCTTTAATGGTCTTCCTCATAAAATATTTCTGTCATAGTAGAATTTGATCCTTACCAGTGTAGGCCTTTTGAAGGAGCCGATGCTCCTTCTGGACTGCTCAATACTTAGCCTGGCAGATCTTAGATTAGAGAATCGTATTTCTACGTCTCCATCATCAAAATATTTGATTTGAGTTGGTTCTCTGTTCTAAAGTGGTTTTGGCATCGTTGCTTCTTCAACGATCCATCTTTCTGGTAAGGTTACTTCATTCCATCAGATCATTTTAGGAACCACCATGTTTGACTTTTCGAGGTTAGCCTGAAAAAGGGCAGTTTGCCCCTTTTTATCCATTATCTTGGCTCGTGGTGCCACAGTGTTCATCTTCTTGCAACAAACTCGGTAGATAACCGCAAGGTTCTGAGATCCAAGATTTATGTCATACCCTTGGGTATTAATACTTAAGGTGAGTGCTTTCAGAACACCTGGATCTGTTAAAGAGACAGAGAAATTTGGATAGCAATTAAAATATACGGGCCCTTCTCTAAGGGAGGATTCAAGCAGCCCAAGAATGGAGTCCATATATTTCTTGTGCCGTTTGTCACCTACACTAAATAATATAGAAGTATTTAAACCTGTACGGGTAAGTTGTTTTACTGCTACCTGTACTAAACTGATATGTAAATAATTATGCCTTCTTTTCATAGCATCATCTATAGATCTTTGCGATAAACAAAGTAAAAGCTGCAACACTATCAGTAACAAATATTATTTTTTCAACAGTTTTGATAACATTATCAGATTTAAAATCAAAGGTACCTTTTCTGTATATATCGTGTACCAATACTTTCAGTATGTTTCAGTTTTCAAGGTCTTTTTCTATATCGTAGATTACCGATTCTTCTATAGTATTAACTCTTAAAATACGTGAGCTAGACTTGGCAGTCGAAGCTTCACCGTTACTAGATTTCCTCTTACTCATAGATCTGAGCAAACCTGCCATTGCATCAGAGTTTCTCTACCTGTTTGTTCCGAACAATTGTCCCAGCACCTCTGCCCTAACGCCTCTCCTCGGCTAAAGCGGGCTTTACGCGCGATGGCCAACAATTGAGTGACAAATTGTTGTATATATATATATATATATATATATATATGAGTGCTAGTTTAGAAGGCATATGTGATATACAAGTTGTATACTAAATATACTTAGTATATGGAAGTATAAAGGTTGTATATCACTCTAAGTATTATGTTATGCATGTTTAGTTAGGCTTGACCCATATCTGCTAATTCTTCTACTTCTCTTCTACACGACTGCATATTGGGCCTGGTCTACTGTTTACATTCATCTCTTTTTCTTTAAAGTGTTGTTGTTTGTTTTGGGCTTGGCCTACTATTTTCCCGATTGCTGTGCATTTAAAACACAAGTTGTTTGTTTTGTTTTGCATTAGTTAACTTAATGATAAGCAATTAGGTACTTCTAACTTAGGCCTTCGTTTGTGCCTTCCCTCTCCTCTTGTTGCATTAAGTTGAGATGGGCCCTGAAAGGCATGAGAAAAAATCATATTGGCTAGTGATTGTGAGGCCCCAATTCTTGACTGGAAGGTTCCATCCCTTGGATAGATAGAGAGGGAGGGCAGAACTTTTATTTTTTTCATGTTGTCAAAGAGTTGAACAATAGTTTTTTCGTGTTGTCAAAGATTTGATCAACGAAAATAGATGGCGAGTGCCTCAGCGAATTGATCAGTCTCATGTAGGAATAAGGTTCAAGTCTACTGATCTGTTAGGATGCCTCAGCTGCATACATCACTGCACTTTCACTTGACACCTATCGTAATGATAAACAACTCGTCTCGCCGTGACTTTCTCTTGAATTCTCCAAAAAACTTTTGTCGCTCTATCCTTGCAGGGGTAGAGAACCCGTCACTGTCTCGGCTATGGTACTGGAGGCTCTGGGAAGTCGGAATTGGAGAGCACTCATCTTGGGGTGGGCTTACTACTTAGATGCTTTCAGCAGTTATCTACTCCGCACTTGGCTACATATCATTTACCATAGGAACGATAACTAGTACACCAGAGGTGCGTCCTTCCCGGTCCTCTCGTACTAGGAAAATGTCCTCTCAATAATCTAACGTCCACCCTGGATATGGACCGAACTGTCTCACGACATTCTGAACCCAGCTCCCGTATCGCTTTAATGGGTGAACATGCCAACCCTGGAACATACTATAGCCCAGGTGGCGAAGAGCCGACATCAAGATGCCAAACCTTCCTGTCGATGTGAGCTCTTGGGGAAGATCAGCCTGTTATCCCTAGAGTAACTTTTATCCATTGAGCGATGGCCCTTCCACTCGGCACCGTCGGATCACTAAGGCTAGCTTTCGTCCCTGCTCGATGGGTGTGTCTTGCAGTCAAGCTCCCTTCTGCCTTTGCACTTGAGGGCCAATCTCCGTCTGACCCGAGGAAACCTTTGCATGCATCCGTTATCTTTTGGGAGGCTTACGCCCCATAGAAACTATCCTTTAGCCCATAGGTCCTAACACAAGGTTAGAATTCTAGTCCTTCCAAAGTGGTATCTCACAGATGTCTTGGGCCCTTCCAGAAAGAGGCTTTCTTCGCCTTCCACCTAAGCTATGCAGGAAAGGCCCAAAGCCAATCTCAGGGAACAATGAAGCTTTATAGGGTTTTTCTGTCCAGGTGCAGGTAGTCTGCATCTTCACATACATGTCTATTTCATCGAGCCTCTCTCCGAGACCGTGCTCAGATCGTTACACCTTTCGTATAGGTCGGAACTTACCTGACAAGGAATTTTGCTACCTTAGGACCGTTATAGTTACAATCGCCGTTCACTGGGGCTTCTGTCGTCGGCTCCCCTATCATCAGGTCACCAACTTTCTTGACCTTTCATTACTGGGCAGACGTTAGCCCCCATACATGGTCTTACAACTTAAGACCTATGTTTTTCGTAAACAGCCGCCCGACCCTAGTTACTGCGACCCCTTTGTGATGAGGCACCCCTTCTTTTGAAGTTACGGGGCTATTTTACCGAGTTCCTCAGAAAGAGTTGTCTCGCGCCCCTAGGTATTCTCTACCTACCAACCTGTGTCAGTTTCGGGTACAAGTACTCTCTTGCTCAAAGTCGTTTGAGCTTTTTGTGGGTGTATGTCATGAGATACGTCAGCGCCGTAGCGCCTGGTATTCGAATATTGGCTTGAGGCATTTTCTCTACCCCTTCTTACCTTGAAAAAGTAGGGACACCTTATGTTCTTGAACTGATAACCATCTTTCAGCTAATCGAGCCTCTTCCATCCCTCGGGACCAATAAGGGGTAGTACATGAATATTCACATGTTATCCATCGACTATGCCTTTTAGCATGATCTTAGGCCCTGACTCACCCTCTGTGGATGAACCTTGTGGAGGAATCCTTAGGTTTTATTGGATTCTCACCAATAGTTGCGTTACGCAAGCTGACAATCTCACTTTCATTTCGTCCACCACCGC